>OU466859.2:55098646-55744757 GCA_911865555.2 Thlaspi arvense | reverse complement strand
GAAATGTTAGGTCATTTATATCAATTGACCATGGCAGATTAAGGATTTCATTATATAGTTTTACCTGATTACCAAAGCCGACGCCGAAGCCAAGCAAGATTCTTCCAAAGATCAACATGATGAGGTTAACGGCTCCTGCGGTTAGGCCGACACCAAGCAAGAAGAAGATAGAAGCGAGCTGCATCGTGGGCTTCCTTCCGAGTTTGGAACAGCTGGCGGAAGCTAAGAAGCTGGCCACGAGCGCCGCTAGGTATAGAGACGATGTGAACAGCTGCAAGAACTGGTTATCGTACTTGCAGTAATTGTTCTCATGAACGTGCTTCTTCCTCTCCCACACCGCGGGGAAAAAATCCTTCAAGAAATCGTCCATCGCCGTCACTCCACCTTTTATTAAATCACAAGTCAACTAACATTAGCTAAGAAGAAAACCAAAACTCAGGTAACTTGAGATACAAGTTAGGTTTCTTGAAGTGAAAGTAAGGTGAAAACTGGTGAAGAGAAAGAACATACCGGAAACTCCGATGTCGTAACCGAAGATCAAACCGGCAACAGCGGCAATCATAACGCAGACGAAGACATAAACAGTCATCTTGGCTTCGAAAGCCGGAGCATTCCCACTAGACGATACAACAACAGCCATGATTAACTAGTCTCGATCAGACACCAGCACTCAAACTCAGTATATATATACAGAGATGGATATATATTAGTGTTTGTATATGTGTGTGTGTCTGTGCAAGCTAAAGATGAAACATGAAGGAGGCTGAAGAAGGAGACAGAGACCCTGTTTGAGATGACAGACTCTGTTTGGATAAAAGATGAAGGAGATGACAGATTTATAAGAGATGGTAGAGTCACAGACAAAACTGATGAGATCCAGACTTGTCTAAAAATGGGATCGTGTTTCGAAATAGCAGAGGCGTGATCTACGGTAGTTACATGGCCTGTAACTCTTGTTTTTGGATCATATATATCTTGTTTTTCTCTTTCCCATTATTTTTGGATTACACAGTCAAATCTTCCTGTACCAACAGATTAGGGATGTTAATTCGTATACTTTTAATCCTGCAAGATAAAATCAAAGCAAACTAATATAATTCCTTTAATTTGGTTCTTGCATTACAGAACCGAAAGCCGGTACTATTTATTGCGTGTGTATCTGGCTCAATCTTCAGATCACTGTTTATTAATCACTCACGGATGTACAACGATATGTTTGTTTGGATATGATTATAGATAGAGAAATGATCATTTATGCTGGACATTTTGCTATCATTGTAGTTTAAAGAATAAAGATCGCACGGGTTACAAATATTTCTATTTATAGACTATATATCTTTCTGTAATACCCAGTGAACGGACAAGACAACGAAGCGATCAACAAAACATGACAATCATATTTAAGGTTTTACATTCTTCTGCCCGGTTTGTGGGAAAAGTCCGGCAAAACGGCAAAACGGCAAAACGGTGAATAAGGTCGTCGTTTCATGGTAGTAGGAAGAATTTGCAATCAAACAAACGAATTAAGAATGTTTTGCCTTTTCTTATTACGCAAGGAAAACATTTAGTATAATGTGGTAACTAGCACCTTTATTACCTTTACTAGCATTCAATAAATATGTGCCAAGAACATAAAAAAGAATACAATATGGGATGAACATTTAAAAAAGCTTTTGCGAGGGCTTTTTATTAAACACTCGAACTTACTAGACGAATCACAAAGCTTTATTAGCGGTGGGATCAGAAGCAGCAAGCTCCTTGTACATGTTTGTTATTGCTTCTGCGAAATATTCCTTTGCCTGTGGTCTCTTAATCTGCAATATTCAATCAAATCATTTCTGCCTCAATACATTTTCACTATTCGTTTCCCAATTATCTCAAATCGAATCCGGATATGGTGTAGAACTTGGGGTTCTAATAACTAGTTTGATGAAGAAAATTCATATAGGAACTAATTCATATATAGTTGCTCAAATGGGTCTCCGCAGAATTTATACCTTGAATGTAGGAGTTAGCAGACCATTCTCCAGCGTAAATGGCTCAAGCACCAATGTCACAGCCTTTGCAAACTCAAAGCCTCTCAACTGCATCAAATGTTTTTTCAATTATAGTCAGTGATCGCGCGTCTTGGAGAGTACTATAGCTAAGATGAAACTTATAATTAATGTTTCTGAGATGCATTGCCTGAGCTTCCCTTCCAACAGTGTCCATGTCAGATAGTACTGCTGCTTTCACTCTCGGGTTATTGCACAATTCTCTCAGATCTCCATGCTGCATTTTAGCATAGAGAGGTATAATCAAGTTATGTTTTCAGTGTTACATTGGACAGAATTTGGTGAAGAAAGTTATATAAATCACCTTAATGCCTTCTGAAGCAGCCCAGCTTTTAAGCACATCTGGATCAACCGATACAACGGCGACTAATGATGAATTAAAGCTATCACCTGGAAAAATTAGAAACAGGTGAGATAGGGAAAGAATAAAGCAAATACTAAACAAAACCATTTACAACTTTTATTTTCTCTACCATATATGAAGCACTGGCCCACAAATTTGCATTTGGCATAGACGTTTTCAATTTTCTCTGGAGCTATATACTCCCCCTGCGCCAATTTGAAGATGTTCTTCTTCCTATTCAAAGAATGAGAAGAGTTTACTAAAGTTGATGATTCTCGGTTCAAAAGATACTTATTCTTTGTGAGCCAACGTATTTACTAACGAAACAGTGGATAACAATCAAGTGATTTGTGAAAACCTGTCAATAATTTTTAGACGTCCTCCCTGTAGCCACAGACCTATATCTCCAGTGTGAAGCCATCCATCTTCATCAATCACCTCTCTCCTGAAAATAATTCATTTTACAGAAAGGATTAAACTTGTGGTACACTTTGTTAAGAGAAAGGAAAATTTGCAATGCAATAGGTTGTTCATACGTTTGAACTTCATCTTTGTAATATCCTCTAAAAATGATGGGACCCCTAACACATATTTCGCCACGGGGATGGGGCTCATCCGCTGATGTATAGTTCATTTCCGGGACATCCACAAGCTTTACTTCTGAAAAATGGAGATGCATATTAAATCACATAGCGATATAAGTTGTATATTAGTTCCCAAATTATTCTACTCATCTTATCGCAGAGTCAGTAAAAAGCTCACCGCAAGCTGGATTAGGAGAGCCAACATGTCCAGTGAGGTTATCACCCTCGTCCATTCCACTTATGACACAAGACGTTTCTGTCATTCCATATCCCTCTGCTACCCTTCCCCCAAAGCATCTGGATAGTCATTATCATAAAATTAAATCAAATATAAAAGAAAAATCACAAGCTAAATATGATAGAACATAGTCTTCTAAAAGCGATAAACTTACATTTTCAAAAAATCCATCACTTCAGGAGACAGAGGTGAAGCCCCAGACGTCATAAAACGAACCCGTCCTCCAAGTCTGTCCTTTATCTTATTAAATACCAACCTATCCCATATGGGAGACGCACTTTTTCCTGTACCAGCAATGCCCATACAAAGGAAATCAAGCTTTAGAAACTGTAAAAATTGTAACTCTTAGAACTTAATAGTAGTCGAAATCCCGAGCTGTGTGAGAAATTACAACATAAAGCTACAGAAGCACACAGATAGATTTCAATGTGAAAATAAGTCTTTTGCGCGCGAATAGAGTTAATGTGCATGACAGGACCTACCATTCATAAGAGCCTGCTTCTTTGCATTATAGGCAGCATTGAAGAGCCTCTCTTTCAGCCCACCAGATGTTTTTACTGCATTAGTGATACTGGCAGCAACAATTTAACCATTAATTCGGTGAATCATCAAAAGCAACAGAGAGTGCATATCAATAAACCGAAGCCATTATTACCCATCATATATTCTATTGTACAATCGAGGGACGCTGCTGAATACAGTAGGTCTCAGAGCAGCCAAATCATCCAGTAGTTTCATATTGTCCTGCATACATTTTCCAGACGTGCTGACTTAATATCTAGAAATCATATTATGTCAAATAAATGGCTAAAAGGAGAAAGTTCAGTTTCCAACCCCTTGGTAGAATCCAACAGCAACTCCAAAGTACACTGATAGGATTTGATTTGCTCGCTCGTAAATGTGTGCCAGTGGAAGATACGAGATGTAACTGTAAGTAGAAGAGATTATGAAGAAATTAGCTACCAATAATATCACTGAGACGAAGACACTTAAGAATACGAAATTTAAGAAACAAGATACATGTACTAATAGATACAAAGGAGAACATCTAAAATCTTTTACTATTAGTAGAAAGAAGTGAACACTTACACATCTGAAGAGAAAAATTTCACACTAAAACTGGAGCCAGCAACATTTGCAATCAAGTTTGCATGAGTTAATACGACTCCCTTTAACATATTTCATCCAGAAGTAGAGCAGGCCAGGGAGGAATGAGACATACAGGATAACATAAAGAGTAATTTAGATGCTATAGACTGCGTAAATATGAAAAGAACAGTAGTATCCCATATTTGAAGACCAGTAAAATTCCAAGTAAGCAAAACCTTGGGGGTTCCAGTTGTTCCGCTCGTATAGCATATGGTTGCAACATCATCAGGTTTCGGAGGAGAAAATTGCTGAGGGCTACTGCGACCCTGAAACAAATATGATTGGTCAGAAAACTATGAGACCAACATGTACCACAGTTGCAGGACATGTGATGATAACACTGAGAAAGACACAGGGTAACTATATTATCTCAATGAGAAAACCATGAAGAGATATATGGGAAATGTGTACGCACAGGCCTGATATTAAATGAATTCGAGTTATAGGTAAAAGTATAATGATGTGGCTGTACACTTGGGCATTTATGACTACTACTTGCAAGTGTTGTATATATGTCGATGGAACACGGGCTGTTAAGAATCAGAACATGATTCATTATAGCACTGGTAAGAATTTGCAATCTCTTAATTATAGAATGTCACTAGTCCGGCGTATCTTCAGAGAACGGATATTGCATTACATATTTTAGAGCAGATAACAGAGAAGAATGCACAGTACCTGATTCAGTAACACCGAATATGATACAACTTTCACTCCTGCTGATGGGGGAAGCGAAGGCAAAGATTCATTCAACCCTCCAACAACCTACTCGATACATGAGAAGTATCATAAACAGAGAGAGAGAGAAAATTAATTTGAAACTGTTGTCATAATACTCAAACCGTAATCAAAAACAAAAATTCGAGCTTTCTTCATACCACCACCAGGCGTACACTTGGCAATTCAGACAAGCAGCTAAGTAACTGTAAGCTCCAGCAATTACCCAATCAGAATAAACAAGCATTCAGTAACATACACTAAACGTGCAGGTAAGCAATAAAAAAAGAAGAAGGAGATTCAAGCAGAAGATTGATGAACTTACGGAGTTTAACGTCTCTGCCACACAAAATATGGCTTGCAAAGATGCATGATTGACAATAAATTTTACAGCATCAGGACCTTCAGCAATTGAAAGAAAACACAATTAGAACATCCCTAAGGAAACCTGCAATGGAAATACAACGGCGTGACCAGATACATACTTACCAAGAGTATCATACAAAGGAACAGACACATAAGAGTAAGAAGAACAAGCATGATCAACAATGAGCCACTCTGGGCGGTTGATAAAGTAAATTCCAACAGAGGATCCCTGGTGAGAAGAAAAAATAGAGACTTGCGTCAGGTGAAACTTGAAGCGGGCATGAGAGTAAGTAATCAAATAATTTACCATGGGGATCCCGTGATGAACTAAACCAGAACCTAGAGCAGTTCTTGCTGTGCCAGCTTCTCCATATGTCATCCATTTGTAGCTACAAGAGTAAAACAGAGTCACGTAAGAAGAGCTTCAAAGAGACCATAAAGGAAAGCAAAGCATAGATATAATTAGTAAGTGAGCAGCTCACTCTCCAACTGTTCCGTCGACCCGAACGCGAGTTCCTAGATACTTGTAATCCCGAAACTCATGAACAGCATGCCTACGAATTCCGAGAAAAGCAGTGATCAAAAGAGATGACTAAAAATGATATAGAAGAAGATGAAGAATCATAACAAGGGGGTTTCGTACTCGAAGTTATCGTGGAGAGTGGCGATGTCAGGGTGATCTGGGAATCTGCTAACGAGCTTGAACGGAGATCGAGCAGATCTAACAAATTGAAATCGAACACAACAAAAAAAACTGAGAGAGAAAGAGAGGAAAAATTTGACGAAAGGGAAAGAAGAAACAGAGAAGCCGATCGTAGAGAACCTGTAGACATTCCAATTGCCAGTACTCAATTTCTCGGGAAGCACAACGCTGTAGCCGTTATCTGATTGTGATCAGAACACAAAAAAACCCAGGGAATCAGAAGCGGAAGCTAATTACTACATGAGAGAGAGAGAGAGATGAGATGGGATGAAAAAGAGGAACACCGACCAAGGCAGAACTCGCCGGCGGTGGGATTGGAGCGGAGGAGAGGGGAAGAGCGAGAAGACGTGACGAGATGGGAGTGGATAGCGTTTATGCGGCGGCGTGCGGCGGAGGAAGAATCCATTTTCCGATTCGGAATCTGAGAAAAAAGGAGGATGATCCGAAAAAGTATATGACTATGATAAAGGGGCACGCTTTTCTAACTCTTTGCTCATGTCGCTATCCGTTGGTTTCGTCAATCTTAAAAACTTCTCAAATTATGGGATCGAAAAAAACATTTGTAATATTTTTAGCTTCTTCAATTAATTACAAAAGCTTTTATCATTTTTAACTAATGCAAATTTAAAATAAGCACCAAATACATACATAGATCCATTACATTGCTAGCTCCTCCATATGTCACACTAATGATTCTGATAACAAATATTTTAAACTTGATATTCATGTAGAAAAAAAAACTTAATTAACCAAAAATCAAGATTCAAAATTCAAAATTCAAATGGAGGAGAAAGACCAAAATTAACAAAAAGAACAATAAAGCATACAATCTTTATGACTAAAGGAAAACTAGAATTAATCTGCCATACCAAGCCTATGTATATGTTTTACGTTGAGAAAACATATCTCAAACATATTACAGCTTAACGTCAACATCACACACTTGCGTCTCAATCTTCATCGAAGGAAAGCCCATTACGAGTTTACAATGCGAGTACGTATCAATGTGTGGCTTAAAAAGTCCCAACACTGTGATTCTGCCAGGCATGTGTGCCTTGGTCTCTACTGTGATTTTCCCTTGCAGTATATCTTGCACAAGATCACCTATATCCGCAACGAATTTATCGATCTGAAGAAGAAGAGGACATGGCAAAATCGCTGAGCCTTTGGCAGGGAGTGTCGCCGAAGGCAGAGTGAGATTTCCGACAAGATCATCCCTGTAGTAAACCGAGTTTTCCACCTTGAGGTATTGGAAATCGACAAGATTAGGGTTCGTGAGCTTCATCTGGAGTGTAAGAGTGAAGTTTAGCTGAACGTCAAATGGTGGTGATACGTGCGTGGATACGTGCTCGACCGATGAAGACAGGGACTGTAATATCGGATGTCTTGGTTTGAACACGGTTTGCGCAAGGATCAAAGTGATCAAGAAGGTTGTGAAGAGGATCGATAGGATTCCGGAAACTATGTAGCAAATGTGTCGTTTCGTCATGATTATAGAGAGAGTATTGTTGTTATTGGGATTGGTTTCGTATGTCAAATGTACGTGTTAGTGTTTTTAAAGGCTCCTTTTTGTTTTGTTTTCTTAAAAGAGATTCATTGATAAACTTTTTGAATACATTGAACTGTTACAACTGATTGATTAACAGTCTGTCTGCAATACATTTTAATGCATGGCAGTAATTAGGTAGAGGTTATTTTGTTGTTCCTGACGTTTTTATTTGAATCAAGTGTCATTGTTGATTAGGCGGATTCTATTTCCTTAGCTGAATTTTTCTTCCTTTCAAACATAAGCCACCTGTAGTTTGACTCATTAGTTTTTGAAGATCTATTTGCTATCTCCATTCCATAATTTATATGAGATCCAGAAGAGTTTAATTTTAATATTGGTAACCAATAATAAATTTTGATTGATGAAAAAAAAAACAATTTTTCGGATCCTTTTTACTAAGAATTCAAAGTCGAACCACATTATTCAATTGTTAGTGGACTGGTTTGAGGATTTTTTTTTTCTACTTTTATTAACCAAGAATATTTAAAAGATATGAGATCCAGAAGAGTTTATTCTAATACTGGTAAGAAAACAAGATTTTTAATTGATGGAAAAAAACTATTTGTGGATCTGTTTACTGGTTTGAGGATTTTTTTCTACTTTTCTTAACTAAGATATTTGTAAATAAATGTTTTTAGAAACCTATCTACAAATATCTCCTCTTATACTAATAAACTTTTACTTATAAAAAAATTTCAAAAAGGGTTCAAATTATTTATGGAATGAAGACGAAATAGTTGCATTACGTTTATTTTACGTCCCTTGGATTGCGTTTAGCTGAGAGAAATGGCCCAGTAATTGATCTTTGAAGCCCAATTTATTGTGCTGATAAACTGATTTTGAGGGGGATACTGATTTTCTATTGAGACCGTCTTAGAAAATCTAAATGGCTCAGGAGTACTTTTATGAGTTTTGTAAAATTAGTTTAGTGTCAAAATAAATTGTTTTTTAGAACCGAGTAAACCCCATTAACAACGTGTAAAACGATAGCTACAAAGCACTTTCTATAAAAGTGATTAAAAAATAGATTATTGCCAAACCTCAAAGAAGTTGTTCTACTTTGCCAAATCTCAAAAGAGTACTCCGAACCATTCATTTTTCATTTTGCATGAATTGCGTTTAGACCACAACATCACTTCCATTACACTGAACCAGAAAAATGAATTAAAATTATATAAAAAACAAAGTGAACAGATCTTATTAATCTATACTATAAAAGATGACTAACTCTCTCCATATGAGTGTCATCTCATCATTTTGGTTTATTGTAAAAATGACATGTGTCTTTTTTTAAATTTAATGATACAAATTATATAAAATACAATTAATGTATAAATTTAATGGATTATTAATCATGATACCAAAATAATATGAAAATATGAAGTATTAGATAATATATTTTAATAACAATATATACTTAATAACCAAAAATAATTAATAAATATCTATTTTATGGTAGTTTTTAAAAATTATTAAAATATTTATGTTTCTTATTTAAGAGTGTTTTCTTATTTCTAATTAATATCATAAGTTATTATTATAAAAAAATTATACAAATATAAAAATAAAAATGATTTGATATTTTGACCTAAAAAATTTAGACGAAAATGTATACAATATTATAATAAACTTTAAAACAATTTCTTTATAAACTAATAAATATTTGATAATTTATTTTATTCAAACTTAATCCATTAATAAATTTTTTTAATAAGGTATCAAAGTTCTAATATATTTATTTATAAATTTTTAATGCAATTATAAATCAATTATATAAGCTCATACAAATATAAAATGACGGCGTTTCTATTGTGTAAATATGCGCCGTGAACAAATACTATTTATTAAAAAGAGTCGTATCTACCTATGTTGTGCTTGAAAAGTTTCTCTGATTAATTTTTGTTATATAGTACTTTTCTTATTTGCCGTATACCTATTTAATATATTATATATATACAATGTATAATATATTTCATATTTTCTTATCAATAAACTATTTATCACATATATAGTTAATAATCATATAATATGTAATTATATATAGTATGTTTATTCAAATACACAATATTCTTAAAAAAAATTTAAATATATAATAAAATAAATTATAACTAGACTTTTTAATAAATTATATTGTGAAAAAAGATCTGCACATCGCACGAGTACTCATCTAGTAGTAATAAAACTAAAACTCTTCGGTGAACGCGTCAAATAGAAATCTCTGAATAACTACTATAATATAGTTTCTATAGTATATGCGATAAAATAATAAGACTATAAACTAGAACCAAAACGTTGACAAAAAGGGAAAAAATAACCAAAACGAGAGTGGTCCAACACCAAGAAGCCCGCAGCTCAACGTGCTTCCAAGTATTTACCTGGATATATATATGATTATTATTGTTTGTTTGTCTCTCCATACACAATAGTTTTTTTGCTTAATTAGTGTTGTATATTATTATGATCATATACTTCGTGGACATACATAAATTAGTGTTGTCTATAAGAAAAACGCTAAGAATTATTTTTGAAGGAAAAGATTAGCAAATGTTGTCTGCTGGTACTTTTGGGAAATGCAAATTGTTTTAGATGATAGCTTTAGAAGAAAATGCAATTTTTTTTTCTCTTTAGTAAAAAGTTTTGGATTGAGGCTCATATATCATCTTAAACTGAAGGCTAGAGTATCTAAAAATGCATCGTAAACTTACGACTTCACAGTAACAAGGACACTTTTTTTTGTTCGTTTCGTTGTCGCCAGTTCAATTTCACAAATTCGGTAATTAACAGTCATAAATATATAGTAGTATCGATTTCCCATTATCTTTAACTTATCGGACGGCATCATTTGCTTTCTTTGAACATTGATAACTTGCTATCAACATTAAATTGTTTTTTGTTCGTATATAGAGGTTTTTTGTAAGTTGATTATCTGACGACATCATTTTATTTTAAATGAAATATTTATTTACATTTCTTTTTTGTTTGACGTCGTGTAATAAATCACATGCAACGACGCGAGAGGGTCATGTGCCGACATGTGTTAGCTGTTCATTACCCTCCTTCATGCACTCTCTCGTTAATTCCCAACTCCCATTGACTGATCCATCCTTTTCTCTATCAGAAAAAAAAAAGTTTTATTTTAATTTTCTTATAAAATTAATCTCGATCGATGTAAGATTTTAATTATATAACTGTACAGTTGCATGGCTCATCTCTATTCTTAATACTATCCATTTTTAAACTCACAACTCTAATTACATGTCTCATGTCTGTAATTTGTCTGCTTGTGTCTCCCACCAACGTGTCCATGTGGTCGTCTTCCTCATTAGTACTATTCTAAATTCAAATTTAATTATATTCATTAACTCAAATCTGTTTTTCGATTATTTCAAACCTCTCTTTCTCTATCTATCTCTCTCTCCTTTTCACTTGTTTATTTATCTCCATCATCCATTACTCTCACAAAGTCTACCACTAGCTCGAACTCTTCTCTTAAACTTACAGACACAAACTCAATAAGTCACACGTCTATAGCACGATTTGCTCACAAAATTCTGACTTTCAATCACACCTAAGTTTTATAAGCAGAGATCAGTCACTTGCTTGATTCGATATATCAAAATATCAAATCTCCATCGATAGAGAGAGAGAAAGTAGAGGATATGGTTTCGGAGGCGGTTTCAAAGACGGAATCACCACCGTTGATTATTGGACCTCGTATTTCCTTCTCAGCTGATTTATCCGACGGTGGAGATTTCATATGCATCAGCCCCGTACAGTGTAAAGAATTAGAGAAAGACGTCGTCAAAGGATCGGTGAAAGTCGCCGACTTTGAGTTCTTGTCGGAGAATGTGAGTCCACAGAGGATGCTTACCGCCGACGAACTCTTCTCCGAAGGAAAGTTGCTTCCTTTCTGGCAAGTAAAGCACTCAGAGAAGCTTAAAAACATTACACTGAAGACGAGCGAAGGAGAAGTAGAAGAAGAGAATCGTAAAGTGGAAGTGACGATGAAGGATAAAGATCAGGAGAGTCATAATGACAACAACAGAGTGAGCTGGTTCATAGACGAAGATCCATCCCCTCGTCCTCCGAAATGCACAGTGCTTTGGAAGGAGCTTTTGCGGTTGAAGAAACAGAGGAATTCGTCGTCTTCTTCGTCGGTGAGGACCGTGTCGTCGCTGTCTCCGTCGTCTTCCACGTCGTCATCGAGCTCGCTTGAGGATGCGGCTGCGAAGAGAGAGGAGAGAGAGAGAGAAGGGAAGAGAGGTAAGAAAGGACTAGAGAGGACGAGATCTGCGAGTATGAGGATAAGGCCGATGATTCATGTCCCTATCTGCACTCCTTCTAAGTCCTCTGTTCCTTTGCCTCCTCTGTTTCCGCTTGCGCTTAAGAAAAACAGAGTAGAGAGACGCACTTGAAAAGTTCGAATCTATTCTTCGATTGACACATTGATTTGTTCCGATTCTCTTGTGTTTCGGATGTATTTCTCTGTTTTGTTAATCTCTGTGGGTTGAGATCTAATGGGTAACAGTGTTAAGTGTCAATAAATTCGAGTAAGATCTGTTCCTCTGTTCTTCATCTCCATTTTTTTTTGTCCGTTCTTTCAGGATCCAGAAGTATTTGAATAATCAAAAGATGAAAACGTGATTAGATTTGTTGTATGTTGAGATGTGAAATGTGCGAGACAAAGAGTAAATGTCAAAAACAAAAATGATGAGCAGAGGAGTAATCTGTTTGTTAGTTAATGATGAGAAAGGGAGTGATGAAAGACTGATGGGCACATGCAAGATTCAGATGTTTTCTTGAATTTACTCTTCTCTGCACCAATTGATTCTGCCTCACCATTTTGGAAGTGGGCTCCACTTTTGCAGGCTACAGCTCTCGTTATTCACATTTCTCTCGTACTCTCTTGCTACATACATCTTACTTAGCATATTGATAGGTATAGATCAAAAGAATGGATCTAATGAGAATCATCACTGACCTCCTCAACAAGACCGATTTGTAATCAGTGGAAAACACATAAACCCCATTTATCACAAGATTCACAATAAAACAATGATGTATCTCTTTCATTACACAACATATGCAATCAGTAAATTCCCTTATCCGGTTATCCTCCCCGAGAGTGTTAAAAGAATGAAGCACTAAGATATATATATGTTAAGCAGAGTGTACACGTGAGGCTTCTAATTTACACACAAGCTCTACAAAACTATAACACAAACTCAACTCCTTGTCGTCTTCTTCTTAAAAGGCCGAATCAGCGTGGCGGCTGAGTCAAAAAGGGATTACCAGAAGTCCTGAAGTATCAAAGAATCAGAGTTGTATTTGTATTTAGCCGGTTCAAAAATATATGAGACATAGTCAGATTTGTATGGTGAAAGCCACTCAGGGAAATTTTGTAGCTTACCTCAGGTCAAGTCCTGGCTTTTGAAACAGACTGCTAGGAATTTGGCCAGTTAGGTTATTGTTTTGCAAGAACCTAATCATCCACACAACATACATAGCTAAGTCAGAAATTCATGCCCATGGCAAGAAAATGGCGACAATGCAATGATGTGTATAGAAAACATATTTAAGTTCAAGTTTTCTCATTTTGTGGTTTAGAATGAAGTAAAGCTATGGACCTGAGAATATAGTGGTGTAGTGCACTGTTTACTATGGCCTTGGAATCTTAAAAAGTAAAGCTAAAAGACAAAAGAGCGGAGGCCAAAAAGAAAGTGCTAACTGTTGTATTACTGAATGAATATTCTTTTCCATCGACAAGGCAAGAATCTTGAGCAGAAGAACTTATTCTAGAGAAGCATTCAAACCAATACTCAAAGAACCGTATACAGTAATATGAGAACAGAAACTTACAGCTCTCGCAAGCGTGGCACTCCACTGAAAAATGAAGGAATAGCTCCACTGAAACGGTTGTCTTCCAAGTGCCTACAGGACAAAAAAGCATGAGATTAGCTTATGCCAAAGAATGGATCCTCTCGTCATTGTCAGTCGCAAATTTGCAGCACGAGCAGTGAAATAAAAGAGTAATCAGCTTACACTGACTCCAGCAATTTGAGTGAACTGAAGTTAGGTATACTTCCCGAGAGAGAATTGTTTCCCAGCCAACTGTTCAAAACACACTAATATCAATTGATGTTTTTGAGGTTCAAGCATATAATCAACTAACTGTTTCATTGGTCAAGGTACTTACATGGAGGACAATGCTGTTAATTTTCCAACTTCAGGTGCTAGCGAACCAGAAAGTCCCATACTAGTCAAGTTCCTGTGAACAACAATGGATTAGAAAAGTATCAGTAATTCTCATACTGAAGCATAAAAAATAAACACAGACGACACAATATGGCAAAATTCCAACAACTCACAAAGCTACTATGCGAATTCGGGGGCCTTCAGAGCAGGTAACTCCAGACCACGAGTAGTTTTTAGGCATACAAGGATCCCCGCTCCAATCAACTGGTGCGTTCTGGAAACTGCTTTTAATAGCATTCAGAGCAGTTACTGCACAAGGAAGAAGAACACACAAAGTCAGCAGTTAATGGCTCATCAAACTACTAAACAAAAAACAAATTTCAACCATTGAGTGTTGCTAACAGTCGTACCATCTCGAACAAGCGTCTTCCCTCCAAGAGAGATCAGCTCAAACATTTCACCACCATTGATCAGAGGGGGAAGGTTTGAACCACTTCTAGGACTTAGAGTTAACGTTGTGAGACCTTCAAGAGGCCACCTGCTTGCAAAGATAACCGCACCAGCTGGAGTGACAGACAGCTCTTTATAGTACGTTACACCATTCACAGAAACATCAAAGACTCTGGATCCATCTCCCAATGAGTCAGAATCATGGGCAAAGTATAGCGCAATGTAATAAAAGGACTTTGTTAAGGGCATTGGGGGCCACGTGAACTCCAAAGGCTGAACCTGAGTAGCTCTTAGATCTGTGTTGAATATCCTCGAAGGCGGAAGGTTCCAGAAACCAGAAACTTCTATTTTCCGATTGTTCGGTACGGTCGAGTTCAGCGAATAAGGCTCCCAAAACCTATCAAACTCATCATCTGGAAACCTGAAAGCAACATATATTTGGAAAGATTCAACCTTTAGACTCTCTCTCAATGGGCTTGGATAGATAACAAACACTAATCTTTTAAGTGCATACAAAAGCGAAGTTACCTGATGATTGGTCCGCTGTATCCAAAAGCATGCCTAGCAACAAGACTTAGCCCAAGAGTGCTGAAGTCGGTGGAATTGTAGAGAGTACCATCGAGCCTGACGAGCTCCAAGGCTGAGATAAATGGGTTCGAAGTGGTATAAGAATTGGAAGCAATGCAGACGCTTATGGACTTTCCCTGCGCCAGAAAAACCCCTTCGTAGTAAGAAGCCAGGCCGTCGGCGTAATCGGCGGTGGTATTCACGACTCCCCAAAAAGTCCCGTCGACAATCTGGTCGAATACCGGCGGCGGAGTACCTTTTCCGTTTACTCCTCCGTAGTAATAAGTCGTCCTGATCATGTACTTCCAGCCACGGGAGACGCCAACCACGTAGCAAAACTTGCGACGAGTGCCATCGAGGTCAAGCGGGAAGGATCTGGCGGTAAATAAGATTTCGTCGAGCACTTGATCGGAGACGTTCATGGGTGTTCCACTGGAGACGAAATTCTCGTCGGATTGCCATCTCCGTCCGTCGATTACAGATGAGGCGGAGGCGCCGCAATCGATCAGAATCGCTAAATTCGAAATATCAGAAATCGGAAATTGGAAGGAGATTGCAGATACGAATACGCAATGGAACAAAGAGAATGAGAGGTAAAGGTGGGAATACCTGGGGGAGGAGAGGTCTGAGAGAGAGAGGAAGAGACGAGAGAGAGCACGGCGAGGAGAATGAGGCGGAGATGGGACATGGCGGCGGAGACGGTGGTTGGGAAGCAGTTAGCATAAGAGGGAAAGGAGAAAAGGGGTTTAGGTTGGAAGAAGGAGGGGTTGACCCTCCAGCTCCAGAGATTAGGAATCAGAAAAAGCAGAGAATTAGAGGAACAGGTCAGAGGAAGGAGACGAAGATGTGTTTATTTGTATTTTGGGGAAATTTGGGATTTTGCCTCTTTCTTTCTTTTTTTCGGTTTTCTTCAGAAAGTAATTATTATCTTATTCCGTTATTTCTGTTGCGGTCTATGTGATAAATTGGGAATTAAACCGGCGGTAAAGTCTATTTATCATTCAGTATTCTTTTGGTTCGACTTAGGCTCAGTTAGCAGCATTTTCATATGGTAATGCGGTTTGAAAAGATTTATGCTGTAAGTGAATTGCAATTTTTAGGAATGAAATTATGTGGAATTGAAGATTTTATAAAATTGTTATTAGTTACAAGGAAAGAAAATGAAAAATCATTTCACAAAGAAAAAAACAAATCTTTTTGAAAAATTATTTCACTTCAAAAATAATTTAGAATGAATGAAATTCCATTTTCATTCCATTTTATATTTTTTTTATTTCACATAAATTTATTCTATTTATTTCTTATATTTCAATTTGTTAAAATCAGTTACAGCCTTAATCAAAGTTTTACTATTTTCAGGCTTAGTATTTACATCTTTCAAATTCTTGTATTTTGTTTTTGTTGAAGAACTATCATGTATATCTTTTCAATCTGGAGATGATGTATATATACCTCACTCACTTTTCTTTGCTTCCTCAATGCAAATTTGCATTAAAGCTTTTGATGCAAAGCGTGTTCTTGCCTCTCGCAAGATTTCATTTCACAGTGCTCCCCATTAATAAATTTTTTTAAAAAAATGGTGGTTCTCTTTGCATTTTGTCCAAAGCTCTCTCATACACGTCTACTTTGTGGCCGACCACAACGGTCCAAAAAGTCTCTAAAATACTATTAATTTATTTAGTGCAATATAGTTAGATTAATAATACAAACTATATGCAGTTTGAGATGTTGTTACTTGTTAGGATAAGCAGAGCTGTAGAAGGATCGCGATGCTAAGACAATGATAAATTTATTCACAAACGTTAACTATGATAACTACAGTCCAAATCCAATTATATAATTCCGTACCGTTCTTCACAAAATCAGTTTTGGTTCTAAGAAAAGTTTTAGGCATTTTACGTATACAACAAGCAATCTAAACTAAAAAACAAATGACTATGAGGTGTTGACAAAATTTAAAGCATTTTGTTCTAGAGACATGTTTTTTTCCAAACAACCTTGAACTCTTGTTGTATTGATATGATGAGATTACATGCTATATACATATTAGAGTTACAAGAATCCCTTATATA
Organism: Thlaspi arvense; assembly: GCA_911865555.2. Lineage (NCBI taxonomy): Eukaryota > Viridiplantae > Streptophyta > Magnoliopsida > Brassicales > Brassicaceae > Thlaspi > Thlaspi arvense. The sequence continues at coordinate 55,727,770 of OU466859.2, read as the reverse complement.
TTAAAAGAGAAGCATTTTTAAAGAGAAACCTTAAATTTGTAAAATATTACAATGATACCATTTTGCTGATGTGTCAACCTCATATTCATTCTCAGCTATTTTTTAAAAAAAGACTTAGATTATTAGACTAATTACATGATATGCCATTGTATATTTTAGGTCCATAAATATGTTATATTTTATTTTTTTAAATAAATTCAAAGGCAATAATATTAGAATTAATAATTTAATAAAATAAAATTTATTTAATACTAAATATAATATACATGAAATTTATTATATAATATTTTAAAAATACTATCTATATATTTTTTATTATAAATTTATAATAAAATATATAATGTTTTTTTAATATTTAATATTTTTATCATTCATAGTAAAATATATAATACTTATTTATGCTTACTACTTTTAAAAAAAATATTTTTATTGATTATTTATAAAACAAAATTCTTATAAAAACAACTGAAAAATTAAAAAATAATATTTTATTTTTCTCAAATTCATAACAAATATATAACACTTTACTAATATTTACTACTTTTAATAGAAAATATGTTTATTAATTATTTATTAAAAATATTTTTATAAATACGACATAATAATTAAAAATAATATTTTATTTTTCTCAAAAATATGTTTATTAATTGTTTACTAAAAATATTTTTATAAATACAACAGAATAATTAAAGATAATATTTTATTTTCTCAAAAATCAATCAGAACAAATAAAAGAAAATCATAATGATTTTATTCACATATTGTTATAATTATAGCATGCATGAAAATAACTGTAAAAATATATATAATATCTTTTAACAATTCATAATAATATATACAAAATATAAATTAAAAATATATGTTATTTTTATCACAAACATCAATTAACAAGAAAATGATGAATTTTCAAAATTATTATGATATATATTATTTAATATTCTGATTTACTATATAAGGAAATATGATATATTGCATTATGATTTAATTTATATTTGATTCTTAGATGACAAATATGGTATATAGCATTATTGCTTACTTTTTTTTGGCAAGAGATCATAATATGATAATATCAATATTAATTGTTTATTTTTTTAATTAATGTTTGATTTAACATATATAGTATCAAATTTTCAGCAAGATTTGTTCATGTTTTTTTTTCTTAGTTTGTCTGTTTTAAATCAATCAATTTAATTACTGTGAAAATTATATAAATTGATAATATTGTGATTTCAATATTTTCTTAATTTATAAAATTATCGGTTTGGAACTAAATAAATTATTTATTAATAATTAATTAAAAATTGTATTTGTTTTAAAAGTTAGTAATATCTTTAAATACTTCACTTTTAAATTGTAGATAAACCATAACATTATTTCAAATTAAAAAAAACAAATCATTATATATTCATATTTTAGTAAATGATCATAGTTATATTTTTATATAAGATTATTTTATGGTAATTATTAATTTATGATATTAATGGACCATATATTTAAATAGATTTTTTTTAAAAATATTATCTTATCGATTTGTATCATATTTTGAATAAGTCCAATTTGGGACTAAGAAAATGTTTTAATTTATTTAATTAATAATATTTAATAGATAAGTAATAAACTATTTAACTAATAGTATTTAATTATTTAAGAGTCAACATTAATTAAATATGTACATAAACTGTATATCCAAATCTTGGACATCGGTGAAAATAATGAATAATATCATCAATTACAGGATATTAAAAATCTGTATGGTAACTTCATATTTTTTACCTATCTATATCATGTGTTATGCATGCTACTTAATTTTTAAATTAATATACATTACTATTACATTTACATTATCTTTGTATAATATTATATTAAATTTATATTAATTTAATTATATTATATTATATGATTTTAAAATTATATTAAATATAAATAAATAACAATTATTTTACTCCGCACAGGGTGCAGGTTATTACCTAGTTATATAATAAATGAGGACAATATATTATGGAGTGTAAAGAATCAATGCTTTAACGTCTACGGCTTTGCGGAGTGTAACATCTCTACGGCTTAAAATATATTCTTTTATGATTCTATATGAACATGTTACACTATGCAAATAATTTCGTTTTTAATATAAAAAAGAATTTATTAAATTCAGTGCTTTGGTTGATTTTTGTCATTGTACGGTACAGCATTTTACCAATTCAAGGCAACGGTCTCTTCATATGGGTCAAATCAAGCTTAATCGCTAAATATTACGAGAAGAAAGCATGTGGGAGATAGAAAACTTTAATAAAGTTTGTAACACAACCGAAAAGAAACTTAAAACACCAGAAAGTAAATCGCTTACATGATCAATCTCCTAGATGAGATGTGGCAGATAATAATATGGTACACTTCTTGCTGATCTTTTGGAGAATGTCTCATACTCAATCCTATTGCCTTCAGGTTCTAACGACTGAGAACGACCGAACAAATTAGCATCTTCAGATCTCTCTTGAGGCATACGCTTTTTAATCTCCTCAAGAGCCTCATCTCTAAAAGCTTTTCCTTTTGTCCCCGATGAGTCTCCTCTAGTAAGGTCTACACTCGCTGCTAAAGTCAGCTTTGAAGCCAAGAGCTCACAAGCATCGGACCTAAATTCCGGAGGCGTGTTTAGGACAATCTCTGTTTTCTCCAAACAACCCGCAAGGGACCCAGCAAAACTCCTCTTCCTCTTCCGACCAGCGAGTTGTGATAAACCTCCAGCACTTACCATGATCTTGGCTGCAATTTTGCTCCCGACAATCGCAGACAGATTCGGTGCGATGCATCTCATCGTAGTTTCAACAATGTCAGTGATTTTCTTCCTCGAAGAATCAAGATCAATTGCTCGATCACACGCCTCTATCGTCTTCTCGAGAACATCTTTTTGAAGTGGCTCTCCACTTGCTTTTGGATCACTAAGCACAAGATCTAGGATCGTGCGTGGTGGAAGAAGATCTTTTAGATCAACTAGGGCTAAATTCATCTCATTGCCGATTCTTTTAACAACACGAGCATAATCGATTGCGTCATGCACAAGCAACGCCACATTCCAGAATTTAAGTCTGTAATTGTGACGGATAAAGTTGTGGATCATAGCAATTTCATTCTCGATTTCAACCAAGAGCTTATTGCAGTCGGAAACTAGCTTGTACTCAGAATCTAGAACCTCTTCCACTTTCTTCATAATATCAGAAAATCTCCGAGTTTTCTGGAGCTTAGAGAGATCATCGTAGTTAAGGGTGTTAACAATAGTCTTGTCTTCTTCCTCTTTTTGAGCATCATTCTCTTTTGTGTCGGTTTCATAGTCAGATAACTCATCAAGGTCTGCGAGCAAATCTTCAAGAGTTGCCATGTCGAACGCAGAAGAATCTCACTGTCAAAAGAAAGAAAAAAATATTATTATTTCAGAGAAAGCTTGAGAGTTGAGATTTGATTGAGGACAAGGGATTTATGAATTACCATAGATATATATAAAGGAACGAATCCTCAACCTATCCGAAATTGTAAAGGAAAAAAGGAAAATAGTAACAAGAACAATATCGAAATCTACCTATTCAGTTTGGAAACAGGAGGACCCTAATTTTGTAATTTTGCCTTATTTCAGGTTTTTCCCTTTTTGGGAAATATTGTAAAGTGTGAAAAGTCGAGGGAAAGAAAACTTTAGAGCGACTCAAAAATGAATTTGGTCTCTTTTAGTTCTTCTGAATACAAAAATATTACATATCTTCTTCTTGATGATGAAAAGGGTTCTCAATCCCGAATCTAGAATCGTCCTACATAAGAAAATAACTTCAAAAACCCGGGACCAATTAAAATAAATGTATTACATGTTAGATTTGCATAAGTTACATTGGCAAGAAGAACATCTAAATACTTCTAAAAAACTCACACAGACACGTAGAAGAAGAGACCAAACTCAACTCAGATCTCACCTCATCTTTCTCACTTTCTTCTACTTCCATTGGAACTTTGAGCTCTAGAGTCAGATGAGGAACAGGTAAAAGAGTATCTCGACCTTTTCTTCTTATGAGTACTCCACTTGAATATTGCCTTTCCATCATTCTCTTCTCCTTCTTCATCTTCTTCTTCTTCTTCAGACTTCTCTACTCTCTGTTTCCTACTCATCTCCTTTGCTCCTTCTTCTTCTTCCTCCTCTTCTTCCTCCTCCTCGCTCGTCCCATCACTCACCGTTTGGATAGGTTCTATCGCTTTTTTACTCGTTGGTGTTCTCTTATTGCTTGAGTTCCCCTCTCTCCTCTGTTTTATAGAGATATTTGACATGTCTTCTCCACTCTCCACGGCTTTCATCCACTGTACCTCGCTTAGTGAGTCGCTATAAACGATTTCTTTACGTTTTCGCTTACCTGTGACACTCCCAAAATGGTATTTTGAGCTGTTCGACTTGTCATCTTGGTTCTGTGTAGTGTATGCCCACTCAGGGACTTCCTGCTCTTGCATCAGACGGGCTCTGTAATTCTCCTTTCTTCGTCTCTCCTCATCCATTCGCTCAAACATCCAAAATTCATCCTCGCTACGAGCCGCGAGCCGGTTTATTTCTCTCTCACTGGGGACATCGGTCCCGAGTGAGCTTGTTCCTTTGCGCATGATCTCTTCAAGCATCTCTCTTCTGTCTTGTGCTGTTAATATTATAACCACAAAAACCCACATCAAGATATAACCATTTCGATATATACAATCACCCATTTGTTCCGGAGAGACTTACCCGTGGAAGTTGTGTTGAATAGTCCAGCTTGTATGACTTTGGCATCAATGCCCATCTTTTGCTTTGCACGCTCCAATATCACTTCTTCAATCGAACCAACGCTAACTAAAACAAACACTCTGACTTCCTTCTTCTGTCCTATGCGATGGGCTCGATCCTCGGCCTGTTGGTCCATTTGTGGGTTCCAATCACTGTCAAAGATAATAACAGTGTCTGCAGTCTGCAAGTTCAAACCGAGACCTCCGGCACGCGTGCTCAGAAGAAACATGAAGTAGGGAGAGTCTGGCTCGTTGAATTGCTTCAGTAAAAGCCCTCTTTGATCTGTCTTTGTGGTACCATCGAGCCTGAGGTACTTGAAATCATTAAGTGTCAAATAAATCTCGAGAACATCAATGAGACGGGTCATCTGGGAGAAGAGAAGAATTCTATGCCCGGCCTTGCGAAGTTTTGGAAGGAGGCGATCAAGGAGCTCAAATTTCCCTGAAGCTCTCACAATCTCTGGTTTCTTCCACATGTTGTACTCTCCTCCAACAAATAGATAGGGATGGTTACAACACTTTCGTAACTGCATCGTAAGATTTTGCAGACTCTTTGATTTCCCAGATCCTGCACATGACGATTACGTTTGCATAGACTCAGCTTCACTTTCTGATTCATCTACTTTACCTTAAAGATGAGTGCAAAATTTTGGAGAGATAAGTTAAGCTACAAACCTGTTTGAAGGCCAACCCTGCCCATGTCTGTAACTTGTTTGTAATACACTTTCTGCCACGCCGACATATCACACTTCAGTATGACCTGTGTCTTTCCAGGAAGGAATTTCTCTACTTCGTCCTTTTTCCTTCTCAGTATAAACGGTCTTATAACCTGTGAAAAGTGACAGAGTTATACATTGAAACACTGCTTATGTAATTTGGTAAGAAATTAAAGGAAATTTAGGTGCAGAAACTCACATGATGCAGACGGTGGATAATTAACAACTCCTCTTCATCGGTAAGACTGACATTAGCACGATCAGCGAAAGGAGCATTAAACCATTCCTCGAAGTTCTGAACCGAGTTGAAAATGTGAGGAAGGAGAAAATTAAGCAATGACCATAGTTCTTGAAGGCTGTTCTGTATGGGTGTCCCCGTTAAAAGAAGTCTGCGTTTTATCCGATAGCTGCATCCAGGATTAGAAAATATTGTCAAATTCCTCGGAGCATTCTTGAGGAGATAAACCAGAGTAGCCATAAAGATAACAGTCAGCTAACATCATTCACTACAGAAAAATTATATAGAGATATGTACCCTGTTAGTAGAGTCTTGGCGAGAGCAGATTCGTGGTTCTTCAGCCTATGTCCTTCATCAACAATCATGTAGTACCAGTCAATTTTCTTCAAAAATGCTTTATCTCTCATGATAAGATCATAGTGTGTTATCAACACATTGAATTTTCCTTCTCCAGCAATCTTTTCCCTTATTGCTTTTCTTTCCTCTAAACGTCCATCATATAGGAAAGCTGCGATGCTGTCAAAGAGCAGAATGGAAAATATTCAGATTCATACCAGTGGAAGTGCCCAGAACCAAAAGAAGAACAGTTTGCCACATACCTTGGTACCCATGTAGCAAACTCATTTACCCAGTTTGGTAGCACAGCTTTTGGAGCCACTATCAGATAAGGCCCAGGCACACCTTTATTCTCCAGAAGATAAGCAATCAACGAAATTGTTTGGATAGTTTTTCCCAAACCCATCTCATCAGCTAAAATTCCATTGAGGTTATTGTTGAATAAAGAAACCATCCATTGGAGCCCTTCTAACTGGTAGGATCTTAGTTCCCCACCTTGTAGAAGGGAAGGCTGCTCCGACACCTGTTAAAAGAACATATTGCTCCTTAAATCAATTGGTCTCAGAGATGGCAGTGGTTTAAGAATGAATCGTCCTGCTACTAAATGTAACATAGAGATCAACATTACCTTCTCTTGTATTGAATGGATAGCAGAGTTATACTGCCTCTGGCCTTGAAGTAAATCATTAGAGTCATCATTATTGTCAGATTCAGTGATATCAATATCCTGATCAGGAAGTAGATCCTGCAATGCTTCACTTCTTGGAGCATCAAGTTCAGATAAATCAGATTCTGAGTCTTTCAGTAGATCAATGCCTTCCGGAAGTTTAGCATCTTTCTGACGCTGAACAGCAGCTCCCAAATTAGTAAGGAGTTTGTTAGTCTCCTCTAGAAGAGTGGTTAGCCGTTCGTTCTTACTCTCCTTTACTAGTTTCATGTATGCCTCTTGATCATCAGATTTAAGGGCCATCAGCCTCAATTTTTCAGCACGCGTTGCACGTTGTCTTTGTCTCCCATGCCACGCCTGTTAAATAATGTAGATACAAAGATCTCTTTTTAGAAATTTGTACATTGAATATATATTAAAGGACAACTGAAATACCTTCACAAATAACTGTAAGTTATATCATACCTGCACACCATCATTTCTCTGCCTACGGCGTTTTTGAGTCGCCTGAATTTGCAACTGGAACTCACGGACTGCATTAAGTACTTCTGCAAAGAATTTCCTCTTGGCGGTTTCAATCAGATTCTTCTCTTCTTCTTCTAAACGTGATAACCTCTGAGAAAAGAGATTGAACATATCAGCAATGCAAAGCAAGAAGGTCGAAAACTACAAATAACTTATAATGTCATACGCACTAGAGACTGTCTACAGTTTTCATTCATTTCTACAAAATCCATCTCTAGATAAGTTCCAAACAAAGCAGAAGAATGTAATAATATATATTTACACATGCCTATTTATCCTGCTAAGACACATGAGCCATAGTTCAAAAAGGGCATTTATGCCACTTCGTTGGGCGACTTCATGATCTAGTGTTAAAATACAAAATCTGGGAACAGAGAAAGTGCACCAGAATAGCTAGTTGAAGAAAAGGTGAATACTGACCTCAGCATCACGCTTCTTTCTGAACTGGTCATCAGCTTCCATAGCAAAAGGATCTCCAACTCCATAAAATGGACGAGGCAACCGCATCATCCCCCAGTCAAATAGTTGGCTACTGACATCAGCACAGTTCATACGTAGCCAGAACTCCGAGCTCACCTCGGCTCGAACCTTGCCTTGCAATTCTCGTAGCTGCGACTCACCAAGGTAAAAAAAAGTGTCAATGCCAAAGATATCACAATTCAAACAAACGTCACGTAACAACAAAGATCACTGAGAGAACATTTGGCGGCGATGATACCTTCAGCCCATAAAGCTCAAGTAAGCATTTTCCTTGCAAGTCTTCGCCTCTAGTGGAAGGTAATTCTGATATAAACACAAGACACCAACATCATCAGCAGGTGCATCTCTCTTGAACAATAACATATGGGTCTATTGTCCAGAAAATAGTTCATAGTGGTTTTGAAGACACAGGAATCACAAGTTGCGATCATTAGAAGTACTTTAGGAGAATAAAAACCGATGTATTAATAACCTTCAAGTTCAGATAAGCGGCGTTGGATAAGACTCTTATTCCGAGTATCAAGTAAATCAGTCAATCGAGAGCCCGAATCACAGTTTGGTCTCTGCTTCAAAAGTGCATCCTCGAACTCACCCATCAAATCACCTCCAAAAGGAGTTAAATTATTGCCCTGCAACACAAAAAACCAAGCTTTTGTAACATAAAGCAACAACCTTTAGAGTCTAATGGACAAACAAAGCCACTGAAAACATGTAATTTCGCAGGAAAGTAGAAAAAGGAGAAGACTTAGAACCCACAAACTCTAAGCAAATGCTTAAGAAAACAAATCACAGGACCACAAAATCAATTGAACCCCAAAAAAGGGGCAAACGGAATATCTAGGGCGAGGGTCGAGAGAGAGAGAGAGAGAGAGAGAGAAGGAAAGGGAGAGAATTGAAGGGCTTACAGGCGGCGAAGGAGGCGGCGGAGAGAGGCGGTCTGGAGAGAGAGAAGAAGAGGCGCCATGGTAGATTGAGGAAACGGCGGCGAAGAGGTGAGGAGGCAAAGGGAGGTCGCGAGAGATGTAATTGAGAGCACAGATCAGAGACTTGGTCGTCTCCACTGGATCCTCTTGAGAATTGCCGCTTAGCTGCTGAGCCACCATGGCGGGAACTTGTATGTTGTATCCGCCTTCGATTTCAACTATCAAAATTGATATTTTTTTTTTGTTGAGTGTTTGGTTTTTTTTTTCTTTTCAGTTGTCTCAAACCCCTCTCTCTCTCTATATCTCTCTCTTTGCCTTACACACACACCCGAGAGACCGAGACAAAAGATGAGACGGAGAGAAATTGGAATCTGGTTTACGAATCCGTGATAGGCCACTCACCAAACACCCCCCTTCCTTTCTTGTTAAATTTACACAATTACCCCCCTCACCAATCCCTCTTAATGGGCCATGTATAAGGCCCATTTCTTATCTATTCGTTTATCTGCTGCCTAACAGTTGTGGTATCTCTATTGGGCTCTCTGTTGGGCTTCAAAATGACTTCCTGCTAATAATAATGTATAGTAGATAGAACACCTTCGAGGAGTTTGTATCCACAAAATTTGGTATATGAAAAAATTGAAAGAAATGACTATACATTTGTATTTTTTTGTTTTCCTATAATTTCATTTCAATTTTTTTTAACATCAGCAATCACATTTGAAAGAAGTGACTATGCATTTGTATTTGTCTCGTTCCGATTAAATGGAGCGTACCGTTCGGGTAGGTCACACAATAATCTGGACCACTTTAAACCAAAATTTTGAAATTCTTATTGAAGCACGTGTTGACGCACGTGCAATCCCCCTTTTGAACTTTTGCTTGTTTGTTTGTTTCTGTACCGATTCCAAAAAAAAAAAGATGGTAATAAGACAACACCGACAATTGTAGATGAGTAATCAATCTCTCAATTCGAATTTCTAAAATTCTATAATTTAAAAAGATTAGTATCATATAGTAGTAGTAATGAGTTGGTCACGTTTTGTGTTCGTCTCGGAAATCGTTATTTGATTGCTATTGGGAGATGTTGTTCCCTATAGATTCTCTGTCCCGTTTCCTTCCGTTGTGAATCACACAACTTGTTATAATATGGACACATGCATGCGTGTATATGAACACATGCATATCATTAGATCAATCTTTCAATATCCCAATTGTTGTTGTTGTCCACTTATGAAATATTCGTGCTATCTTGTAAACTTTTCATTTTTTTAGGCTAAGTGTTAATACATATAATAACTTTAAAAAAAAAATGTTTCGAAGGATCCTTTGTTCTAGTAATGGAATAGATCGATGTCATGACTGTGTTTGTTCGTTGGAATCACTATTCTTATCCAAACTAGCTAAGCATTTAAAAATAAAACCCCATATAACGTGACATCTACTTTGTGAAAGTTATAGTTTGCTTGGATGAAATGTGAGTGAGACAATAGTTCTGGATGAGAATGATATTTTCATGTGGATGTCATGCTTTCAACAAAAGCAAAGGAGACAAACAATAACTCTATGTGGCCAATACATAAAATTCTATATATATTCTTTCTCCATCTAAATATATATGTGAACCGTGTTAACCAATAGTTCATATACATGTGTAAGCATTGCTTATATATAATCTCAATTTATATATTAATTCGTAGTCAGAATTTTAAAAGTTTAAGGAGTGGCTCATAAAGGTTCCACTAACATATATAGTCAAAAAGATGGTTTTTTGCTTATGCAAATCATTTTGAGCCATGAGATGTACACTTTGTTTTAGCATCATGTGTTCAGATTCGGTATAGCGTTCAAGTAATTTTGGGATGATTAAATTTTGTTCGAAACATTTTTATATTTTTCTTGGTAAATTCTTTTCGAATAAGTAGGAAATTCAGAAAGAACCATATTATCCGAAAGAAGAAGTTGGATCTTTGTAAAGCGCTGAAAAATAAACGCTTTTATATATGCCAACACATCAAGATTAAAGATGCATAGTCTTGTTTTACATTATAACCACACTATTGGTAGTTTGGTACATACTTCAAAACGTAAGGCTTAAGTTTCTGTCTCCACTAAATTTCAAGTGGTATGACGTATTCTTTGCCTTTAGATCCTCCATTAGTTGAAACAAATAACTAATATTGATGGATAACGATTCGAGTTTCACTCTGTAATTTTTTTTTTTTGTGTGTGTGGGGTGCATATCATGGGGGCTTGTGTGACATGACAAGTCAAATTATATTCGTATATAAAATTCTCATACTTTTAATTTGCTTGTGTCGCCTGTCGGTATTCGCTTAATAATTGTAAAAACTTAATTAATATAGTAAAAGCATCTTTATGTAATAGGACACAAATCAAAAAGTAAAGCATGATCGTTTGGTGCGGCCAAAGGTTGCTATATATGCTACTTTCTAATTCATTTCTATGCGTTGGTTCGAAATCTAGGACCACATGTGTTGATCAACGACTCGGTTTATGTTGATTTATATTTGTCGACAGATTACGTCTGCAGGTCAGCTCCTTTTTTTCCACCTTTTCTTGATTAAATTATGTCATAACTTTTTACTCTCATGCTTACGTTATAGAATCCTCCATTTTTTAATTATTTTTTATTACTCATTCCAATAGTGTATCAAACTAAATGATAAAATCATTTCATTCTTGATTCCTTCATGAAAGGAGTGTTGGGTTGTGGAGCGTAATTTTCCGAACTTAATTACTGTGTTATTCGACGACATGGCTTCACAGTAATCTGTAATCGTCATGTTCGTTGAAGAGTGATATCATTTAGGATATAGTTCGTTGCTATAATAATTATAATTTTCTTCTTTCCAATATGATGAAATTTCCGGCTTATCATTTTAGACATGAAACTTATATTTATTATACTCGATATCCTCTTTTATTTCGTGGACTTTGATACTATATTACTATGTAACTGTTAGTAAGTAATGAACGGATAAACAATGAAGTTGATTCAAAAGAAATTGGATTTATATATTTCACACACACAAAAATGATAAGAATGATAGTTTACTCATGCGATTAAACAACAAGAGAAATATGTATCCTCACATTTTTACTATTCAAATAACTGATCATCTTTGCATCTGCTTGGTATTTATGCGGGTACACTAATCCTGATTCACACACACTGAGTAATGCGTGATGATCCACTTGGAACGTATTGTAAAATGTTACTAGTACTAGAAGCTGAGTACTCGTTTTTGAAAAGAACTTAATAAGAAAAAAAAGGAAAAAAAAAACTAAGACCTACTTGCCCTATATAATACATATCTACGGTATCTTCGTATCAAACCACTCCTGCATGGTTTTCTCATCGAATTTTGTGAAAAAACTATAAACTATGTATCTACTTGTTTTCATGTCTGCTATACACCTTGAAAAGTTTTGGTCTGCTAGCTAATTAAAGCGATCATAGATTATACAACACAAAACTAGCATAACATATTATTATGCTCACAGTTGATCGATGCTGTCTAGCTAGCTTATATTTGTATACACATTCTTTATTCACACAGAGTATACAAACCGAGAAAGCTTTTCCATTACAGGAAACCCAGAATCTCAAAAATGTCTCCCACTCTCTTCAAATTTTGGAACGGCTCATACTTTCTAGCTAGCCTTTCTTTCTCCCAAGTTATACGGTAAAAGAAGAGGTTAGCTAGGGCGCAATTGCTTTTGCAGGTTAAATTTGCTATGTTTACTAAAATAATCACAACATCAGTATTTTGAGGAAGCAAACATTCAAAAATTTCAAATGCAAATAGGAAGAAAGGATATTCGGTTTGCAAGTTTTGAAAAATATTTAATAAAAATAGAATGAAGCGTATAGAATTATGATAAACATGTATTATTAGGATTATACATGAGAATTTTCTAGGTTTTTAGGATCTTCAAATTTTTAATTAGTTTTGAGTTTTTGATTGTTTTAGTTAATAAATGAACTTTGAATATATTGTTTTGAAAATTTTCTATTTAGTTATTTTTTCAATAGATTTATTGCGATCTCAATGATTTCGAAAGGGCTTGGCGACATTCTTACACTAAACGAGGTCATTGCTTTATCATTGTTTCTGCTAAATAGAAAAGAATATTTTAACTTACAAATGCAAAAACAATTACTATATATTGAGCATCTTTGGTTATAACTTATATCTATTATTCACATGGCTTAGAGTTAAGGGAAAGCTAGCTAGTAAGTAACTGGTGTGACTTTAGAGCATTAATATACTTGTAAAAGTTGTATGCAAGTGTTGTTTTGTCCCTTTCTTTTTCAGAAACAAAAGGGTTTTAATTAGAGTTTTTTCGTACATTACACAGCGTAAGCATCTGAAAAACAGTAAAGACATAAGAGAGAAAGTGATAGTGGGGAATCAATTGCTGATTCACGAGTCTAATACTTTGTGTCTTCATAAGCTACTCCGTACGATTTTATAGGGGTAACATGGGTTGGACTTGGAGAGGGTAAAAAGCAACTTGGTGTTGGCTAGCCAAAGAGAAAAAGGACAACGTTTGATGTTAACTTAATCCAACCTGGATTACTATTTATAACCACAATGTCCTGAATTTGAGAGAGAATATTCCAAAGTAGAAAAACCTACAGGTGGATTTCTTCTATTCGCCTTCTTTCGTAAGCGGAAAGTTAATTATTATGATTTATGCATATACATATATACCTATAATACTTGCAAATCTAAGCTGTGTGTTTTTAAAATAAAAGATCTAAGATGTGTTCAAAATTCGATATTTAGAAAACAGAAAAAAATATACACGATTTATGGTATAAGTGGTTGTTGGCTTTGAACTTAAGAGTGACGTCTATTTTGGTCGCTATTAATTTCATTATGATTAAAATCTGAGTGTTTATATTTTTTGCTTTTTTCGTTCTCCATCAAACGAAATATAATATACTATAAGAATAAGATAAACGAACGAACACCTTTAACTATTCTTAAAATAGCAATATTTATGTACACATTTGCCTTGGAGATTCCACTCTCTCTACAACCCACGGAGAAAGGATTTTACCACTCTCTCCACTGATCTTCACGTCAATGACCGCTAATCAGATCGATCAGTGTCTGGTCAGAATCTTAGCTAGGGACTCTGCATTGTTAACAAGATTAGACGACTATGCAATTCAACAAAACAAGAATGGTAATAATTTTATTTCTTTTTTTTGGCAAATATTGAGACATGTCCCTGGACGCAACGTCGTGCTAAAATATATATCTATAGTAACGGAAACAGTCTTCCTCTTGAACCGTTAAGATAACCCACTTATGTTTTTGATTAATTTTGTTGATATATAGTAATGTAATTTAGGGACACTTTATATAATTTTAGGTCATATATAACAACAAGTGGGCGGAAAATGGGTTGTGTTCCTTGCATTCAATAGTACTGTTGTTGGGGTGAGCGTGTCTTTAACACACTATTCTATTTTTTATAATTGTTTTTCTTTTTTCGGGGATGATGCATGCATATTTTCAGTTTTCAGTTCACGAACATTCCTCTCTAGATGTTAACGCCTTCATAGATGCTCATAATCTAATAATTAATTTTATCTTTTGGGGTTAATGAGAGATTCAACATTAATTTTTGGACTGTTGTTATCATGTTGGTAAGTTGGGTTTGAGAATCGACCGGCACAGGAATCTTTTTTCTTCTGATTAAACAGGCACACGAATCTTGTTTATTACGGATCGAAGAAGCAAAGAGTCATTTTCATTATCATCATGGGGGAACGAGATTTCGTTCATTCTCGGGCCGGCTCTTTTAATTTTTGGTAGGTGAGTTGACAAAAAGGAAAAACAAGATTGTAAATTATTAATATACTAACTATCCTAAAACGTTTAACTCGCTAAAGCTCAGTAATTTCTTCAGGATCTCAGAATCGAAGTTACGATTAATTAGGATTTAAAAATAATCTTTTAACTTTTTATTTTTATTTTCAGGTCTATGGTCCAAAATCCAATATATTATGTATCAAAGTAACATAACGCATGCAGGCATGCAGCTAAAAAGGAAAAAAAAAATGTGCACTGCTCCGGACATATCTTTAACGTAGGTTTTATTCGGTTCTGGTTTAGGACATAAAGTACCAAAAACTGAAAGAACACAAAAATTAGCCTAGTTCAATTTATACTCCTTCTACTTATAATCATATATATTATTTTAATTTAAACGAATTAATTTATAAGTTTCTTTTTATTGTTATATGATTTCATTGTAAATTTTAATAAAAAAATAATTATTTCACTTATCCCTACTTTTAAATGAATAAAAATATCAAATACTATGAAATTATGATAGATCAGTTAATTAAGGCAAAATATAAGATTTAATTATTTTTAAAAGGACACTCTGTTTAAAACGGATATCAAAAAGACATTCATAAAACATTATTTTTTTAATATAAAAAGTTTGAACAATTTGAATATATAAGTTTTGATTTTCTAAAGGTTTTAAGTTTGATTCGATTTAATCTAAATATAAAGTAAAATAAATATAGTCTTTGCCAGTTTAAATTATAGTTTCTTTCGGAATTTTGGATTGAAAACCACATGCATGTGCTCTGAAACCAAACTACATTCATAGGAAAGTCTCTTTCGCTTCTTTCTTTTTACGGGTAGCCTCCTTCTGGCAAAATCACATGTGTGAGGATCGATGCTTCCTCTCGCCTCTGACTCGATCATACCTTTTGTTTTTGCTATTTAAGTGAAATACTATGATCCACCAAGCTTCCTTCATTTCTACAATTGTTTTCTTTTTACTACTAAAATAAAAATAAAGTTTCTCTTTATCAAAACAATATAGACACAAATGTTTTCAAGGTATATTACACAAATGGAACTGTTGCAATGGCACTATTCTATTCCTTCACCTATTTATGTATATATATATATTCTCTCATATACATTATGTTGCATAAATATATAGTATTCATTTTATTCAAGTGGTAGTAGTGTGGAAAAGCTCTTTACCCACCATCTCCTTCTCTCTCTATACACTACACTAAACAATTCTTTCTCGTTTTTTTTTCTTTATTGTTAACTTTTTTTTTAAAAGGTAACTTTTATGCACTACAAATTGACACCCTCTCCCTCTCCTTATCCCTCAAATTCACTTCCAAAGCCTCTCTCATCTCCTCTCCTACTTCTCTTTCTCTGCTTCCTTGTTTCCACATAACAACAAAATCTATTACAAGAATCTTCTTCCAAACTCTAAGCCATGGCAACTGTTGTATATCAAGGGTTTCAGTCTCATTTTGAGTCTCAACACTTTGAGCCAAGAACTCTAAGACTCAGACTCTCTTCTCCTAACAATCCTCACTTATCCACACCTCCCAAATCCCATTTCATAGAGTCATCCATCACTCCACAAGACAACACTGCTGCCACTAATGCAGCCTCCTTGTCCTCATCAGGTCCTAACTCGGACTCTAACTCGGGAAGTTGGAGCTTCATTGAGTCCCTCTCAAACTCGAGCTCTGATGGGAAAGAGAAAAAGACATTATTACCATACCTTCATCCTCCATCTTCTCGTAGAACTCTCAGCGATGAGAGCCTAGCATTGTGCACTGAAAGCCTCGGTAGCGAGACCGGCTCTGATGTCATTACCGATCAAGATTTGTTCTCAGTATCATCCGAACTACAAACCACGGAAACTAGAACGTCGACGACATCAAGAACATCACGACAAGATAGGAAGAGGAATGCGATGGATTCACTTCCACCTCCTTTGACAAGTATGAGTGGTTTTGATTGCATTCAAGTCAAGTCACACCGTGAAAATGGAAGATTGGTCATGACCGCCACGAAACCTCCGCCTCGCAATCGGTGCTTACAGGACCGAAGTAATGGCTGCGTCCGACTGGCGTTCTTGATTGATTCTGATGACCATATAGAAACGGAGACCAGAGAGGAAGAAGAAGAAGAAGAAGAAACAATCCAGATAGAGAGAGATAACGAAGAAGATATTCCAGAATACAAGGAAGAACAAGAGGTTAAGGAAGAAGCAATCGAAGTGAAGGGTATTGAGAAAATACAAAGATCAAAAAGATGTCACCAAGGGGATCTAGAGAACAGAGGATTTCGAAATTGGGAATCTTTCTGTGTTGCCACTTCCTAAAAAAGAATCTTTCTGATCTCTCTGTAATAACAGTTTCACACCCTTTTTTTCCAGCATTGTTGTGTTTTCGTTTTTGTATAAATAACAACCCTTTTTTTTTAACTACTCTCTATGTATGGTTAAAGATAAAATTTAATATTGGATTACATACAGACTTCCGACAAAGACCGCTATTGTGAAAAAGATATATATTTGTGAACGACCTTAATTGTTAATTTAATACATATATAATTTAGTTTGTGTTTACCTGTTAAAATATAATATTATGGTTGGTCGCAAAAAAAAAAATCATATGTACAATATAAAACCATAAAACAACCCAAATATCAGTATTTACGTAAATTTGACATAGGAAACTGAATTGAGTTAAAGAAAATCTATAGAGAAAAAATAGGGGTAGAAGCAATTTGGTTGTGGAGTGATGAACGGTTAGTTAATATGGTTAGGTTAGATTCGGTAAAATGACCGAAGGAAGTGGCAGACTGAATTTTGAGCAGGACGATTGTACCACGAAGATGCCTTCATCATGGGAACACACATCACTTCTCTCTGTCTATTCTTGTTTTTCCACGTTTTTTTCTTCTTTAATTGAATTATTATTATTATCATATCTCTACGACTTATAGAATTGTATTCAATTGGACATTTTAAAAGAGCCTCCACTCCATTAAGTCGTCATTTTCTGACAGGGAGTTTTCTTATTTCTTTCCTCAATTTCTAAATTTCGATAAAGTATTCATTTTCAACACGGTTGTAATTAAATGGAATTGGGTGTTTTTTTTTACTACATATGTTTTCTTCTGTAATTTTTATGATGAAAAATTAAATGGAATTAAAAAAATGAAAAGATTGAAATAAAATGATCAATAGTTAATAATGATGTTTAGACTGAGGTTCATACATTCCTTCAGACCTGAGAGTAAAGCATGTTATATGATTTTTTGTATTTTGAGTTCTATGTTTGATCTCAAAACAATGTTGAGAACATATTTTCTTAACATGTAAAATGGTATGAGAAAGAGTGAATAGGTTTGTGTAATTCTTTTATTAAAAAATACACATTATTTTATAACTCAGTGAGATATTTAAAAATATTTCTGTGCTTGTAATTTAACCCTCTCATACAAAAAAAAACTCTCATAAATCTTCTTTTTGTGAAGATCGAATTTTACTTATGAGGTATATACTTAGACTAAAACATATAACAGTTTGATATAGAAGAATAACGTAAAATAGAGAAGGGGTTAAAATGCAGTATAATGTAAAAAAGAGAGGCTAAAATGTAAAACAAAAAAGGAACGAGAAGGGACTATTGTTCCGTACAATGACGACGTCACATATATGCTAAATGCTCTCCGACTCTCCGCCTCTGATTCCGTCAGCCTCTCTCTTAGCCCCACAAGTCCACAGAAGAAAAAGGGCTTTTGGTTGCACAATCGTTTAATATTTTTAGTTGGAATTTAATTAGTTTCTTACAACAAATGCAGGAGGTGAAAGAAATGATCGTGGGGGTGCCGCTTATAACTATTTTATAAATGAATCATACTTAATTCGATCAAGAAGATATTTATTAACCTGATCTGCTCCCATATCTTCAACTCAAATAAATTACGAAAGTAAGGCCATGAATTTTGAGTTATCAAAACAAAGAAGACGATGAGTTAAAGATTTTGCTCGTTGCCAACATCGATGGATTTAAGTCTCTATTAGCATTTTTGTTTTTTATATGGATAACATTCCATGGTTTTGCATAATTAATTGTTGTCTATGTTTTCTTACATCACGTAAACGTCCACATCGAAACTCCTAAGTCTTTTTTCCTTTCCTTTCTTATATACTTAAAATTGTAAATTAATAATTTATTATTATGCTTTAATTAAACTAGTTTTTAATCTAAATTTTAGCTAGTGGGGTTTGAATTTGCATGTATACGTGCGATCCTTTTCACGTTTCTTTTCCTGCAAAGCAGTTTGCATGGGATCTGCCGTCTGCGTCCATCCATTTGAGCAATGTATATTTTATATTTAAACTTGGTACGCATACAATGAAAAACTATAACTCGTGAAGCCCATGAAAATCAAAACACGCGGACTATAAAGTTATCAAACTATAATTCGTTAGAAAACGAAATTTACCAATTGTAAAATTAAAGTTTTGGATGTTACGTTTGATTCAACAATGATAAATGGACTAATCAGTTAATTTGACTGTAACAAGCTAATTGGGAACAACCGAACAACACTCACTGCATATTGAGGACTTTATTTATTTAGAAAAATATGGTCTCTCATAAAACATAAACTACTCCAAAGTTTATTGTATCCACGTTTGAATATATATAAACGCAAAAAGCCATAACAGAGCTTACGTCCATGTCCAATTCCCACCCTTTTAAATCGATCTAATCCGTTAGCCCTAATCAACTTGGTCTTATATGATTCATGACGCAATCCTTTTATTTGGTATGTTACAAAATTAGGTCAGACTTTATAATATACAACAAATATGCATATATCTTATTATATAAAGGGAGAGGATGCAATGCAACAATGTGGAAATTTAGAGAGAAAACTATTTGACATCACGAAAAGTAGAATTGGGTATTTTTTTCTTGGTGGCTAAGAAGAGCAAAAGGATTGGTAAGTGATATATATACGAAGATGGACGGACTTATAAAAGTGTATGTGCCCATTATGTCTTCAATCTCATCCATCCTTACTTCTCCTGAAAAGACCAATCTGCCCTTCTTAACTTTTTTTCCTTTCTTATTGAACAATGAAATAAATATGATTTTTTTTGTCTTCTTTTAGTAAGAGTGGGATGCCTTTTGATTTTTATGTTGTCACTCTCTTTGACCGGTTTAATTAAATTATTAGATTAATTAATTTGTTCATGAGATTAATACTTTAATTAGAGAAACATCACAGAAAAATATATTTTGCCAAAGTAGGAAAATAATCAATATCATAGTAATGCATTTTCTTAACGGTAGAGGTTAGGAAAGGAAAATTTATAAATTAGTACAAAAATGTACTAAGACTTTTAAATACATTATTTTAGAGGTTCAAAATATGACTAATTTTTGTCTAAATTTATGGTATTTTGTAAATCCTCCAAATTAAATATTATCGTAGCCGCAAATATGGACGTAAGATCTACGCTTCTTTTTCGATTAGGAGTGTAAACTGGTCAAATAACTATTTGATTGCATAAGTACACTTAAGTAGTGTGGCAATCTCTGATCATTTGCATTATTGCATAATATAACATTCGAAGACAAATCCTATCGACGATACGGAAAATAGTTTTAGAATACCTCTATAACTAGTAAAGATAATTACATGTGGATTATGATACTCATGCATTGTTTATAATTTTAGCTCGGAGAAACAAATGTTTGGTATCCAAATATATTTGTTTTTCTTTATTGATAGCTTATCTCACATTTGTTAAAGATTGAAATTGAAACCTTTTCACATCACATTGGCAGATATTTTCACAAAACATTGTATATTTTTAATTTTCGGGTATCCCGGGGCCCGTGTCGTAGTGCAACATAGCGACACAACCAAATCGTAGCAACTATATTGGTCGACTCTTGTCCTAACTTAGTTGTTTTTGTATATTAATTTAAACGTGTGCATGGTTTAATGACGTACATCTTCGTCTAATACATATATACATATAATACATTTTAACGATTAAGAAGTAACATAAATTTTAAACCAACGAGGACCCCCACAAGAAGTTGGGAGATTATAATTCTTGGACACGAATATAAAAAAGTGTTTTTTTCAATAGAAAAAAGCATTCATCACAGCGCATATCCTTTTTATTGTTGCCCTTTAAAAAAATCATTTCTAGTTTTGTGAAATTATTTTGGATAATGCACTGCAAAATTCGTAGGACCCAATCAGATTTCAAGATTTTGAGTTATGTGACTGTCCACGTGAACTTATAACATTTGGTAGCTTCTAAGAGAATACTTCATTATTCATATTATTTGCATAAATACGAACTGATTTCAGCCTTTCTCTTTATTTGCATAAATACGAACTGATTTCAGCCTTTCTCTTTCTTTCAACCAAACTAATCATATTAATTGTGTTTTGTTTGTTCGTGTTTGGATTTTGAGCGACATACCAAACACACAAAAATACCACTGTTGAACAGTCTTTTTTTTAGTTTTAACGTTATTGAACAATCATATCTTAGGTATAAACTTACTTTCGTAAACTAGTTATATAATTAATTTACGGACGGAAACAACATACGAATTCGATATCTCTAAACTATATTTTTGTCGTTAAAAAAGGATCACGTGTATATAAACAATTATATGAAAACATAAGGCCAAACCAAAACTCAACGATAGATATTTGGTTTCCTATATATCGTAAAAACATAGAATAAAAAAGAGCAAAAATATAAGCGACGAAGCAAAGGAGTATCTCGCTCTCTGTCTCTCAAATCATTCGATAGGGACTTGTCAACAACGTACACAAAACGCAAAAATTCACATGTCCTTCGCTTCTCTTTTTATTTGGGGATATATAAAGTGTATATTACAAATGGTCAAGACTTCAATCAAATACGGTCCAAACACTGAGAAAAGAGGAAAGCAGAAAATCTTAATGTTGAATATAATAGATATGAAAGAGAAAATCAAGAAATTTAAAAGCAAGAAGATCTTCATGTTTCTCTTTTTTTTTTCTTCTGAATTGGCTCAGCCTTTTTTTGACAGCCCACCCTCCAACCAAATACTATGTAAGATCATTGAACCAAAACTTTGAATAAACACAGGTTTATTTTCTCCTTTTTTTTTTTTTTTTGTGATCGGTGATTGATCGGACATGTAAAAGAGAAGAGAGACAAAGAATAGATACGTTACAATGTAGAGGCCATTTTGTATGTGTGATTTCCTTCCAACCCATGAAATATAAAGCTAATTCATTTTGTTTTTTCTTTTTTAATCTTTTTGATCCAAAATCTTAATTTCAACATGTTAAATTGTAGCGTTTTTTTGGGGTGCAATTGTAACGTTTTTATATATACTTGTTTACAAAAGAAGAAAAAAATCGCAGATAATTCAATATATTAGCATAAAGCTGGAACCTAGAGGAATTTTACCTGATGCGTTTTTTTATTTGACATGCATAAAGCTTTTTCAAGAATCCGAAACAAAGACTAAAACTAGAGACAGACGACATGTGTTTCTCTCAAAAGGGAAAGAAGTTTTTTTTTTTTCATATAAATTGAATATACTTCTATTAGTATAGTCGTCGACACATTTCCTCGTATTCTTGGTTCCAAAGTTTCGTGCAGCATGCTTCCACATTCCTTTTTGAAAGTACAGTAAGTTGTTTTAAATAACTACTTTTACTATTTTTATGTAAAATGAAGTAATTCGAGATCAAAGACAAACACCAAACTGAATCACAGATAAAATGTTTTTTGTTGTTGTTGTTGTCAAACTTGCATTCATCAATCAAACAAAATTCCAACTAATTCTCGCAAACACTAAGTAAAAAAGTACATACGAGATTTTAACCGTTATGATTGTGACTAATATATGCAATATGCATGTCTCTATATTTTATGTTAAAACATCAATGGGATAAGCTACTTATATTATTCAGACTAGTTTTTCAATTTTTTAAAAAATACTATAAGTCAAATTTAAGATATATATAACAATAATAATGAGGTAATATATATATATATATAGTAATAGTACTATAAACCATTTAAGAGCTATCTACATAGATCAAATACTATCATAATAGTGATGAAAACTACCCCCCAAAAAAAAAGAAATAGAACAGAGTAATTTGGGGTTAATGTAAGAACGAAACATACAGTTTTTCTCTTAAACGTTCTCTCTATCCTTATGAGCTGATAATGGAGACTTCACTCCTGCACCGGCATGTCGCAGATTCTCTGCAATAATTTAAAAAGATGCTTATAGCTTTCAAAACATTTAGTAAAGATGTTTATGACCAAAGTTTAGACTCGAAGAAAAACACTTGCCTCGATGCCTTTCAAGCTCTTCATAGAGTTCTTCTTCCCACTTACGTCGTATCTCTGAAAAACTGAGGATATATTCAAAGAAAGAAACATCAAACACCAAAGCACATTACAAGACTGCAGTAATAATTGCAGAACGAGCTAACTCACCAACGGCTATTAGTCACGCCCTTTTTGGTTGACTCGTTGACTTGAGTTGGTTCAGATCCCGGCTGCATCACTCTGCTCGTGTTCAGTGTACGTTTGGAGCTTTTGAGTGGGCTAGGCATTGCATCAGTGATTGCTGAGAGTCGTCTGCTCGGAAGTCGTTTATTTGACTTGCTTATAGTTGGTAGGTTTGGTAAATTGTAGCCATTGGTGTCTTCAAGTGCACCTTGTGGTATTCCTGGATTCATTGCGTTGTGGAATTCCTCGAGCAGAGGGGTCTGCAACTTTTTCAAATCTTGAGCCTTACAACAGATAAACCGAAAACAGAATCAGTGATCAAGATTCAGATTTCATCACAAAAACCTCATCTTGCAGCAGAGATGCATTTGAAATTCTACGTAGACCCAAACAAAGAGGAGCCACAGTTGCATAAGAGATGATCAGGACAAGGTAGTATTGACAATGCATAGTATTAACTAATTTTTCACCCAGCTGCAACAAATAGGCCTTTACCTTCTCATCCAAAAATGATTTTATTTTCAACTCTGTGGCTTTATAGTCGTCTTCTGCAACGGAAGAGCTGCCAGCAAATGTTAAGCTGGTTTCCTCATCACATGGAACACCAGATTTGAGCTCAGCAGCTTGGTAAGATACCAAGTTAGATTTACTTCTCATCACTTCTGGGCTTTCATCAAACTTGCAAGACCAGTTATCCGTGGAATCACACATGGGATTGAAGCTCTGTCAAAAGTTAAAAAGTTCATTTCCACTATCAGTATAACTGCAATCAACAGACAAGTTTGGAAATATGGAGGATTGATTTATCACCTTGTTTAAATCGGTGGATTGCGACAAAACATTGTTTTTGACTGATGAAATGTTGCAGAGATCATCCATATCGGTCTGACAAAGGTCATCAGAGTCGCCATCTTGCCAACAGAATCCGGAGTTATTTGACTTATCTGGGTGTATAATGGAACTCCTCAAGCTTCCGAGTTCACAGACATCCTTCAAGCCTGAACAGGTTGACCTCCTCATCAAAGAGTTTATTCTGCAAGTCAATACAGAAAGTGAAAAAATAATCAAGAGACCAAATCATGAATAGTAAGAAAGAAAATTGAAACTAGATCTGCAAAGAGACACTTACGAACTCCCAACAGTTATTCCTTGTGTGGCTGTTGAGTTTCCGCATTCCTGATATATTCGAAAGGATGTCAGGAGGTTGAAGTATCAGAACAAAGTTCACTACATGTCTGCATAATGTACTAACCGTAAAAGAATTACGGAAAGCTGGATGAGATTCCTTGTGCTCTCCAGTCACAAAGGGGTGCTGCAAATGTTAAGCAGATGTCAGCACTAAAAGCAAAAAAAATAACTGTTTGTTGTGCGTAAGGACCACTTTCACAACTCTTAGAAATGAAGAAGATATGAGAACTCAGAACACCTGAAGCAATTCGGATGCAGAGAGTCTCAAGCTTGGTTCCCTGCAAATATAATAGCTCTTATAGATAGGACAATAGTAATCAATACTCTCTTGAAACGGAAAGGTGGACATCAGTCTTTACAGGAGCTATTTCTAGGAAAAAAAAGACAAACGAACTGGGAAGAGACAAATAAAACTTATGACTTACTTGTGTAAGCATTTCAATAGAAAGTCTTTAGCCTCTGGTGAGAGGTCTTCTGGAATTGGTGGATGAGCCTTTGTTCTACCAATATGAAGGACAGCGGCAAACTGGAAATTTTACTTTTTTAGTTTTCTAAAATAAAAAGATAACGGAAAGTGTACTTCACCCAGTGAATATGTCTACCTGCTGATACTGCTCGCTCCAGGGAGGCTTCCCTGTAGCCATCTCGATCACAGTGCATCCAACACTCCATATATCAGCAGAGCTTCAGATTCAGGAAGAAGGTCAGAACACAGGGAAAAGCAAAGATGAGAACCCCTTCCCAACCAGAACATGTGTAATCTATCATATAACAAGTAAGGTATTTTTAGAAATACTTACAAGCTATGACCTGTCTGGAGAATGACTTCAGGAGCCATCCAATACGGCGTTCCCTTCATAGATTTGGCACCATTTACAGTAGCCTGAACACATAACGATAACAAGTTTTAGAGCAACGAAGAGAGAGACAACATAGTAAATATAATTGAAGTGGAGAAGGGAAGCGCAATCGTACTAGCTCTACAACTTTCTTGGAAGCACCAAAATCTGCGAGTCTGATGCACCCTTTGTTATCAACCAGTATATTAGCCCCCTGTAGGAATGTGGAAAGAGTAAAGACAGGAGTTTTAAGAATTCACTAAAACATCATATATTGGGAAAAAAAAAAAAAGCACCTTGATATCTCTATGCATGATCCCATTGTTGTGAAGATACTCCAGACCAAGCAAAAGTTGCTTTGTGTACATTATTATAACCTATTCAGAAAGGTTCAGAACAACATTTATGGCCTGTGAAGCTCAAACACACAGTTTAGCAGATTTCAGGTATATTCAGGACTTACTGGCTCAGGAAAAGATCCAAACTTCTCCAGCAGAGATGATATCGAACCACCAGGAACAAATTCCATCAAGATGTTCAAGGAATCACTCTCTCTTACAGTACCCAAGTATCTCTGAAAAACAATGACGATAATAAGGGGAGCGCATGCGGACCCAGGCACTAAACATCAAAAAGGATTCGTCTACTCACAACGATATTTGGATGCGAAAGATTTTTGAGAAGTCGTACTTCTTCCTCAAGCTCTCGTATGTGACCCTAAAACAAGGATTCAAAGGAGTAATGAAAATAAAATTGTTACCAATTTTGGGAACATATTATTCCAGAATTGGAAATTTAACACAAGATTGAAACAAAAATTGGAAATACTGACTAGCAAAATGATGAAATTTACCTGAGTCTTCTCCTTCGAAGCACTGTTTGGAGCGATTAAAACCTAATCATCAAATAGAGAAAAAGTTCGATCACGAATCAGCAGAATAACTCATAATTAACAATTGATGGATAAATCAGAACGAGAAATATCAAATCGACCTGTTTAATTGCAAGAAGCTCGCCGGAATCGAGGTTCATTCCCATGTAAACTCTCCCAAAAGCACCGCAGCCGATTAATTCCCCCTTTCTCCACCGAATCGACGGCGTTTCTTCTTTTCTGGGAGCAGGAAGACCTGGAGGCGGCTTGGTGAAGAGGCCGATGCGTGAGCTACGGATGCTGGAGTTGATTTTTCCGACGAATCCGCTGAGACCTCCGCCGCCGCTACCATCGTCGCCGGCCAAGGACGACCGGAAAACCAAGGATCGGCGAACCGATCCGAGAAGATCCTGCATTCTATTGCTGATTGAAACCAAAGTGATTCGTTGCGGCGAATGTCTAGAGATCAGTGGAGATTACTCATGGCTTCGTGATATGTGGATGAAGGAAATTCCGAGGAGGGAAAGAGAAACTCGATCTGTTTTTCAAAATTAAAGTGAAAGTTTCAGTGATTTTCCACTGAACCCCTTCAAAAAATCCAAATTACTACCCTTCGTTAATGGGCCTTACTTATCGGCCCCTTTAGCGTAAATAAATATTGGGCTGCTTAAAGTCCGCACGTGTCAAGCAAACAAGATAATGTATGTCGGTCGTTGAAATGTTGAATAATCTCACCGACAAAAAATATTTTAAAATTCATCTTATCACATGCAGCAGGCTTATTTTTGAATTTTTTTTGTCGGATGCTTGTTTAGATATATTCCCATTTTAAGTTAATAGTATGAGGTTTTAGTTTTATATAAAAAACTATATCATAAGCAGAAATTATTCTTGATATATCAAGGAAGATTGTTGAGACGAAAACAAAAAAAAAAACTCAAAACATGTAATAGATAGTATTTCTCAACTCAGTAGAGGAAGAAACAAAAGGAAGACATGAAAATGAGCAGATAATTAACGAGACCAATACTAAAGGTGAAGCCATTTGAATCATCATCATCATGATCATGATCCTTTGTATCTTCAGAATAGCTTCCTTCAGGTGTGCTGGTAGTGAGAACCACAACGATCCAATCGTCTTCTTTACCAATTCCCATTCCTGTAAACTTGGAATCGTTCAAACTCGCAGAGTATTGTGACTTGGTGAAGTTTGTGAGGACGAGGGTTGACTCTAAGCGAGGAACACATGCGGGCATAATCATGCCGTCTCTTGTGTCGGAGACGTTCAAGTGGCATTTGGCTAGAATCTTGGGGTAATTTGCAAACTGTGGCTCGTTTCCAGGTACAGTGGCTGAGCCAGTGTCGTTGGTGCAGGGTTTGTTCTTGAATTGGTCTGCGATTTCGTCGGCTAGACACTCCGCGTTCTTGTTCTTGTTTAAGGTTGTTAAGTTCTGCGTTGTTCTGTAGCTGTTGATGCCTGTGAAAAGAACGTCCTCTTCATCTGCAAATCCAAGAAAACTTTTATAAAAACAAAATCCTTATAATTTTCACAATCTTTTTTTAATCAAAGTAAAACTCTGATTCTCTTCTTGTTATCAGGAAAAGTAGAGATTAAGGAAAGCACTAGATCAGCATACTTGAGAAATTAGTACTTGTTTAGTGAGTGAGAATTGAGAGATCTAGCTAAGAACTTCTAAATGAAGTGAACAAACAGATCCTAACTAAGAGATTTCAGACCAGATCTAAAGATACAAACTAAACACCAATCAGGTGATATCAAGAGAGAGAGAGAGGAAGTTACCGGTGTCGCTAAGGACGGGGCGATTGAGGAAGAGAAGAATGATGGAGAGAAGGAGAAGAAGTGGAAGCTTGTGGATCGCCATTGAAACTGATTCTTCAAGAAGCTCTCAGATGAATGTTTTTTTTCTTTTTGGCAATGGCTTTTATTTATTGATATAAAAAAGAGAGTGAGAAATGGTTATTACTTGGCTTTTACTCGTGAGAGTTGTTTGATTCTGATTCTGTTGTGCTTTTCTTGTCCGCTCGATTTTGACGCCGTGCCGACGATTTTTTAAGGACTTTTAAAGTTTTTAACTAATTCGATTGAGGAGTCCTAATCATCCTATACGGCGTCGTTCCAATATAAAGATGGAACAAAGAATAAAGAAGAAATCGAGTACACTTGTCTACTACGATATGGTTTGAAGAGATGTCGTCACGTGCATCTACATGAAAGAAGCGATTCAGTTTATACTAATATTTAACATATCATCATATCATTCTGTGTTTGTTTTTCTTCTTGTACTCACTATTCCTTTTTTTTTAAATACATTTTGTTGTACTACACCTAAAGTCTCAAGAGCCGAATAGTGAATACAGTCTGTTGGCTTTATTTGATAAAGCTCATACAATTCATAGTTTGCATTTGCAGTGTTATCTTTTTGTTCGACCAACAAACTACTACAATAATTCACTGAAAATAATTTATATATGATTGTATACAAAACATGCAGATGAATTTAGAAAATAATTAGTGAAAAAAACGATACAAGTTAAGTTTAATGGAGCTTAATTTTAGCAAAGTATCAAGTATGCTCATATGTGTAGCCCGGCGCTATCTATTAGCCTATTAACACGTTTTTTTTTTGTTTGGTTAAAAAGCCTTTAGCCTATTAACACGTATGATTTTGGTTTTAATTGGTAGAGATGATGAATTCAGTCCCAAAGCTTTCCGGATCATAAACTGGTAGGTATAAGGGTATTTTTTTATAAATATATATATATATATAAATATATGGATAGAGCTAGGGTTTCCAGGGATATTGTTTTGGAGGCTTTGATTTGATCTTTTCACAGTTGTAAATGTTGCCCCCTCACAGTCCTCCTCGTCTTGGTGGTCCTCGTGGTTTTGGTGGTAATGGTGCTCTTCTGCCACGTCGTCCGTATAGTGCTGAGAGAGATCGTGTCTTTAAGCTCAAGAAGTATATTCGAAGGGAAAATTCTGATAGGCTAAGCTTACCTGCTGGATCTGGATCTGAATCTGTAACTGAGGTTATAATAATTTTGAAACCTTTTGTAATTCGTGTAATTTCGTCGGCCTATTCACTGATTCTTACATCTCTTGTAACAGGAAAAGCTGCCCGAGGCTACTACCTCCACGCCTGAGCTGTCAAGGTATCTCTGTTCATTATCGTTTTTGATTGTGATTGTGGTTGTAGCTCATGTAAAACCAATCAATCAGAGCAGACGAAAAAGATCCCACCCAGTATTTTTGTGATTGTGATTGTGGTTGTAGCTCATGTATGTTAATGTTTTCACCTGACTCAGCGTGCACGAGCAACCCCTCCACAAGACTTTGAAAAAGAAGACGAATAAGAAGAAGAAGAAGAAGAAGCTCGTGATCATGAAGAGCGAATCCAGCACCTAAAGTCTCCACTTAAAACTTGCAAATTGCAATGCTTTTTGACCTGAACCTTTTATGATATATATATATATATATATATATATATATGATATGATATGAAATTATGAGAAATATTTGTGTGTTTCTCAGGGAATTTGTTTTCCAAATATGCCACTAGTTTTAGATATAATAAAACTATAAACCTTAAGCTTGTAAATTTTGAAGTCGTGAACGTTCTCACTTCTTTTATCTCTTTGATATTTGCAGCTGCATCAAACTTCTCCAGCTTCACGTCGAAAGCCTTCTTCTCCTCGATAATAATTTCAAGAACACATTCTGCGCTGTATCAGTTTAGGCTCGACTGTTTCTTTGCATCTCAAATCCATATTTCATTTGTCACAAGATCAGTGCTGCAAACTAAAGAATGCGAAAAGGATGATTTCAGAAGCATGCAGAGATTCATAAGACCGAGTTCCAGCGTCAATCGCACTACGACAAACCCCAAAACTAATTTTATTACAGAGGAACAATAATAATCAAAATTTAGCAAGTTCGTAAGTTATCAAGAGTTCCAAAACTAAACAATGGTAATTTATAAACAAGAATGAGAGCTCTAAAACCGGAGTTTAAGACGAGAAAGACAGAAATGGCTTAACTCCGGCGTTGCAGTTGGAGTGAACCGCTAGCTTCGCCGGGGCAGAGCAGATGAAGCAGGTGACGAGAGCCACCAGAAGGTTTAGGGTTAACATTTCTTTCTTTGGGCTCAAGATTACATTTAGACCCCCCAAAAAAAGATTACATTTTGGAATATAGGCTTAGCCCAATAGAAATTGTAAGGAATCAAAGCCCGTCTTCTCGACTCATTCAATGATTCTGTCCTAAGTTTTAGTAGAGACGTGAATTACAATTCAATGCAGAAAGTGTATTTGACATTTAAAACTAATTTAAATTTTACAGCTAGTTGACAGAAAACATACAGCCCTGCTCCATACAAGTGTCTAGATTTCGAATTTTTTTCCTTACAAAAATATCATAATCTAAAATAATAATTACATACTATTATATGTCTGTATAATAAAAAGAAATTAAATATTCTAAAATATAATGGAAAACAAAAAAAAAGAGTGATGGGCATGTAGGCATGTGGGTGTGAGTCTGTGACAGTCTTTTTCCTCTTTAGATCTGACTTTTGTCTATTCAAACATTGTTGCCAACATAACTGTAACTCTGTAATTGTGAGGTCCCAAAGAGATTGATTGGTTCTGGACCTGACAAGGAAAATTTTCCAATCTCACATGAGACTTGTCCTGATCCAGATTAATTCCTCCCTCGATGATCATTGAGGACTTGTTTCATGGGGTGTTTATTTTTCACTTAATAGACAAAGTGGTATTGGTAAGAGTGACTGAATTATTCTTTGTATATAGTTGCATAAATCACACCAAATCCCTTTAGATTGATGGTTCCTCCTTCATTCTTATTAGTTGCTGATTTTACAAACATAAAAACTAAAATATAAATAATCAATTATATATAATATGAATTATGACACAAATACATGTCTTTGATGAATCTTGGATGAGACTAAGTGAAGAGAGATGCTGCATCTCTGTAGGTTCTTCTTGGGTTAGTGGAAGCTGTATGATGAAGGGTGATGCTTTCTTGGTTGTTGTTGAGAATTGTGGAGTTGTTGTTGTCATAAACATGATGAGGAAACTGTTGCTTGGGGATGAGGGAATCGAATCTCCCTTGCTTCTTCTGATGTGGATGATGATTATGTTGTCTCCTTCTTGGCTGAGAACATCTTGGGATGAATACTCCTGTCCCTTTGCTCTCTCTAATTAGGTTGTAATTCTGCTCATGGTACATCATGTATGGTGTTGCTGATGTTTGGTAGTTTTCTCTGAACAAACCCTGTTTTTGAAATTTGAAGATCAACATCACATATACACACTAATCAAGAGAGAGAGAGAGAGAGAGAGAGAGAGAGAGAATGGTTAATTTGGACTTACCTGGAAAGAGACAGAAGAGGAAAGTGAGATAGGGATTTGTTCATCTTCATCTGTGATTAAGAGATTGATTTGCTTGCTTATGTCTGCAAAAAAAACATCATCATCAAGCTCAAACTCCATAGCCACTTCCATGGCCATAATTCTATCTTTCAACTAGTCTCTTAATGAGCCTTTTGTTGTATGTCAAAAGAGGTGTTTCAGAAAAGAAAACGAAAATGGTTCTAAGTGGAGTTGTGAGGGGGAATGTTCAAAGGGCGGCATAAATAGGCAAGAGATTGGAGAGAGGTGCATGTGGGAGAGTGGGACCAAAGTAAAGATAGAAGAAATATATAATGTAATCTAATCTGGCAAAAGTAAGACCCCACACCACACACAAATGGATCATGAAGGAAGGTTTGTGCAATGATGTTATTATACCTACTACTTGCAAATCCTGAAGATATTGAATCAAAAGATCACAACTCACAACAAGAATAAAACACCCATATCGCCATATCTATCTCAACTTATATATATATATATATTTTTTTTTCATTACATATATATAATAAACATTATTATAAATATCTCATCCACAAATGCCATACTCTAGTCCCTCCCTAAATCAAAGTTTCTTGTCTTGTATGGCTCAAAGTTCATAGTTCCGATAATCTCCACTTAAGATGGAACTCCTAACTACCCTATCCAATGACTTTCTTAGTCAATAACTTCATATTGAAATAAAAACTTTTATAGTATTTTTACTAATATTTTTTGTTGAAATATTGGTGACAATATTCAAATATATTTTTCATGGACCACATCGTCTATGAACCTTGAGATTGCATGGTTGCACCACATATCAGTTTCAATTTTATAACAAGTTGTATTTTTGCAGCCGTTTGCATTTACATCCAGAAAAATACGATACGAGGAGCACATGTCCCCCGATGGGTGAGTTATATGCATACACCAAACTATATGGAATCGTGGGGTCACATTTGATATATTTTAACTATTTACCGACATTCAACTTGTTAGGAGAATAAAGTTGGAACCTTTAAATAACTTTTGAAGGGAATACGTTGATTGTTCGTTGTTACTTGCCAGCCTCGCGAAGAAACTATGTTCAAACCTTTCGAAATATGATTGACCTAAAAAATGTCGGTTGTCCAACTGTCTGTCTATCTAATACTTATACTGATCATATAAATTACTCCGAGAAAACATATATAGTTACAGAGTAAAGTATATCAAAATTACTATTGAGGAAATTCACCGGGTGAGTCGCATCCGAAGTGGACAATTGAGGAAATGGACATTAGGAATATGGAATTTTTTGTAGAAAACAAAAGAAGGATCTATATCCATGATTTTGATTTGGTCTGAGTTTTGTAGATACTCTTAATTATTTTATGCAAGGGGGATCACACACACCGTACCGGTCAAGTTAATTGCTTTGAACTACGATTCCAAGTCAAGATTTTATAACTTCTTTTCCATTTCTTTATATAGTTCATAAAAACTTCAAATAGCTTTCTTCTATGGTTGGAATTTTAGAGTCTAGACTAATATATTTACAGTCGTTATATACAATCTATAACAAGTAAGTCTCTCTGAATGGTTAGTCCATAGATAATGGAGTAGATATAGCATACGAAAAAGTTAGTGTACTTTTGTATTTGTTTTTTTTTTCTACACGCTACGTTCACTCATGTATATAGAGTAAACCTTCGTAATCTAAATCATTAGTGAGAATATGTCCATAGATAGATAAATTAAATGACATCAATTAACAAGTGATCAATATCAATTGTACTAAGGATGCTTGATTCTAACTTAAATTTTGTGTATGTATATGTGTATATCTTGAACGTATAATATTGTAATACAATAAGAGAAACGTATCCGAATTTGGATATGTGTTTTCATCATTTACATCCACATAAATATTTTAAAGGACAAATAATAGAACACCACAAGGTTTTGTATAGATAAGCTACTCTACCCTACACTTCTTACACTTCCAACTTGCAAACTTCTCCAGATAAGGCCCAGAAATATCAAATCCAAACCGATTTGAATCGAACCAAACCAAATTTTAGATCCAAGATGTAAGTTTAAATCTATGTTTACCACCAAGATTTTCAAACGAGCAAAGAAAAAATGAGACAAGTGTAAAGTATTTGAGAAGAGAATCACCGAGAGAATTTACAATCACAGATTCACTCACGAGCATCTAGTTAAGGTTCATGTCAAGTCACGATCACCGACTTGGGTTTTTTTTAGCCTCACCGACTTGTCTCTTATGTATGAATCACAATGACTTGGTTCATTATTAAACATAAAACTTTTCCACAAAAAGACTTTGGTTCATTTAATGGAATAATAATGACACAACAAACACTCTTTTTTAAGTAGTCATCGAGTAAGGTAAGGAATGTTGAGCCGGTGGAACATCGTGCGGTTGAAGTGGTATGCATGTCTCGTTGGAATGAATTAACGGTGTGATTTGGACGATTTGTTTTGTTAGCACTATAAGAGCGAACAAAACATAATATATATATATACACATGATACCTAAATGTAATATTAAAATGTAAGTTGGTGGTAACAGAGGAGTAATGAAAACAAAAATCCTCTTTGTTTTACAAAAAATATATATATATATATATATTAGTATTTAGGTGGAATACTATTTTTATGTAGGTAATAATGATTATAGTTTTTTAGTTATCGGAAAAACCATAATGGAATCAAACGAGATTTAAATTTGTTTAAAAATAATATATTCTATTGAAAAACCAAGTTTGAATACTGTCTGGTTCGGCTTAAGTTGTTATAGGGTTATATTATATATACCTTTTAACATAGGCGATGTAAGAATATCGTTCTAATAAAAATTATCATAATCTTTTTCGTGGTCTGCTAAATAAAATGTTGGAAATTGCAACAAGTGGATCATTTACAATTTCAAAAAAAAAAAAGTGTATTGATCTTGCTTTTTGATACAAACACATATGCGCTTAAAAGAAAAACACCTTTATTCCACAAATGGAAGTGGCCAGACAGGCATACGTGCCTTGAACCTTAGAAGATTACCAGACACAGATCAACATGATCCAGACAGTATCCATATTTATTCTTCTTGTAATCGGTTCACACCTTGGATATTTAAAAACCACATCATGTAAAATCATAAGTCCATACATATGTCTGAATTTGGACGTTGTTCAACAAACCAACGATATGCCGGCCCAATCAGTTTTAGCCCATTATTAAAAGAAATAACAAAATTGCATTCACAAGAATCGAACCATATACCTGCGACTCAAAAATTAGACTATTCAGCCACAGCAGTACATTAAATTTAAAGAAATTGTCAAATTGATGTCCTTAATATCTATATATATATTTTTGCGCCTAAAGATTTTTACGGCTTTTCGGTTAAATTCAAAACAAAAACAAAATCTGGATAATATAACTTTTTAACGTTAAAGTTTAGATTTCTATAACTATATTATTTAAGTATAACTTCGTAAAACTAATAATAATATGCCTTAAATGAATGTTTCTTCTAGGCACGGCCCTGCAAGTAGTTGAGGACTCGTGAAGAAGTCTGAAGAACTAAACTTTATGCTTGCTCCAAAAGGTTATATCAATATTTTCTTTTAGAGCTCATTTCATGCAAAAAGTGAATTGTCAATTGTGGTCCCGATTGGTAGTTTTTTTTTTTTTTTTTTTTTTTTGCTTTTACTTGTCATCAATCTTAATTTTACTTGTCATCAAATAGTATATTGGTAAAAAAAACATGTAATATTGCCAATCATACTGTAAATATTATACCAAATGTGTGTGTAGACTAGACTCTAGAGTGAGTACCAAAGAATTTGGCGTTCATCGGTTCATGAATCGCCTCGTATAAACAGTAGTTTTTCAACAACAAAAAAAGATTAATCGAATGTTGATAGGATACAATAAACGGATAATATCAAACTTTTTAGTGGAAAAACCTGCTTTCTTATGCGAGATGCCGACATCAAGTATGTTTTTTGTGCTTTCTTATGCGGAAAATATCAAACTCTTATTAGTTTAGTACTTTTAAACCTTCATGGAATATATTTAAGGGCACACAAATTATTTTTAAATTCTTTAAATTTGGGAGATTTCAATTCATAAAAAAAAAACAAAACAAATCATATCACGCAAACCAATAATTCCACCGGTGGTTTTAACCAACAAAATAATGTCTATTTGTATGTTTACGTGGTGGCTTTGCACTTGCTCACAAAGTTTTCTTCTTCTTTTTGAAAGTCTTTTCCATTTCTGTTGAACTGAACATGAGGTTCTTGAGTATTTTCACGTGCCTGCCAATAAGATAAAAAGAGTAACATATATGCATATGAGTTTTTCTAAACCAAACATCATCCAACATCATATCCAAACTAGTACAGTTATCTTTCACTGTTTTTCTTCCTGTTGGTATTGCTTCCTTAGACACAACACAAACAACAAGTTTTCGGCAACTAGGAGATGAAATTCTGAAGTACCTGGAAATCTAGATTAGTTAGTGTCTTCACTCTGCCAAAGTATTAATAGAGATCAGTTATGCAAACATATTACCTTTTGAAAACAATCTCATTCCAGATAAAATCTTTGTCGTCATCTAACTCAAAACTCACACTATCTTTGTAGTCTTCAAATGATTCTTCTTCCATCTCTTCATATAAGTTTAACACAACAGAGATGATATACCAAGCAAAAAGAAATAGATAATAGTTCACTTATTTCTTCTAGATACTCACCAACAGCTTTCCAATGCCAATTATGAAGTTATATATTCGCTCCAAGAGTCGTATTGTGAAGAAATAATGTCGATATAGAATCCACAAACTCTACTTGTGTGTCCTAGAGACAGAGAAAACATTAAACTTAAAAATAGTAATGCAATTAATCTTAAAACTAGCAAGGGAGAACTCCTGATTCAAGAAGTATTGTTGTGGACATTGATAAAGATGTGGCACCACATGCAATCTTTGTGCAAAAATCTGAATGGTTGGACTTATAATGTCAAGGATCAACTGATGATGGACCTATTAAACTGATGATGGACCTATTCACAGAACTTATATAAGACTATCTAAGCTAATTTGAATGTTGTTCTATAAACTATCTCCAATATTTACTCTGGTATGATCATTAGAACTTTTGGTTTAGGCACAAAACTTTGCAATCACATCTATTGGTTTAGACAATTATATAAATTATGGGAATTTTTATATTCATTATATTTAGATAGTTGTATAGTCATCATTATATTTAGATAACTGTAAAAAATATCTCAATCTTTATTGGAAAAAAGACAAACCATTCATATAACGTCCTTGCATGAGCTATGAGGTCACTCTACTATTTATATATGAAACTTTAATAATCATTTTGAGATCATTTATCTTTACACCAAGAGTTTAAGATTATCAAATTAATTACATATCCCCATCCAATTAATCTAATCACCCAATCAAAAAATGACAAACCCTTTCTTGATCTTTGAGCTCAGCATCCCAAAAAATACAAGAGCTTGTTGTTGCTTCCTTGTCACGACATTGTGACATTCCCTCGACTATTTGCTACTTGGGGTCTTTTAGAAGAAGAAGCTTCTTGTTTCATAAACAACGCATAAAGTAGCTCGTTCCAAGTGTCAGGAACACCGGGAAGGCACCAGTGGCTACAGTCTTGGCGATGAAGCGGTGCAGGACCAAGCGAACCGAGGTAGTAGAGCGATGGGTGACCGTCTTTTCGTTGAGCAGCCATTGCCGTTATATTCAACACTTTCATTTTAACAGTCTCTGATCTGTTGGAGTAACGTGACAGCACATCTCCGAGGATCTTTAACTTGTCCCATGTCTTTGATGAAACCAGTGAGGTTCCAATCTCAGGCAATGTCTCCATGTGACATGTTCCTCCTGTTCTCCAGTCTCCTCCCCTGTTTTTTCATACAACAACGTAACATCAGACAAATTGAAGCTAAATATGCAGAACATGAAAGCAACAGACTTAATCAAAGGAGCTACAACTACACAAACCTGAAATGCACAGGGGCGAATGTGCGGAAGAAGACTTGAGTCTTGTTTGAATCGACCTCGGTTTGTACCCATTTCACAACAGTTTCCATAGCTCGCTTATACGCATCATTTACGTTCATCTTCAATTTCACTTCTTCTCCTTCTTGAAAGTAGCATCCCCTGTTAGCAGCAACAGCATTTCAAGATTTGGTCGTTGGAGCAAAAAATCAGAATTTAAACGATAAGAGAGATGATGAGACATGGACAAACTTACATTCTAATAGTTTTGCCGTAGTTCCACCAATGTCCTGTATTGAGCACCAAAACGTCTGCATCTCTCCATTTGCTAGAAGTCCAATCCATAGTCTCGAGTTTCAAACTTGTCTTAACCTTCGCTGGCGATCCAACCGGTGGTCTGCTCTGGGGGACCAAAAACGGAGATCTGTAGTATTCCACAGTGCAATTGTAGTCCTCGAATCTGAACACCAAGAAACCTCTGTGCTTTGTGATTGGACTTCCATTCACTTCATACACCGAGCTCTCGTTCTTGACTGCAGAAGACAGTAGACAAAGAAGAGACTCCCACTGGTTTCTTCCTACTGAGTCTCCGACAAACACTATCCGCTTGTCCCGGAGCTTCTCTAGCATCAGTTTCGCATCAAATCTGATTCGTTTTTTTCACATAAAAGAGTGTGTCAGCTAATAGATCAGGTCGAATTGGAGGAATACTATAACGTTCTGAATCATACACACGAAACCTGTTTATGCATTAACATACTATAAAGTTCAAAACTTTGGCACCAAATCCTTTCTTCTAAAGATCCAATTCAGGAAACTCACGGGTCCATAATAATACAAAAGCATTTACAAAAACGGAGCAAACACATTGATTGGTGAAGGACTAGCTGTTTGATGTAAATGTGAAATGGCACAAGAAGATGAAGAAGGGACCATATATATAAAATATCCAATCAAGAGAAGAAGAGAACAAAAAGGCACTGGCTTTAATTGACAAAGATGATGACTGCTTCACGAGTTGAAAAAAGAGGACTGACCCCAGATTGTGCTTATCTTAAGCCGTAACTTGCGGACACAACTGGATCGAAGAGACCATAGAAAACGACATCAAAGCTGCTCAAAGCAATCAAAACTCAAACAAGTTTTTTTTAACTTCTCTTCTCCATTAGAGCAAAAAAAAAAATCCCAATTCAAGAACCCTTTTCAATTCCCATAAATTACTGTACCAAAAGTTTCTAGAGGACAAACATGATTTGTTTTGTAATCTCAAGCCAATCTCTGTGTAGGACGTGACTCAATATAACCTCAATTTCAAAATCTACTTTCTAGAGAACAAACAACGGTTACAAACAGAGAAGCGATTTAATTCGTAGTCACGGATTAGCAGCAATCAAGTGGCAGACAAATGTGCAAGAACAGAGACAACATCGAACATGTCCCCCTAATTTTCCGGGAATAAAGAGACAAAGTAGAAGAGTTTGTTCTTACCTGGGCAAATTACAGTGTCTGGGTTGCCATCGCCACTGGGTATAGAACAAATCAGACCTTCCATACTCACTACACCTGAACCCTTCATCGAGAAATCTGCAATCTTTGGATTGATACAATGGATAAGACTCGTCCCAAACCCAATCTCCATCGAACACGTCACAATCATTTCCACTCTCTTCCAAAAACCCAACTCTATTGAAACTACTACTGCTACTGCTGTTGCTGTTGTTGTCGAGCTTCAGCCAAACGAATCTCTCTGATTTCTCCGAAAGGCCATAGCTTTTAGGAACGCTTCTGTAATCAAAGTAGAAAAAGCTCCAGACCAAACATAACCCAACCAAGAAAAACCCCAACACTCCTAGAGACGGCTCGAACACGAGCCTCGATTTCTTGAATCTCTTCAATGCTTCAGAGATTGGCGCTTCTCCTCCATTTTCTTCAACTTGTGAGTTCTTAGACATCTGGGGGGGTTTTTGTCTATAAATTCGAATAAAGCAGGTTTTGGAGGATTCAAGAAATTAGGAAAGAGAAGAAGAAGAGGGACATGATGGCGAATGAAGCAGAGACATGTTGCGGATTGTTAATGGATAAGAGAAGTGGCTCCTTTGCTTGGTAAGTCAGTTTCGTTTTTAAATTATGAAGAATGATGCGAAAAACATGTGTCAAGGAAACGAGGAAACACTCATGGATGAATGTTTTTTTGTTGGAAAATCTTAAATCTTTTATTTTCTCTCTGAAAAAAGTTTTGATTTTTATCAGAAAAAAAAAGAAGACGAAGAGACCAAGAGGGGATTTGTATTGGCAATAACAACAATGGCGATTCGGTTCGAATCGGAACAAGAGGAAATGAAAAGAAAACTCTCAACTTTCTCTTGTTGTCTTTTTGTGTTCTTGTGTTCACATTCAGAAGGAGAGAGAAAGGGAAAGATGAGTGAATCTATTGGTTGAGAATCGTGGGTTTGCAAATATGGGTCCATTTACTTCCTCCGTATTTACTCCTCAATTTACCAGTATTAATTAATTACTATTTAATAACTGGAAAATTTGTGCCTATGTGGAAACTTTAGATTTTTCCAAACACCTGAAAGTAGAAGTCAACAGATAATTACATCCAGAATGAGTAACAAATTAACCACAATTTGTATTATTTTGTATGATATTAAAAAGTTAAAATTGAAAGAAATTGCAAACAATGCATAGAAGGCAAAAAAAAATTAAGTTGTAACAATATAAGTAATTGTTTGTAATAAGAAAAATACAAACTAAAATTTCTTACTTGGAGCAAGCACAAGCTTTTTAAATTTTTCTCCAGACAAAAAGAAAACAAAGTTGTATCTTTTGGTACTCGCAGATATCACGCGTGAGAAAAACTCACATCGTTGTAAACGTGGAGGCGGAGCGTGGATATTTTGAAACGGCGTGAAGGCGCGTGGGAAAATATAGTATGAGTGGTCATTATGGTGGGACCATCGACCGTGCGCGCTTTTATTAGTGGGAGATTTAATGGTGTTAAAATTAGTTTTTGGAAATCTTTTAATTATTAAATACATTATTTCCTCCGTTTCAAAATAAATATCGTTTTAGAGTTTTATTTTTATTTCATAAAAAGTATTGTTTTGTATTTCCAATACAATTTTTTAAACAAAAATTCTCTTTTAACCTTATTATATTAATTAGAAAGAAAATGTTATTTTATATGTGAACAAAGAGTAAAACAGAACTTTTAAAACTTTTCTTAATTTATATGAAAAGTGTTAAGATGACATTTATTTTAAAACAGAGGAAGTAGTACTTAATATTTATTAGTGGGGTTTATGTATTCTTTCATACATAATGATTTGCGTTTAATCCTCTTTTGGAGATAATTT
This sequence comes from Thlaspi arvense, assembly GCA_911865555.2. Taxonomy (NCBI): domain Eukaryota; kingdom Viridiplantae; phylum Streptophyta; class Magnoliopsida; order Brassicales; family Brassicaceae; genus Thlaspi; species Thlaspi arvense. The sequence continues at coordinate 55,686,978 of OU466859.2, read as the reverse complement.
TAAAATAGATAAGTATTATTAAAATAAATAAGATGTGATTGTGAAAATAGATAAATTGGTACCAGATTAATCCAATTATCCAACTAGTTTTTGCAATTTAGTAATCAAAATATATTACTTTGTTGAAGGGACCCCGGATTAATTAATTATCGAAGGTGATAGAATGGAACACACCGTTCATAAATTATTAGTCGAGTAATTAAGCATTTGATATAAGGCATACGTTAAGAAAACGGTGTTATAAGATTATGTATATTTATATGCTGGTATAATCCAAAGGTTAATTAATGACAACAAAGATATTGAAAAGAAATTAAAAAAGGCTATGTAATTAACCCCACTGCTTTGACGTTTGACAACCAACGGTCTCATACTTTTTGCCAAACGAAGTGTTTTTTTTTTAAGACAAACGTGAACTCTTTTTGGCAAACGAAGTTATTTTAAGACAAACACAAACGTGAACAAAATTATTTAAAAGAGATTTGTCGCCTTTGAACTTTTTCTAATAACTTTTGATAAGTATTTGCAAGGTGAATTAATGTAGCAAATAGAGGTACTTGGAAGAAGGATAGTAACAATTAACAAATCCAGGTAGTTGGATTAGGCTTTGGTTCCACATGCAGGTTACACAGAGTCGGGGCGATAAATTATTGGGAAAACCCGTAACCGGAAAAGTTGAACCAAATCAAACCGACCTAAAATTAATGGGGTGCATGCATAACTAATATATCAATATTTTTTAACGAGGGAAAATACTTCTATGTCAACAAAATTAAAAGTGTAGGGACCAATAGCATTAAGAGTGTAATAATCAAGAGCGTTAAGCATCAATTTATTTCTCCTCTATTTAGTTCTATATCCTTATCAGCTTTCAGAGCTTCATAGCCTTATCATCTTCGTCACATTTGGATCTTTGGTGTCACTAAATTATGACACTGTTTTTTATATATATTCAATAGCTCCAAAATACATTAGAATATGCTAAAATGCATTTCTTCTTTAGATCGGATCGAAATTGTACTAACCTGAAACGCCAGAATCTGCTTTGGTTTAACTTAATTAAACAGGAACCAGGTAAATTTGTTTCTTTTATTGACTTTCTGCTACTTCGGAAAATATAACATAAACGAAACGGACCAGACGGAAAAAGATATGAAAAAAAAAAAACACAAATAAATGTTTTTGAAAACATAACAAGTTAAGAATACATCTGTGACGGAAATCCTAATATTACAACTCAGTGTAATTTTAGTTCTTAGTTCTTATTTTCATACATTGGATTTGGGCCCTTTATGTGTGTACTTTGATGATTCAAAATGATTGTTTCTCCAAATGAGATGAAATATCTTCTAATGATATTATTCTAATAGAAATGATCTATTGTATTAAGGAAGCTATAATTCCAAACTGTCCATGCCTATTGTCTGAAGGTGTTGTAACACATCACATGGGGTCAATGAATCTTACAAGCAGATAGAAGAAGAAAGAGAAGAGATTGCATACTGCTCAATCTCATAAGACAAACACTTATTTGATTTTGATGTTAAGAGATAAACAAAAGCATCGTTAATACTTCTTTTAAGCAATGATCGAAATTTTTTTATTTAACTAAAGCAATAATACTACTTTTTCAAACTCTGAAAGTAGTGACAGAGTAGATGACATATCTCACTGCTATCAGTCCCGCCTTATAGTGCTTTGATCGATAGATGCGGTTGCAATTCACGTCTGCGTTTGGTATAAGGTGCTTCTCTGTTTCAATGGAACGCGGCGTTTCACTTTAAAAATGTGGACAAACAAGTAACATATGAAAGAGTCTCCGCTTCTCTTAGCGGTTCTGTTCCTCCTATGATTTTTCGCAACGGTCGGGAAATGAGTTGCGTAACTCTACTTCAACTTGTAAGAACCCATGCATTATTTTTAGTATTATCTATCTCATTTTCCAAAAAAATTCTCTTTCAGAGATTATGGGCAATAAATAGTTTTAAATTTTTATTTTTCTATATAAATATTTCAACTATCAAACTAATTTTAACAATGTATATATTCTCAAACTATTCTCTAACTATTTCTAACAAAAAAAAAAAAGAAAAAAAATTAAATAACTTTTACTCAAGTTAGTCTAGTGACTATAGTGTAGCTATGTAGGTGTGACTCTCACCGCATCTGAATAATTTCTTCTTATGATCGAACATTTTCTCGAAATCACCACCTAAATCTGAAAATATTTAGTTGGAAATTAGCTATAGTCTACCTGAAAACACATGGTTTAAAGTTCTAAAATCACAGACTCAGACATATCATGAATTAATGAGATTTTAATTTTGTTCTTAAATTAGAAATTCTGAAATAGAATTAAATACACTGTAGTAACCTAAAACATACTATTCATGGACTCTTCACGCACTGAGTCAATAAAATTCGAACCAATTAGCTAAATATGCAATAACTCACGTACAAACAAATAAAAGTCTATAAACATGCATATATACACGAATACGAATCATTATTGTTAAGAACTTACAGTTTAATTAAAGAGTAGTCGATCGATAGTAAGAAAATGGAGTTGAAGAGGATTCTTAGAATTGCGTTCTTCCTGGTTACTTACTTAATTTGTTCCATTGCCATGGCTAGTTATCATGGTAGCGAAGGTATTGTTGCAGAGAAGACAATCATGAGAACGAGCCTGGTCGGAAAATCTTCAAGAGATGAGTTTGGAAACTACAAAGAGAAGAAGAGGAAGGTGATTTTTTCTTGGGGTCGTAGGTTAGCTTCTGGTCCAAGTCGTAGAGGTCGCGGCCACTAAATTTTTAGTTGGAATAATAAGATTATAATATATATATGTTATCAGAGCATTGTCAAGTTTTTATGTTTCTTGGTATCGTTTATTTCAAGTAGTAAGTATGAGTATTGTAATATGTTCTTATAACCCAGTGAAAGGATTGGAGTTTTCATATCTGTAGATTTATTTTCATTTTCTAAGAATATATATATTAGATTATTTGTTCATTACATTGCGCGAGAACAAGATGCTCTATGTTTTTCATTTGCCTACCCTCTAATCTCTATATTTTCATTCCCAAAAGAAGCTTAATATGTATTATACTCTTGTTTTTTTTTTCTAGTCTTGCGTTAATATATCAATTATAATACAAACAATATGTTAATATTATACTACATTTTAGAATCAGAAAAAACTGCACAGTACTTCATATGATTTTTTTCTTTCTTAAATATATATATATATATATATTAAATATTTTATAGTGGGAAACAAAACAATTAACAATAATATGTATTTTGTTTTTAAGCAGAACTTTCAGACAATCAATAATGCGTAAAATATGAATATCCATGCAACATAAGAATTTATTAGTAGCCTCAATAGAGGCCGATATAGGCTCAATGGGCTACACTAAAAAACGTAGAGTAAAAATGTTTATTTGTAAAAGGTTAATTTGTAATTAGAGGTGATTAGCGTAAAAGCGAAGAGACGGAAGGGGAATGTGGAGAAGGGCATGGTCTGCTTTTGAGACTGATTGTTCTGTACGTTAAAACTCCGATGATGGCTCCGATCACCGGAGCCGTCATGTAAACCCATATGTCCTTAAAATCCCATGCCACCAACGCCGGTCCTAGTGATCGAGCTGGATTCATCGATCCTCCTGAAATCGGTCTGATCATACCGTATTTGGAAAAAAAAGCATTATTCAACTTTATATGAAAACAATGTAAACACGAAATGCAAAATGTAACAAGAATAATGGATTTAAATTACATACCCGGTAATAAGCACTCCAAGGGAAATGACTGTTCCGATCACGAACCCCGTCAAATTACCCAACTGTACAAAAATAAGTAAAGAACATTAACATATACGTTTCTTAGAGTTTGGAATTCGATGAGGCTATTACATTCGCATTTTTAGGTGTCTTAATTATAATTATTATTTTTAATTGCTTACATACAGGAAATAGTTTGTAGCTATATTTACGAGAAGTAATTAAGAACATCGATCTGGTCACTTACATTTTGATGAGGACCACAATGCATTGCGGAGGCGAGAAAGACGACGATGCTCGTAGCAATGAGTTCAACGAAAAACGCAGAAACGCAGCTTAACGCTGGTTTTGTTGCCATTAGGTCAGCGTTTACTCCGTAGACTGACACCCCAACTAACGTTGCCGCCGTTGCACCCAGCGTTTGCGCCGTTATATATAACGGAACCTAAACAACAACAACCACGTTCAAGAGCTTACTATATATAAGACTAGTGCAGTAATAAATTTTTCTCATCTCGGTTGCGTGCCTTCTTTATTTATATATAAAGAAAAACACAGTATTAAAAGATGTAAACGCAAACGTAAACCAAAAGAAACAATCAAGACAAGGCCTAAATAATTCAACTAGTTATGTGGATAAAGTAATATCCGGTTTAATGAGTTGGTCAAACGCCAAATGTAAGTAAAGAGACTATAGTAATTGCATGCATACCTGAGACCAGGGAAATCCGCCAAAGACGGCGAAAGCAATGGTGATGGAAGGGTTTAGATGGGCGCCGGAGATGTGTCCGATGGAGTAAACTACGACCACCACCGATAATCCTGCCGTCGCTGCGTACTCTAGCAGTCCGACATGACCGCCAGGTAACTGAGTACTGCTTATGACCCCACACACACTGAACATTAGAATGAATGTCCCCACCAGTTCCGCCATTACCTTCGCATTAATATTCCAACGAAATTAGCATTTCTATACCAAAACATTTACTCCTTTTTTGTGTGTTTTTGGACCAAGTAATATAAGTCATTTGACATCAAATCAATATGGACAAAGAATTTATACAATGCGTAGAGGATTGAGATCAATTTCGTAAGGGAGACATGGGAAGAGCCTTTGTGTCGACGGGTGATCACCATCTCTCAACGAAGATGGAGTTGAGCCAGCTTCTTGGTCAACTACTCTTGACCGTACCTCACCATTCATCTCCTTCACTCGGAATGGTGATCAAGGATATAGATCGAGGACAGATCACCAGGTGCCTGGATTGGCTTTATGAATGATCTGATCGAACCAAGAAAATCCAAGAGAGACAGAGAGAAAAACGCAAAGAAGATGGAAAGAGTATAATTAAAAACAAAAAAAAAAGAAAGAAGAGAGTGCAACTTTCCTTTGGTTAAGCAAGTTTGAAAGGAGAGGAAGGTGTTCAACACTTTTCTTGTGTTAATTCAGTTTTACTTTCTCTCTACCAATATTTTTCTTCGTTTTAATTTGGTGTTTTGTATGTCATGCATTTTTCTTATCAAAATCTTTTCATCAATCTTTATTAAAATTGACCCCCAAAAAAAAATATTTTTATTTACAATATTTCTTTCATTCAGTTCGGTTGTAAGTCATCAACTAACTATATAGTTCATCTCATGTGTAAAGGCTGACTTTTTTAAACCTCTCTTTTATTTGTTCTTCCTTGCCAAAACCTATTCAAGTACAGAAATCTTCGCATATCACCAACCAAAAACCAAACCAAGCTTAAATTAAAATTTACTTTATAAAAAATGCACCAGCCGGGAATCGAACCCGGGTCTGTACCGTGGCAGGGTACTATTCTACCACTAGACCACTGGTGCTTGTTGACGTTATCAACATAAACAAATAAATGAACAGCATTTGTGTGCCTATTTTCTCATTTTTAATTTTCTATGTCATTTCTGGATTTAGTCATAGTAGTACAAGTGGAGTTTTTGAAAAAAAAAGAAGCGAAAAGATGGAAAAAGTGGTTGATCTCTTCGGAGTTGGAGAAGCTAATTCCCAGAAGCTACACGAAGGAGGCAACGATCTCAGCGAGATCGAACAGGTTTCTTCTCTATCATCTAATTTCACACCTATGGAAATTAGGTTTTTTGATATCTCTCTCTAAAAGCATTTGTTCGATTTCGCAGGGACTGTTCATAGGTTCAGTAGCTGAAGCGGCTAATAAGGATCTGCTCAAAAGCTCCAATGTCACTCATATCTTAACTGTGGCCGTCGCCTTGTTCCCTCCTCACCCTAATGATTTTGTCTATAAAGTCATCGAAGGTGCCTTTTTTCGAGTCGCAACCCTGTTTTTTTTGCCCAATTTTGATTTTATCGCTCTTCCTCTTCTGGTGAATCCTGACCATGTTCTTCGTATGTGAGGTAGTCGTTGACAGATCCGAGACTGATTTGACGGTATATTTCGATGAGTGTTTTAGCTTCATGGACCAAGCTATTCAATCCGGAGGTGGTGTATTGGTCCATTGCTTCATGGGAATTTCTAGGAGGTGACTTTCTCTCTTTCTTTCCCCTAATCTGATAGATTCAGCATTCGATATAGTGTTTAGGAATCAATGCGAACCAATTGCGATTTGTATGTAGAAAGCTCACAAGAGACATAAGTATGCATTAATTAGTAATGAGATTGAAGCCACAGCTTATAACCATAGAAATCTATAGACCCTCTTGATACTATCTGTGGATAGAGATTTCTGATTAGACTCAGCTTTGCAAAAAGGGTGTGTCCTCCTGTGTGATATGAATCTTGTAGTTTGTTTTTTATACTTTAGCTACTGGTTCTAGTATCGCTAGGGAGCCTAGTTATGAGGAGGTGTGTCAACGAACAGATTACGTATTATGTGGACGAGTACAGAGTTTTCTCGGGCCTGTGATTTGGTAATTGTTGTCGTCTAAACAGAGAATGAGCTGTTTGTTATGTTACATACACTCTTGCACAATTTGATTGTTTTGAGTTGTGTTTCAAGTGTGACGATAGTGGTCGCTTATCTGATGAAGAAGCATGGTATGGGATTCTCTAAAGCTATGGAGCTCGTAAGGAGTCGACGACCTCAAGCATTGCCTAATTTTGGCTTCATTTCTCAGCTGCAGCAATTTGAAAAATCCATCAAAGGTAAGATGATTGTTCCTTGTTCCTTACTGTGTATATAGAGATTCCTCAGCTGTTTTCGTCTTTGCGAGGAAACCATTTTTGAAATCTTTCTTATTGATCACTAGGCTCGATTATGTATGTGGGTAATAACTCAATCAGAGACTTTTGTTCTAGATGCTTTGTTCAGTGTTAGATCATGCTGTGTAAGGATCGATTTCAGAATATATAGATAATCGATAAATTGTCAGTCACTAGTAATCTAGTATCAACCAACGCTGATCCAAAGGGTGATATGTGGGCATCTGTATTCAAGAAGGCCGTAGATTTTCCTTATAATCCCAACACTTATTGACGCAATAATTTGTGTTACGCAGTACAAGATGAGGAGGATTCAGCTGATAAAAAGATAGAGTCATGAACTCTCGAGATATTCGGAAGAAGTCTCATGAGCTCCATGATGACCCCAAACAATAAAAACTTATTGGTTTCGTGCTGTGAAGGATTTTTCTTGTGAACAATTGATGGTGAGAGCTCTTTGCCATGTCCATTAGCCTATTGGAATAAATGAAAACGCAGTGTATCCTCTGTTACTTACAATGAATTATTTGGAAGAGGATGAATGCACCTAACCAAAACCAAACCTTAACCAGATTGACTTGGTTTGCTTCATAATACATTGAAATGGTTACATAATAAGTTATATGTTTATTATTGCCACATAAATAATTGATTGTGTGCAAACCGATTTCTTGATCGAGAACGTGAGTTTTCTTATTGAAATTGTTTTTTTTTCTTATTGCCTTGTCGATCAGTATTATATAGATAACGTGATAGACCATGAACAAATTAAATAGCGATGTTGGAGTTAAATTTTTACTCCTAAAGTTAATATTTAATTAAATGGGGCATGCACCTTTGCATGTCTTATACGTATTGTAGCATAACATTGGCGGCTACAAACATTTGTCACGAACATTTTCTTTCCAACAACTTCCACATTTTTGGGAGTTAGGCGATCATCTTTTTTTTTTCTTGTTACATCTTCGCATATTAGTTTAACAATAAGCTAATCACGTACGCTTGCAAATTGTGTAGAGTATGTGTTATTCCACTGGATTTGTTGCAGAAAACTTGTTTTTTTGTTTGAAATTGAGACATTGTTAACTTTACAACACAGCCGAAATTTTAAGAATACCTCTTTTATCAAAGAGAATAATAAAATTAAGAATACTACTTTTTGGGAGGAAACTTAATGAGCCGTCTAGGTAGTTGAGACTCATGAAGAAGCCTGAACAACTGTACTTCATGCTTGCTCAAAAACGTTATATCAATATTTTCGTTTAGTGCCCTATATGTTATGCAAAAGGTGATCTACAGTGTACAAAACAATAGGATTGTTGGTTTCGATTTCACTATAAATATTGGAATTACAGAGAATAAAAACTTGAGGAATCGAATGACAATGATTAAGTAAAATTATGTAATTTCACTAGAAATCTGCGTAATAGTGTACATTCCTTTGCCACCTTGTCATTAATCTTACAAAATGGCTGGAAAGATGGATCTCATTGACCAAAACAAACAAAAGCTGGATAGATGGATCAAAAATGTGGTTCCATGCATAAAAAAAAAGTATATCAGTGAAAACATGTGAAATCTCAAATCGCATAATCATTTCATCACATTCTGCAATTTCGTAGATTGCCAATCATATTTTGTAATGTGAATATTACCCAATATGTGTGTCTAGAGTGACTACTAAAAAAACGTAAGTTATATACCAAAGATTTTGGCGTTCAAAGATCGTCTCGTAAGATAAAAAGCAGATTTTTTAGAACAAAAACTGAAGATGAATTGAATATTAAATTGTTTGCGCGTTCGTGGATCGTCTGATATAATCTATTAGATTTTCGAGACTCGTGTTTGATGCAATGTTCTTAAAATTAAGCTCCCACGTGAATGTGATCATGTAATTGTTTCAACGCCTATCTCAACTCTATAAAATTATTAGGATACAATGACCGCCTTTTCAATATAGTGATGTTTAACCCGATAATATCAGACTTTTCTCTTCTCTTCGGCGAGGTGAAATATACTGTTGTAATACCTTTTTGTTTTAGTATTTATATTCATAAGTACAAATAAGGGCACGCACTATATTGCTTCTAAATTCTTTAAACTTGAGACTCTGAGAGAATTTTATAGTTTAAGATATGGTATTCATAATTCCACCAGTGATCTTAATAAACCAAATCTTTTTTCTTGTATCTCCAATTCAATTTTTTAACCTTTACGTGTATATAATTTTTCTAAAAAAATATCTTGTTTTATTTGTTAAAATTAAAGAACGCGGTAATTAAGAACTAAGAACAGGCGCAAGGGTAGAAGTCTAGAAGTAAAAGAAGGTGGTGCAAAGGCATGCACTCTAAATGAAAATACGATATAAAATCATAAAAGACCTCACGCAGTGAATGTAAATGTAAATGTATCCAACTTCACAAACGTGACGTATCTTTGTATATGCATACCTTTCTCTACTTTGTACTTATACATATTGATAGTAATAAGAAAGAGAAAATAGTTAGAGAGAGAAAATTAATAAAAGACAAAAAAATGTCACGAGACAGCGACATTGTGCATTTAAGAAGTCTTGGAAAAAAAAATATAAACCCTAACTATTTCTCGTGTTGCGGCTGTATAAATACCACATTGTTTTGAAGAATGTGTCGAAAAAAGGGAAAATAGATCATCTTCTCCTTTATAGATAGGAACTGTAGAAGAGAGAATATTAATCAAAGATCATGTCTCACATCGCTGTTGAGAGGAACCGAAGAAGGCAAATGAACGAGCATCTTAAATCTCTTCGTTCTTTGACTCCTTGTTTTTATATTAAAAGGGTAATTTTCATGTTATTATCTCTTCTTCCCTTCATACCCGATTCCATTTAATTTTATATTAAGAGATTGGGGATTTTATTCTCTGGTGTAATGATTGATCGGTGATTTCTTTGTTGGAGTAATTAATTTCAATGGGTTTAATTCGAGATTCAATAAATTTTGAATTTTCCGGATAAGTGAACCTTCTCGAATAGTTTGTATTTCATGATGACGCAAAGAAAACATTTGTGTCGAAAAATATGATCCAAACAAAAGGTTTTAGATACGTAATGGATCATGCATGGTAATCTTTCTAATATCGGATACTCTAAACTTACTAATTTTGAAAAAATATGTTGTGCCATCCTATTCTCATTTTCTTTATTGTCTCTTGTATATATGTGTTTTGATAGACGATATCTATTTTTAATTGTTAAATTTGTTACAATTACTCGCATGCACCAATCTATTCACTATGGTCTTGTTTTCGATGATTGATCGTTATTAGGGAGATCAAGCTTCAATAATCGGAGGAGTGATAGAGTTCATCAAAGAGCTGCAGCAATTGGTGCAAGTTCTCGAGTCCAAGAAACGTCGAAAGACACTAAACCGACCTACTTTTCCTTATGATCACCAAACACTCGAGCCATCCATATTAGCCGCTGCAGCCTCCACAAACGCAACCACCAGAGTGCCGTTTAGTAGAATAGAAAATGTAATGACCACAAGCACTTTCAAGGAAGTAGGAGCTTGTTGCAACTCCCCTCATGCTAACGTCGAAGCCAAAATCTCAGGCTCTAACGTTGTACTAAGAGTTGTCTCTAGGCGAATTTCCGGACAGCTCGTGAGGATCATATCCGTCTTGGAGAAACTATGTTTACAGGTTCTTCATCTCAACATTAGCAGCATGGAAGAGACTGTCTTGTACTTCTTCGTTGTCAAGGTACATAATTAACTCTGTTAGTTCAATCACTCGAATAACTAATCAAACTCACTAGATACCAATAGACAACAGATTGGATTTAGAGTATAAACTTATTGAGATTCGACCTATCATGGACTGATGGAACGCCAATTATGCTAACCGAAAACCGGTACCTTGCGTCGATTAAGTGACCAAATTAATATTGTGAATAATGTTTCTTTACACTTAAATGTAATCCAAGTATTAGTGATAGCTATTAATCTTTAATGTACATATGGATCAAAGAAAACATCAATGTAAATGTTTTGCTTTTTATATAGATTTTGGCTAAAATAATTAAATTTACACATGCAGATAGGACTGGAGTGTCACTTAAGCTTGGAGGAGCTAACCCTCGAAGTTCAGAAAAGCTTTGTACCTGAAGTCATCGTCTCTACCAACTAATACCAAAAGTATACATGTACTAGCGTGTATCGTCATTATATGAGCATACTTGATACTTTGCTAGAAATAAGCTCCTAAAAACCTCATTATTTGTTTAACTTGTATCGATCTTATTACTTGTGTTTTCTTTAGTTTGTTGTAATATCCGATCGAACCCGATCAAATGTGTAATTTCCCATAATAAATCATCACAAATTATGCTCCAACTATAGTTTAAAGTTTTTCCACATCATCATCTGCATGTATGTATGTAAATGTAGTCATAAATAAATAAAAAATCACTAAACTAATAGAGTCTAATCTTCAACATACTAATAATTAGATTGAATTACTTTTTTTTGAGTAAGATAAATTCCCATATTTTAGACATTTCTTGAACGATGTCTCACCTTCCCGGGGTTTGGTCTGTTCTTATATAGCTTTGTCAGATCGAACTTAAAGAATTCAGAATCTAGTTTAATAAATTGAACTTTTTCTTGTTTTTTCATTATATGGTTTTCAAAATATCTAAATATTATATGCCGAGTCTAGAGTCTAGACTATGTTTCGGATTTTGTAGCTCGAATCAAAAGATAAACACACTTATTATATGCAAATTATGAACTCTGTGAACTTAAAAACAAAAAGTAAAAGAAATACTTTTTATATAAAAAAGAAATTTAAGTAAAAGAAACAGGAAGTGGCTTAGTTCTGGAATTATCAGATTTGTGGCTGAAGCTTGAGCTCCTCCGTATACTAGCATCAAACTTTCCCTTGATCTCTTTTCACTTTTATTCCTCGTTGGCAGATGCACTTGCAAAGAGAGCCCTTATGCCTCTTGCTAAGCTATAATATGCACTTCCGTAACCAAAAAAAAAAAAAACAGACTGCTTTCGGCTCTTCACCTTCGATTTTAGGAAAGACTGGAATTGTGAAAAAAGAAGAAAAACAAAACACATAATAGTACGATAATATGTTAAATATTAGAGATACAAGATATGAAGCTCTTTCTTTCATGCAAATGCACGTGAGCCCCTTTAATATCTAAATAAAACTTATAAACGTGAAACAATACTGTATATGATGTTTATCTCTTTCTTACATTGTAAAACTACGAAATCAAATAATCTCTTCTTATATAATATCTTTATCTAATAATTATTATCGAGAAGAAAACAAAGATTTTTTATAGTTTTTATTTTGGTTTCCATCAAATAGTTTGTTGTATCCAATTAAACATCGTTATTTTAGTTTTTTTTTTTAATGACAAAAGTGTGATAGAACATAAGTTTGGTGGGGAAATGATAGTTGTTAAAATATATTTGTAACAAGGGAATATTTTTAAACGATACGAAGGAATTTGTAAAATAGTAAAATTGGCAGCTGGCCTTATTTCAAGGGACACACGTCGAGAATGCTAGTATTTGGCAAAACTATTTATATGCCAAACAAAAAGGAAAAGAAAATGACAGGGCATAATTAAGATTTTATTTTGACAAAAGGGCATTACTAATATACAATGTAATGAACAAATTGTATATACATGCGTCAGCTTAGTAATTGACGAGTATTACAAAGTTGAATTAACCATATAAGGAGAAGTCTTTTTGGTTCGTATAATAATATCTGATTTAATAGTTGATGCATGAACACATGAATATAGTATATGGAATATTTAAATGCAAAAGGAGTATAACGTACATGATCAGTATCACGAAATGTGGCACACTCCAGTTGTCAAATATATATTATCTAATGCTTACATACACCCACCAAGAAAATCTCACTGCTTCTCATTATTAATCTCATTTTCTTTCTAGATTATCTTTTTTATATATGTTTACTTGTGCCCGTGACCGCATTCGTGTCCTTCTGCTTTCATTCTAATTGCTCTCATTTTTCGTTTAAATCTACTAAAACATTGTCCATATTTTAACGGATATAAACGAAAATTGAAATAGTCACCCACTCCCATTGATTTTTCTACGGTTATTAGTTTGTATTAATGAATCTTTTGAGTATATATATAAGTATTTGTGCGAGCTTTTGCAAGTGTGTAAAACGACAACTCGTGAATACACGTATTTTCTCGGGTTTTAGTGTCAGTGTCTAATTGAAATTCGCATAATCAAGTGAATAGCAAATCCTCAAAGACTTAAGAAGGTACGTTAAATTTAAACAGCAAAATCTTTAACAAAGCAAGGAAAAAAAACACAGTAATGTGAATACTGTTATTTATTTAATTTTCTAGTATTAATTAATTAATCGTAATTAAAATAATTAGGTAGAGGAGATAAATTAGCATGCATGTGAGGAAGCGCGTGGTTCAATTATTGATTTGGCAAAAGATGTTTAGTAGACCGTCAGTTCCTTTGTGGATAGTTAAAGTGGTCTTTGCTTGCTTCTGATGTTTTTCACACGAGCCATTCAAACTTAAATTCCTTCATCAAAATTAATCTTTAATTAATGTAAATGAAGTTATCAAAGTTCAATGTTAATAAAATCTACAACCATTGCCACAAAAAAGTTCTTTTTAATCACAATAGATCTCGTGCTCTTACAAAACTAAGGATGTATCAGTTTGAGGAATATTGACAAACACAGTGAATGTCAAGCAAAAGAAGTTAAAGAGGGAAAGACAGGAAGATTACAAAGTTTCACCAATAATTTACTTTTGAAAAGTGTCGGTATATTTATAACATTATTCCTTAAATATATTCTCAAACGCATATCTTCTTCTTAAGATTTTCAAAGTGAGGAATATATATATATAATATATATCAAATATATATACAACAACAAAACGGAATCTCTATAAAGCCACCATAAAGTAGGATACCAAGGGCATTGGCTGACTGGTTGTACTGACTGCCCCAGTAGAAAACATCAATTGCATTATAAAGAGCAATTAGATGATATTATCGGCTAAAGTAATTTCAATTAGATGCACACAACTCTAGAATTATTATATAGTAACAAAGAGATGATATTGGCTGTGTGTGGCGATCACTTTCGAAAAAGGAAAATAATAAAAAGGTGAAATAAAAAAAAAACTATGGGTCCCAAAAGAGGAGAAAGGAGAAATAGATGGGTTTGTTTGTCAACTACCTGTAAAGGAGTGTTGATTGGAAACAGGAGTGACCCGAGCGGGAGCGGGAGCGGGAGGATAGACTTAGAGCTACAACCAAACAAGAGATGAACAAATGTCGGATCTCGAGCTACTCCCACACTTTGTCGCATCTCACTTTTTTTACTTGTCTTCACTTTTCAACTCCTCTTCTTTCAATTCCTGTTGTTTTTGTTTTTAAAGCTCAAATTATTTAATTGCGGTGATCTAATAAATGCAAAATACAGAAAAATGAACACTACTACTACTACTACGCAGTAAACGAAAAAAAGAGACCGTTGCAAGAAATTTCAACTGTTTTTTTTTTTTCTTTTCATAAGAAAAAATTGCTGTTAGGCGAATAGAAAATTTATTGTTTTTCAAATTCAGAAAATATATCTGATGAAAACTTTATATATTTTCCTAGTTCTTAAAACGTATTTTCATCATTAGAAATTTATATCCTGCAAGATATATATATTAGGTTAGATCAATGGTGTCTTTTTCATATATTCTCAATATATGTATTTTTCTCGGCATATGTGTATCATATTTTTTACCATCGTCATGACAGCAAGATAAGAAAAAGTAGGAAAATGTTACGAAATAAACAGAATCTAATAATATAATAGGTTATAAGAAAAAAAACAGAATCTGATATATAGGTGAATCTAAAAGCATAGAGAGAAAGATGAGACATGCAATTCTGAACAATTCTGCTGACGCTACACTTAGCTGCACACATCATAGCCTTCATTTAACTCATTCAACTGTTCTCTGCCTCTGGGCCCCATCATCATCAACCATCATCAACATGACCATGCAATGTCATGCCATGCATGATGGTATCTTCCCTCATCCCTTATTTTGAGTCTTGGAAGTTTGAATGGTTACAAAGACCATCAATCGACGTCGTATGGGAATTTACAACAGTAACAAACAGTAATAACGCATGATTTCAAACAATTGAATTGTGGATTAAAGTCATGATTGTTATTGATTTGGTTGCTCAGACAATAGTGATCGATACCAAACCGTCCAATAGTGAATAGCAACGGTACCGTCGAACGTGAACTGTTGATAGAGATTGATGACCGATTTTATGTACTAGGAAGACTATGTAATGTGATGACGACCCAATTTTTGTTATTCTTTACAACTTAGTTATAAGTCGTTATATTCACACTATTAAACAATAAACACAACTTAGTTATTATTATAAGTCGTTGTTTTTACTTTTGAATTTAAATGCAACCAAATCTGCTGACTTTTTTGCTCATCATTTTTTTTTTAACCTTAAACCATTGACAGCCAAAACAAAAAGGGACCCTTTTTTTCCCTATCAGTTTTATTAAGAACTAACAATAATTAACAAGAAGAAATAAAAGCAAGATCCATAAATAGTGGAAGAAAAAGATCTTCCCTTAATATAAATGGCCCGTTCGTGGGGACACAACTCCAATTCCATTAAGACTCCCTCTGTCCTCTTTTTAGTTTTTGTACGATTTTGTCAATTAGACAAATATGTATATGTTAATAAGATTATACCAAAAGTACGAATATCTAATCATGATTTCGTATCTACCGAATTTGTTCATAGCAGTTCCGTATATTCATAACTATTTTTGTAGATTAGCGAATGAGAAGTCACATGGACGGAGAGAAACACAACTTCAAATATAATATAATTTATAGACGAAAGTTCATCCAAATTATAATAATTCTATAAAACTACTGCAACTATCACAAATTTGGGATGGGCAAAAGAAACAACCTAACATGATTTAGGATTTGATCCGTGGAAAAAAACAAAGAAAGGAAGAAGATACACAAGAGTTTTATTTAGATTTATACTAATCTCACATAATATCGCAGCTTGATGTGTTCTCGTCGCTAAAGACATGAGAATACTGATCATTCCCATGAGGTGGATACGGGTACGGGTATGGATACGGGTTCGGATACTGGTGCGGGTGCGGGTGTGGTGGCATGTAGTTAACCGCCGGTGGTGGCCTTGCGTACATCATTGGTTGGAACCGCTCGTTTCCCATAGCTCGTTGCTGATTCATAACCGCTGCTAAGTACTGTTGTTGCTGCATTTGCATCGGATCTGCCCCGCCTCCTTGGAAGTAACCCGGTGGTGCACCGCCTGGACCCGTCGCTGGTAATCCCTGAACCGCCGGAATGTTCCCCATCGGACCGCCCATACCCATTGGACCACCCATAGACATGCTCATGTTTTGCGGTCCTCCGCCTCCCATGGGACGTAAACCGGTCGGAAGTTCTCCAGGCAAGGGCCCACCCCCGCCGTTACCTTTCCTTCCGGCGTTTGGACCACCGCCGCCTCCACCGCCGTTCTTACCGTCTTGTGGATGTCCACCACCACCGCTTTTACCTCCATTCTTGCCTCCGCCTTGGTTTTGATTACCACCACCGCCGCCACCACTAGGACCACCTTTGCCGCCGCCACCGCCGGGAACTCCCTTACCGCCGTTTTTACCAGGGATACTGCCAAGATTGGCGTTCTTTTGAGCGTTCATCATCATCATCTGTTGAGCGTTAGGCATCATCACGTTGGGCTTCATCTTACTAGGCAGAGGAGGGAGATCATCAAACTCATCATCATCAAACTCGTCGTCATCATCGTCACTAAACTCATCATCGAATTCGTCATCACTAAAATCATCCTCATCATCCTCAGGAACATCGAACTTCACTCCTTTCTGGTTTTGATTCTTGTTCGCAGGAACAGAGCCCTTCAAATCCTTTAACTGAGGAGGAAGCTTCGGATCTTGAAACCCTTTCATCTTCTGAATCTGTTGAAGCTGCTGAATCTGTTGTGGACTCAGTTGCTGACCCATCTTTGGCGCATTACTGTTACCTCCACCGCCACCGCCGCCACCGCCGCCACCTCCTCCACCACCGCCTCCTCCTCCTCCGTTCTTCGGGCCTTTCTTGTTATTGTTATTGTTTCCGCCGCCGCCGCCGCCTTTTCCATTGTCAATCTGCATTCCCTTCAACTGATTGGCCAAATAGGACTGGTTCGGATTGTTGTTACCCTTTGGAGCTCCCCAGATTTCAGCATGTTTACCAGATTTGGCGAGCTTCTTGATGAGAACTGAGGGATCTACGCTCCCAGAGACAGTCACTTTCCCTTGCTCTGAGTCAATCTTGGTCGTGAAAACACCTGGTTTTTGGTTTCAGACAAAACCCCAAAATGAGTTTCAAGACTTTTGGTCAACAACCTGATAAATCTTTGATTCGATACTTCAAAAAGTCAAAAGAGATTTTGTATATTTTTTTTCTCTACCTTCGATTTTCTGTAAGATCTTCTTGACTTTCTGCTTACAACCATCACAGTGTATGTTCACTTTAAGAACACAAGTCTACAAATAAAAAATCATAGATGAAGTCAAGAGAAGTTTTTTTATTCTTACTGAGAATGAATCTTACTGAAATGGTGAACAAACCTGGATCTTCATGAACTCTTCTTTACTCATTTTTTCTTAACAGGATTGGGTGAAAAAAGAAGAAGAATGGTCTGGTGACGACACTCAAATCTCTGTTTCTCTCTTTATTACCAGATCTGAGATAACTCGGCACTCCCAACTTCAATCTAAACTACCAAAAAATCAAGAAAATGTTTTTTTTCTTAAAACACATTCAAGAGACAAGCAAAGGGACACATCACATATATAACGTACATGTGATAGCTGAGAAATATACCTTCTTTTTTCAAAACAACAAAGAAACAGAGAGGCGGAGAGAAAAAAACAGAGAAGGTGGAGAATGAGAGACGTACTTGAAAGAAGGCAAATAAGAAAGAAGAGAGTTTCAGGCTTTACAGTAAGTTGGTGAACATATTAACTTCTCCACTTCATCTTTTTCAGAGTCAGAGTGAGAGAGAGAGAGAGAAGAGCAAAGTCGCTGCTTCAATTTATTAGAAGAAAGGAGTGAACAATATTATCTTCTTTTGTTTGCCTAAAAGCTTAGACAAAAATAACTTTCTCGCAATAAACTCTTTAGAAAAAATTCAGTTCTTGTTCTGTCAAATTAGTTTTTACATAGTATATATTTCCTAATTATTTAAGTAGAGATGTGCAGATGAAAATAAAAATAAAAAATGAGATGTGAAAAACAACATTTTCAAACTTTTATTTTCGAGAATTTCTAGGCTCAAAACTTTAGTAAACTAGTCAAAATTTGGTTATATGAAAATAGAAACAGAGAGTGGGACTGAGTTATGATTCTTTAGAATGATGAAGGCCTCGTATTTCATATTTGATATTAGACATAATCACGTTTTCGGACGGATCTCAATAGGTTTCCCCTATTTTTTTATAAATATATATTTGTTTCCAACGATATTAATTTTCCTTTTCAGACACTTTTCTTCGACGCATTTACTACCGATGGTAGTCATTGTTAAAGCCTAAAACATAACATGAAACACAACTCTCTTGCCTATCTTTTCTTTCTTTTTGGGTTAAAATAATTCTTTAAGGATTTTTTTTTTTTTTTCATATAGATGAGCATCTAAAGTGAGCCAAAATAAAATTGATTGTTATATAAATAGAATGATTTTCTTTGGAAAAAAAAAGAATGGAACGGGTTTCTTGGTGAAAGGCACATTTTAATGGATGCCTGATTCTATAATTATCACATCTTAACTAAATATGACCAAGTAATAGAAAATTTTAAAATTAGGATCTCCAAAACTTTTGTTTGATATGATCTATTGAGAATTAAACCATAAGAAGAATAATTTACAAATTTGGAAAGCCCCAAAAGAGTCGTGTATAATTGAAAAAGTACTTGATGGGTTAAAAAAAAACTAGCATGTTGAGATTAATAATTGACTTTTGTCGTTGCAGTTTTGCCTAATTTAATAGCTGTTGGTCACATGAGTGGTCTCTGCACATGACATATCTCTTCTTCTTATTCTTCTTCTTCTTCTTCACAAAATGACATTAGTTCCTCAAGCTTTTTGTCCGATTCTCTTCTTGTGTTTATCACCTTTTCCTTTGGATTCGTTTTCAGGATCATATTTTAGGAAAGTGCACTCTTGTACGTTTTGGACTATAAAAGGTAAATAATAATTCTCATCGACCTCACGGACCTCACCGTTGATAACAATTCATCTTAGTGAATTATATGATATTTTAGTGTTGCATGTCGCAGACCGTACGAAACTATTCATTTCGTAATGCGTTATCGATTGAAAATGTTTAGTCTTAATTAGCTTAGTATGGAGATAAAAAAAAAATTATGCCAATTGATCGCTTGGATTAGATATTAAGTTCAGTTTAAACTTGAGCCCAACAATAACAGATCAAATCAAGACTTTTCTCATTTCAAAAGTTTGAAGATTCTCTCAAAAGAATGACTTTATTAGACTATTTTTTTTTAGAAAAGAGGATTTTATTTTTTTCCTTTCTTTTAAGCATAACTTCAGTGGGAAACATTCTTTTTCGTGCAGCAGCTTTTCGTCAATGGATGTTTTAAATTTATAGCCTAATAGGCAAAAAGAAGAAAAAGCTTTTCTTCTTCAACTTCAGCTATGTTTTTACCTCTCTTCTTTTGAATATCTGCATAGACCAAAGTCTTCATAAAGGTTTGCAAGATAACAAAGAGACGAAGGTGTAGAGTTATAGCTAAGTAACTCTGCAGATTTGAATATCCACAATTATACCATGAAACATACACATACAAACGCATTCAATTACACACATGAAGTGGATCGTTGAGAGTGCTAGAAAATTTTTCCAAGAGGATAAAAATATAAAAAAGGAAAGCTTTTCTAGCACATTAGCTATACATATACTGATGCTTAAATCTTTCAAATACAAAGCTTTGGAACAAACAAATCTATATGCGGTATGAACTTACACAACAATGATCGGAAATACAGATTTCGAATAAAGAAGAAGAAAGAATCAAGAATGGTGCTTAAGTAAAAGAAGAACCTTTTTTTAATATATTAGTGTTGTTCATCACTACTGTCCACGTTGATCTCTAAGAGCTCTTCGATGGGTTGTCGACAAATCGGACATTTGTTGGACTGAAGCCTCAATTCTTTCGCACAGTCGCTACACATGCACTGCAAAGACCGACATAAGACGCATTTGGGCATTAGAATAAGACAATGGGGTTTGCAAGATGAAAATGCAAAATTATGAAACCAAAAGCAAAAGATTCAGAAACGCTTTACCAAATGTCTACAAGGCAACACGGCCGTGTCTTTAGCCTCAGTCATGCAGATCACACATTCTTTACCCGAACCACTGTCTTCTAAACCCGACGCTGAACCTTGAGTGGTCGAGCCATACAGCTCACGGAGTTCATATCGAACTCCTTCGATCCAAAGAATCTGCTTCACGACCTTCACTTTGAAAGATCCATCGCTATCCTTCTCAAGAACCGCTTGTGTGACTTGCTTATGAACTGATGATTGCTCTGAGATCGAGATTACCGTCTCAGCTGATATTACAAGAGGGTACACGTCCTCTTGTAAAGGTTTTGACAGATCGTCAAGGGCGAAGAAGCTCAAATCGGTTCCTGTCCCCGAAGGCTGTAAGAACTTCTGTCCAGGACCTTTCTGAAAATGGAATCTTGTCGGTGAATAAACCTCTGGAAACTGCGGGACAAACGTGCAGTTTGGTTCCTCCTTCGCAAAGAAGGTAATAGTGAAACTGAAAACGAAATGAGAATACAGTGAGGATCTTTCTATATACTCTTAACATTGATCGGAAAACAAATCATATAGTAAGGTTAATCGAATTCTGGAGAAATATGGGATTGGATTTACAAGGATCTCTCAACGTTTCTGATCTAAAATAACGCATTCTTGATCAAACCCATCAAGCAAATCATGTAAAGTTTGAGCCTTTTTAATCGGAAAGAGTGATTCCCACATAAAGATCTTTCCTTTCCCAGTTCCCTCGACCTACATTTGCCAATTTCTTCCCAATTATGGCTTTTACTCTAAATTCAATCACATTTGACGCAGTTGTCAATGATAAGACCCCTAACTACAGAAGGGTTAAAGCCAGATCGGTGAATGTATTACCTGCCGTGGAAAATGGCATCGAAGACGAAGGAAACTCGATGGTGACCAGGGACCAGATCGTCCACTTCGAGCCTCACCGTGTCTCTATGCACATTGACATCGTTCCTCACCTTCTTTGCGTTCTGTTGCTCAACGTACGGCGGTGGAAGCGGTTGCGTTTGTTGCGGCAGAGGTGGACCGCAGAATCCCGGCCTCATCGTTGGGGCCCACCAATTGGGCTGGGCGGGGGTGAAATACTGAGGATGCTGATGCTGAGGGTAATAATGGTAATGGTGACCGTAGGAACAAGAGTTGATCTGTGGCGGTGGTGGTAAAGGCGGAGATACCTGGTAAGTGGAATAGCTGTAGTCATAATGCGGTGGAAATGGCGGAGGAGGATCGAGGTAATAGTAAGGCGGCGGAGGATGGTGGAGGAGGTGACGGCGGTTGTTGTCTCGTCTTCTGTTTGTGCTAAAGGAGATTCCCATTGGTGAGAGTGAAAAGGAAAGAAAGAGGACAAGACAGCAGAACAGAAGAAGCACACTGAAGAAGAAGATTTGGATTTTGGAAGACAAGTGAGATGTGTTGTTGAAGATTCGGTAAAGCTTTTTTGACTTTTTTTTTTTCTTTTCTTTTTCTTTTTCTTACTTTCTAAACCGATCGCGCATCAAAACATTTCTTTTGGTTTATTGTTTGGTTTGGTTTTATTTTAGTTCGGTTAACATTCATATTATAATTTTATCTACTTTACTTATTGAGAAATCTTTACCAATTTTTCCAATATCAGAATCCATTATCACTAATCTAATATTTTTTCTCTAGGGTCTTCTAATCCTTACGCAACATTAAAGTTGTAAACAAAGAGATGTTTCTATGGGAGCTGATAATGTATCATGCGTAAATATACATTCTTATGTTAATTGAATTCTTGTGTGTGTGTGTGTTAGCAACGCTAATGATGCATTGAAGAAGTTGCAGCTTTTAAAAGGTGAGGGCGTAAATAGTACTGCTGATTATTTCATTGGAAAAGAAGAAATGTTTTAATAGATTTCAGTTTGAGAAATGTTGAGTAGATACTTAACATTTAAGGACAAATGTTGTGTAGATCTAAAAATACACCTTTTTAATTTTTATGATTATTCTCTATAAAATCATGTTTAACATAATAGATTTAAGATATGAAAAAACTAAGAGTAGTCGTACTTATAAAAAAATTGGTTAGGTTTACAGTTTTCTTCATAACTCTGACTTTATATATTTCCCACCTAATCTCACTAACCGTGGCGTGCATTATTAACTGATGCTCCTCAAAAGTCAACTCTATAACTATACAGAATAGAGACATGTTGTTACCAAGTCTCATGCGGAATATCGATTTTTTAGAACCTCATATAAACATACGTATCATCAGTCATCATGCATAGACGTTCCACTGATTCTTTCTTGAGTTTTTACCGCAAGTTTTATTGCATCAAATACAGGACACTGGATAAATATATGACACAAATGGATTAATTTATTAGTGCTCTACCAAAGTGGGGGGATCTGAGGGGAAGGTCATTATTTTGCCTGCCATCAAAGCACCTCACTTGGTTTTTGTTGCCTTTCTCCAGCGAAGAAAATACAACACATTATTGATCATCGAGATATGTGTAAAGATAACATTTTTTGCAGTGATGTTTTGTTTATGAACAAAAAAGAAGACGATAGAAATCTTCAGGAATAGTCTTCATTATAACAAACTTTGTTTAATTTCACACTATTTAGGAAAATAACATTAAAAGAAACGTCAAAAGAATTGGATTATGAACCACATTCATGGTTCATTCGTATACAAGTTATAATACATTTAAAATTTTAATGAGATCACTTATACTATATAACGACTAACCAAGTTGTGTTAACTTAATAATGTCACCTTGTGATTTTTTAAAAAAATATATATAATCCTCAACTACCACAAATTTCCGAGAAGTAGATCTAGTTACCCCATTTTGGTACAAAATAAACTTTGTGATCACGTTGTTTAATCCATTAAATCCAAAATCAAGAAGAGTCAATATTGGAGATGGAGCTACAAATAGATAACATGCATCATGTATCACAATAAAATACATATCTATATATATTAATATAGAACCCATAATTAATTAGATGAAGTTTGACCCCCCAAAAAAAAAAGATTTAGATTGACTAAACCAGTAATGATGAATTTCACAAGGAGAAAATTAAGAAATTCTGAAGAAGGATATAGAATCAACACAAAGCAGAAGCTCTGTCTCTCTTCTCAACAGAGACACAACCTCTGTGTAAATCCTTAAAAACCCTAATCTCCGAGCAATCCCTCAGATCCTCGAGACTCACGTACTGTTGCTTCACCATCTTCGACAAGTCCGTACCGGTCTCGTGCACCCATACGTACGGTAGACACGTGTCGTCGTAGTACAACCATCTACGTCCTTCTTGGTCAGGCACATAGGCTCTGTGGATGTTACTGTGTCTTAGCTTCTTGGAACGGCCGGGTTTGAGAGTGTGGACCCGTTTTAGGATCGACCCGACTCGAATCTGGAGCTCCACGGGACGATCCGAGAGATTCCAGAAGCGGGTGGAGGCGGTGGCGATGGAGCAGGGGAGTAAGTGGGCTCGGTCGCCACAACCGCCGTAGCATTGTCGGAGGAAGAGGAGGAGGAGGCTGAGTCTTGGGAGCTTGTCTTTGATAGACTCTATCATCTCTTTTGTGAACTTCATTTTTGATGTTTTTATCATATCCATTTTTTTCTATTTCTTCTTTTATGGTTCACAAGAGTGGAATATTGGATTTTGTATTGTGTACTGTATATTTATATGTGTGTGAATGCAAGAGCAATATCATCATTGTACTTAACATTTATGAATTGTTTGAAAGAAAAATAAAGGAGAAACATTTTCGGTTTACTAATGCCTACTGATTGTTCACCGAACCAGACAAAACTCGTAAAAAACAAATTTTATAATTTGATTGGTGCTAACAAACGTATGTTGGATAAGTCGAGTTTAAATACTAAGTCTAGGGTGACAGATCGTTCAAGATTTATATATATATATATATATATATATATATTAAGCTAATATTAGTTTAATAGTAAAATTAACACTGGAGCATATTTAATTCTCACTAGAGTGTGTGTCGACTAATTTTGATTTAACGAAAAAATAAACCAAATGGAGCCATAGAATTTTAATATTTATGTTTCAGTTAATATTGATATATTTTTTTTATCAAAAAAACATGCTCCATCGAATCTAAGAATACGTATCCCAAATATTTGGAAATTGATTATCTTGAGCTTGTGGTGAAGGAAAATGTAAAACTGGTGTGTAGGACGACAATAAGCCAAAAATCAAGGACGCCGACAAATACTTTGTTATTTCTCTTTAGCAAGTTGATAATATACCTCACTTCCTTCTTGCAAAATAAAATAAAATACACACACACACTTTGCTTGAACTTTTACCATTATGAAGTAATCTCCCTTTTGGTTTCTAATTAACTCCTTTTTATTCTTTATTATAGGCTTTACAATGAAAAAAAAAGATTATTTATCTGACCCAAATTGAAATGATTAATTGATGCATTACTATTACCTAGAGCAGTCCCTGATTCTTTTATAGTACTTTACACAAGTAGTAAAATCTACTGACATTTTCGTTTCCTTGACGACCAATATATGTTCCAAACATTCACGAATGCAAGATTTTGGCTGCGAGTAAAGACATATCATTGATTGATATCAAGCTGTCTTTTTGTTCTTTTTCTTTCTGTAGTTTTAAAAAAAAAGCCTTTAAGAATAGAGACAATATTATGTAGATATATTACAATCACCCGTAACCAAACACAAACCAAGTATTATTGATCGGTGATAGAGACAAGGACAGAATCGTTGTCACTTGGTAACTCCTACAATCCTAAATTCTTAAGTTCTTACTTACAAGTCCATAAGAAATAAGAACAGAGGAATCAACAGAGACAACAAACCTACTTATAATCAGGAGGGAAAATGTTTTACTACACATTTGTTGCTCCCAATCTCTCTCTCTCGCTATTATTATTATACAGCGTAATCTGAGATTTTCTTCCAAATAATAATAATAATCTTTACTCTCCAAAAAAAAAAAATCTACACATAATAAATAAAGAATCCTGGACTCCTAAACCAAACTTTGATCATCACACTATCTCACGCACAATGCATTCAGCAACACGTGAACGAGCATCAAATCCACAAAGTACTGATGTCCGATCCCACCGTCCCTCCACCGCATTTTTGCCGGAGTTCTTCCGTAATGAACGCCGTCGTTGCACCGGTTATCGTAATGCCACGGATACGTCATATCGAAATTATCCACCACGCTTGTGACCAATCCTGCATCCCTCATTTTCTCAAGAAACACACCGTTAAACGCCTCCATTTTGCTCGGGTTGAACGCCAGCGTTCTGGCGTAACCGCCCGTAGCGATCGTGTTCCTGAAAATCACTTCAGGCGGTCGCAGTCCCCTGCTTTTGACACCGTCGAAAACCTGTCTCCAAAACGCGGCTGCGGTTTCAGCGCCTTTCTCAAAGGCTCTAAGACTGGACCAGTGAATCCCGTCGTGTAGACCCGAGTTCACGACCATAGCATCCGGAACGCTCTTCTCCGAGAAGTATTTCTTGAGCAATTCCCTAAAGTCTCGGTCTTTAAGCGAATCAAGGCCTTGATAGTTCCCTGTCTCGTTCCAGTGACCGTTGAAGATGCTCGTGATCCTCACCGTCTCCGATGAGTTCTTCGGGTTGGAGAACTTCAAGTCGAATCTTCTAGGAACAGCGGGGATCTCCCGATGACCCAAGACGAAGTTCAGCATGTTTCTGATCGAATCCACGTGGTTCGAGTCTCCCCAGAAGAAAATCCATTTGTTTTTCAAGCAATCCCAAGCCGAGTCGCCGGAGAAGAGCTTGAAAGAGCAATGGCTGGAGTAAACCCAACCGTTGCTCTCTATGGCTCCAACAGCTCCGTCGCACCACGGTTTCCGGCAAGGGAAGTCAGCGGCGAGGCACCGGTAACGACCGTCGTTGCTGATCTGGCACTCGTCGTTTTTCCCTAGCCTGGTCCATCTTCCAGACCAGGCGTCTCGAGTGAAATCGGATTTTTTACACGATCGGAGCTCCGGCAGAGCAATGGCAGGCTTCTCGACGAAACGTAATCGGACGTTTCGAAGCTTACGGTCGAAGCCTAAACGTGCGGTGCTGAACTTAAGGCCTTGGTAATGGCGGAAGAGCAAAATGACGGTGAGGTTGAATTCTCCGGCGAACTCAGGATGAACTTGTAACGACATCGAGTAAGTTCCGTTGCCGAAATCTTTCACCGGCGGCCTAGATTTCCAACTTTCTCCGGATAAGTCAGTTTCGAAATAGTCCCCGCCAATGCAAACGGGCTGTTTAGATTCGTCAAGGGCTTGGAATTTGAATTCGTGGATCTCGCCGGCGGCTAGCTCTACCGAATCAACCCCGTCGACACCGGGAACGGAAATCTCGACGGTTTTAGCTTCCCTGCACGGCGCTCCTCCCGGAGCCAACCAATTTCTCATCAGATTCGCCGTGAAATTCTTCTCCAACTCGGCGGTAATCCACCCGTATTGGACCCGGGTCGAGTTTGAAGTGAGATTCGTCTTCTTCGGATCCAGATTCCGTGGACCCGTCGTGGTGTTCATGGTGAGATTTTGTCGGTGGGGTTTCTGGGATACCAAATGAGGTTTTGGTGACGGAGAAGGAGAAGGAGACGGAGAAAAATTGAGTCGAATGAAGTATGCATTGGATCTCCATGGCTCGACGAGGCTTTGGATCGAGCAACCGTCAATGCTCCAGACGACCAACATGAGGAAGAAGACGAGTGCTGTAAGAGCACCGAGCCGCCATTGAAGCAGATGGCTCGGCCGTAGAATATTCAGTTGGCTTGCCACCGGAGACAGAATCGCTCCTTTCTCCGGCATCTCTGAGGATTCGACACAAACAAAAACCCAGAAAATGAGGATTCAAGTGAGAAAATCGCAAAAAGAGAAAGAGATTACTAAAAATCAATTAGACGACAAGCCAAATTTCCAAGATGAGGTTTTTTTTTTTTTCTTAGTAAAGAATACGCCTTTAGATTCTCTACCGATAAATCATTAAAATCCAATAAACACTTACTTTAAATAAAGATATCATAAATCAAACATTAAACTTACTCTATATGCTTAATGATGGAAAACTTCGCTTCCGTACTTATAGATGATGATGACGAGGACGATGAATGATAAACAATCTACAAGTTTCGTTCTTTTAGCAGAAAAAAACAAAAGAAACTCCTTCTCCTTCTAGGTTTTGCAGTTTTAATTCCAATATTCACCAAGAACTTTAAAAGGAAGAGAGGGGAGGATTAAAAAGTCTTCACTTCTCAACTAAACCAACCAAACATCAAGTTTGACAAAAAAAAAAAATTAAACAGACCAAAGATCAAGAAGAAGGAAAAAATTAAAATTTGACAGCTAAAAAAATTGAATTCCAGGAAAAATTAGGACAGCCCAGGTGCAGCCAAAAAAGCATTTTAATGGAGGTGGAGAGGGCGAAAAGACAATTTTATGTCTAGACGATTATATCCCTGTTGTTCCACTGGATTTACCGTGACCACAGACCGATGACCGCGCTAAATAATGGAGGATAGACATGTGGGCAACGATGCGTTTTCTGAAATCGCGTCGGTGTGGCGTTAGGGGTGTTTTTGTCAATTCAGTCAAACATTTAATTCGTCGTGTATGGTGGTGATTGGCCTCACATGCCTTTGTTTTGTTTTGTCATTGCCGCGCACCGCCGCTCCAATTTCTCTGCAGGGTGTAATTAATTATAAAATACTGTACTGATTTCTTTTTACAAAGAAAAATTGGGAATAAAAAATAAAAAATAAGAGGACACCGGAGTACTTTAAATGGAAATCAATTGCTAGAAAAAAAAAAGAAGATAGTAATTACTAATTATCCAATTCAGTAATTACTAATTATCCAATTCAAATGGAAGCAAGACGTTATAATTATCAGAAGGGAAAATAGCGTTGGGGATTTAGTATAACTAACAATTTTAGATGCGACAATATAAGAAAGAAATCGTTTTTTCTTCTTATCTTAGATTAGTATTATTAGTCTATTTTCTGTACCACTATACTTAATAAAAGAGTCTGATCTTATTTTCTGAAATTGATTCAAGAAAATTTTCCTTACTCGATATATAAATTTACATCTTATCATTCTCTACAATGGAAAAATATAGCCACGTATAAACAAATGTGTAGATATTAAATTGCAAGGGGGATAAACCTATAATCCTGGTTTGCATGCATGTCTTCAGCTAAGAAAATTTGCCCTAGTCTTGGCGGAGAAGAAACGGGTGGGCGAGAAGCCGTGAAGCTGTCCATCTCTCGCTCGGTTTCTTGCGTAAACAGCAATCGATGAAACTCTTCAACTCACCGGAGCATCCGTGGGGGGCTTTCGGTGGTTCTCCATTGCACACGGCGCACATTAGCGTGCCCCAATCTGGTTTATGTCCTTGAGGAAGAAGCGGGAAGTAACCCACTAAGATCTCGAGCATCGTAAGCCCAAAACTCCACACATCTCCGGCGTAAACGTTTGATTTGTCTTCCTCTGCATCGGCAGCCTCACTGTCGAATCTCTCGGGGCTCATGTAGGCGCACGTGCCGGTGAACGAGTTGCACTTGTCCAAGGACTTGACCATGATCTTGCTCACTCCAAAGTCTGCGATTTTGACCTCTCCTTTCGAGTTACGAAGCAGATTCGCTGGCTTGATGTCTCTGTGAACGATCTTGAGCCCGTGCAAGTAACTTAACCCTTTCAATACTTGACGAGCGATCGAAGCGAGTTGATCCTCTGTGACGGCGTTGCCACGTAGTGACTCGAGCGTGCCTAGATCCATGTATTCCATAAGAATAGATACTTCTCCAGAAGGTTTCTCGAAGATGTCGTGACACTTTACGACGTAAGGAGAGTCGACGAGGCGGAGGATTTGGATCTCGCGGAGGAGCTGGTTACGGGAAGCAGAATCCATGTCTCCTTTGACTTTCTTCAACGCGTACATCTCCGAGGTTGTCTTGTGGCTGACTTTGTAGACGGCTCCGCCGTTTCCGCTGCCGAGAACGTTGATTCTCTCTAGTTCAGAAACAGAAACAGTGTTACTTGTGCAGGAAGTAACTGTTGTGGAGGCTGCTGCGATGGGGAAGCAGCAGGGGACGGAAGTGGTGGAAACTTTTGGAAGAGAAAGCTTGAGATTGAGGAATTGATTGTTTCTAACGAGAGCCATCGTGTTGTTGTTGAAGGATTGGTCTTCAAGAGAATCAGGTCTTTGTTGCTGAGAATCATCTTTCTTAACTTTATACAACGATTTATTTTCCTCTTTGCCTCTGTTAAATCTTTTAGTTTTTTCTTGATTTTGTTCTGATTTTATTTTTGCCGATATATATCTAATATTATACAACAATTATTTTTAATTAGCAAATATATCGGAAAGATCTTTAACCCGGCAGGAGGCGGGAAAAAGATTTAATGATTTGATTGGTTAGATATTAAAACAGAATCGACAAGTTATTTACCGAACTTTTTTAGGAAAATAATCAGACACAATTTGAACTGTGAGCAACTATTTTAGTGTTGTCAAAATTAACAATAAATTAAACAAACATAATGTGTTTCATAATTATCACCTTTCTTTTTCTTTACTAAACAAGGAGTATATAATAGTTAAAGCTTTTAAATGCAGAGAGAGCTCTGAGTTTGTCAAGTGTCAAACATTTCCAAAGCCAACTCAGCTAACAAATGAACCGTTCTGCTATTGCGGCTCACACCAACCGTGCCCGAGAAAACATCGAAGTTCTCGAGCTCAGCCGTAGTTTCCAGAACCTTCTCGAGCTCTCCCTCCATACCCAAATCTCTGAACATCACAACGTTCTCCACATCATCTTCCATCATCCATATCGCCAGCTCGATCACAAACCTCCTGATTCTCGGAACTCTGATCGCTGGCTTGTCATGTTTTTTCAGAATCGAAACCAACGAGTTCGCTAGTTCATGCTTCTTGATCCCTGACTCCATCAGAGCAACGTCTGCTTCTTCTGAACTCATGAATCTGAACAATTGTGTAGCTAACCCTAGCATCACTTCCTGTAACTTATTGTCTCCTGATGTTATCGACTTCAACGCCTGCAAGAAAACGAAACAAAGTTTTAAATCTTTGAAGGGTTTAGCCTCCGCATTTATACCAACACTAGATACTCACCGTAGGAGCAGCTGCTTTAATGAATCTCAGGTCAAGAAAGCATTCACGTCCAGAGTATACGCACAAGTTTCTCAACACTCTCGCTGCATTGACACGGACCAAAGGAGCTTCAAGTGCATCCACGAGTCTTCCCAACACTCCCAGGTTTAGAATGTGTACGCAGTTGCTTCTGCTCTCCAGAGCAAGCATCGCTATAGCTTCCCCTGCAGCGATTCTGACCCGACTCTCATTCCCATCCTCATGCGTTTTGCTTCTCAAGAAAATGTTGAACAGCTCTTTCAAGACACCTCCAGTCACGCCAATTCTTTCCCGCGCATCTTCCTCAAGCGCGAGGAAGCTAAGTATCTCGATCCCGAGCTTCTGCAATTTCGGGTATCTCGCTCCGTGACGCAGAACATCTCTCAAGTTGCTGACTGTGAAAACGATCTCCGAGATCTCTCTCCTGAGACATTTCCCAGTGCTCCCGCTCATGCTTACCAACATTTTCACTAGCTGCAGGGACCGTTTCACTGTCAAGACTCGTGACAGAACCATATCTGCGTCCTCGTCCTTCAAGAGTGTTGCGTCTGTGTGCGTGAAATCAATGATTTTGGGGAGAAGCCCTCTCGTGTTACCGATTTTCCCACAGTTGTCATGATCTCTGGATAACTTCTTTAGAATCAAGAGGCCCAAATTGTTGAACCTCCAGAAATCGTACTGAAGATGATGGTCGTGGAATGTTTTCTTCTCTCCAATCTCGTCGGGAGCTTCACCTAAAGATCTTGTGCTCTGCAACAGCGACGAAATTGATTCCATCGCACCAGAGATTCCAGCAACTCTGAGAGAGTTCTGTTTTTTGCCAGCGAGTTTGGAAAGTATCTCAGCAGAGGATCTCCTAATTTCCTCTTCTTGCACATCTTTCCAGTTCAACATCTCCACCAACCTGAAGAAGAAATTTTTTTAAAAAAAGTCAAATCTTTTAGATGAATATGATTCAGGTCTCAACAAAATTTACCAACTTTTCACACTTATAAAGAAGCAAAAACCTTTCAATGACGGGTAAGTTGATTCCGATCTTCTCAAGTGTATCATCAGCGTACCGTTCATTTACCGCAAACTGCCTGAGAATCCTTGCTCCGATAAGCTGTTCATCGGAGGAGCTAGAGGCCAAAAGGTCCATGGCAAAGCTCACCATATCCATCTTCACACCGTCAAAGATACTTCCATTGACAGACTTTGAGTAAGCGTCGTAGAAGAATCTCTTGATGGAGACCATCCCAGTAACCCCAAACCCACACTCTCTGGTCACATTCTCAAGCAAGCTACAAACATTGACCTGCCACTCCCAGTAAGCTTTCTCCGCAAGAAACAGCAACGCCTCGGCAAGCGCGAGCGAGTAGAAGATGCTCAGAGCGGACTGTCTGTTCCTTTCGTCCATCTCTCCGTCCTGAACATCTCCGTAGTCGTGCCTGACGAGCTTGTAAGAAGACAGAGCCACACAGGCGGTTGCTGAGAGGAGCTGGAGCCAGTAGAGAAGCCGGCTCACGTAGCTGGAGATGTAGAGCCATCTCGCGTACGGAAGAAGGTGAGCCTCTGAGCTCTTCTTCCATGTCCGAGTGGTTCGAAGATCATCGAAGGTCTCTTGTCGTCCGACGACGCAATCCCTCTCTCTCAATCGGCTTTCAAGAAACACAATCGTAGCTCAAAATCAAAATGTAAGGCCTAAATTGATTAATCGATTCCAATTCGAATAAGCAAAAAAAAAAAAACCTGATTCGTTTTAGGTTTCTGAGAAGTGAAATCGAGCTTGATTGGAGCGCGCGGAAGCTGCTGATTCCGACGCCTGCAACCGTCCACGTGGCCTGGTGCTGCCACTCGAGCTCGTGGCTTCTGCTGAAGATTCGAGTGCCTTCGATGAGGAGGATGATGGTGATGAACCAGAAGTCGGATTTTTCGAGGGTGATCGCGAATCCGCCGAGGAGAACCACTGTCGCCCAGATGAAACCTAGTGTTCCGAGGCAAGTAGCGATTTTCTCGAGGATTGCAAGGCGGAGAGCCAAAAGTGTGAGCTTTTGCTCGGGCGCTGGGGATGATGATGATCTGTGGAACGCGATCGCGGAGGAGACAGACGCTGCGTCTGCGGTCTCGCCGCTGTCTCTTTTCTCAACGCTGTTTCTGAACTCCAATACGGTGTCGCTTGAAGCTCGAGCTTCCTCTAATTTTTGAAGCTCCAATATCTGTTTATAATAATTTATTTATATGAGTTTGTTTTCCCACTACTGTATATTTGAAACTCAATTTTGAAAGTTTTTATATCTGGAGTTTTCTTTTAAAAATATACGACCCAAAATGAAGATTTTTTTTTTTTATATATAAAATATATTTGTTGCAATTTGCGAATCTTATTGAGCATTTGAGTTCTAACTTATGAAGTTTATCACTGAAAGATCTGAGGTTAATAATGATATCAAAATTCTACTTCCAGTTACGCATTGAAACACCATATGCATTTTCAGAGTAAACTGAGTTATGTTACATACAAGGATAAAATCTACGTGATCAACAATATCTTAAAATGTGTTAAGACACTAATCGAAGCTAAACTGAGATTTGTCTTGACGTCTGATATTTATGAACTAGATTGTACATATATAAGAAATTTCAATTGAAAAGAACTCAAAACAATTAAAAAATTCAAAGCGAAAGAAAAAGTACGAAGTAGAAAGTTTTTATATGTAGTATTAAGAAAATAAAACCTGCAAACGGATGCTCCGATCATCTTCTCCAAATTTCTCGGAATCCATTAAACCTTGCTAGATATTTCCTTTTTCGTTATAATTTTTTGGTTTGTTAAGTTTAGGAGTTGTTAAACCTTTGGTCCAAAAAAAGTTTAGGAGTTGTTGATGATTGAAACAACTGTGAAAAGGCATATATGATTATATATATTGCATATAGTTGTGTGTATAAGATGGATAACGAAGAAAGAAAGGCAAAGAGTGGAGAGAAAGACACCAATGAGGCAAAAAAAATGAAAAAGGAAGTGTACAAGAAACTGTAGCTTATAGTTGCTGTTTATTTTCTGTCAATTTGCTCGATTAATTAATGGAAAAAAGTTTTTTCTAAGCTTCTTTTATCCAACCATTACATAAGGAAGACGAGCTTCTTCTAATCCTCTGGCTTATTGAACAAATATCTATGTTGCTTGACTTATGTCTTTTAACCAAAGCCGGCGCAATGCCTTTTTATGCTGCCTTAGTGTCACAAACAAACCAAACAACCTTAAATTGATTGCCTAAATAAGCAAACAAATAGAACTATTTTGTAAATTACTAGTCCGACATTTGCAAGAACCTGTTTATTGATTAGCAGCATATCCACCACTAGAATCAGGTCATCATCTTCACATTAAACCACACAGCTAGTGAATACGAAAAAAAGTTCTTAATTGGACTGTTCGGTAGGTTCCTTAGATACATTTTACGCTTGTTGGGCCGTATCTCACATAAATTAGCATCGA
Organism: Thlaspi arvense; assembly: GCA_911865555.2. Classification (NCBI taxonomy): domain Eukaryota; kingdom Viridiplantae; phylum Streptophyta; class Magnoliopsida; order Brassicales; family Brassicaceae; genus Thlaspi; species Thlaspi arvense. The sequence continues at coordinate 55,652,875 of OU466859.2, read as the reverse complement.
ACAGTTTTTAGAATCTAACGTAAAATAAATAAAAATTGAATTATAGGCTGGGCCCCCAATGCAATATTTTATGTTCAGATAAGTCATGAATTATTGGAAATTTGAGAGTTGATGCACACGCCACTATAATAGTTTATTAACTAATCGTAACCAAATAATTCGTGTTTAAGTAGTTGATTATGGTTTATGGGCGGTGACTTGGGAAGTCAACATTACAGCAAAACTCTTCCGGTGTCAAGCTAAAAGGCTTTAAATCGGGTTATCCTCACCAAATTAAGTAATGAAATTATCCGTTCTCTTTTAATTAATTGTATTAGGAAGAATATCTTGGATCTTTTTATGTTGGAAATTTCACGAATTAATAAGGGGATACAATAAACATGTTCCGAAGTTCTTGCCGCCATCTAGTAAAGTTCCTAAAATTATAATACTACTTAAAACTATTCTCACCGTGCTCCATGATATTGAGTAGCAAGATTAATCAAACTGTGAGGATGTTAGTAACAGAATCTATCCAAGTAAATTGTCAAGATAGGATTAATCAAAGGGATTCATCGCAAACATTGTGAATTTTCGTTTCCCTTGGAATAATTTGCGCATACCGATACCAAAACTGTTTGGTCTGTAATGAATGAAACCGTAACTGGAGAGAGCAAGCCATTCCCAATGATATCTGCAATAAATCATCGTGAAAACGAAAACCGTTGGAACAAAAAAAAAAAACATGTGTATAGTCTGCAATTCCGACAGCATAGTTCCCAAATTACAGGTTGTGATGCATTTAACAAAATCTTTCAGTAATTCTGCAACACTAAGAACGTCAACATTCTATAATGGTTTCTATATCTCCGCTTGTTTTACCAATCCAGATGAGCTTGCTTATGTTAACAGCTTAGAAACGTGATCAATCACCTTATCTAGCAATGCAACTCCACATTATTTATAGTCGATTTTTGAAGGAAGCAATGAAGCAAGTAGTACCTGCAAGCACATCAAATCCTGACAACCCTTTGATGAACTTTAGATTTCTCGGCGTCGATAATGGACTCCACGCGGTTCACCGCATCGTCAAGCCTCCCCTTTGCATTCACCACAACGTAATCGAACTTGTTTAGATGCCTGACCTCTTCCCTCGCCGTGGCGACTCTAACAAGCAGCTCCTCCTGGCTCTCCGTCTTCCGGTCGACCAGCCTCTCCACCATCGCGACCTCGCTCTCCGCCACCAGGAATATAAACACGGCGGAGTTACCAAGTATCCTCCGCAGCGTCTGAGCTCCTTGAATGTCGACTCTAAGGACGATGTCTTCCCCTTTCGCCATGAACTCCTGTATCTGCTTCTTCGGTATCCCTTTGTACTCGCCGTAGACGAGTGCGTACTCCAGCAGCTCCTTCTTTTCCACCATTGACAAGAACTTCTCCCTCGAGACGAAGAAGTAGTCTTTCCCGTCGGCTTCGCCGGGCCTCATCTGGCGGCTAGTGGCGGTGACGACGAAGTGCAGACCTTTCCGAACCTCTCGAAGCTTGTTGATCACCGCGTCTTTGCCGACTCCGCTCGGACCGCTGATAACGATGACGATCTGATTCGGCGGCGGGATGATCGGATCGCCGCTGAAACAGGAACCCATTTGAAATTCGAGGGAGCGGAGGGTTTCGGGTTTGGTCGGAGACGGAACTGGGGACGAATTGGGGTTACCGGGCGTCTGGGTATCGGTCATTTTCAAAGAGGAACAAGAGAGAGTAGCTGCGCGACGGAGGGATTGAGGGAAAGAGCGGGAGGTGAAGATGGATTTGGGGAAGATGATGGAGCGAGAGAAAGAAGAAGAGAGCCTGTGAAACATCTCAAAAGGTTAAAGGACAAGTCTTTGAGATCCCAAAAGGTTGAACCTTCGCTTGTTCAGTGGATTGGGTCACTCGGCGGCGATGAATACTCTTCGGGTTCGAGCCACCGATCTTCTCGTTGCTTCGCCGCGATTTTAACCGTATCCTCTCTTAGCACGATATAATAATTATTATCTAGGGTTTTTAGTCGTTCATATGTCTCATTTTGTAAATTCTTTTATCTTCATTTGAAATATATTGTTGAAACAGAGTTTCTTTTTGACATAATTGAAATCTTATAATTATGAAGTGGACAAACTGAAGAAGGAATGACAAAATCATAAAGCATGTTAATAATCATTTTTTTTTTGGGTTAATGTTTTGAATAAAAAAATTAGATACACATTTGTTTGTAAACATCATGAAGGATCGAATCTTGTTATCAAATTTTTATTCTAATTTAATTTCAAGAGGATATATATGATCTTTGGTTTTAGAAGACGAAAAATCTTTGAGACGTAGAGAAGAAAAGGGGATAAATTATTTTCCTTCCTAATCTAAAAAAATATTATTAATTTTCCAGACACAATAAAATTGGCATGTAATTTATTTATTTATAATAATTTATTATCGACATCATTTATATTCGCAACCTACCAACTGTTGTGGTAAAGTTGAACCGATAATCAAGTGCTCCTCTCTCGCATCTCTCTCTTCCTCTCGTTTCGTCGTCGTCGTCACGATCCACGACGATTCAGCTCCGAGTACCGGCGATTATCGGTTTGAGTTCTGATTCCGCGAAATCCCCCCATTTCTTTTCTCGTCTTCTCTCTCGAATTCCCGAATTTTCCCTCTATTTCGAGACCCTGATTTCGCCTACCAATCTGGAAAATCCCGGCTTCTTTCGAAATTCGAAGACTTGAGTCGCGCAGGGATACTTATTCCGGGGAAGAAGATCGAAGAAATCTTCAATTTCTTACACAAGTCGCGATTCTTGGATCTCGTCTTTGCTGATGGACGCAATTAGGGTTTGTGCGGAAGTTCCTGGATCTTCGAAATCGTCTGGCCCCTCTCTTACGGAGTCGACCTCTCGGACGGAAACAATCAATGGCTCCCACGAATTCAAGATCAGCGGCTACTCTCTGGCGAAAGGGATGGGAATAGGCAAATACGTCGCCTCGGATACGTTCATGGTCGGTGGCTACTCCTGGGCGATCTACTTCTACCCAGATGGAAAGAGTCCAGAGGATAATTCCGTGTACGTGTCTCTGTTCATAGCTCTCGCGAGCGAAGGAGCTGATGTTAGGGCTTTGTTTGAGCTTACTCTCGTGGATCAAAGCGGCAACGAAAGGCACAAGGTCCATAGCCATTTCGGTAGAACTCTCGAAAGCGGACCCTATACTCTTAAATACCGAGGAAGTATGTGGTGAGTAACTAAATTCTATCCCTTTCTGGAAAATTTTCGAGTTATGAGTGAATTCAAGAATTGCTAGCCTATGTTCATTCAATGTTAATTAGTTTATTGATGTTTTGCTTAATTCAGGGGATACAAACGCTTTTTCAAGAGGTCTCTTCTTGAGTCATCGGACTATCTCAAGGACAATTGCCTCTTGGTGCGGTGCTGTGTCGGCGTGGTGAAGTCGCGCACGGAGGGTCCGAGGAGTTACAATATTCCGGTGCCGGTTTCCGACTTGGGCCAACAGTTCGGAAAGCTTTTGGAAAGTGGGAAAGGAGCTGATGTTACTTTTCATGTTGATGGAGAAACATTTCCTGCTCACAAATTGGTTCTTGCAGCTCGTTCTCCAGTTTTCAGGGCGCAGCTTTTTGGCCCCTTGAAAAACCAAAATACCGAATTCATAAACGTAGAAGACATGGAAGCCCCCATTTTCAAGGTCCTCCATTTACCTTTCTCTTTCTGGTTTTGCTCTGTTTTCTTTCTTGGTGTGTCTTAGTAGAAATTGTAAAATTGTAGTTTTACAGTTTCAGGCTGTTAGTGTCAATAAGGTCATTATAGGAAGAGATAGCATTCTTGGTTTTTGGCCTTTTCTCGGGTGAGTGATTGTGGTGTGATACAGGATTTTCTGTTTACGAGTGTACAATCCGGGACCTTCTCCTGGGGCGCTTCTCTTGTTCTCAGTTATTACTCACCCGGGATAAGGTTGAATCTTTCTGCTTCTCTTTCGATTGCATGAATGTCTCTTTGCTTATACATTGCTGCAATGTCATAATTGAGTGCAGAACCTATAAAGGTTCTAGTAATGCCAAGTACGAACCTTTTTTCTGCTTTGCATCGCGGGTTTTGTTTGTTATGATTGGTCACTAGTCTACGTGTGAGTTTCAGTTCCTGAATCCTAAAAGTTTAAGGCTGAAGTGTATGCTGATACAAATCCGTTTTCCCTTTTCCCCTTGTTATATTGTGCTTTGTTTGCAGATGTTGCTCCATTTTATCTACTGGGACGAATTGCCTGATATGCAAGACTTGATGGGAACAGACTTGAAATGGGCATCGACTCTTGTTTCTCAGCATCTGCTTGCGGCTGCAGACCGTTATGCTCTTGAGCGGCTTAGAACAATCTGCGAGTCAAAACTGTGTGAAGGAATCAGCATAAACACAGTTGCAACCACTTTGGCTCTTGCGGAGCAGCATCATTGTTTCCAGCTGAAAGCTGCATGTCTCAAATTCATAGCTTTGCCAGAAAACCTGAAAGGTAAAAAAAGATCATTCCTTTTTGCTTGAATCACTTTTTTGATCAAATCAACATCATCTTTGAAATCTGAAAACGCCCTTTTGACTGTAAGTTTTGTAATTTCTATAGCTGTGATGGAAACGGATGGGTTTGATTATCTGAAGGAAAGCTGCCCGAGCTTACTAAGTGAGCTACTGGAATATGTGGCGAGGCTGAGTGAGCATTCTTTAACATCATCGGGGCATCGAAAGGAGTTATATGCCGATGGTTGTGACGTGAATGGGAGACGAGTGAAGCAGCGGTTACATTGAGTAACTATTTCTCTGAGGGAGGGAGACTGGTGTTGGTAAACAGAATTGTAGAAGAGTCGAGATTTGTGCATTTGTCATTGTAAAAGGATTAGTGATTGATCGATCTGTGTTGTTCAGCTTAGTAGAGTGAAATGATGTTTTTTTTTTCTTACTTTTTTTTTTCTTTTTGGGGCTCCAAAGATTCTGTGACCGAAACCTCTTCTCTCAAGGAAAAGTTTCATTCGACTTGAGTGATGATTGTAGGACTTGGGTTGGTTTTAAAATGTTTGATACAGGAAGTCACTAAGCTCTCATTTTGAAATCTGAGACCATAAAGCGAACAACTGGAATATGATTTATCGTACCAAAGCAACAGGAAGTCAGTAAGATTTCATTTAACCATCATATAAGGTTTATATAGTCAGCGACTCATCTAAACTATGATAATGGCCATGACAATCTTCAAGATTATATTTGATAATTAATTGTTCGCTATTAGATTGCCTCTTGTTTAGTTTGCCGTGGTAATGGTATGTAATGTAGGGCGTCGATAAAAAGTCAAGTGTTCAAATTGTAATATTGGAACATTTCCAAGATGAACTCTGCAAACATTTGAATGTCATAGATAAGTTTATAATGATAGATTGAAGAGTTCCTAACGACACCTGATCAGCGATTGTCTACCCCTCCCTTCAGAGCCAAGTTCGCTTGCGATCTGCAGATTATAAAAAGGCGTAAACTGAATCAGGATGCGGTGTGAAGAAAATAGAATGAGTTGAGGAATAAAATGTTCTCTAAGAAGGCTTTAATATGACTGACTAGAGATCAAAAGAGAGATATGACTATGAGGCAGACATATAAAGAGGCCAACGGATACAAATCATAAAATCTAGTGATGAGTAAGGCACCACAATTCCAGGGGTTGAAGTCAAGCGAGCCACACATGTGTACATCGAATCACAATGCTTTGTTTAATCAAGAATTTGTAGGCGCTCTATAAATATAATTCAGATTCTCAAACAAAAAAAATAGACTGGAAAGCAAAGTACTAACAGATTTTGGAAAATAACAGTTGCAGCAAAGATGGATTTTCAAATCAACTGTTGTTACTTGCCTCTTGGGTTTTATTACAATATGCTTAAACCGTGGAACCACCATCTCGAACAAGAAATGTAGACTAGATCTCAAAAGGAACATGATTTCTAATTAGAACGATGCAAGGCAGAAGAATCATACTCCATGACCGAAATTCCTCTTTTTCACAAAACCTGACTCAAGCCATGACTCTTTTCCTCAATTTAGAACCTACTATGCTTAAAACTCCAGAAACAAGATGCATATGTGCCAAGATAATGGCCGTGTGGATATATATTAAATCGTTTCGATCAATTAAAAATGGATACGGCTTATACAGACAAGCAGAAGAACATTACAACACCAAACATCACGTTCAATTGATTCGCTTTCTTTCTCTCACTTTATAATATTCAATCAGCTAGAATTCGCAGCAGATCTGATCAGCACAACCCACCATGAAGAGTATAAAAGCTGCTCCTTTACCAAGAGACTAATTCAATACATCATTATCAATGGCTACTAAGAGAGGGAAACACACTCTTATCAATCAGAAGCAAGATCCAAAAGCTACCAATACGCAAGGATTCATCTAAATTGATCAATGGCTAATGTTTATGCTCAGACAAAACAAAGAGACTAAGAGAAAAAGGCAGAGGATTTGAGTTGAGGCAAATGTTCAACAAAATGAAAATCGAATTTGACTTACTTTTTATGACGCCGGCCTCGCTTAGGTCCCCAGCCTTCGAGCTTAGCGACGGGGCAGCCGCATCTAGATCGGAAAAGTAATACGGCACGGCCATTGGGGGGAGCCATCCTCCTCAGCTCCGCCCTCAAACATTCGTAATCCGGATTGCTCTCGCTGCCTCCTTTCCATGGCAATCGATCGATCTCCTTAGTCCCTCCCGATTTAACGCATTCCTCCGTCTGTAGCTGCAAATCAAACTCCATCGCTTTCTTCAAACCTTTGCACTTCGGGTTCCGGCATTTCCTCGATCTCGGCCCGCAACATAGGTCGAGGAAAGCAATCGACGCGGCGAAGAATACGGCGAAGGCGAAGAAGACGGACGCCGGAGAGATTCCAGATGGATCTTCGTCGTCGTGGTGGCCGGAGAAGATCAAGGGGGTAAGGGAGGAGAGGGAAGGGAAGTGAGAGGAGAGGAGAGAGAAGGAGTGGAATAGATAGGAGAAGTAGGAGGATAGGAGGAAAGCGCCGGAGAAGAGGACGAGGATGAGGATGAGAAGGTCGAGAGTCGCGGAGGGGGAGTGCTTGCAGAGGTGGAGAGATGAGGAGGAGGAGGAGGAGGATGAGCTATGATTAGCGGCGGATCTAGAGGCGGCGTGGGAAGGGGGCATGCTGGTGGAATCTTCGTCGGAGAGAAGGAGGAGATGGAGCATGTTAGGAGGAGGAGGACGGTGGCTCCTTTACATATAAGCCTCTATGTATCTATACATTTGGTAATAATCCCGAAACTATTATAAAACTGTCACCGGAGGAGAAATTTCTCAAAACTACGGAAAAAATCATATATCGTTAAAATAAATTAAATAATTAGATTTTATTTTAAATGTCATTCCCTTATATACACATATGTATATTAGAAATATCATAATAAAATTAATTAGATTTGAGTACAAAAATAACAATACTATATAGTAAAAGAGATATATATGAGTTTATTAATAAATATGATGAAACGGTATACAAGGTTATATGTTAGTTGAATAAAAGACAAATCATAATTGAAAAATATTCAAATGATAAAATGTTTTAAAAAAATTAAATTTAGATAAGAAAGTAGTTTAAATAGTAATGTGATAAAAGGGTATGCTAGTTGAATAAGGCATATATAATGATAAAATAAAAATGGATTTAAATGAGATTTTAAAATTAATGCTAGATAAGAGAGTATACAATGTATATGTCTTTGTTGATTGGGTTGCATTCAAGTTTTCAAGATTGACAAAATGAGCTTTATATTTATTGTCAACCAAAAAATAGGGAAAAATAATGTTGGTCTATTCGCGTGATAATCTCTGATTAAATATCCTCTTCATTTGTGGTAATAATGATGTATATGTTTATGTCGTTAATCGTATAGTGGCAGTATGGAAGAAGGTTAGCACATACTTATTTTTGGACTTCTATTATACATTCAAGAAGATTATGGACATCAAACTAATATAATACTAACAAGGAAAACCTGCTTAACATGGATTAGTTCAAAATTTTAACAGCAAAAATCTCTGTGGATTATTGTTAAAACTTCTCATGTCTACTCAAATGAATCTTTGACGAACTCTTTGCGATCACCGTTCCGTCACGCAAGTCACACGAGCCATATCAGTTTTCAAAACCATCCATATTCACACATTCAACTACTACAATAAAAATAACTGCATATAAATATTGAAACAATCATAAACACACAAGAACAACAATTCACTATATAAGATAAAGAGTTCAATAACACTTGCAACATTCAAGGTTTTTAAGTTCAGGTTTTACTTACAAGTCTAGTAGTGACAAGAGAGCTACATTCATTACCACTATTACCATTACCATTACCATTACCATTACAAGACCATACCCACTTTTAAGTGGCTACACATAAATATATACATACGTTCACCGGACTATATAAATGTTACCCTCTAATGGCCGAGATGCCCTTTTAGTAGAACTCGCGATCAGGAAGGATGAGCGGCGCGATGAGTGTCCAGATGTAGAGTCCGGCCGTAACCCAACCGGTGCATATCTTGACCCAAACCGAGGTCCATCCCACATCGATCAGAGACGCACTCTCTGATGAGTCGGTCCATCCCGAGAGAAGCATCGCCGCGTACATGCTCGCAAGTGCAAAGATTACATGGAAGAAAGAGTATGAGTAACTCACAGGCCGTGCCTCGGCTTCACCATTCTTCTTCTTCCCATCCTCTGGGTCTTCTAACAATGCTGCAAATAACGTTTCCAGCAAAGAGAAACGAAAATTCGAGTTCTAGTTCATACTTGCTATTCACAAAACCGAAAAACCCCAATGCCTAGGCGTATTGAAGAGTTTGGAGAAGTACCTGATCTTGGAGAAGACGGTGGTGAGAGGAATGTGGTGGAAGAGCCAGCTCGGAGGGCGGAGTAGAGAACCGAGAGAACTGTGGTGAGCATTCCGAGTATTAGAGTACTAGCCGTCACCGCCTTGGATCTGTTTAGTCCGTTGCACACGTAGTCATGTGGCTCGCTAGAGAGACCCGTGTAACAGACATAAGCACAGTACACAGATATAACCGATGCTGGTAAAAGGCTGCCATTCACCGCAGGATGTAAAGCAACAATGGCAAAAACAAAGGCAAGGATCATCGTCATGACTATGAAGAAAACATTCAGTCCACAATCATGGCCAGATGGGTTGAACCACATGAACAGGATTCCTGAGAAGGCGTATGTGGCAAGGTAACAGGCAACAGATATGACAAGCAGAGCGACGTACCTACATAAAGAACCAATTATGTCAGAAAATCATCCTTAATCAAACTTCCCAAAAAGTCCCAAAACAGAGTAATGGCACAGACGCATTGGAAAGATGTAGAGCATACCACTTCCTTTCATCCTTCTCGACCCAAGAATCATTCCAGTTATGTGTAGCATCTAACAACAAGACCACTTGAACCAACAGAAATGCTCCAGCACCAAACTTTGATAAAGTTCCTGAAAGAATGTGCAAGCACTGAGATTAACCGCATATATGGCCCTGTTCTATATATAAACAAAAGCGCATCAAACTTTAAAAGATAGGAAAATTGTACAACTTCACTTCTCAATCTTATAGCAGAAAGAAACAAAACAGGAAGACTTCCATCAACTTCTTTGTGGTATTTTATGCAGCTATACCAAAGCATTGTATATAAGTATATAACCACACATATTGTCAGGTCCCCCGATTTAAGTTCATAAACTAAATCCTGATGAGAGATAGCATTGTATGAGTGAAAGTATGAGGAGCACAATAAAAAAAACTTACCATAGATTGAGACGATAACATTTGGAACGAAGAACATGAGGACAACAAGCAAAAACCAGACAATCATCTTCACAGGCCATCCACCATGGTGCCACGAGTCACGCCTGTCGTTCTGGTCCTTGACACCAATCATGATCAAAGCATATATCGCAAAGAAGAGGAAATTCCCAAAGCTCACACGAAGAACAGCTTGCTGCTGATACCATTCTTTGGTAAATGCATCGGAAGTGTTTATCCCTGTTTGTTAAGCCGAAACAAAGCCAAAACAGAGATTTACATCCTTATTAGGCGATGATTCCTTTTCCAATAACCTCAGATTTTACACTGACCCAATAGAAATTCCAGAAAAACAAGAGCTTGACGAACTAAGATCTCATATCCATCAAATTAAAAAGCTAGAGCAGAAAAGGGAGAACGTTCTAGCATAGCCCATCGCCCAAATCAACCACCGGATGAAATTCAATCGACAAGAACAAAGAAAACCCAAATTCCAATCATCAAATCTCTGGCTAACAGGAACCTGATATCTACAAACCCACTGAAACATCTGAGATTGAACATAGATAGAGGAAGACGGATCAGAGAACGTACAAGGGAACTTCTCGAGGAGCGGAGCACCGGTCTCGCGAAGAATCCAAGAGACGACAAGGGAGGCACCGAAGAGACCACAATAAGCGATCCTCGCCGATTTTCTAGAGATACCGGAAGCCACCGAGGAGCACAACCCACAAGTCGCCGACGCACAGCAACAAGCTAAGCACGACATAGTTAATTCCAGAGAAATTTGTATCTTCTTCTGTTGCTTGTGTGCTTTAAGGAAGGAAGAAGGGCTGTAGATTTTCGAGAAATTACTAATCTGTGCGTAACAAATGAAAATTATCAGTTTGATAAACTATAGTTAACATAATATAATAATCATTAAAACGGTGCGTATCACTGGAGTGAGTGGTGGTGGGCCTGGTGGGCTGCATTTGATCTTAAGAAGAGAATTTCCTACTTGGAAGATTAAAAAGGAAAGTGACGATTGCTCACATTGTTAAAAAGGAAAGACACAAGTTCCTACTTCAGATGCTATCACTGCTTGAATGGTCGGAAGATTTATGGGTACCTAAAGAATACAGAAAAGCTTATGGTATAGAAAAAAAAATGTGGGTTCTATGTCTCCATTCATGACTAATTGGCAGATGCATTGACCAAACTTCTATCTCATTCCCTACATAAATGCATTGCAAGTCAAAATTGGACTCTCGTAATCTATCTTGAAGAGTGTGTATTAACTTATAGAGTAGAAAATGTATATTCCATTAATCATGTACTCTTAACTATTGTATCTCCTTCCATATATTCTCTCTTCTCTATGCAGACTCTTATATATCAATTATAATTATTTGCTTTACCTAATCTAATACTTTTAAGGGAAATTTCTCGTGTCAAGGACTGCTACTTTTTCTTGTCTTATGGAAGACAAGAAATGGTCGTCAAAGTTTTTTCACTTACCTTCTTTATCAACTAGAAATATAATCCACACTTTGAGGAGTAACTATAATATATTAAAATTTGAAAATTATTGTTAAGTGAAAATAGGTTCAAATTACTCTCTTTTCACATTTCTATGCTTTTGATGTCATGAAATTACAAGAGAATATTTTTTTAGTAACACCTCATACTTGTCACAGAGATGGAAAAGATAGTGTCATGAGTTAAGTGTCGTTGTATCCATACCTTAATCTAGTCTAGACTAAAGTATTTGGTTCCATTAAATGAGATTCTTTAGTGACTTCGTGCGGTTATATCTTATGATTTTTATAATGGAAGTGATGATATTCTTAATTGCAGTGTTACACCTTTTCCTAACTTTTTATATCCTAACTTAAAGAATATAAACAAAAATAAGTTCTTTTTAAATCTCTCTCTTTACATCAAAACCGATAAGTTCACATAAGTGTCTGTGAGAAAAGGAATCGTCAGCCCAGGACCTACCACAAAGACGCGTTGAAAATCATCAGGCCTTCAGCAAGCTTTCCTTCTCTAACATCTCCTCTGTTGGCTTTTCATAGCAGAAGAACTATTTTTCAATTTTATGGTGATTATTACTAAGGTAAAAAAGTTCATTATGTTTGGATTAAGTGTATCTTGTGTTGTGAGAAAACTGTGTTAATCCTAACCACGAGGTTGGATTTTAACATACATTATATTTTTTTAAACAAGAAGATCGGCATTATTACTATCTATACATACAAAAGTAATTAATAAAGACAAAACTGGTATATTTATAGAAAAAAATGAGAGAGAAAAAGAGAAGGAAATTACTCGTAAGAACAAAGAATATATATGTATATTCATGATGTATTTGTTAAATTGATGTCAGATTATTGTATTAAAAATTTTGAATTTGAATATAGAGAAAACAAAAAATTGCAAACAAAAATTATAACCTAAAAAAGCAACCAAAATATAACATCATAAAATAAATATAATTACAAATTTTTAAAAGATTAATGGCTTTTTTGCATGATGTGCTTGGTAATTGGTAAGAAAGCTTTAACCTGAAATAATTTAAAATAACATCAAATGTGTTGTTACAATTATCATTATCATTTTTTTTCCTAATAAAAAACCGATTGATCTGCATTAGTTGTGAAAACAAATTGAACATAGATAATTTCTAACGATCAAATGAATTCAAATGGCTAGATATCTTGTCTGGTTAGTTTCACATCTAATGTAAATCCAATCGATTTTAAACTAATTTAAACTTTAATATAAATAAATACCCAAAAAAATAAAATAAAAGACATCTTCATTTTGAGTTTCTTTTGCTCAACATCTCTTGCCATCTCTTGGTTCTTGCCTTTCATTATATAAAACAAGTTTTAACATGAAAAAATACAAAAACAATGTTAAGTTAGATTCAAGTTTCATTTAATGTTTTTATTATTATTATTATTATTATTATTATTATTATTATTAATATTATTTCTTAATAAAAAAATCGATTGATATGCATTAATTGTGAAAACAAATTAAACATATATAATCTCTAACGACCAAATGAATTCAAATGAATGGATACCTTATCCGGTTAGTTTTACAATTAATGCAAATCTAATCGATTTTTTTATTAGAAAATGACATTAATAATAATAATAGAAACATTAAATGAAACTTGAATCTAACTTAACATTAGATGAAACACTAATCTATGTTTTAGTATATATTAAAATCAAATAAAAAAATAAAAAGAGAAAAGAAGACATATCTTTCTTTTTGAATTTTGTTTTCTCGGTATCTTTGTTAAGTTTAGTTATGTGGAGAAAGTTTTAACCTGAAACAATACACAAACAACATCAGATACCATATTTCAATTATATTCAAACTTCATTTAGTATTATTATTATATTATTATCATTTTATTTTCTAATAATAAAAAATCGATTGATCTACACTAATTGTGGAAACAAATTGAATATAGATAATCTCTAACGACCAAATGAATTCAAATGGCTGGATATCATATCCGGTTAGTTTCACGTCTAATGTAAATCTGATTGATATTAAACTAATTTAGGTTTTAATCTAATCTAGGTTTTAATGTGAATAAATAAAAAGAAAAAGAAAAAGAACAGAGGACGTATCTTTTTTTTAAAGATTGGATGATTTTGGTTTTGTGGTCTCCGTGATAAACTTGTGTGTGATTTTAATTAAATTGGTTATTACTAAAAACAAGAGAAGATTGGTGCTTTGAATTTTCTTTAATCAAACTGGAAGTTACTTCTGAGGTAAGAAGGGTTTGTTGAAGTTAGGCACACCATCGTCTTTCTCATTTGCTTCAGAAACCTCTCTTCCTCCACCTGACACAAGTTTTCAGGTATTACATTTGAGCAACGTTTGTGAGATGTTATTACAAGCTAAAGCGAGTGTTGCATACCATTTTTGCAGCTTCACTCTCTTCACGGTATCTCTTGTACTGATTCTCCTTCTCTTTGATCTGGTTTACATATAGAATGGTAATTTGTCAACTCAGAGGTTATGTAAACACTTCTTTAGATGTTGAAATGACTGAAAACCTTACTTTCTGAACAAAGTCTGCTCTCTCGACAGCTCGATGCTCTACATGGTGGTTGAACTCCTGAATCTCTGTGAGGGGCTTTCGTACTTTCTATGGAATCGGAATTAGATCCCTGTGTTCAAGCTACTGTGAGCTTTTTGAAAACGTTGATAAAAGTATATCGAGGTTAAAATATATATATATACAGCTGCGAGATTGCTCACCATCTCGTGATCAGATGAAACGTTCTCCTTCAACTGCTCTGTGATATTTGAGCTTGTTTCATCATGTTTTCTGTCTAATGCATCGATTTTCTTCTCCCAACGCCTAAAAAAAATGTTATGCTTGATGAGATATATATTATCAAGAGGAAAAGTTTAGATTGTGTATCAAAACCAGTATCTAGGAATCATACCTTGAGCTGCTGATTTTCAGCTTTAAGCTTGTTGACTGCAGTCTGATTAATTACAGGAGCTTCAGCTGTTGGTGTTCTTTCGGATTCATCATCATTCTTTCGCAAAGAACTCGCCAACTCCTTGTAAGGAAAGAGAAAAAGACAAAGCAACAACGATGATGTCTTGTAAAAGACCTTAAACATAATCTCAAACACAGACACTGAATTCCTGAGACTTCTTACGGACTAACCTTAAGCTGTTCATTTTCAGCAGAAAGATCGTTACCCATCTCAAGTTGCAGGTCCTGTAAAGCGGACTGCAAGCTTGAGATCTCCGCACTTTTGGTTTCTTGAGTTTCCCTGAGCTCAAGTTTTATAGCTTTTAAATATGACTGTAATGCTTCGATTTGGCTTCCACGATCTCCATCTGTACAAGTACGCTGATCAGATGCCTCAATACAGAACCAACAAAGTAGCTTACAACAAGTTTCATAAAGTAATTTTTGTTTCTTCAGTAAAGTAGATGTGTACCCTCATCTGTTTCTCAAGCTCCAAGTTTGAAGTGAGTTCGTCCACTTCAGTTTCCAGCTTAGTCTTGGCATCCTGAAGTGCTCCTGTTTCTTTAGCAGCCTGAAAAAATGAAGAAATATAAGAAAATATCCTAACAGATGAGGTATTACCAAGAAATCGGATATTAGAAAGAGGATTTTGTTGTGAGTTCTTTGGTCAGAAACTTACGTAATCAGCAGTTGTTGAGCATTCGTAATCAGTCTGGGTGTACCTCGAATATACGCTTAACAGATTCTACCTGCAAGTCAAAACAGACGCACAAAGAAGATAAATTTAGGTTCCAGGTTAGAAATTTCTCTCTAATAATAACAATAAAAGATGAATCCTCTTCTTACCTGGGAAGCCAAAACCTCAAACCCATTGACATCCACTGTTTCCTTCACAGGTTGAAATCTCTTGACCAAGCACATCATTAGAAGTCTCAGCAACAGACGCCATCACAGTGTTGAACCCCTTTTCACCATTCTCTACTGTATGAGAGAAGTTCCGTTTCTAGCATTATCATTGGTAACAAGAGATGAAAACTCGTCATCAACATCTTCTTTAGGTGCACCATCATCTGAACCAGGAGATGAAGCATCATCATCATCATCATCATCTGAACCCTCTTCAGACGTGTCATCGTCATCCGCACTCTCTTCAGATGCATTATTCTCGTTAGATGCATTCTCAGTTTCTTGCTTCCACTTGAGATTTTGACGACAGATGCATCAGACGCTTGGTTTCCTTCTTTGCAACTCTGAAATAACGCAGTAATACTCACAGGTCCCATTTGGCTAACAGTAGCTCGAAGAACTTTAACTTTAACCAGAAACCCTCGACGTTCATCACGAAGTTTGTCAAGCGACAAGAACTTGCCAAAACCCCAAATGCTTTTCTTTGCATCGAAACAGCATTGCCCTCCTACCATGTCCAAAAAAATCGAAACTTTCCATCAAAATTTACTCAACAAATACAGAGAGATTCTACAGGACATAAAACTGAAATCACATGACACGAACCACAGAGCTTAAAAGCTAGGTACGAATCAACACACATACCACAACCACAACCCCAAGAAAGAGATTCTTAAACCAAATCAAGAAGCTTTTATGAAATAAAATAAAAATCACCTAACACTTTGTTCGGTTTAGGGTTAGGCCAGAGACTATTCACAAGAGTGAAGGTGAATTGCACGTTTCTTGTCCATCCTGGTGGTGAAGATCCAGGCGCAAGTTCCAGATACAAGGATAAGTAATCGCCATTACTGTACCAAAAAAAAAAGTCAAATCTAAAATCAAAATTCCACAAAAGATTAAAACAAAACTGTTTGATTGAAATAGTTTTGCTTTCGTCTTTTACCAATCGCAGCCGGATTAAAGCCGATTCAAACCAGAGCCTCGCCCTCCGTCTCTCCCTCTGGTCGATCATCGCCGTCACCAATTGGTTCCTCTGCCGGAGCCGTTGTTCATTCCATAATAAATCCGAACGCCGAGTTGAGTCACAGAAGTAGGAGAGACAATTAAAAAGAATCTGAATGGAATCAGAGTTCTTTCTTGTCAGATGAAATGTGGCTGTAATCAGATTAAACAAAGAAGAAGACGGATATCACAACGGTCATAAGATTTTTTTTTTTTTAAATCTCTGCGGGGCGGGTCTGGCGGGCGGATCCGATCCGCAACCCAGGGAGAGTGACCCGGTTTGGCTATTTAAAATAACCGCGATTTTGAGATTAAAACCGGTTTTAGACAACCGAGTTAAACCTGGATCCAGAGCCAAATTAAATAAAAAACAGCTCTATCCATTTCAGCAATTGATTCCAATAATGGAGGCGACAAAGAGGGAAAAGCGGAGGGAAGATGACGACGGCAAAGTTGAGAGCAAGGATGAAGCCTCACCGGAATCGTTCCTACTTCCTCCAGAGATCATTAGGGAGATTCTTATTCGATTGCCTGCCAAATCAATCGGGCGATTCAGGTGCGTGTCGAAGCTGTTTTGCTCTCTGTCGTCGGATCCGGGCTTCGCAAAGACCCACCTCGATCTCACCGTCCGATGCGATTCCGTTCACCGGAAGCTCATTGTGTCCTCACATAACCTTTACGCGTTGGATTTCGATTCCATCGGCGACGGATGCGAACGAGTTACGGATTTGGTTGCTTTGGAGCTCAGTTACCCGCTTAAAGACGACCCGAGTATTTTCGATGAGATGATTAGGAATTACGTGAGAGAGCATCTCTACGGTGGTGGATCCGAGGTCGAAGAAGATGATCGTCGCGCGATGCTTAAGCAGAATGCCAAATCGTATCGAAGAAACTGGGTTGAGATCGTCGGATCTTCCAACGGGTTAGCGTGTATATCTCCAGGCGAAGGCGCTGTTTTCTTGTATAACCCAACCACCGGAGAATCCAAGAGATTACCTGAGTTTATGCCTCCCGGATCCCAAGAAAACGAAGAACAATTCCAAACTTATGGATTTGGCTTCGATGACCTGACCCATGATTACAAAGTGGTGAAGCTTATCGCTGATAGCGACGATGTTCTCAGCGCGAGTGTCTACTCCTTGAAGGCAGGCTCGTGGAGATGGATCCGTGATTTGAGTTATGAACACAACGATGGCTTCAACTCCGGTGTGCATCTCAACGGTGCGATCCACTGGGTGTTCACTTATCAAGATGGTTACCACAACCACAGGCTGGTCTTAGCATTTGATCTTAGAACCGAGGAGTTTCGAGAGATGCCATTGCCTGAGGGGACCGAGGATTGTCCTCATAGGTTCAAAACCTTTGTGGTGGGGAATCTCAGTGGGCGTCTCTGTGTGGTCAATAGCTGCTACGAGGTGCACGATGATATCTGGGTGATGAATGTGTACGGCGAAGCAGGTTCATGGAGAAGAATCCGGATCAGCTTGTTGTACAGGTCGATGAAACCGCTGTGTTCGACTAAGAACGGTGAGGAGGTGCTTCTTGAGCTTGATGGAGACATGGTGCTGTACAATTTCGAGACAGATGCATCGAGGAATCTGGGAATTCGCGGGGTTAAGCTCAGTGACGGGTTCGAGGCCAATACGTACGTAGAGAGCCTCATATCACCAAACACATTTGGTATAGAGAGCTGAATAAATAGCGTTTGGTAAATTGAGACTACCTTAGATTATTTATAATTATGTTCTTAAGCGTAACTTTACAAGTAGAAGTTGTCTTCTTTTGTTTATCTTAAATCAACAAAAACCATATCGAGTATCTAATGTTTGTGCTTGAAACATTCGTCTCCTAAAAGCTAAAATGATTAGCGAGGATATAAAATAACTTAACGATGATATTACATTCTTTGTTTCTACTATAAAGCTTCCCAAGCTGCTGAAAACATTCTGTTCCATAGAGGCATAGATCCGCCAAAATGTCCGAATCTTTCCGAAAACTCTAATTTATGGAAACAACATCAAACAAAGCAACAAGAGAAGAGACAAGTCGTCGTCCCACCCACACCGGATACGACTCTGCCACCTCCACCACCACCTTTTGCGTTGACTGAAGTTAACGAAAGAGTTAGGATTTACATCGGCGGCTGCCATGAACAAGGCTTCATCTTCCTCAAACGGAGAGGACAAAAATACCCAAACAGGCTACAACAAACAAACAAAACCTCTTGTTTTTAATCTGTAACAGCGGAAGGACGAGGCTCGTTAGCTGCTGTGTTATATAAACTGAGTCTAATGGCACAAACTGATCCAATAGCTTTTCAAACATGAATGCAATTAATGAGACTGTTTATATTCGCAAACAGGCGTAAATAACAGAGGGAGAATCTGAAGCCGGTGAAGCAACACAAAACCCAGATGAGAAACTGAGTTAAGGACAAGAACAGAGAAACAACTTTGCTACCACACACACCTTTGAATATTTAGATATATTTCCATTATAAAACTCGAGAAACAGAGAATATTCAGGACAATGACCTTACTTGGTTAGCTTATCTCTGCCAACACAGTTTCTTCCCACCCTCACGCATGATCTCATATGCAAGCTTATACTTCTCCAGAGACGATGTCCCAAACTCTATATACTTCGAAGCTGCTTCCCTCAAGCTCCAGATCATCAAGGCCTTGAGGTCCTGTGAAGTCACACCTGATTCTACATCGCGTACAAACCCAAACTCTGCGTTCTTGGTCCATCGGTGCAGTATATACCGAGACGGGAGTTCTCGAATGTCTAAGAGGTTGAACACTTTCAAGATATGTCTGCAGAGAAGTCCTTCGTACTCGAACATTTGACAACTGCAGCTCGCATTGAGGTTCGATGCGCTGAACGTCACCGCGTGCTTCTCGTTCTCGTTCCCACATTTCCTCACCAGAAATCTGCTGATGGCTCCTTCCTCGTAGGTCTTTAAACCGAGGTAATTATAAGACTGCGCGAGCTCGCTCTGGAAAACCCTGAAGATGGTGAGCGTGTACAGCCTCCTGCACTGCTCTTCGACTGGTTCTTTCGTCTGCAGAAACGGCTGCAGGTTATAAGAATTGAAATCCTCTTTTCTTTCCTCTTCACGGCGCTGCTCGAGTCCTTGCTCATACCGCGAGACGAACTCCCTGAGAGACGTTAGAGAATCCAGGGAAGTGCCGTAGAACGGTTCGAATGTGCCGTTTACAGGGATGCCGCCAAAGAAACTGGCTCTTAGATACGCAGGTACCCAATTCTCTCGCTTTTCGTATATATCTCTGAGCCACATGTTATCCCTGAGGCCGTATTTGTTGACAAGAGCACTCCACATGGTGTCAAACTCGACTGTCGTCTGCGTCTGGTATAAACACTTCTCGTACTCGTACTTGAATTCGTTAGGAAACGACCTGAGGTTCTCACGCTCCTTGGCCCTTATTTGCCACGCTGAGAACCGGTGATGAGTCCCGGGAAAGACCTGAGCCACGGCTTGCTGGATAGGCAAGTCTTGATCAGCCACAATAGATCTCGGACGACGACCTGACATAGCACGAAGCCATGTCTGAAACAACCACGAGAAAGCCTCTTTAGATTCATCAGCGACCAAGGCACCACCGAGAAGAACTGGTTGCCTATGGTGATTAAAACCGATAAACATTGCAAACGGAACAGAGTAGTCTCCTTTTCTATACGACGTATCGAAAACAACAGCGTCACCGAACTGACTGCAGGCGAATCTTGATCGACTATCCGCCCAGAAAATGCTCATGCAGCTTCCGTTTGTGTCAAGCTCGACGGCGTAGAAGAACCCCATGTCTTCCGCCTGTTTCGACTGAAAATAGTCGAGAAGCACAGGATACCATTCCTTGCCTATGGTGTTCTCTCGGGTTTTGTTGACGTGATTGCTGAAGTCGTTTAGCTCGATAAGATCCACTGAATCCAACCCTCCTGTCACATCCTCTGTTATCTTCTTCATACCGGCGTTCTTCTTTCCTGGTTCAAGATCGTGGTTATGATCTTTGTTGAGACGATCGACAATCCAGCCTCCAGAGTCTTGTCTTTTGATCCTCATGTAAGCCCCACATCCCATCCTCGAAGGATGCTGAAACCCTTCTTTCGAGCAAACGAATCTTCTTGATGTGATGGAACCATCGACTTTCGACCGGAACAACTGACCGATGCGGACTCTAAACCCTACAACTTCCGCATACGCTTGATAAAACTGGCACGCTTCATTAGCTGACCCGAACTCCAACCCTGCATAAGGTTCAGTAGCCTTGGGCTGCGTCTGCTCCTCACTCTCCTCAGCTCCTTTGAAACGCTTGAAAGAGATCACACCAGAAGGGCATGACCGTCCTTTATCAGCCTCGTCGACCACTTTCATCTTGGGTCTATGTGGAACCGAGATGGCTAGCTTCGTAGGAGCCGGTGCTCTCTGTTGCACAGAGGGGCGTGGAGTAGTCTCCTCCATATTACCTCCAAGCTCGTGGTTGTGCTCCTTCTGAATCTGGTCAAGAACCCACTTCCCGGTGTCTCGTCGCTGCACTCGGATAAAAGCAGGACACCCCGTTCTCGAATTAAGCTGAAAGCCTTCCTTTGAGCAGACGAATCTCCTCGATGAAACAGTACCATCGGTCCTTGATCTATACAACTGACCCGTCCTAACCTTAAAACCAGTCCGCGTAGCAAAAGAGTTGTAGAACTCACGCGCCTCCTCTGCGGTATCGAACTCTAGTCCAACGTATGGTTCAACTCCAGAGTCTCCTTCGTCTTCGCTAATGCCGTTGTTGTTCATAACCCGTACCATTCCTAATGGGTAAGCTTTCACAACCATGTTGTTCCCACGATTCAAGCTGGTAGGCTCAGTATCTGCACTGCATCAACATCAAACAAGGCCAAAGGGACAAAAAGTACACGACAGTTATCTACTAACCCCCGATCCGACCAATGTCAAACGATGCGAAAACCAAAACTAGACATTCTTCTATGAACAATTATTAGTCCTAACGACATGTGTGTAATAGAGACTAATACAGAATTTTTTTTTTTTCCAAATGAGAACAAAATCGATATTGGTTTCCAAATGAGATCTCTAACAATCATCCATTCTTTCTTATTAAAACCAAAAATGATTAAATGGAAATAATTTGGGAATCTCCTAATGAAGAAACAATGGAGAATCAGACAAGAAGTGAAGTGCAGCTAGATCAAAGCACACATCTAATCCCATTGAAGGCGAGAAATGAAATTCTAGGAAAAAAAAGAAAGCCAAATCCAAACACAAATCAGCAACGAAAAGATTACCTCTCCATGTCCATCGAAGCAGTCAAAGCGAAAGCACCAAAACCCTCTCTTTATCCGACGGAGATTGCGAGAGACAGCTCGAAACGCTTCAGTTTGTGTGGCAGTCAGACTTCACACTGGAGTCTCAATTCTCGACGGTTCCCATTGTCCTCGTAAAGGTGATTGATTGAAGGTAAGAACACAATTTAGGGATTGCAACGAAGAAGATACAGAGAGAGATATAGAGAGAGAGAAAATGAGGTAGAGGTAGAGGAGAGAGAATGAGAAGAAGCAAGCAAAGCCCCCTTTTTTTATCCGTCAATTGACCAAATTTAAGATTTTGATGTAATAAACTAATTTTCTGATTATTTTTAAAAAGTACTATTTATTCACTTTCTAAAAGGACGACACAACAGTACATGGACTCCAAAACTCATTTAATAAAAAAAACTCATTTTCTTTCCTAATAAAGTTTACATTTTTTAAGAAAAAGGAAAGACATTTATTGGAGAAAAAACAAAAAGAAAACCGTTCATCTCCTGCATGACCAAAATCATGAGAGAGCTTTTGTTTTTAACAATTGCAAAAGCAGAGTTAATCTTGGTTTAATTGATCTTTCAGTAATCCAAAAATTCCACTAAACCGAGCTTAAACCAAATTGAATTTTATAACTTCCGTGTTACAAGAAGAGGACAAAATAAACCTGCCAGAGCAGAGAAGGTTTTACATCAGTGAAGAAGCCATAAGTTGGTTTTGAATGCTGGAGTTGCAGAGAAAGCTCGAATCTTGTACAATTGCTACTTATCCTCCTGCGAGAATCCTGCAAGAATCGAGGCGTTTATCTTCCTATCCTGGTAAAATTTCCTCTGTATTGCTGTAAAGTTCCATGCTTTAGTAGCTATGGTGACTTACGATCACTCTCTGTAACGGTGTCGCTAGTTTCTATGCCGAATCGTTTTGTTTCTGGAGAATCTAGATTCGATTCTGTGTTTGTACAATAGTACTCGACTAGGGTTTGAGAAGAAGAGGCAGATGTATGATCCTAACGGTGTTTCTAATAGAATAAGATACTAGAAATCTGAATTAAAAAGAATGAATTGAATCCTCCATTTTTTTTTGCAGTAATACTACCTATATATTACACGCGGAATGTTCTAAAGGGTTGAATCAAAGAGAGAGTGAGAACAAGGAAAAACATGATGATGATATTGATACCAATACCATCTCTTGTGATGAACACTAACTGAGCTCAATGCAGCACAACGTCTTTTGCATTAAGAGTGTGTGTTGTGTGTTTTTAAAAAATGAGTTCTCTCTTGGTTTCTCTTTTTTTGCCACAGATTTTGGATTTCCAATATGAAAATTTTTGGCTCTCTTTGATCGCTGAAAAAGCCCTGCTTGGATCTTCTCCTCTCCTATTATATAACATGTGCCATGTTTTTTTTTGTTTCCTCTTGCCTCTCTACTCTTCTAATGAATGTCTTGATGAACGGTACAGATCATACGGAGCCCAGAGATGATCAACGATACAAGGCTTCCTTGAATCTAGTCTCAACCATGGCTTACCTTTCCCGCTCCAATGAAGAAGACTTATGGGACCAGGGTGCAACGTTCTGCATCTCCCTTCGAAGTTATCACCTCCGAGACCGTGCTGGTTCCACCTGTGATTAACCGCTTTTATATCACCGGCGAATATCAGCAGAAACGGAGGCAATGATCCCAAATGGTAAATCCTCTTCTGCTTCTGAATCGTCATCCACTCTTCCACCTTCTGCGTGTACAACCCTTTCCTCCATTTGTTAACGTCCACGACCATCACCCCTGTGTTGAAATAACACGGCCGTTTCCCTTCGAGGACTTTGACCAGTTCCGGGTCCGACCAGAAAGCTTTGGTGAAATAATAGGTGAAGTTGGCGTGGCAGTACTCGGGAGCAGCCACGACTTTACCTTCCATCTCCACATGCCAGAGCTTCTCTATGTCGTCGACCACGACGAGGTCCGAGTCCAAGTAGATGATCCTGTCGACGGTGCTGGGAATGATATCAGCGAGGTAGATCCTCGCGTAGTTGAGCGGCTGGTCGAGGGCTTGCCTGATGGATTTGGAGATTTTGCTGCGGACGAGGTTTGGATCGAACTGATAGATCTTGAAGTTTAGGTAAGGGAAAGTGGATTTGATGCTGGAGAAGAGGTCGTTCTCGAAATGAGGAAGGGAGAGGAAATGAAAAGAGAGGTTTTCAGGGCAGGTGGAATGTTGGAGGAGGGACAAAACGGCGGCCATTGTTCCACGGAGGTAGTTTGTGTCGAGAGTCATGGCGATGTGAATCTGGTCAGCCTCACGTGTCCCGCATTGGTCACCGTTTCTGAAAGCAGGGGCTTCTCTGAACACAGGAAGACTTGGAGCAGAGGGCTTATGAAGAATGACTCCAACACGAACAGCCATTGTGGTGCTTGTGACCATGAGGAGGATAAAGGACAGGAGGCCTAGGAGTTGTGTGTACGAGAGGCTCCTTGAGGCCATCCTGAACCTAATTCTCAGGTTAACTCTTTTATTTTTATTTTTACTTTTATTTTGTTTTTTTTTTTATAAAAAAAAAGGGTTTATTACAAACTAAAAAGATGAATAGTTAATAGAGCCATTGTTAGGGATGGGCTAGAATAAAGGATTTGGGGAGAGGCTTGTTTTATTAGCAGTCGAAATGTGAGGAAGAGATTGAACTTCGGACTGTTTCCCACACAATCTTTGTCTCAAAAAAATCCAATTTCCTAACAAATAGGAACAAGACAAGTCTCTTGTCCAATGAAACAGGGGAGATTTTTAGATTTTGTTTCTTCTTCTTTAGATTCTTAGAAACTGGTGTTATTTTTTTTTTTTTTTTTTTTCTTTTCTTCTTGGGAAACAAAGTTTTGCTTATATTTAGGACGAAACTATGCTGATCCATTTGCTTTGCTGTCGTTTCTTTTAGTTGGAAATTTTGATAAATGTACTAAAATTAGAATAACAACTTTCTCCTAAAATGTATTTTGCATGGTTTTCATGTAGCTTGAAAAAGAAAAGAAACAGATATATCCCTTATGTGAATCCTATCAAGATAGAGCTAAATGTTTCACATCTCTTTATTTGGTTGCCATCTTGTGATAAGGTCATACGTACCATCTCATTTAGTTAAGAAATCTTATGATACTCACTCCACATTTCAACAAGAAATTTGTATGCTACTCCAATATTCACGCATGCCACCGAGATATTCACCTAAAAATTACAACCAGAGCTATTACTCACTACATCAAAAAAAATTCCATTAATGAAAGGATGGAAATCCATTAGAAAATCAAAAATCTGTTCAAAGTCTTTCGATTACTAAAGTGCTCCAAACACTACGCATGCTAAGTTTAAACGTTGGTTTGACCAAGTAATACCATCTGCAAAGAAGAATATTTGAAATCGAAATCGACTCAACCTGCTAAAATATTAAGTTTCTTAATTCTGAAGTTGGTCTAAGTGTAGTTTTATTCATATAATACATATATATACAGAAAACAACGTACATATATTAAATCACCGAGGATATACAAAATGAATAAGGATAAAAACGGTTTGGATATTACAGTTTTCTCTAGTTTCCGGTTAAATTCAATCCATCTTTTAAGACTAGAAATTCAATGCATTTGTAATTTATTTTTTTCTGTCGTGTATTTTATTTATTAAGACTAGAAATTCGCGCGTGCAAGTGCGAGTGGGCAGCTAAACACAACTTACTTCTTTAGTAAACTAACTAACTAAACGAAAAACAAATCCACCAAACTGAAGAAACGTAGCTGTCACTCCTTGTGGGGGCCACTATATTTAACTGGCTCCCACAATTTCTTAGTTTTTTTGGATGAAGATGATGATTCATCCTTATTTTGAATTGGTTAAGTTTAGTACGTTGAACAATAAGAAGTAAATTTATATCTGAGGGCCCAATAAATATAGTAGGCCCATTTCTTTAACGGAAACGATATTTTCGTGAATGTTTTGTTTTATCGGGTCGGGAATATTGTTGAGATACCCGACCCATTATACCGACCCGTTACAAAATTAAACGAGAAAAGTATGGATTTTCTCGGGAAAATAGAAATATTCATCGATTTTTTTCTCAATTTTTTTTTTGTTTGTTTTGGGAATTCGTGCGCGGCTGTGCAGAGGCCAAACCCACCCGTGTACTCCATCCGTCAGATCGACCAATTTCATCTCTCTCTCTCTCTCTTCTTTTATTCTTTCTTTCTTTCGAACAAATTCCTCTGTTTCTCTTTTAGGGTTTCTCGAATTTTGACGCTTTCTCTTAAAAGGGTTGACGGAATAACCCTTTAAGGGAAAGGTAGAGGAAGACACGAAGGAAAAGGAAGAGGTTGAAGAAGAATTCGAACAAGAAGAAGAAGAAAAAGAAACGAATTCCCGTCTCTTAACCTTTGAGTTTCTCTTTTTTTTTTTGTTCTTCCTCTTCCTCGATTTCTTCTTCTCGGATTATTCCCAAATAATTCTCCGTGTTATTGGGCAAACAAAGATTCTCGCTTTGGCTGTGAATTTCGCCTTTCTCTTTGTTCGTTTCCTTCAACCCCCTTTCTCTGATTCTGCTGCGTTTAACATGACATCTGCAAAACCCTACACTTTTGCGGACGCCATTGTTGAATCTGACCAACTCCCTTCCCTTCCTTCTCCTGGATATTGCTTGTTCTAGCCGAGCCCAGAGACTTTTTTGAGGAATTTCACCTTCTTTTTTTTTGCGCGTAATCGAACATTAGATGGGTTGTGTTCAATGCAAATGCTGTAGCCGATATCCATCGTCATCATCAGAAGGGGATTCTCGGGGACATGGAGACGCCAAGGAGCTCAAGGGCAAAGACGGCGTCGTTCAGAAACCTCTCGTATCATCAATCCAGGTTCCTTCCCCCAATTTCGAAATGGTCTACTCTGTGCTATCTCAACGAGGCTATTACCCAGACTCTCCTGATAAGGAGAACCAGGACACTTACTGCATCAAGACCGAGCTCCAAGGCAACCCAAACGTTCATTTCTTCGGCGTCTTCGACGGCCACGGCGTCTTCGGTACGCAGTGCTCCAACTTCGCCAAGGAGAGGGTCGTGGAGATGTTATCCGAAGACCCAACCTTGCTCGAGGATCCAGAGAAGGCTTACAAGTCTGCTTTCCTGAGGGTGAACGAGGAGTTACACGATAGCGAGATCGACGACTCGATGAGCGGTACCACTGCGATCACGGTCCTTGTCGTTGGGGATAAGATATATGTTGCCAATGTAGGGGACTCGAGGGCGGTGCTGGCTGTTAAAGACAGGAACCGGATTCTAGCGGAGGATTTGTCTTACGACCAGACCCCTTTTAGGAAAGATGAATGCGAGAGGGTGAAGGCTTGTGGGGCGAGAGTTCTGAGTGTGGATCAAGTGGAAGGGCTGAAAGATCCGAATATACAGACGTGGGCAAGCGAAGAGAGCGAAGGAGGAGACCCGCCTAGACTTTGGGTACAGAACGGGATGTATCCTGGGACAGCGTTCACGAGAAGTGTTGGAGACTGTACAGCCGAGAGCATTGGAGTCACTGCAGAACCAGAGGTGTCGATGGTTCATCTTTCGCCCAACCATTTGTTCTTTGTTGTTGCGAGCGATGGGATTTTCGAGTTTCTTCCAAGCCAAGCTGTTGTTGATATGGTAAGGGCAAAAAACACACACTAGTACTCTTTTTTTTTTTTGTTTGAAGATGGCAAATGTGTTTGTTATCTTGTAGAAAGGATCATGTGATTTGAGAGAAATGTGTGTGTGTGTGTGTGTGTGTGTGTGTTTGCAGGTGGGGAGATACGCAGATCCGCGCGATGGATGCGCAGCAGCTGCAGCGGAATCATACAAACTATGGTTGGAGCATGAGAATAGGACAGATGATATCACAATTATCATTGTACAGATAAAAAACCTGTGTAATGTTGAATGATTCATATCCCTATTTGCCCCTTTGTTTGTTTATGTACTCTTTATGTCCCAGTTTCATCTATATAGCAAGTAAAAAAAAAGTAATGCTCTCTCTCTCTCTCGCTTTCGTGTATGAGCTTCTTTATACCAAACTAAAACATGTGTTTACTACGTTATTTGCTCCAAAACGTTGCTTTGTTGCAGAGAAGAAGCTCTGCCGAATTAGCAAGTTTTTTTAATGTTTTATACTATCTTTGAAACAAATGAAACGCGCTTGCGAAATAAGCGACCCACGCGCTGATTAGAGATTTTTTAGTAGCCGTTTTAGCGCGTTAAAATCACGCACTGACAATGCGTTTGGTGGAGAACATCGCAAGTCACATATTTGACGAGTGTGGTAAAGCCCAAATAGAAGGACTCTTTAGTAAACGATGACGCGTAGTGAAGCTTTCCTTAGATTCAAAGATCTCTGCTTTCAATTTAATATTGATCGACATTGACAAAGCTCTTTCCCTTTGAACGTGAAAAGTTGAAATGAGTTTATCCTTTTTTTAAATTTGCTTAATTAAGGGGAATGGTAAACTAAGTTAGATGGCCGGCAACTTTTGTTTGTTAATGATTTTTATATAACACAAAGCATTCTTCTTTTATTTGCCCTTTTTCCTAAAACACAGAAAAAAAAGTCAGCCAAGATTGTGTTAATTGTTTATTGAAAAGATAAGTTTTACAAGAGAAGGTTTCTCTTCTTCTTTGTTGTTCTTTCAAAGTTAATTTTATGCTGGTGGATGGGTTTTTAATCGGAACAGCAGTCTTGTAACTGACATGCAACAACAATAACATTCACAAAAAGGAATGAAAAAGATTAAAAGTAAATACAGAGCTTCTCGGCTATGCTATTCTGTACCAAGTTACATTTCTCCAACAGTTCATCTAACCTCTCACTCTCTCGATCCTTCATCGTCTTCTTCTCCGCCGCTTCTTTTCCTTTACTCCTCCATGATCTCTCGGTTTCATCAGCTACCTCGTCATCCTCAGTTATCATCATATCAATCTTTATAGAAGCTTCTCTACTCTTTTCCAACAGCGACTCATCTCTGTCTCTATGATCATCGATGAACCTTTCTGTCTCAACCGATTCGACTATTCTCTGAGCTTTGTGATTACATGGAGAAGACGACTTTAAAGGGCTGCAGCTAATTTGGATCATTTCATCAAGCAATGGAAGATTTGGACGACAAGATGGATTTGATGCATCTTCAGACAAGAATTTATCGGCATAGCTTGAAGCAGACATGGTGAGATCGGACTTCAGTACGTAAGCTGAGGAAGACGACGAATCGAGCAAGCCCATTATCCGCCAGTTGTAGATTCTCTGGAAGATCCCGATCCATCTCGGGATGATATGGTAGTAGCTTGAGTTACGGAGTTCGAGTCTAGTGTTTCTTTGTAGCATCACTCGTGTTTCTTTGGTGGCTAATGAGACTCCCATAAGATTGCTTGTCTGTGTTAAGTACTCAACTAAGCACCCCTCGAGCCGTTGCGTAAGGTTCTCTATCTCAGTACCAGAAGAACATCCTAGGGTTAACCATGTCAAATCATCTTCAAAATACGGAAGCTTACAGTTCTCGAGCATGGAGTTGAGTGGTTCGATGGTGTCCGCACTGCTCCAGTCCAGGCTGGGTAGATACCCCTTCACCATTAAACGTTCTTTAATTCTATCCTCGACCAACATTGTCTCAGGGGCAGGCCAACCAATCGGATTTGCTGCAGCAGCAGAAGTGATGTTTCTTTGTGATGTTTCCAATGCGTCGTTGAAGGCTGATATGCAGATGTTCGGACCAACTTCCTGTTCTGGCATCTGCTTAAGCAACTCCAGTGAAAAACTGAAATGGGTCAGTACAAGTTCCCGCGGTTTAACATGAAGAAGATTTGGTTGCAGCGGTGAATTGCCCGCGAGCCATTTAAGCCCATCCCTTAGCCGTGAATCGCTGAAAAAATGAACTTCCTGTCCCTTCTGGGACTTATTAGCAATAGAAACGATGGTGAAGCTTGCTATCTTTGATTTGTCGATATTATCGAGACCTAGCTCGGTGACCAGATTGGTCTCAGGATCCATGCTTTCCCCATTGCATGAGCTGATTACTACGAGAAGGGGAAGGAGTGAGCCGTTAGGTACTGATTCAAGAATGCGGTTAAGCTGTTCCCTCTGGAGACTCCAAGGGAGGCCTTTAGATGCGAGGAAAAGAACTGCACTTGCACCACGTGTTGTTTCACGCAGATCATTATCAGCTTCCACATCTCTCGCTACTGAGAGACAGCCTTTGAAATGTGAGTCAGGCCCACTTGAAACCCATTTGTTCCATACCGACACACCGGGAGCTGAAAACAGCAGATTCTCATCGGAGACACTATGTTCTGCGTGAGGGATAAGCTTTGATAATAACCATCGACTGGCTGCTGAATGTGTATCCTGACTTGATGTGTTTGCTGGTTTAATCTGAGTACATACGATGACCTTCCAGCATATGCAATTAGAGTCTGGATTCCTTCCCACTAGTATATCAGCTACCACATCTGAAATGTTCAGCCTTGACCATGATTTTTCGTGTTCTTCAAATCTCCTCCTCATGGCCTGATCAATGTTAAACTCACCACATGCCCTCGATTGCTGTAAATGAAGAGAAACCGATTTTAGACTACCAACCTCATATATACATGCCTTTAAAGACTTGTATTGCTTCGTTGACAAAAAAGACCAATGATCAGCACATGTTATGGGGAAGAAAACTGAAACTTACATCAGATTTTCCTAATCGGATAGGAGTACCCAAGGTTAGTGAATTCAGTGCAGCAGCTGCAGCTAACTGTCGACGCTCCCGCAATTCACTTTGACGTGAAGACCACCGCTTCCATAATCTGCGAAGATTAGAAAAGAAAAGTTTAGCAAACAACCTAAAACTAAATTATCAACTTGCATGAGGAGCTGGTAGACCTTATGATCAACTTGAGTTTTGCCTTTGCCACTTCCTCGTCATACTGATTTGTCCCATCCTCGTCTTCCTGTTCAATGTCATGTAAGTCATTCTCCATGGTACTAATCATTGCAACTTCAGACCCTGACTCTTCCATAGTAGATATGTTGTCTGCACTCGTTGGAGGCTCTGCAATGGTAGTTACAGGCACACTCTCCAATGGCATAGACTTCGGGCTTTGTTGCAAAGTTGGTCCAGGCAAAAGATTCGTTTGCAAATGTCCACCAAATGGAAATTTAACTTCCCGGGGAGATATACTAGTGTGGCCGTCATTAGGTTGTTTCTTCAAATTAGAGGATTCAGCTTGAGAAAATCCAGGAGAACCAAAAGGAGAATATAATTTCAGGGGAGAATGAAATCCACTTGCCGGCGTAAGGTCATTTTGTTTCTGTTGATCCACGGCTGGGCTTA
The DNA here is from genome assembly GCA_911865555.2 of Thlaspi arvense. Lineage (NCBI taxonomy): Eukaryota > Viridiplantae > Streptophyta > Magnoliopsida > Brassicales > Brassicaceae > Thlaspi > Thlaspi arvense. The sequence continues at coordinate 55,621,888 of OU466859.2, read as the reverse complement.
TAACAGATGGCCACACTGGATTTATAACAGATGTCCTCACTGGCTTGTCCTCCTCCGGTAAGAGGGAAGCCTTGGAGTCGGCCATCTCTTTATCAAATAGACGCATTGATGTTTGTTTCTTAAGACTTTTAGCAGGCGGACTTTCCTGTTTATGAACGGTAATATGCGGTTGATATCCGTTATTTGCTTCTGTCCGCAAGGATGACAACGGAGAGGGAGCAGAAACATCTTCCACTATGGTACTTGACTTCTTCATATGAACAAGTTTTGAGCACTTTGTTTTATAATCCTTGTCAGCATTGAGAAATAGGTCATCTTTCACCATGTATGGCTCTTCAAACACCTTTATTGAAAATCCATGGTACTCCAACAAGGCTTCTATGTCCTCTTCCTGATTTCCATCACAGGAAGAAAAATTTAAGACCTCTAGCAATTTCTGTGACAGGCTAAGAAAGGGATACACCAAGTAACAAAGCGATGGAAAAATTACCTCCATCCCTAACCACTTTGACGTATCTGAAACTGGGAGACCCTGATTATTTTGGAGACCAGAGTGCAGACAAGCAAGTGCCTGGGTTCTTAGCTGATGAAATAGAATAAAGCTTAGATCTCGGTGAAATAACCACACACCAATATAGTAAGAATTATAGCTTTTAAACCTACACCACAAATAAGCCCTTACCTTCGAAAAATGAGCATGCATTAGACATGCTTGAAGATAGCTTGCTTTTCGTGCGAGGCGAAAGAAGGCGATAAAGTTGCCAGTTCTGCAAGCTCTGTTATTGCACGACTGGTTTCAATATTTAGATCAAGGTACCAAACTAACAGTCAAATAAAAATTCAAGGAACAACCTGGCTACATTGCGGGCAAAGAGAACTTCTGAAGTTTGCCTTATTTCTGGAGTCATGTTTGCAAGATCAAGAGAAAGTTCTGAAGGTTCAACCTAACCAGGAAAAATAATTATACGGTTAAGAACTTAGCACGAAATCTGACCTGCAAATTTTACCCAGAAGGACTCACATTATAGCCAGGATGCTTATCAAGTTTGAGAAGAGCATAGTAGCCACGGAACTCTTTTTCTGTAGGAATAGCTATTCCTTTCTTCCTGTGATCATCATACATATGAAACAACTCAACAGATGTCTTGTTCATCTGCTCAATATTCAAATGTGCATCAAATCCCTCCGAAAAGCCCTCTCCTTTGGTATATTCACATAATTCATGCATTGCAATGATGTGAAGTCTTATCTGTAACAAGGAAATCAAATCATCCATAGTACGGAACACACATCCGAAACAGAATAATGCTTATCATTGTATTTCATAGAAATTATGTAAGATCAGAAAACACAAACCATTTGCTCCAGCAAAGTAATAGCTTCTCGGTTGAAAATATGTTGCATTCTTAGATCCATTCGAATAGCTCTCATCCTATCCCATAAGAAATTGTACATGCCAAGAAAGTTTTCATTGTAAGGCCGGTCTAGCAAACTCAGCAAATATTCCATTGTATTCTGCAGGATTGGCATTGGTCGTATCAAGATTGCTTCTCGCTCCGCCGTCCTGGTATACTATTCAAAGGCAGAGATATATCAGTGTCATCACAGTGAACAGATAGTCTAGTATATATGTCAACTGAGAAAGAATCTGACGCTTAATTGATATGAAAAACGTAATCTTACTTTTTTCACAGCAAGGGATTTGCTCGTTTGGTTTCTATCTCCATCCACACGCTCATAATGGTCCAAGTCACCCTTCCTTTCACGATCCCCCCGTTCTGACTCTGGGGAGATAAATAGAGAATCCGTCAATATATTTGCTCTACAATCACAGTACTCACTCGAGCTAAACATAAGTTATGGGAAAAATCAATAATGTCCGCAACTCAATTCATTTTTTAATCAGATCAAATAAACAAAAGACTATACACTCAATTGTTGTTCAATAAGCATGTCTCAGGCTTATGCTTACCAGGACACATGTCAGGGCATAATCCAACGATGAGAGAGGGCTGCTCCGAGCTTTCATAATCAGACAAGGCATCTCCCTTAAGGGCATCCCTACTTGATTCCAGTGAATTGAATGTTTGTTTGTTGTCCAGAGGCTTCACAGCTTTATTTACAGATGATTTAGTAAGTTGAGTATCAACAGGTTTGGCTGCAATGGGCTCCAGTTCACCCTTGAAGCGGGCCAGTCTCTTTGCCCTGGCTTGCTCTTCTCTGTAAAAAATGCATAGAGTTCAGAAAACTTAAGAACTGGTCCACATATGAAAATAAAGAGTCACTACTGTGTGGTTTAATCTACCCTTCAGTACAATCTTGAGAAGGAAAAGAGTTTCCCTGGATATCCTCTTCCGCTGGATATAAAGGTGGAGATCTTGTCCTTTTTGTTGCAGGCGAATTGCTTGTCTTTGCCGCATTATTGAAATTATTTACAGAGGAGGGCTGCCCAGGAAATTGAGAATCTGAGCTTCTTGAAAGCAAAAATGACTTTGTGCCAGACGCAGGAGGAGATGTCGAAAACCTACCATACGAACAGCACACTTAACTAAGATACAGAATTGTTGCAGAAGTAAGCATGACTTCACAGGCTGGTAGCAGGAAAATTTCCATCAAAACAGTATAAATTTTAAGGTAAATACGCTTATACTCCGATTTGCTACGGATAAAGTTTATTAGGATTGTAACTCTATCCTAAATCGTGATTTCCCCTGCCGTTCATAAGTACACGTAGGACATGGGGAGGACGGAAAGAAAATAGTAAGTTTACAAAATATGGTGAGTTTCATGCTGTCTACCTTCGAGAATCATGTTGAGGAAACACGAGGTCGTCACGGATAGGTTTATCAGAAGACTTTTTTGTAGCTTCCTGAATTTCGACTGCCTCATGTGCATAAGGAAATGAAGGGCTCGGGGTTTGTTCTTGATGAATCAACCGATTTAGGTTGCTCCTCAACCCCACCGGATTATTCTCCGTAGAAGATGGAGAGCGCCTACAAAATCATGAGAAAAAAAGTTCCAGGACGCAAGTTTCAAAAGTCAGTGAGACGACAAACTAATAATCAGTATAAAAATCAAGGAGGAAAAGACACATGCAAGGCTCAACACATATGAGCTTATTTCATTTTAACCACCAGCGGAAAAGAGAGGTGGAGACCAAAACATTTATGACACTGGCAAGAAGATAAAAAAGCTTACATCCAAGTTTGGCTAGAAGGCTGCTGGAAATCATCTACCAAGCTGCCATCCTCGAAACATGATACAGGCGATTGATTTCTTCGGGAAAACCCCAAACTCCGATTGGGAAGAAGATCGGACCGACTGCAACAAAAAGTGAGGATCTTTCAGATTTAATTTAGTTACATCAAAAACCATGACGGAAAAGTGTTAAGAAAACCAAGGATAAGACAGTTCTACAGAACAGACAGAGTGATTATTGCAGAATGATTATCATGTAAAGGAAATGGCATAAAGGACCTTTTCCTTTTTGAATCTTGTGATCGACCAATCTCAACAGCATCAGGTCCACTTCTGGAAAGAGTGTGTGATGTACTAGCTGGAGACGTGGCTAGACTATGTTCAACATCATCCTTCAAGAAATTCCTTGATTCATCATGCCCAAATTGAGGATTTAAAGTAGGCCTGCATGGAAAAATGAAGCAGGTGAAATTCAGGTAACACGTAAAGAACAATCCAGCAGCTTGTTGCTAAATTCTATAAGCAAAACCCGCTGACAGTGGTTCTCTTTGGAGTTTCAAAGCAATTGCCATAGAACACCATTATGTATTAAGCATTCAGATGGGCAGAGAATTCTATAGCACTCCGCCACGCGGTGCTCTCTCCCTAGTACTATATTTTCTATTGCAGAAAACTGACAGCATCGAGTTGTGTGATTAACACTGCTGCCAAGCTGTCGAATACGACACTCTTCTCTGCGAAAAATATCACATGTAGACTTTTACCTCTGAACTCCAGGAAACTGGTAAGGTCTCACAGAGGGGCTTGGACGTGGAAAAGCTTCTGAACCACCCAATGGTATCCCATTGACAGGTCCTGGGCTCCTGAAATACAAATAGTTAAATTGTTCTCAGCATCAAAATTTGTGCAACAGTCATAAGATTCAAGCAGAACTTTAACACACACAAAAAAAGAAGATCAACCCATACAATTAAGAATGTCTAACCTTTGAACCCCACCTGGTTGGTAAGGTTTCCCTATAAAAGGTGGAGGGTTCTGAGAAGCCAAAGGAGACGGTGGTCGATGATTTGGAGGACCACTACGAGCAAACGTTGCATATGCAGGTTAGATTATGAAGGGCATAGAAAGTTAACAACCCTAGCACAAGAAGTAGCAAAACAGCTCGTCCTAAAGAGCGCTCACAAACAAGCTGTAGAGCTAGGTTTCTCTCACCTTTGAATTCCACCTGGTCCAAAAGGTTGTCCTGCGTAGGCTGAATGGTTTTGAGACGCCGGTGGTTGAATCGGAGGATCACTACAAGCAAATCCCCAGTTCGCAGAGTTAGAAATCTAAAGAAAACCTGAGAAACCTCACAAATTACACTCGCAATTATCAAATGAGCTTTTAAAAACCCCGAATCCTAGAGCTGCCTAAGTGATACTTTTCACCTCCGCGTGATCGTAAACGCTTGAATAGAATCAGGACAAAATTCTAGAACGTACATATAGATCCATAGCGTGAAAGCAATCTAAGAACCTCCAAAAAAAGTGGAATGGAAGTAGGATTATGGCATAGATATGTACATACATCCATCAGAGAAAATCAACAGAATCGAGAGGCACACCTGGTGGGATGCGTAGGAGCAGAAGTGCCGAACGTTGTAAACGGCGATGGCTTGGAGCTCATCGCCGGCCCTTTATTTTTTCCGAAAGGCGTAAACGCCATCTCTTTTCAAATTTTCTTTAATAGTCTTTGTTTCCACTGCTTCTCTTCTTCTTTATTTAAACTTCCATTCACATTCGTCGCCGGCTAAAATCAAAAACCAACCCAAATTGAGTTTTCTGTTTAGCTCAACAACGCCTCACCGTCGAGGCGGCTTCTCGGCGAGGATTATTTCACTTTTCAGATATACGACGCCGTTTGGTTTCGCAGGATATTTTATATTGGGCTTACATTGGGCTTTTCTCTATCAAATCCTTCGACTCTTTATTTATTGGGCTTTGCCATGGAAAATGGTAAAGCAGCCCAAGAAATATTTATCATGAACGTTCCTTTGGAAGAAGAACCGGATTGCAAAACGACGTGCGCATGTCGTCGCCATCTTCTTAGGTAGAGCATCAACTTTTCATGACCGTTGACATTTTCCGGAGAAGAGAAATAAAAATTTCCCTCTTTTATTTTTCCCAGTTTTCGATCCCACTACGTTTTTCTGGATCCAAGCGAGCGCAATGTCTCGCCGGGGGTTGTTGTTGTCCGTCGTCGCCTTCCTCGTCTCGCTTCAGTCTTCAACTTCTTTGATTAGTTCCCCCAGTTCTATCATCAACCCTTCTAAAGTCAAACAGGTTTCTTCAAAGCCCAGGTTCGATTTTCTTCTCTCTCTCTCTCTCACAGTCTATTTTCTGATTCAATTAGTGAGAACTGACTCGAAATCCTCAAGTAAAATTGGGAACTTTGAGCTTCAACTTTGTGTATCGGCTGCTGAATCGGAAATCTACTCGGTGTTGTTTCTTCAGGGCATTTGTGTATGAAGGTTTTCTGACGGACCTGGAATGTGATCATCTGATCTCCCTTGTGAGTGCAAATTGTTCCATTTGAGCTTAATTTGGAATGTTTCCCCCCTTGAATGTTGCTAATTTCAGTCTCTGACTTTGGTTTTTCGAAAAAGGCGAAAGAGAATCTGCAGAGATCTGCGGTTGCTGATAACAATAATGGCGAGAGTCAAGTCAGTGACGTTCGTACCAGCTCCGGCACGTTTATCTCAAAAGGAAAGGTGAAATTTCTTCCCGTTTCGCTTCCATTTCTCTGCTTCGCCGATAAACTTGGTTACAACAGATCTTCACTGAATTCCTTCGATTGACACTGGTCATGAATCGAATATATGAAAATTCACTAAAAGAGCTCTGAATCTCAGATGTGGATCCTGATAGTAACGGATCTGATAAGTGAAAAAAAATCTCGAATTTCTGATGAAATAGATCCCTCATCCAATCCAAGAGTTCACACGCATATTGGATTGTTGATCAGATTTTTGAGTTATCCTGATCATGTTTATGAATCTTTCTAAACAAAATTGACGTTGACCCTTCCGGATCTTGGTCGAGTGATCCAAAACAGTTTAGATTTGTCAACAAAAGTACTTGTGCGTAGCTAAGGTGATCAATCATGGATGATGGGTTTGCTACTTGCTTAATGTAAAGCTTTCTTTGCTTAATCACAGGATCCTATTGTTTCCGGTATAGAGGACAAGCTCTCCACATGGACATTCCTCCCAAAAGGTAACAAGACATTCTGTAATTTGTTTCAGAAAATCAAGTAACAAGGAACCTCAGCTCTTGTCGAGTTTCTTGAAAGATGTTATTGTTTCTAACTAGTCCTTTACACTTCTATGGTGACAGAAAACGGGGAAGATCTTCAGGTGCTGAGATATGAGCACGGTCAGAAATACGACGCTCACTTTGACTACTTCCACGACAAAGTCAACATCGCCCGTGGTGGACACCGCATAGCGACGGTTCTCATGTATCTATCCAATGTCACAAAGGGTGGAGAAACTGTCTTCCCTGATGCACCGGTTTGTATTTGCATCTATACACATTGGTTCCGTACAAATACATCATATCCTTTTCCACTACTCTCTCTCTCTGACGAAAGTTTCTGCACAGGAATCTTCTCGCCGCCAGCTTTCTGAAAACAAAGACGACCTTTCTGATTGTGCAAAGAAAGGAATTGCTGGTTAGCTTCTTTTCCTGTAGAACTCTTGTTATCTCTAGGAACTGTTTGATGTTTTTTACGATTTGTATGGGGCTGATGTTCATAGTGAAACCGAAGAAAGGAAATGCACTCTTGTTCTTCAACCTCCACCAAGACGCAATCCCAGATCCATTGAGCCTTCACGGAGGCTGTCCTGTGATTGAAGGAGAGAAGTGGTCAGCAACAAAGTGGATCCACGTGGACTCGTTCGATAAGATTGTGACACATGACGGTAGCTGTGCGGATATAAACGAGAGCTGTGAGAGATGGGCAGTGCTTGGGGAATGCGCAAAGAACCCTGAATATATGGTGGGAACTACAGAGCTCCCTGGAAATTGCAGGCGTAGCTGTAAAGCTTGTTAAAGAATGTGTTTAAATTCTCCTTTTTTTTTTCTTCTCTGTACCATTAAGTTTTCTTTTCTTTTTCTTGATACTGAGCTTCGCTTTCTCATCTTCTTGTTGCTGATGAATCGTTGTATTTCGTTGATGAACGCCTCTTAACTCTTGTTACTGAATCAGTTAGATTGTTCTTATATTTAATGGACTCTCTATTTTGAAGGGTTTAGAGTGTGCTCGTTTTCTGTCTTTACTTGTAGGTTGTAGGTAAAATTATGCGCAGAGCTCTTACATTTTCGGATCATTTCTTTTCATAAAAAAAAGTTTAAATCGTCCTAGATGATCCTCGATTCTGGTAGGATCTAGGGTTTACATATGCAGAGATGGATTCCAACGCAGAAGGTAATTGGATCTCCGAGGAGAATCGTCAACCTCCGGATATAAAGGTACTAGTTACTACTCTATTCAATGCTTTAGGGAACATATTTGATTAGCGAAATGTAAGAAAGATTTTAATGAATTTAAAGTTTTAAAATGTCTTAAACAAATTTTGACTTCTAAATTATCTCAAATATATCATCATATAAGGTGGTAATTTAATCTAATAGTTTTTAACTTTAAATTATCTCTCAAATCATCTCAAACCATTTTTTGATATAATTCATTAATGAAATACCAATTTTCCAATTAAGCAAAATTTTAATGAATTTGTATAAATAGACTAACCCAATAACCTTGGATTTTAAATAATTTTTTCAAATAAGATTCAATAAGAGGGGATTTGGAAATAAAAAGAAAACCCATCACAAATGATTGATCCAATATACCATTATGTTCCTGCGTTTATGTTAGATAGATACATGGTTTCATGTCATGCTGGTAAGTTGGTTCCCATCTTTCATTGATTTTTTTAGAGTTTGTGTTTAGGTTGTTTAATTCAGGGCCCATGTGCTACATGTATTGACTTATTAACCTCATTTTTGACGTCTTTTCCACATTTTCCAGCTGTTACGTTTAACTTTAGATTCCTTGTGGTGATTGGTTTTTCAGTTTTGAATGTCTAAATTATAAATTAACACTTGTTTGACAAAAAAAAAAAAAAAAAGTTAGGGCCAAAGTTTGAGGATGTATATGGTAAACCTTTTGTGGGTTTTGATGGAGATGGAGAAGGCTACCCTGGAAAATTTCTCTTCTTTTCGCTTTTTGATCTTGATAAAGAGTTAAAGCATATTGGACTTACAGATTGTAAGCACATGGAAAACATGGTAGATGTGGCTCTCGATAAATACAACGAGATCAAGGTTGGTTAAGTTATATAATATACATACGTATGGGACATTAAAGTTGCCAATAATAACAATATATATATATATATAAATATATAATATATACGTTTGTTTGTGTGTAGGAATGCAATGCGACATTAGAACACATTGTGAGGGCTAATCTGTGTAGGGTGAATGGATTGAAGTGGTACATCACGTTTATGGCTAGAGAGGTTTCGAGTGGAGATCTTATAGAGTTCCAAGCTAAAGTGGAGAGGAAGTGTATGGAAAGGAAATATCATGGCATCCTTTGCAGGCCAACTCCAAAAGCAAAAGGTAGGATTTTTGAATTATTGTAAAGCTTATTAGCTAATGCATGCTTCTGAGTTTAGGTTGGGTAGTAATCAAGATTTTTTTATGGTAATTAGTTTGTTTTGATCTCCTGAAACGCAGATTGATACGCCCGTTCTTGGTAGAGAAAGATGCGTCTTACTTTCTCAAAGTGTATGTTGCAACTCGCAAGACATTCATAAAATTATGTGTATTATTAATGCATATACATCTTCTTGAAGATAATTAAGTAACATGGCATGGTTTTAATGGTTGGCTGATCTTAAAACACGATTTTTTTTTTAGGTAACGGAAGAGCAGTTAATTAGAGTAAAGCTCAAAATTCAAAATAGGTTTTTTTTTTGCTTATTAGGAGGCAATAAACTTGACTTTTGTCGAAACTCATTTCAACAGACAGGCTTTCTCGAACGCTTCTTGCTCTTTCCGACACAAATCAAAGTCATTGGTGTAGTAATACATGGACCCAACGTAAGCATTGTGAAGACTGTTATCGTGATGAACAAGTAACATTTGAATATGCCAACAAGGCTTACTCATGGTTCAAACTCTAGTCAAGTTAATCGGAGTAGAGTTAAAGAGCAGCTTCTTTTTGGACCACTTATTGTTACAGCCGAATACTACAAATCTGGAGTCTGCAACGGTCTGTTAATGACAGCAAATCGGTAGTATTGTCGGCTTGCACACGGTGGCCCTTTCTTTTTCTTTTGTTTGGTACAAAGAACAGCTGTGTATGAGTGTTTGGCATTAAGCGAGGAAGCCCTACGGAGAAGCCACTATAAAGAGGCGGTAACGGCGAAAGAGAGAGGTGTCGAAGCAAGTCATAAGATTGCTTGAGAGTAGAGAGAAAAGAGAAAGCTTTAAAGTATAAACTTGTATCGTTTTCTTCTTGTTACATAGGTGTTACGAAGTGTGCTCTAAGTGCTAGTGAAGGGCATTAGGGTGGATCGCTTGTAACTCCTACTGTTGTATTCTCTCTTATAAACTAGTGGATTCCGAGTCTAGGACTCGGCGAGACGTAGCTACCCGCAAGGGAGTGAACTCGTAAAATTCTCTGAGTGCCCCCCCCTTTTTTATTTCTCTCTCGATACCCTGTTTCTTCTGTCTTTGTCTCAAATACTCTGTTCCTCATCCTCTGTTTCTCAGAACAAGTCCAGGGAATACTCAGTCCATCTCACTCGAACTTGTGCTTGTTTTGTCGCCTCCTTGAAGAAAGTCGACGTCTTAAGGGTCCGCAGACTTAACAGCTTGGTATCAGAGCCAGGTTACGGCTTGTGGCTCGTAGCTTTCACAAACAAGAGCCATGACTACAACGAGGGTTGAAATGGATAAGTTTGATGGTCAGGGAGATTATACGATGTGGAAAGAGAAGCTGGAAGCTCAGCTGGATATTTTGGGTTTAAGTGTTGTTTTCAAGGAGCCAACTTTCGATAAGTCTAAAGCCAGCTCAGATCTTGAAAAGCTTGTGGTTGATGAACAGATTGAAGCATATAAAGAGAAGATGAAAAGAGCAAGGAGCATCATCGTTTTAAGTCTTACAGATAGGGTGTTGAGGAAAGTGAAAAAGGCGAAGACTGCAGTCGAAATGTTAAAAGCTCTAGATCAGCTTTACATGTCTAAGGCTCTCCCAAACCGGATCTATCTGAAGCAGAAGCTATACGGCTTCAAGATGTCTGAGAACATGTCTGTAGAAGGCAATATCGATGAGTTTCTATTGATTGTAGAAGATCTAGAAAACATGGAAGTTATTGTCTCAGATGAGGATCAAGCGATTCTCTTACTAATGTCTCTCCCCAAGCCATTCGATCAGTTTAAAGACACCTTAAGATATGGGTCAGGAAGAACGGTTCTGACGCTGGACGAGGTTGTTACTGCTATATACTCAAAGGAATTGGAACTTGGTTCAAGTAAGAAGAGTATTAAAGTGCAAGCAGAAGCTCTTTATGCAAAAGGAAAGAATGAAAGAGGAAGAAGCGAGCAACGTGAGAAGGGAAAGAAAGGTAACAAGTCACGTTCTAAGTCTAAGAGCAAGAAGGGCTGTTGGACGTGTGGAGAAAAAGGCCACTTCAAGAATACCTGTCCCAACAAGAACAAAGCTCAGTATAAACCACGGGATGGTGGAAACAGTAGAGGGGAAACCTCAAATGGAAAAGGAAACTTAGCTGAAGCGGCTGGGTTATATGTTTCAGAGGCTCTGTCATCAACAGAGATTCATCTAGAAGATGAGTGGATCATGGATACTGGTTGCAGCTATCACATGACATACAAGAAAGAGTGGTTCGAGGACTTGGATGAGGATGCAGGAGGTTCTGTCAGAATGGGAAACAAGACAGTATCGAAGGTAAAAGGAGTGGGCAGCATCAGAATCAAGAATGAAGATGGCTTGACTGTATTGCTAACCAACGTGAGGTACATCCCTGAAATGGACAGAAATCTCTTATCTTTGGGAACTTTTGAGAAAGCGGGGTACAAATTTGAATCTGAAAATGGTACTCTAAGCATTAAAGCTGGGGACAGAGTTTTGCTCACTGGAAGAAGGTATGAGACACTTTACTTGCTTAAGTGGAGTGCTGCAATTGAGGAGTCACATGCTGTTGTAGCAAGACAAGATGATACTGTTCTCTGGCATAGAAGACTATGTCACATGAGCCAGAAGAACATGAAGATACTGCTGCAGAAAGGTCTTTTGGACAAGAAGAAAGTCTCAACATTCGATCTATGTGAAGACTGTGTGTTTGGAAGAGCAAAGCGAGTCGGATTCACACTTGCTCAACACGATACAACACAGAAGCTAGAATATGTCCACTCAGACCTATGGGGAGCACCTTCAGTACCATTATCACTTGAGAGATGTCAGTACTTCATCTCCTTCATCGATGACTACACTCGCAAGGTATGGGTGTATTTTCTCAAAACCAAAGATGAAGCATTTGACAGATTCGTGGAATGGATAAGTCTGGTGGAGAATCTCAGTGAAAGTAAAGTCAAAACGTTGAGGACAGACAACGGTCTTGAGTTCTGCAATAGAAGTTTTGATGAGTTCTGCGGAGAAAGAGGGATTCAAAGACATCGGACATGTGCTTACACCCCACAGCAGAACGGTGTTGCTGAGAGGATGAACCGCACGATCATGGAAAAAGTCAGAAGTATGCTCAGCGATTCAGGACTTCCTAAGAAGTTCTGGGCAGAGGCAACGCATACAGCAGTGACATTGATCAACAAAACACCTTCAGCGGCTCTAAATTTTGAGATACCTGACAAGAAATGGTATGGTAAATCTCCAAATTACAGTTATTTAAGGAGATTTGGTTGTGTTGCCTTTGTCCATACAGACGATGGCAAGCTGAATCCAAGAGCTAAGAAAGGGGTTCTGATTGGATATCCAAGTGGGGTAAAGGGGTACAAGATTTGGCTAACAGAAGAGAAGAGGTGTGTAGTGAGCAGGAATGTTATCTTTCAAGAAAATGCAGTTTACAAGGATCTACTGCAGAAAGGTAAAGATATCGTCACAGAAGAAGAGGACCATGTCGGGTCATATATGGAGCTTGACATTGAAGCAGATATGGATATCTCTTCGGGTGGAGATCAAGACGATGCACCCTCTACACCAATTCCTGCTAGTCAAAGCTCTTCTACACGCTTGGGAGAAGAAACTGAAAGTGATGCTGGAGTTGAAGTAATTCGATCACCAAGAAGCTATCACATTGGTAGAGACAGACCAAGAAGAATACACAAAGCTCCAAAACGTTTTGCTGATGAAGAATATTACGCAGAAGCTCTCTGTACAACAGAAGATGGAGATACTATCGAGCCTGCAGACTACAAAGAAGCAAGAATGGATTCAAACTGGGATAATTGGAGTAGTGCTATGGACGAGGAGATAAGTTCTCAAATGAAGAATCACTCCTGGACTACAGTGACTAAACCAGAAAAGCAGAGAATCATTGGGAGCCGCTGGATATACAAGTATAAGCTGGGAATTCCAGGGGTGGAAGAACCAAGGTTCAAAGCTAGGCTTGTCGCCAAGGGTTATGCACAGAGAGAAGGGATAGATTATCATGAGATCTTTGCTCCAGTAGTAAAGCATGTTTCAATCCGGATTCTACTCACTATAGTTGCTCAAGAAGATCTAGAGTTGGAACAGTTAGATGTGAAAACGGCTTTCCTCCATGGAGAGTTAACAGAGAAGATCTACATGACACCACCTGAAGGGTATGAATCCATGTTTAAAGAGAATGAGGTATGTCTTCTCAACAAAGCTTTATATGGTCTTAAACAAGCTCCAAGACAGTGGAATGAAAAGTTTGACAACTATATGGCTGAGATCGGTTTTGTAAGAAGCGATTATGACAGTTGTGCCTACACTAAGGTGTTGTCGAATGGCTCAATGATGTACTTACTTCTGTATGTGGATGATATGCTTGTTGCTGCTAATGATATGGAAGCAATCACGCAACTTAAGAAGGAGCTGAGTGTAAAGTTCGAGATGAAAGATCTCGGGGCTGCAAGGAAGATTTTAGGAATGGAAATCACGAGAGATAGAGCTGCAGGGTCTCTTTGGCTGTCTCAGGAAGGATATTTAGAGAAAGTTCTGGAGACCTACAACATGAGCGAAGCTAAACATACAGTGACACCACTTGGAGCTCACCTGAAGATGTGTGCAGCAACTGAAGAAAGTTTAGCGAGAGATGCTGATGTTATGAAAAGCATTCCATACTCAAATGCAGTCGGAAGCGTCATGTATGCAATGGTGGGAACTCGACCTGATCTAGCATATGCAATGGGTATTATCAGCCGCTATATGAGCCAGCCGATCAGTGAACATTGGCTAGGAGTAAAATGGGTATTGAGATACATCAAAGGGTCTCTTAAAACGAGATTATGCTACAAGAAAAGCTCAGAGTTCAAGATCGTGGGATACTGTGATGCTGATTACGCTGCTGATCCAGATAAGAGAAGATCTATTACGGGGCTGGTGTTTACTCTAGGAGGCAACACCATAAGCTGGAAGTCAGGATTGCAGCGTGTTGTTGCTCTTTCAACCACCGAATCAGAGTACATGGCACTTACTGAAGCAGTCAAGGAAGCTGTTTGGTTGAAAGGTTTGTTGAAGGATTTTGGGTATGAACAAAGAAGTGTTGAAGTACACTGTGATTCACAGAGTGCTATTGCTCTCTCAAAGAACAATGTCCATCATGAGAGAACAAAGCACATTGATGTGAAGTATCACTACATTCGTGAGGTTATTGCGGATGGAAAGGTAGAGGTAGTGAAGATATCGACTGAAAAGAATCCTGCAGACATTTTCACTAAGGTTTTGGCAGTGAGCAAATTTCAAGCTGCATTGAAGCTGCTCCAAGTCACTTCTGAGTAATAAAACTCAGATAATCCGAGTCTGGAATCCTGTAACTAGTTTGCAAGGTATGTGATCTCTCTCTAAACTCGTGTGGGTATTGTTGTGGAATCTGTTCATCATGTTAACAGGTGGAGATTTGTGAAGACTGTTATCGTGATGAACAAGCAACATTTGAATATGCCAACAAGGCTTACTCATGGTTCAAACTCTAGTCAAGTTAATCGGAGTAGAGTTAAAGAGCAGCTTCTTTTTGGACCACTTATTGTTACAGCCGAATACTACAAATCTGGAGTCTGCAACGGTCTGTTAATGACAGCAAATCGGTAGTATTGTCGGCTTGCACACGGTGGCCCTTTCTTTTTCTTTTGTTTGGTACAAAGAACAGCTGTGTATGAGTGTTTGGCATTAAGCGAGGAAGCCCTACGGAGAAGCCACTATAAAGAGGCGGTAACGGCGAAAGAGAGAGGTGTCGAAGCAAGTCATAAGATTGCTTGAGAGTAGAGAGAAAAGAGAAAGCTTTAAAGTATAAACTTGTATCGTTTTCTTCTTGTTACATAGGTGTTACGAAGTGTGCTCTAAGTGCTAGTGAAGGGCATTAGGGTGGATCGCTTGTAACTCCTACTGTTGTATTCTCTCTTATAAACTAGTGGATTCCGAGTCTAGGACTCGGCGAGACGTAGCTACCCGCAAGGGAATGAACTCGTAAAATTCTCTGAGTGCCCCCCCTTTTTTTATTTCTCTCTCGATACCCTGTTTCTTCTGTCTTTGTCTCAAATACTCTGTTCCTCATCCTCTGTTTCTCAGAACAAGTCCAGAGAATACTCAGTCCATCTCACTCGAACTTGTGCTTGTTTTGTCGCCTCCTTGAAGAAAGTCTACATCTTAAGGGTCCGCAGACTTAACAAGCATCCATCTCCTTTGCCCATTTCTCGTGAAGATCCTTTAGCCTACAAGACGAAAACAGCAAAACAAGTGAAACACATTGGCTGTCGTCATTAAAACGCTGCGTTTTTTATTTCGCAACCATCAGACCATTATTGGGCTCATCTTAAAAGGCCTATTTTGTTTGAACAAACCCCAATTTCTCTTCATCCTAGGTTTTTTCACCCGTCATCCTCGTCGGCGTTCTGTTTTCTCTGTGAAAGCGTCCTCCGATCAATCACTCCTCCGCCGGGCTCCGTCGCTCTCTGTTTTCCCGGTATGCGTAACCTTCTAACCTCTTCGATTAGGACTTAGCTCGATAATTTAATCTCTTGGCAAGAATTCTTCTAGTGCTTATCGTGTTCGAGCTGAGATTTTTTCGCCGGAGATCTCTAGCTTCCAAGTACTAGATCTCATTTCCGATTAATTATCTAATATTCTGCTTCACATATTCTAGCCAAAGATAATCATTTCTAAGTATGAAGAAACATGAAGAAAAAATGCAAACTTTATACGTTTTGTTCCCTCTGTTTCATCGATTTCAGGGGCTTAATCGTTAATATCTTGGTCTCATAGTCGATTTTGGGTTTTGAAGTGAGGAAGATGGGTGACAAGAGGAAGAAGACGTTCATGTTCATTCGTCTAGTCTCAGCAGCTGGAACTGGATTCTTCTATGTCAAGAGGAAGAGTAGCAAGGGACTTGTTGAGAAGCTTGAGTTCCGCAAGTACGATCCTCGAGTCAATCGTCATGTCCTCTTTACAGAGCAGAAGATGAAGTGAAGAAGCCAAGTTACTTTCATCAAAGCAAATAACTTATCAATTTAGGAGTCTAATCCTTAAGTGTAGTTTGGTTGTACTTCGAGATACCCTTTTATTCAATTTGATTTCAAGACGAATATAAGACACAATCAAATCATTCATGTTATTTAGTGCTTAGATGTTCATATAATCACTCAGTGCCATTGAAGAGCTTAAGACTGATGGTAAGCCAGGTCGAGCGGCAAGCAATAGCTAGAGCGTGAGTTGATAGTTTCTTACCCAACGAGCTAACCTTAGGAGCTTCCTTTGTCTTTTCCGATTTCATTCACTCTTAGATTATGAACCAACCTTAGCCTAATACTTGATCGTCCGAATTGTTTGGCGTAATAAAAGGCGAATCACAAACTTAGATAGCCTAATTCCTAAAAAGACCTACCGTTTATATGTGAATGCTTTCGAGATGAGTCACCTATCTTGCAAGTTAAATTCCATTTATGTTTGATTAAGTGAACACTTCTCTTGGGTTGGTGGTTATGTAATGATGTTTTAAGCATATGTAGATTTGATCAGTTTCTACTCTCCTTTTTGAGTTTGGTAAAGATTATGATATAGGATAGGAGTAGGACACAATGTTCCCTTCTACGACTTTGACCATACAATAATTAAATCAGAACAGTACAGTTTATTCTTGAACTAATCTACTTGTGTTGCACATTGATTTGAGTGTAAAGTGACTAATTCTCTTAGTCATCACAACCAGACTTCAAATTCAAACGGTTGAAGCTCCGGAACTGTCTAGACAAAGCCTCGAATTTGAACTTTCTGTCATAGAATTGTACTTAGAAGATTAAATAACTAACAAGGACATATGAATTAATTCACTTATAGATGAGTGGTTAGATTTTTTAAAAAATGTATATACAAAATAAGACGAGAGTGGTTCTTATGTTAATAACTACTCATATAGCTATTTCATCAAACTTGAACAATCCGTCTTTTGCAAGTTAAGGACATTCTTTCATCAGATATTTTCTTTGTTTTGTTAATTGATTTTATTTTTCCTTAGCATCACCTAAAACACTAGTTGGACTTTCAGCCTAACGTTTCGTATGTACATACCTTTGTGTCAATCCGAATATAAAACTACATAGATGGTTATTTGTTATGGGTCCATAGAGATCAAAGCACATTTGTCTTGTTTCATGTTGCAGAAGAAACAGTAGGTTCCAACATGAGCTGTTAGTTTTCCTAGAAGCAGCTTGTGGGTTCTACTAGGGAGCTGATGAATGACATTCGAGACAGTTAATAATCGAGAATTTTATGAACTCAACTTCATTTTGGAGATGTGCATCGCATTTGACTATTACTAAACCAATTTAGTATTATACTTAACATATATGTTTAAATATATACTAATCATTTAAATTAGCGTTCAAAAAAAACTATTTTTTTTGGTCTTAGAAATCTTGTTCTATTACATTTGTTCGATAACAGTTGCAAAACTTTAAATCCAATCAACCAATAGTTTGTTTAACAGAATTCAAAGGATTTGCCAAGTATTGTGGTAACTTGTAAGAAATGTTTTAGTGTTCTTAATTTCAATATATAATTAATATTTTAGACCAGTAATCTACTTATCTACACGACCTAACAAACTAGGTTATACTTTATTTTGTGTGTATAATCATAGCATGTGGTATAATATTGCATGGGAAATTATAGTGTGAGAAGGCGTATAAAATCAATCATTCTAAATTTAAAGATGATATTTATTTATTTTGGTTTAAAAGTAGCTTTTTCTTCTTAACTTCAAGTATTTAGGAAAGGTGATTCCCAGTACATCCATTATCTTGTTGATAAATTATTTTTTATATAATACTTTAAAATTCTGAAAATCACAAAAACCTTCAATGCGCAAGGACTAAGGAAAGTCATTTTAAAGGGGTTTAATGCTCGTCACTGATTATTTGCCCATATTTAAACCACAAATTTGTACAACCCACCAAACTATATCACTAATTATTGAAGTGTATAATTGTAGCAGATGGATTACAAGAAATTATGATGAGGAAATTAAAGACGCTATTTTTAATTATCATCGTGACTTGTGATTTTGATAGTATATCACTATATTGTGTATATAAGTAAATATAAAATGCCACACCCACTTATAAAGTTCATCAACCTAAATTTATAGATTACATATAGTAGTAGTTTTGTTCTTCTTACTTTCAAACCCAACTTTTTTTGTTAAAATTTAAAAATCAAATACTTAATTTTCCAAAATAACATATTTGCAGTGAGAATATTTTCAATGCGTAAGAACGAAGAGAATGATTTTCCTTGAAAGCGACACAATCGACATTTATCGACATGAACATGATGTTCGAAACTCGTAAGTCGTAACGTTGAATTTTCCTCGTCATCTTCGCCGAAATCACGACAAGAATAGAATACGATTCGTTTTTTGAATGTCGATATCTAATTATTTATTAAATTAGATTATGAGAATTTTTTTTGTTTGTGAACAGGGAAATTAAAGAAAAGTAATAAATGTGGTCGAAAAAAAATAGAAAAAGAACAGTAGTAGTAAATGAGTGTCAGTGGCAACGTATTTGTATAAGTGAGCAAAATAAAAGTACAAGCCTTTTCGTATAATGTCAGTCGTGGATTCAGCTTAAGTTCAATGAATATTAAACCACAATTATTTCATCAAATAGATTGCTTCTCTCTCTCTCTCTCTCTCAGAATATTTGTCGAGCTGCTTGATTTCGTATTGATATAATTTTTTTGATTATCGGTTTAATTTTTGGTTCGATAATGATGCAAGATTCGGCAGCTCAACAACCCGAGATTGCTATAATCGTGGGGGATGATTCTTCGTCTTCATCTTCTTTTCCTCTTCCGCCTCATTCTTCTTCTCAGGTACATATTTCCAAAAAAAAAAATCTTATATTTGTCTCTTCGTTTAAAACCCAATACGATTTATTATGCTGGGTTTGTAGATTATAAGGTAAATCTGAAAGCTTTTCCTCATAGCTTGTGTCTTATCTCTTAATTTAAACGTGGGTTGGTCTGGTGAATCGCTAGAAAACGTATTTGGGTTTTCTTTGTTGTTGCTATGGTTGGATTTTCCATGAATTGTCCTGTAAAATTCTAGGGTTTATATGGCTAGACATTATTTTTAGGGATATTCTCTCTTTCTCTGTTCGTCTGGAATCTGGATTTGATCTATCTGATCCACTGAGTAGCCATAGAATCTCTCCTTTTGATTTATTTATGTTTCTATTATAAAGATAAACATTAAAAAAAAACTAAGCCACTTGGGATTGTTTTATACATAGAAGAAGTTTTCAGCTTTTCTGTGGAAAAAAAGAGAAATGAGAAGTTCAAATCTTTTGTTTTCATCTTGCAGTTATAATTTGGGGGAGATTTTCAGTTACTACACAGCTTTTTTGGGGGTCTTCATTTTGAACATATTAGAATAATGTTTTCTCAAAGTTTGAATATTGGAGAAAGATTTGTTTATTCTGAGCCTGAGGTCTAGTTTGCATATGTGTGCCATTGCAAAGTTATTATTTTTGAATGAGTCAAATGACGAAAGCAAGCTTACGTTTCTATTAACGACCTGAAAGACTAAAAATGTCTGCTTTTTGAATTGAAAATGCTGGATTTCTCTATATGTGAGAAAATGTTGTAATCATTTTTGGGTTTTTGTTAGTGTTACTTGAAGGCCTGAACTTTGAAATGTATTACTTATAGGGTGATCATCAGGTAAAAGAGAAATCTACTACTGAAGATGTGCCGAGCGGAACCCACGTGGATCTGTCAATACAAATACCCCCAAGACCAGTTCCATTTGTTGGCGGCCGTAACCCAAAGAGTTCACTGAAGTCTACGAGTTCATTCAAAAGTGGCAGTGCATCGTCACCAAGAGGGATCTTGAGGAATCTCAGCTTGAAAAAGAAAGTTGTAGCTCAACCTGAGAGCGAGAGAAGCTCTCTACTATCTCCCGGTCTCATGGAAACAGCTAAAAAGCCCCATACTGAGGGATCAACGACTTCGCCTTATTGGAAAAGATGCTTGTCGCTTCCATCTAGACATGCCGCGAAATTGTCTCCTGTGGTATCTGCTCATGTTTCAGTTGGTGTCCCCGGTGAACCGCCTATTGTGAGTTATATTGCTATCTTGCAATTACAGTGTGTAAAAAGTTGAAATTTACTGAAGGAGTCTCTGTTCTTGCCCGCTGAAACATAAAGATTGTATTCTGTTGCAGAAAGATTATATTCATCCACCAGTTCCAAGGTCCTTGTCCATGCCTGGAAGAAACAAAGTCATTGTGCGATCCATTTCTTTTGACAACCACAAAGCTCGTGTTTTGTCTGAAACAAGTGCAGGTACTTGTTTCCAACAGATGTTCACATCTAATATCTTTATCATCTGAATGTTGAGTTTAAGCAGTCAACTAAAGTGTTTTATGCTGATTTTCTTGAGTGGAGCCTTTTTTTTCTTATCCGCTGCTTTTGAATTGTCAATGAATCAAAAGATACAGAATTGTGAGAAAACTTAGAGCTCTGCATAAAAATATGAGGAATAGATTGATTCATGTGGTGTACGCATATCGACTGATAAGGGAAATTGCATATTTATATGGTTGATTCAACAATTATTACCCGAGAATTGAAAGAAATGTAGCGCATATAGGTGCAGTCATATGCTTTCTGTAGCATACTGATTATGACCTTTGTGTTTGCTGGTTCTTCCTTCTTTGGCAGATCAAATCTCTCCCGTTCCTACGGAAGAAACCGATGAAGAAATCCCAGAAGAAGAAGCGGTGTGCAGGATCTGTCTGGACGTGTGCGAAGAAGGCAACACTCTGAAAATGGAGTGCAGCTGCAAAGGCGATCTCAGACTTGTTCATGAAGCGTGTGCCATTAAATGGTTTAGTACAAAGGGGACAAGAACCTGTGACGTCTGTAGACAAGAAGTCCGGAACTTACCAGTTACATTACTTCGTGTGCCCACAACTAATCAGACGAACAACAGGCGTGATCGGAGTCAACTGAATATGCAATCACAAACCGCTAGGTAACTTCAAGAGTCTTTTTTTTTTTTGTTCACCATTATTCTTCGAAATAACACAACTGAGAACGGAATGGATTGGTGCAGTGCATGGCAAGAGTTTGTGGTGCTAGTTCTGATCAGCACAGTCTGCTACTTCTTCTTCCTCGAGCAATTACTGGTAGCCACCGTTACAAAATTATTTGTTTTGGTTGATACTCTGTTGCAAAAAAAGATATTGACAAAGGTTGTGTTAAATGCTTCTTTTTGTAGATTCGGGACTTGGGCACGAAAGCTATCTACATAGCAGCGCCATTTTCATTTACGTTGGGCATCTTAGCATCCGTTTTCGCCATTGTCCTCGGTAAACACAACCACTCTGCATCAGAGACCTTTAATGTCTCTCGCTCATTCCTCTTTTGTTCGCCAACAAAATTTGAAAACTTTGTTATTACCATCTGACTCTGCAGCGATCAGAGAATACATATGGACATACGCAGCACTTGAGTTCGCCCTTGTGGGGATGTTGGTTCATCTATTGTATACTACAGTAAGCAAGACTCTCACTTCATATTCGTCATTGACTAATGGAAATCAAAACATTTTCTCAATCTCTCTCTGTTTTTTCAGGTTAGACTATCGGCGATCTACTCTATACTTTTTGCAGGGATTCTTGGTTTTGGGATAGCCGTGTGCCTAAACTCGTTGTACCTTCATTATTTCTCTTGGCGTGTACGCGTTGCAGAAAACTCAAGTTCAGTATGAAATCTCCTTTCCTTTGGTTTCTCTGTTCTTCGTTGAGTTTGTATTGTGGAAGAAGAAGAAAAAGTTGTTCAGCTGATCCAGATGTGACGTGTAAGGTGTAAATACATTATACATCCACTCTTATTCGAAAATGTTACTCGAAGTTTCCTTTTTCGTGCCCCCTTTAGTATTCTTTTTTTTTTCTTTCCGGGGAGGACGATGATAGTTTGTAAAAGAGAAGGTGTATCAGGTGAAAACTAAAAAGAGCTATTATGTATGTATGTTTCTTCTCTTCTGAATAAAAATGCAAAGGTTCTATTCTTCATGGCTTTTTCTATACAGGGTTTCCACTATTTGTCGTTTTCTGAAGATTTAGACCGTCGTAGGTATGATGTGACCGTGGGAGAAATGTAAAACAAAGTGTAAAAGGGGCATTCCGAGAATCGAACTCGGGACCTCTCGCACCCAAAGCGAGAATCATACCACTAGACCAAATGCCCTCACATTGTAACAACTGAGAATGTCAAGTTTAGTCACCAGTCACTACCATTCATATTCTTCCTCGCGACCGTAATCCAAGATAGAAGTTGAAACTGGATGTAACTGATGCGATTTTACAAATGAAAAATGGATAAAATAAGTATAATATGGCCAAGGGTTTTTCACCAAATTCTTACTGTAGCTAGCAACAACGGAGTTTTAAAGTATATGGTGATTAAGCTACAAGTCTGAGTAAACCAAGAAAGAGAAAACGTAAGGAGTAGACAAAATAACAAAAAGAATCACGAGTGCACCATGTCACAGGACAACACAGAGGTATCGAGCTCAACAAAAGGCCTCTGGGGAGCTCCGGTTTCTCTTTGTCAGTAAACCTGTACGCCCGAACAAAATAAACCGGATCCATGTATCGTGGTTTGAGCAAGCCATGAAAGATAATATCAACAGGCAGATCCTGAAGGTGGAGACTGATGGTCTTGGTTTTGAGCTGTTCCTTCTCCTGATGCGTTTTGAGAGTAACGGGCTGGTAAAGCAGCTGGATCAAGCTCGAACCAACCTTCGCATACGCATCTCCCTTCTTTTCCCGTCAATCTGAATGATGGAATCCTATGTGAGAATCTACGGAACTCATGAGGTGGAATCTCACTAGTGCCTGATCCGTCCTTTGGCATTGGACAGAAAACAAATGAAAAGCCTTTCACTTTGGACAAGAAGGCGACTGATATCGGGGTTTGCTCTGCATAGTCAGACAGGATCTCAACAAACTCATACTCACGAGGAGGGTCTGAGTCAGAGGAGGAGTCGATGTTCCAGTTCTTGTAAAGTGCCCACGTTTCTCCTTTCTCCGGGAACACCTTAATACGCCGCGCATTGCTTCTTGTTTTTCCGCGAACCAAATGAGAGAACATGTTACACTCATTTGTCGTCTCCTCATTCCCAAGCTCGTAGTTGCCAACAGAGACAGGCAGATTTCGTGTTTCATCCTCTTCATCTTCTTCTGCCTCTAACCATACGTACTTAAGCGAGAAGTTTCGAGTCGTAACTTTTTTTATGCGAGCATAAAACCTAGGCATTGCCTCTCCTTCATCATATAAAGCCCAGATCTGGCCAACTTCAAAACAGCTTTCTTCCCTCTGCTTATCGAAGACAAAGAATTCAGGATCATCACAGTTGATAATATTTGGT
This sequence comes from Thlaspi arvense, assembly GCA_911865555.2. Classification (NCBI taxonomy): domain Eukaryota; kingdom Viridiplantae; phylum Streptophyta; class Magnoliopsida; order Brassicales; family Brassicaceae; genus Thlaspi; species Thlaspi arvense. The sequence goes on along the minus strand of OU466859.2, from coordinate 55,598,488 downwards.
TTTGCTGCACTCCCTGAAATTAAATCTTCCTCCGGGTCACTGTCACCAGCAGAGCTCTCCACCTCGTCTTCTTTAACCTTCTCCTTCGGGTTTATGCCATTCGGCAAGGTTTCCGTAGAGCGATGATCCTCATGTGTTTGCTTTTCGTCTTCTGACTCTTCTTCCCTTTCAGTATCTATGTTTTTCCCAGACCCTTCCCCATTGTCGTTGGCTAAGTCTACATCGTCGTCAATCAAATTCTCATTATAGGAAACTTGCCGCTTGCTACGGACTGACCTCCTAGGCTGCTGTCCTCCGTTAGACTTCAAATCTCGTGCTACATCATTTACAACATCGTCAGAATCGCTGCTAGTTTCACTGTCAGAACTGTCACTACATTCAACCATGTTGTTTCTCCTCCTTTTTCCATTATTGTTTACTGCGGTAGAACGCGTAGGGAAACTCGCCTTTCTAGAGGAAACCGTAGCAGGATTAACTGGACGCTTCTCCGGTTCATTGCCAGCCTTTTGGCTTGGAAACTTGTTCTGTTGTGGGAAAGAAGTAGTCTGAGATGAGCGTTTCGCCAGCGGTACACTCTGGAAAGGGGATTCAATAGCAGTGAACTGTTTCGTGCAAGTCCGACAAGTCATTTCTCTATTGATATGCTCCCTACCATATTCAAAACTCGACCGGCATAAGGGACAAGAGGTCCAAAAGGTTGGATGGTGACTGAACGCGGCTGGTTGTGCTTGAGCTGTCTGCTGCTGAGGATGATGCCTGTTCTCGCTGTAGATATTCCTTATATTAACGCTTGCCCGCTGCGTTTGATAACTCGGCACCTGTTGGGGTCTATTATAAGATGGTGCAGGCTTTCTCCAAGTTCTGCGTTTCATGTCATGAGTCATCCTTTTGTCTCTATCCAAGAGCATCCTCTGGGCTTCACCAATCAGTTTGAAAGCAGACTCAGCACCAGGGAGCTTGTTTTTATCCGGGTGGAGAAGAAGCGCCAGCCTCTTGTACTGTTTCTTGATGGCGATATCGTTAGCGTTCAGGTCAACCTGGAGTATGCCGTACCAATCCATCTCATTCCCGAACGAGTTCTCCGTCGCGGCGCAGTGCACATCACACACCATTGTCATGCGAGATATGTTCTCCAGGCTGGGATCCATTTTGTTAGCCTTGAGTGCAAGCTTACGAGCAGCGGTGAAATCCGTCTTTTTCATCAAATCCTCCGCTAAATCTTTGGCTCTAAGAGCCTCGTCTCTGTTGATACTCATTATCACTTCACCACAAGTATCATAGAAACCCCACAGCCCAAGAAAGGAATGCAAATGACCTCCTCTGCTTGGATCCTGCTACAGATCGATTAAGCTTCTGTCAGTTTATGACTGTTCTACAATTGCTAAGGTAAAGACACACACACAAATATGAACCAAATATATACAGATGAAAACATATTTTGGGCTCGTGATCTCGAAAAACACACATATTCAGGTTAAATGTAACCTAAACATAACGTAATTAGAAGAAGAAGAAGAAGAGGAAAAGGTTCCTTTTGTGACTATTCGAGGATTGAGATCCACAAAATAAGAGTCCAAATTGAAAATTTCGGAAATAAAAAAACCCTAAGCCATGTGTCTACGTTCTCTACAATACCATTTTTAGTCAGATGTGATTAAAAAGCAAAGCAATGGAGAGTTAAACCAATTTAAGGAATCCATCAAAGCAGTTCACGAAATCATACGAGAAAATACAATTCGAACAGCTGAGACCAATACCCGACGGCGAATTTCTACAATACAGAGGCGAATCGTGGAGAGAAGAAGGAAACAGAGTAAAATTCTACCAATTAAAATGTATATACGATCGACGAGTAACGAATCAGATGTAAATTGGTCGGAAAGTGAGTGCAAATTTCAAGAGCTCACCGGAGGGCAGTAGCCGAACGGCGGAGAGGAAGTGCTCCGGTTAAGTTTATGTAAAACTAAAAGCCATCTACAACTACTATTTTGTTCATGCTGTTTTGGGGTTTTATAATAAATTTGATTAACTTTGGGGTTGTTTGCGAGATGGGCATATTCTCAATTAATTGCATATCAACCCTTCAATTTTAATTAGAATTCAGACTTTGAAATTACAGTCGGAAGATTTCATAGAACGCCCTTATCAAATTGCGATTCGAGAAGGTATAATAGGGAGAAAAAACACACCCAGAAAAAAAAAATTGAAGCCAAAGACAAGGAAATCAAAATCTGGGAAACTAGAGAAGCACAGGTGAGAGCAATGAAAGCTACACGTTGAGAGTTAGATTCAGAATCAGACGAGTATGAAATGATCAGAAGAAGAGATTCCGAAATCAACAATGGAAACAAACATAAGAATCAAAAAAAGGAAGCTTACTTTTGCTGAGGAGAGACGATACGTCGGAGAAAAAAATAAGATCTGGCGTAAAATACAACTTTCTTTGTGAGATTTTAATATAATCCCAATTTCGCGTGGGAAAATTCACATTTGCCAATATGTTTTGGCGGGAATCAAATCGTGCAACTGGAAAGTCTCAAAAACCGATGCATACGTGCAAAAAAAATTTTGCTTATCAATTGCGAAAACTGTCAAAATAGGTGTTAAAACCAATTTTTATTTGATGTCGTTGTATAAACCGGTGGATTGGTCTGGTCTGGGCTGGTCCGAACCAGATTGGAAAAATAGCATCATATTTCATTATTTTGTGGCAAAAAAAATTCTCAATTTATCCGAGTCAGACTCTAACTATCTCATTAACTAATATAATCTCTAAATTTGAGTTGAATTAGTCGAGTTACACCCAACTCTTGGTCAACCTTACAGCTTCATAGTACCGATCAATCGTTAATTAAGGAGGTTTCAAAGTTGACAAACCGGTCTATATAACTCGGATAAATCAACTCAAACAAGAGGATTATAATCATAATTAATTAACGACAGTACAATATTGGGATTATAATCTATCAACTTTTCCCCCAGTTTACGTGTAATCCATTGAAGATTTGATATAATTCGTCGTATATATCTGATAGTAAGTGGTAACCGATATCGTGCTTGCAAAATCGAAGATACCATCAAAACAACAAGCTTTACCGTTTATATATAAATACACAGAGAAACAGGTATGGCCTCAAAAAAGTGCATTCTCACAAAACACAAATGGCATTTCCAAAGTTTTATTGAATTGAGTTTCCATGGAAGAAGAAGATACAGACATACACATTACACACAAGCGAGATCTCAGTACTTTGACATGATTTGCCAGTAGAGTTCCTTTGGAGCTGCACAAACAATGGAACGTAAAGCTTTCATATTAGCGGAGGTGAGTGAGTGATAAAAGTCAGCTTCTTTTGCTATGTTTAATGGCAAGGGTTTTGTTCGGTACGAGTCACTTACCGGGCAAACCGGTGAAAATTTCAAACTGCTCGTAAGCCTGTCTCACAAACATCTCTGATCCCGACACAGTTATGGCTCCGCACTCTTCTGCTTCCCGTAACAGTCGCGTGATTCTAGGAGTATAGACCGCATCAAAGACCAGCGCGTAGTGCTTCAACGCATGCTGGGGAAACAAAGAGAAGCTACGTTACTAGTTTGTGTTATAGATTATAGATTCTCAAGAGAGTTTGCAGGCGAGAAGACTGGTTTTTGTTCTTTACATAACAAAAAAGAATAGCGGAGCTACTTTGTTACCGACAGAAACCAAAAGGAAAAGCTGGGTGTTACCTTGGTAATGGGAGTCTCGTCAACATTTGGTTGCATGCCCATTGACGTGGTGTTGGCCAAAATCATGCCATCTTCTGGGTGAAAGTTATCTAAATCTGTGAGAGATAACGCTCTGCCTCCGATTGCTTCCGCTAGTTCTAGAGCTCGTTCTTAAGGAAACACAAACATCAGGAACAAAAATAAACATCAGTTACGAGGGCTGGAGAGATGAAGAATAATGTCAGGACCGAGCATGACCGGCTATAGAATAATATTAAAGGTGCTCATAAAGCGAAGACTACTAATTTAGGACATGTCTGTTACCGTAGGTTCGATTAGCAATTACAACTTTGGCCCCTTTTTCTTTTGCACCATAAGCAAGTGCCTTGCCTGCTCCACCAGCACCAATAACCACCACTGTTTTACCGGCTAATGGCGAAGAAGAAGAAGGTACACTGCTTTGATCACCTGAGCCTGAAAAAAGCAATGGAAAACGCTCCGTTACTAAAGCCACAGCTTCTCCACAGGGAGCAACAACTGATGAAACCAGTAAACATAGAACTTACTTCTTAGGCCATCCTCAATAGCAGAAATGGAACCAATACAATCCGTGTTGTAACCCATCAACCTTCCGTCGCTTTTTCTCCTCAGTATAGTGTTCACAGCTCCTATAGACTGTAAGATATTACATTCAGTTATTCAGGGTGAAGCAGAATGACGATTTCTTCCAACTGATAATGATTGGGATTACTATCAAAATTATCTGGTGGTAATTAGCAAATCATACCTTTGCCAATGGATCAACCTCATCACAGCATTGCAATGCAGCTTCTTTGTGAGGAATTGTACAGCTGCAGGTAGAACATATTTACATCATTCAACCAAAAATTCCTCTATTGCCAGTGCAACGTTAAAACGTAAGAGTAAAATGCGGACGATCCTGTTCATTACTTTAAAATATTTTACTCTGGAGATAAACTAATTTGTCACCATATGATAGCTTACCTGAATCCAGCGAAATCTGAGGATGAGTATACTTGGAGAAAGCTTGCAAGATTATCAACTAACAAGTGGACATATACTCCATTAAAATCAACTGATTTGAAAGCTTGATTGTGAACAATAGGTGATTTGCTGTGACTGACAGGCTTGCCAATAATTCCATACACCTTAGTATCAGGACCAATTCTTCTAAAGTTGTAAAGATCCAACAGATCCTTGATCGTTGGTTGACCAGGCGCTGAAACTTTTCCAGATTCTAAGGTGCCAAATGTCAAATATCCACCAAATTTCGAACAAAGAATCCGAGACATTAGACCTCTTTCGCCCATAACAAGTCCAATTGTGGGAACCTGAAAATTGAGTGAGAAAAACTCAGACGTTCATAAATCAGCAAACTTGTGAGTTGACTTAATTCTAGCACGCAAGGCACTTACTTGAGCATTTGAAGTTAAATGGAACATGCGAGCAACATCTGTGATGTCAACGGCAGTAGTAGCAATTTTCACAATGTCGGCTCCAGTTTGTTGTATTCTTACAGCAAGGTCACTGAGATCCTCAACAGAGGGGGTGTTCTGATAGTTGTGCGATGAAACGATTACTCTGAAATTTTCAGGCTTCTTTCCATCAATCGATTTGATGAACTCACTTGCAACCTTGACAATACAAATATGAAGCAGCAGAAATTAATCAGCATTGAAACACCTTCTCAATACAAAAAAAAAAACTATTGAGGTTTTACGATGGTAACCTGAAGCTCAACATCAATGTAATCAGCTCCCAGTTCCATGGCCAAACGGAGAACATCTAGCCGCTCGTTTTCATCACCTTCGTATTGACCACCTTCCCATTTTGGTCTGGAGAACAGTCATAATACAAACAATAACATTACTCATACTGTAGCTCAAGAACTATCCCGTAACTTAAAGAGGAAAAGAAGACAGGATCGTTAATTGAAAGATCGACACAAGCAGGCACAAGAAGTTCCATGCCAAACTTTTTTTTTAAAAGTTTAAAGCTTGAGGACACAAACCTATAGGTGAATAGAGTGGGCAGAGGAGATTTCTCTATAATGGTTTTGAGATCCTCAAGAGGGTTGAAATCCTTGAGACTATCTAATCGGATTTCCACCAAATCTGCACCCAATTCCTGGGCTTTGCACGTTTCAGTCACCATCTTCTCTATTGAATCCGCCATCACTGGAGCACAGATCAAGCTCGGATTCTTCAAAATTTCTTGACTTCCGATCTCCATTTCCGTGGAATTTGAAGCCACCTGAGGTCAGAAAACAGGATAAAATTCCAGAATCCATTAGCTTTGTCTTGATTTAGCTGTAGTTTCACATCTAACTACTACTAGGAACTAAACGATTAAGGAGAAGAATAAACGGCGAAACTACTCTTTATCGTTCTCTAGCACTCTTCCAAAAGATGGCCGAAACCCGAATGAAAATTAAAACCGAGGAAAGAATCACTAACATAGACATTGCTCGGTTCCATGCTTCGACGGCTCCGTCGATCGGAAAATGCTACCGGAACCGGAACACTCCTGGTTTGCAGGGAAGAGAATTCGGCGGATAAGAAATTTGATTTGAGGCGGAGAGATGAATCGGAGGCGGGGAAACGGAGGTTGGCGGCGGAGGTTGGCGAAAGTCGTGGGTTGGAGGAGAGTACGTGAGGAGGGTAGGTGAGACGAGTTGAAGAAGAAGCCATTGAGGCGTCAAACAACAACGGAGCTTGCGGCTTTTTTCACACTTTTGCAAAATTTGAGTTAAGGCTGATTTGGTACACTTTTTCATTTTTAAACACTAAACCAAAATGGTAGGTGGCTTTGGGATATTATTATAGTCTATAGATGACATTAGGCGGAAAAACAAAAGTTTTTGCTATTTTGCAATAACAAAATATATTTGCAAAATATATTTTTCTTGCTTTGAGCCAATAACAAAATGTATTTCTTTCATAGCTATACATGTCTGATATGAAATCTGTAGTTTTCGAATACGAAGAGAGAAAATGTTGGAAATGTTACAAAAGTATTGGTATTGGTAAATTAGTCAAACAAATAGAAGATTAGCAAGTTCTTGTACAGTATATCTAACTCGTCATTACAGACAGTACTCAAATTTTCATTGTTAGTATTGGGCTGGGTTTAGCGGGCCCAAAATGAGCCTGTTTAATAACTATGATGTATTAGGCTCATTTTACTCTCTTTTTCTCCAAGCATGTTAAACATCACATATTCAAAATTTGTTTGTAATCAATTTCATTATATGTATTATTCATTTTTATGTTTTTAAATCATGACAATTATCGCTAACTTAATAAAATCCAGTCCGTAGTAAATCTTCTAAATTCCGGAAAAAATTATATAGAGTCTTTCACAACAATAATCATACACTAACACCAATGCATAGACTGCATGATCTGTTGGTTCATGAGAGCAACCCCAATGGTAATACCATTAGAAAAAGTTTTAATAATTAATTATTAATATTTTGTGTACTTTATATATATAAGATACTTAGTAGAATTTTGTTGTCTTTAAGCATACAATAGAGACACTTTGATGAGTGTCTTAAAAAAAAAATTAATAAATTTATGTAAAATTTATTTTAACAAATTTTAAATCATAATATATTTTCACAAAAGTAATACATATAAACATATAAATTATAGAAATGCAATTCAGTGCTTGTTGAGAAGCCTTCTCCTTTGGAATTCCAGTGCTTGTTGCTAGGCATGAGATTTCGGATACTTCGGATAATTTGAATCGGATAATTTGGATAATCAGATAGTTTGGATTACTGAAATTCTACCGAAAATAACCGAAGTTTCTTATCTGAAACTATCCAAACTTTTAATTTTTTTTTTAAAATTAGGTTAAATTCGGTTAAATTCGGGTAGATTTGGGTTATTTCGGGTATTTTCGGATAGTTTGAATATTCGATTCGGTATAATTTGATATATTTTGATATAATTTGTTTTTTTTTTTAAAAAAATTCAGGTAACCGTTCGATTCAGCAAACCGAACCGAACTGAACCAATTAGAAAGAAAAAGGAAGACAGAAACGAAAAATAAAAATAGAAGACTTTTTTTGTCAATTTTCCCTATCTACTTATAATCTGTCACGTGTCCGTTCTTAAATAAAAACAAAATCCTAATTTAGACATCGGTCTAAAAATTAAGACACTCTTTATAATTTTTTTATTCAATTATATTCTTAAAAATATTTATTAAATCTATTGGTGTTACCATTGGGGTTAGTCGAGGTTCCACTAACTCTTATTCCTGATTCATTAAGACGTTTGCTTAAACCAAGTAGTTTAGATCGTTTTGATAAATTTCGATTCAGATATCCGTTTTTAGAAAATTACTAGCCAGACTGAAACAGAATATAGTATCTGTCGATCGAATATGGTGTTTATGTTTTTTCATGCATGATATTATATAACTTTAGTTTTGTTGTCGGCCTAGAGACTATATACTTGGATTTGTGTTCAAGTGCTTTCCTATATCTAAAAATAAAATTGTTTTTAGCCAAAACCATTTTTGTAACTTTGTTTGATTTCATATTTATACATTTTCCAATTAATTGGATTTGGTTCGGTTTTATCGAGATAGAATAACACTAAAGTAAACAAAACCTTAAGCAACTTCGTATATATTCAAATAGATATATCATTGAGAACAACAACTGAAAAGAAAAACCTTACACCATTAAGCTTTTTCCTCACCAACATATTTTAGATCAAAAGACAACAGCATTTGGTTTGGAACCCACCCAAATTCCAAAATACGTATGTATAGTTTGCTGCTGGTGTGCTTTTTCTTTGAACGTCCAACGAACAAACATAATCCCTCTCGTACTTCGAGTAAGATTTATAAGTTGGATTAGTTTGGTTAGAGTTTTTTTACGTAATTAATTAACCCTTAGTCTCGAATCTCGGAAAGAACAAAACAATATAATAAGTTTACTCTTACCGAGTCTCAAGCAAAGTCCAAATTCGTAAGAAAAATGATCTATTTCATTTGGAAATTTAGTCATCTGTGTAATTATATATATTCGTAAGAAAATGGTATATATTACATATTAAAAAAGTTAAATCTCGATCTACGTTCTCTTCAATGTTTTCAACAAAAAACAAAACCTTTTCCACCGAACACATCCTTTTAATTTATTAATAATGTGAGACAAATCTCATTATAGTAATAAAATTCTATTTTCTTACTATTATAGCGAAAAAGCTTCTTTATAGAGAGACAGTATCATTACAACACAAAATGCACTCTGATCAGTAGAGAGAAAAGAGAGAGAGACAACCAAAAAAGAAGAAGCTAGCTTTGATTTGTTCATCATTACAGTAACAAAAAAATGGCTTCATCTTTAATCTTAACACTCATCACCTTCATCTCTCTCACTCTCTCCCCACTTTCTCTATCTTTGCCGACGACAAATACAATACCATCTTCTCCAACAATCTCTCCCTTTGAAGAACAGATCTCGCCCGAAATCGCTCCTCTCCTCCCTTCACCCGCCGCCTCCTCCACTCAAACTATCCCTTCTTCTAATTCAACCCTCCCCGATTCAGAAACCGACGACGTTTTTGCCGATCCTGATCCTGCCTTTGCTCCCTCCGCTTCCCCGCCGGCTTCTTCACTCGCTACTCCGTCTTCTCAAGCTCCCGGAGTTCTCCTCTCCGTCGCATTCGCCGTCGTCTCTTGTTTCTCGCTCCGGCTTCTTAACGTTTCAGCTTTGTAGTTACTTTATCTTATATATACCCACGTACGTATTTGTTGTCATGAGTTTAATTGTCCCAAAAACAAAAATCATTGGATATCTCGAATAAACATTTTTTTCAATCCATTTCACCTTTTGCCCCATCTTCGTATTGTGAATCTCTTGTTAATAATCTACGCTTCAATCGGTAAATAAATTATGACGTCAACCACACAATATATTATATATGTTAACATGAGGTCACAAATTGTAACTAAGAAAGCAGAATAACGTAGATTTCATTTTATATATACGTGCTATGTATGGTTATGTAAAACAAGACTTTAGATAGTAAAGACACATATACATTTTGATTACCCTAAATATTAAGCATATATAAAGCAAACAGAACAATTACTATTTTCCTAAAATTCTAGGACCTTAATTAATTTATGGATTTGTTTTTATCATGAAGAACTCATATAGTCTACGATAGTTTGGCGGAAAGTATCAAATGTAAATTTTAAAATGAAATGTATTACATTTTATATATTCCTTTAGAGTTTAGGAGGTAGGAGTTTCTATGTTTGTTATGGACTTCATTTGTTCGTTTCTGCACTTGCTTTATTTGTTTTATAGTTTTTCATTTTTGCTAAAGGGCCTTTTGAAAAAGTTGACATCACGTTACAAATTAAAGTGGCATATGCTTTACAGTTTACTGTTCCTGTTCGTATTATCAAACCTTACAGTTTACTGTTTGTATGAATGCAATTAATAACACTCGAGTCATGGACTACAAATAACATATATCTATTAATCTAGTAGACTAGTATACGATATGCAAAATCTAAGTATACTAGATAAATAGGAAACCAGATTTTATTATTGTTTTGGTCTTAATATATTAAGAGGTAATTATGAATTTGAAAGGAAACAATGTATACATATTCTGTGAATAAGGGTCTTTAATTAAGTACATAGCATAATTCGTAAAAATGCTAGTGGCACATGTGCGCTGCTGCATATTGCTACCTCACAGGCAAAAGCAAATGTGCCTTTTTGTCCCTAAATTTATACATAAGTTATAAAAACAATATATAAAGGACATTTATTTATTTCACATCATGTGTTTAGGGTTTTATGCGTGACAGATTGTATATGACGTTATAAGGTTGGTTGAGAGTTGAGACCCACTCATTTTGTCCTTAGTGGGAAGCACAATGAAATTAACAAGAAACATAAAAATAACTTTATAAGCAATAATTTCATAATCCTAACTTATCATTAGTATATCAATTGATTTGTATATGTCCCGTGAATTGAATTAAATGGGAACATGCAAAATCTATAAAGAAGCCATCCAATAGAATGGCATTTTTTAAAGAAAAATGTAGACGAACCGGGACTGTTGATAATCCTCCATTGATCTTTTCTTGTTTATCTCACAGTTCACTGTCACAAGTCACGCCTACATCAGTGCTTATTTACATGAAGAATCACAATTTTACAACAAAACACCTTCTGATCCAAGAACCCAAAACTCAAACCACAATACATTGGACCGGCTCTAAAAAATCACACCACAAAACCCAAAATCAAACCGGACAAAAAAAATCGCACCCAAAACTGCGCCCATATAGCAAAAGCCAATACAGCAAAACTAAAGGCGAAAAAGCTAAGAGAGCCGGTCCATGTTGCGTTTGCGTCCAAGAACGCCAAAAACGCGATCAACAAGTCAAAGATCTTCTTACCCATACGTCACCAGCAGTTAAGGTTCGGTGTATTGTTCCTTGTTTTCTTCTACTTCTTCACTCCACTGCCGAACACTAGTATCAACCGGTGAACCCGGAACTATCGGCGAAACGCCTCGGCCGCCAAATATGCGACGCATAACCGCGTTATCGAACTTCCTCCAATAATAATGAATGGCTCGGGATGGAGCGTTCCAGAACATTCTCACGCTTATCGGCTGATCAAGGCTGTAATCTGATTGCCCTTGGCTGCTAATTAACGGCTCGTAGTTTTGGATGTAGCTGCCACCGCTATTGATGAGCGGCTCGTCCAAAGAAGACCTCGGTGTTGTAGACCTTTTTGATGGTGGCTGCAAATGTTTGACTAGTGGTTTGGTTAGCAATCCAAACACCTGTCCAAGAAAAAAAGTACGTATTAATACAAACCGAATTGGTTTATATTCTCGTTGATTCAGTTGACTAAACCGGATTGGCATCCCTAACCGAAAATATAATAAATCAGAACGTAAAACCGGTTTGCGCCTAAGGCGTTTAACTTTAAACGTACCACAGTGCTGAAAAGAACAACAGTGATGGTGCTGGTGATCATGATAGCGTTTCCAAGAAGCTTGGTGTGTCCTGAAGTCGTGAACTATGTGATGTATACAGAGAAGAGATTAGTGAAATTTTGTTTAAAATAGTCAAATTGAAGTAGATGGTTTAATCGGGTTTAACTATGTTTCTTGTAGCTCACGGATCATACATACCTGGTTATAAGCAAGAGCCATTGAGACTGCCCCACGCATCAGACCAGCCCACCAAATGGTGACTTGTTTCTTCCAATCGATTTTCTCATCAGGTGAAGACTTTGTCAAATTCGACAAGAACGAAAGAGGGAACACGAACGCTGCGCGACCCAGAAGAATAAGCCCTAGGAGTATCGAACTCACCCCAATCGATTGCCCAGGACTGTCCAAAATTGTTCAAAAAAGATCATGCATGCAAAATGAAAAACAAAAAAAAAACAGATTGTATTTTACTTGTATTATATACTATTATATATACATAACATCTCACCTGTTGCGTACGACGTCCCATTTTTCGATGTCGAGAGCGTCCATTCCAACGTAAAGGAATATAAAGATCTCAGCTAGAAATGACAACGCAGCAAAAGTGTGTCTACAACACCAAAAAATTTTGTCAAAAAAAAACACCAAGAAATATATATATTTACATTTTAGTCAATCAAAAATTAATAATTTAATATAGGCTTTTCTCTAGTTATTATTAGAAGAAGGAAACTTACTTTGTAGTGACCTTTGATTTATCTGTAACATTGTGCCATGTGTAGTGAGACATAACAATCCCACAGAAGAACACAGTCAAGATAGAGCTTAAGTGGAATAGCTGCAAATGGAAAAATGTTTCATGCTTTGATTTCGCTTTGGTAAAACTGTAACAAAATGTTTCGTATTTTATCTTCTTTTTTTTACCTCTGCCAACATATATGATAGGTAAGCTAATAACATCATTAGTGCAACTTCACGATCAGTAGAGTGCCTGAATTTACAACAACAAAAAATTAAAGAAATATTTAACAAATAGTATAATCGCGTCGTATATCGCATTTTACCTTCCGAAATAGAGCGTCTTGATAATGAAAGCACTGAGCAAACCAGCCTGAATGAAAAACGAGTGAAATCTTTTTTCAGGTTTATTCCAAATTGCAGCAGTGGAAATTGAGGGGGCAGAGAGAAGCTTACTGCAACACCGAGTGCTGTGCTTAATATGAAGAGGTAAAAAAAGTTTCCGGCAAACTCCAAAGCTATGGTTGAATTGATGTGTGTGAGGTCGAATCTTTGTATTGCGTTGAAGAGCACGACCGATGTTGCATCGTTCACTACACCTTCTCCAAAGACTAAACTGTACAAGAGAGGTGTCTCTTCTTGATTAAGCACCTATATTTAACAAAGATGGGGGAATGTTAATTATGGATTAGCAAATGTAGTATAGCAATATTTTTTGAATCCTGCTTGAGAGAGTTTTTTACCTGTAAGGTGCAAACAGAATCTGTAGCAGAGAATATTGCTCCAATGGCTGCAAACTAAAAAATATTAAGCGGTGTGACACGTAATGAACAAGAAACCGGAACAAGTTATGGTTTATTTACCTAGGTAATCAGAAATGGTGAGATCTCCGATATTCATTTTCTCGAAAAAATGTATAGCACCTAGGTTAAAACAGAACGGGAAATATCCATCAAAATGTAGGAGACAAGATTTTTGAAATTATGGGAGTTGATTGAGTTTTTTTTTTTTTTTTTGGTTACCTAATGATATGATAACAAATGAAATAAGAGTACCAACAGCACCAAATAACATAATGGTCATGAAGTTGCGGAAAAATTGCTTCTTCTTAACCTGAAACCTGGAAAAAACAAAATGTGTTGCTCAAACCTGACTTCAATAACCGTTTTATTGAACATAACCGGTTTGCATGGAATTCTGAAAAACTAACCCTGCATTGAATATAATCGGTGGAAGAAGGTAAATGAAGAAGAGATCTTCACTAAACACAAGAATCCTCGAGCTCTTTCCTCCACTTATAAGCAAGATCACAATGCCAGTACATGAACCCTGTGTCATTACAAGATTCCGTAATCGAACTTTAGCATTGCTTCTTGATCAAAAAAGTTTGTGTTGTTTTCAAGATTATGTGATGGAAAAAAAAGAAGCTGACAATGATAAGGGCAGTGATTGACTCGTTCATCCACCGAGTCTCCTCGAGCAAGTGACCAAGGACTATGCAAGCGCAAAGCAGAGCCACGAACAAGTTCATGGAGACGACTGATGCATGATCCGACGCAAACAGAGTCTCTGTTTTCGCCAGCATTGTGCTCAATCCGAATGCCATCTCCGTGAGTATATTTCCTATAATGACAAAACAATGCGTGATTTGTAGAATTTCAAGTATCTAAAAAAGGCTATTTTTTCTCTTTAGCCGCCGGGAAATTTCGAAAAATCCAGGAGAAGAATCAACATTTATTTAAAAGTGTGAATCCCAAGAATCTCAATACCTTGGAAAATTCAAGAGACAATTATAATAGACTAAGAAACTAAAACAAAAACCAAGAAAATGACTAATTTTCGAATAAAATTTGAAACTTCATTACGAAACATCTACTTTCCGTCTCTCTCCATCACCGGAATATTCGATTTCACACTTCCATTTACAGTAAAAAAATCTCAAAAGTATCAACAAAAATGAAAAAAAAAACTCGATTAAGCATCAAACACATACCTGGCAAAGTTAGGACCAATGAACAAATGGTTCTCTTAGGTTGTAGAGAGAGAGAGAGAGGGAGAGAGGGAGAGAGGGAGAAAGATGTTAGGGTTCGTTGAAGGAGGACAGCAAAGAGACGAGGACGAAGACTAGAGACCGCCAAAGATGGCGTATATATTTATAGATTGTCAGAGAGCCAAGTGGAGAGAGACAGAGAATGTCAACGCCCTCAAATCTCACATCAGCTCATCTTGACCGTTCGTATCTCCATCTCAAGAAACTATTCCGAATGGACGGCTGTGATTATCTAAAGGTGGAATTAGCTCATTGGTTATGAATGATGATGTTGTCGTGTAAAGATATGTCAAAACAACAGAGGGGAACACGCTTACCCTTTATTTACATGACCCTCTTGGAATCTTTTGATATGACGACCAAAGTGAAATAATCTTAGGATTATTCTCTTTTTAGGAACAAAGTGCAATGTATAGTGTTAGTGTTTCTATTCTTTTTGGCACCTTATAATCTTATATCGTATATGTTTTCAAATTTGTAAATGCTTACCCTATACGAGTTATCAACTTAATACTTTCAGATATATTAGTATTATGACCAGTTTCAAGCAAACATAAGAAAGTGCAATGACCAGTTTCTTATGTTTTTTTTGTGATTCGACATTTGGTTAATAAAATATAACTTAGCAAGAGAATTTGTTAGGCTTTTATGAATCTCTGATGAACAAATATAAATACACAAATACAAAGATGTTCCTAGTAAATATGAATGATCACACATTTGCTAATTTATCTTCTTTTTCTTTATGCAATACTTTGCCTCTGTGCTATAAATTATGGATCTTGACTAGAAGAAATATTGGATGTAAAAAAGTACTAAGTCATCATTACAAGGAAATGGCTTTTGTTAACCCTTTGAAAAATCATATTGTACTAGTTGCCCAGGTGTTTTTTTTCTTCTCTCTTCTTCTTATTGTTTGTTTTGCACTTTCAGGGAGAGCAAAAGCCAATTCTAGTGTTCCCCAATATTGGGGCCAATTTCATCATTATATGTCTCGTTTTATTTTTCTTCATCATGTATTCTTTCATCCTCATAACCTTTGAAATTTATTTTAACTTCATTATTTCGTTTTTTTTTTCTTGGAAAATCTTCTTTATTTCGTAAGAAATATGTGATTCGTAATTTCAAAGCATCATTAGATTCAAAGTTCAAGTTACAACATGTCAATGTGGAAAAGTATTTACATGACAATGGTTTTTATGAGAGGGATTAATCCGTTAACTATCACTGCTTTTTTTTTCATTATATAAAACATTTTCGTAGTTCGACCAAAAAAAAAAACATTTTCGTAGAAGACTAAATCTACATTAAGTCATGGATATTTTAGCAAATTAAAACGAGCAATGGACAAGACCATGATACTAGTCTTACTATATAATTAGATTCTTATAATAAAAAAATGTAACATGATAACTGGCAAATAAAAGCTTTAGAGTAAGCGGCATTGTATTCATTTCCCCCACGATGCATTGTCTTCTGACTTGTAGTTGTATATGTTTGCTTCATTCGTATCATTCAAATTACGAATTTTCTCCACTAAACCTTTTCGCAGTAAAGGTCATTTTCTACGATTTTTGTTTTATTTCTTACGTAATATCTCTACATCGTATATATAAGGCCATTTCCATCGGGAGTTTTTACCTAGTATCTAAGTAAGAAAAAATTATTAAAAAAAGAAAAAGCTGGAAAGAGAGAAACAATCGTATCTTGTTTAAACAATTTCAGATATGTTTTTAAGAGATTTTAAGAGACATTGGTGACACATATATACATATAAGTGGTTTAAAAAATCTGAAACTTATCTATTTTTAAATTTTATTAAAATATTAATATAATTTTTTCTAGATACAGCTTTTACATGTTTTACCGATAGACATGCTCTAAGATCTTTATGCTGAACTGGTTGATCAAATGTTACTGGAACAACCCGAGGGGAATTTAAAACATTGCAAAATCATAGCAGTGGGCCAAACTTGTTCATATATGGCAATTTGAATGCCTCGTGGTCTATGCTTTTGTGTCCGATCTACTACATTTATATATATTTTTTCTTCAAGATGCCACACATGTGCATGTATATACATTACATATAACTTTAATCTGAACCAGATTTACAACTGGAAAAATTTACATCACAGATACAGTTTCAAAGTATACCTAGAGAACCATAAAAGTAACATGGAATCTATATATATATCTACGATGAAATAGAAAGAATAGTTACTTGGATTCTTAATTATTTTCTATGTTTTGTTTTCGTATGAGGAAAAGAAAAAGAAAAGGAATCGAGAAGATTTAAACGAATGATGATGGTGGAGACACATTTAATGGCTTCCACATTGTGGTCGGCCAAAAGTATATTTTCGTTGGAACATGATGAATACCGAAAAACAATAGAACGGTACTAAGAGTTTTGAAATTTTAGTACTTCATATATTCACAATAAATACCAAGATTATCAAGTTAAACTCAAATGTTATTTAATAAAACAAAAGTTGAAATTAATGTCTGAATCTGTGTAATTTCTTCATTAATTTCTGTTAACAAATTCGTGGAAATTGGAAAAATTACAAAAGGGGATTTATCTAGCTTTTTTTTTGTTTCCAACCATTTATCTAGTACTAGGCGATAAATATATGAAAAAAAGATATGAATTACTCTGACCAAATTCGTCAGATTTATCAGTTTTTATTTCTTTTCCAGCCAGGTTTATTATCATCCTTATCCTATTACCTTATCATTTTCCCAAATATATCACTGAAAAATAATAAAGAAAATACAAATTCTCCAAGAAGCGGTAAAGCGTTTAGAGAGAGAAAAAAAAAAAAACGCCAGTCGCCATTGTTGTCCGAATCTTCTTCGCGTCTCTAAACAAGAACAACAACACCACCACTTCCTCTCTTAACTTCTTCACCTCAACTTACCCCCCAAATGATTTTCCCATCATATTCATCAATCCAGATCATGTTTCCATGATCAATAACATCTCTAAAACCCCTTTAGATCTCACCGGACTCGCATGGCGGCGATCCGAGGTTTGATCCAGGAAATGCGGTCGAGACCGCACCGTGTGGTACACGACGCAGCCTCAAACGCTTCTGGTTCGGACCCTTTCCAATGGTCGGAGCTCCCGGAGGAGCTGCTGAGAGAAATCCTGATTAGGGTTGAGTCGGTGGACGGCGGCGACTGGCCGTCACGGCGAAGTGCGGTGGCTTGCGCCGGCGTCTGCCGAATCTGGCGATTGCTCATGAAGGAGATCGTAGCTGTTCCTGAGATATCCTCTAAATTGACTTTCCCAGTCTCTCTCAAGCAGGTTCTCTTTCTGTACATATGTCTTATGCCTATTTTGAGTATCTGTGGTGGGTTTAAAACATAAAGTTAGTTTCTTTATCTATATGTAGAAAGGAAAAGTTACCCTTTTTAATTTGTTGCATTCAACTCAAGAGAAAATGGGCAACTGGATCTGCTGATGGGTGTGTAAACCTTATCCCATAACATACAGCGTCTGAGTTTGCGCTTTGTGCTAGTTTCTCCTAAACTGTGCTAATCACATGATCTCATTTGATTTTCTAAGTGTTGTTATGCTGAAACACAAAGCTTCTTAGTTCTTTTGATGATTGATAGACACTTTATATTGGTTTTGCTATTGAGTTGATGTTGTTGTTAGCAAATAAATAAAAAAAGAAGCTGAAGGATTGGTTGGTGCTTTTGAATGTTTACGCAGCCTGGCCCAAGAGATTCTCTGATTCAGTGCTTCATAAAACGTAACCGAAATGCGCAATCGTATCATCTCTATCTCGGTTTAACCAACTGTAAGCCATCTCTGTTCTTCTTTCGGGTTTAAATTCCGAGTTCTGTAATTGTTAGTACTTAGTAAAGATCCCTTTTTTGTTTATTTTTTTCTGGCAGCTTTGACGGATAATGGGAAGTTTCTTCTTGCTGCTTGTAAGCTGAAGCGCGCAACTTGCACTGATTACATCATGTCTTTGCGCTCCGACGATATGTCAAGGAGAAGCAACGCATATCTAGGCAGAGTGAGGTATGCATATAACACTATCTCCTTGTCAGATGTGAAAGTTTTGAGTTTGAGCAGAATTTATAAAAGTATGCATCTTTATCTAAACTCTGTTTTTGTTATCGCAAGATCAAACTTCCTTGGAACCAAATTCACGGTCTTCGACGGTAACCTGATGCCACAGAGCAGAGCAACGAAGATGATGAAGAGCCGGTCTTCTAATCTCATGAAAGTTTCACCTCGAGTTCCTCAGGGAAGTTACCCCGTCGCTCACATCTCATACGAGCTAAACGTCTTAGGCTCCCGGTAAATTATTCTACACATTCGGAAATGGAAGCCTTTTGTTTAAAGTCTCTTGATCATTATGATCTTTTACAATCTCTTGATTGTATAACAACAGGGGACCGAGAAGAATGCGTTGCATAATGGATACAGTACCTATGAGTGTCTTGGAGCCTCGAGGAGTAGCTTCGACACCCACAAGCACCTTTTCTACTCGGTCATCGCCGTTCTTTAGGTCTCACTCAAAACCAATACGCAGCAACAGCGCATCTTGCAGCGACTCAGGTAACAACAGCTCGAGAGACCCACCATTGGTGCTGAGCAATAAGACTCCACGATGGCACGAGCAGCTACGTTGCTGGTGCCTGAATTTCCATGGTCGAGTCACGGTGGCCTCGGTCAAGAACTTTCAGCTTGTGGCGGTCAGCGACTGCGAAACAGAGCAGCCATCTGAGAGGATTATACTCCAGTTTGGTAAAGTTGGGAAGGACATGTTCACCATGGATTATGGATATCCGATTTCTGCGTTTCAAGCGTTTGCGATTTGCCTGAGCAGTTTTGAGACCAGAATCGCCTGTGAATGATGAAGAGACAAACCTTAAGCACCTCCTTGTACTTATTGTTGTTGTCTGTAAATGGTGAAATATTCGTGAAAAAAATCTCAGGATCGTTTGATAGTATTTGTCTGGATTCTTCACTACCATTCGGATCTGTCTGTTGTATCCTTTTTTTTGTATTTGACGCAAAGAAGAATCTCAGAAATATGAGAACGTTAGATTCTTGTCTGAATACTATAGATTATAGAATTTTACAAGACATTTTCCGCAGAATAATTTACTCTATAACAGAAATATGTTATTTCTCTCAGAGATGCAAGCAGCTTGTGCTTAACGTCTTGGCTGCAGCATTCTCCTCTTCTTTCACTGGAACGTGATCGCTGCATTCTCGTCCTAAAGGTTCTCTATGATCTCTCCATAACCACGAAATCACCATTGAATTTTGGGAACTTCTTTGAAATTTTTGGGAATCACTTGACATTGAATTTTCTTGAATCCTACTTTATTTAAAGAAAAAAAAATATTCTTGGATTGTGTCCTTACGAGTTTAGAAAGAAGGAAAAAAATTGACGTGGTAAAGCTGAATTGGTCACTGAGACCAAAAACCAGTAAGTTACTTATAAACTTCATCATCTTCGTCAACACGGTCATAAGTTAAGCTTAAAACAGAAGCATAAGAGCCAACAATCTCAGACAAAAGGGCAGTTCTACTTGTTTCATTGACCAAAACAGGGAGAGGTTATAACTTATTACCATGGAGCCGATATGGCTTTTTGAAACTCAAGCTCCACAGCTTCATTTTCTTGGCTAAGCATTTCCACACGTGACTTCATGTCAGCTATCTTTTTCTCAGCGGCTTCCTTCTTCTCTTTCGCATCTGCTTCTTGTCTCTTCAGCTCACAAATTTTGCGTGCCAACTCAGCCCTCATTTCTTCTAATTCGCGACGTCCACTCTCTTCATCTTCGATGTCTTCCTCAAAACATTTTCGTTCCTCCGCGTTCCTAGCTCGCAAATCTTTGAGATGCAACAATCTGCTGATTAGTAACTGAGGAGATACAACGTCGAAACCATGCTTCTCTAGATCGGCAAAGGAAACACTGAGGTCGTTGAGCTTGCTCGTGGGATCATCGAGTTTCAGATCTTTAGCTTCGTCTAGTAAGCCGTAAAAGGTCACCATCATGCCAACTGCTGACCACTCACGGATATCGTCTTTAACCTCAAGCAAAGGGCTGAAGTGAGGTCGTTGTGGTTTCGATTTGAAACCGTCTGTTAATTCACACCTCTTCCAGTATGGAGACTTCTTTGCAAAAGGCAAATCCATTAGAGTGTCTTTGGCCGGTGACTCCTCAACACAAGCAGCAGCAGCAGAGCTATTCACCAGGTCCAAGCTCTGATTACAGGATAGCTCTGGATAGATCGTTGTGGAAAGAACAAAAGGAAAAACAAACTGTTTTAGCATATGTTTTTGAAAAAGGACGCATCTAAGCTACTATAAAATAAATCTGCTTAGTATAAAGATTTACGAACCAGTGGATAAGTTTCCTATCGAAACAGAGAGAGGCTGATCAACAACTTCACCATCGTTGCAGATTTTTTTACTTGATTCATTGATCTCAGCTTTTGAACCGTTGCTAGTCCCATCTACAAATTATACAACCAATGGCATGATTAAGAAGATTTGGCAAGAAACAAAGATACCAAAACTAATATGGGCTAATGCCGATTGAGACATACCAGTTTCTTCATTCAGGTTCGAGTGTTGTTCTTGTTCTCTTTTCCTTTTTCTACTCGTAGCTTCGCTATTCTCCTCCTCAGGGATCTGCGCACAGAATGTAAAACCATCATTCAAAGATAATTAACAATCATGAAGGCTAATATAAAAAGCACAATCTGACAAACTACCAAGAAAGTGAGACTGAGTTATGTTTTAAACAACGGACTAACTTTACCTTATGTGGAGTTGAATCATTTCCAGATTCATTCAGATTCATCATTGGCTCAGGTGACTTCAATGGGGATATATTCCCTACAGTTTTGGCCTCTGTTTGTTTCAATGGTGCTGCAGTTATGACCGAAGACGGGGTTACAGAATCTTTTGCTACAATACGTTGTTTCAATGGTGTTGCAGTTTTAGCTTTAGTGAGTGGCTTAGCACCAGAACAAGTGCGAATTGGATTCTTGTTTAGGATGCTGGAAGGAGTCTCCTTCACGGATCCTTGCTGAAAATGGAAAGAACATAACAGCTTCAGTTGAGACCAACAAACCAAAGTTGACAGATATGTTGATTGAGACTAGTGGAATCGATACCTTTGGTGCGTTACGCCAAACCCGATTTGCCCAGTCCCACACCATCAAAGGCCTAAGCTCAGCGTGATTAAATACACATTCCTCCTTTGTAGCCGCTAAATTAACTGAGTAACGTTTCCCAGAGAGAATTTTCCTCACCGACCCTTGGAACCACCCAGAGCGATGCAATGCCTCTACCCATTGCAACAACCGATATTCTCCAGCCGAAGAAGGAGGCGGTGTGGGCCTAAGACGGTGCGCATCAACAGTCGTGGTTGGTGTTGCCTCACCGCCATTGCAGCTCAACTGCTGATTAATGTCCTTGACAATGAACTTCTTCTCATCATCCTCTTCGACCTCTGTAACCATGATTGCCGGGTACCACCCACCTTCCATTTCATCTTTGACAGGACTGACTTCCACCATTGCTCCGGAGCAAAACATGGACTTATCCAATTTCTTCAAGGACAACAAAGAGGCAAGTTAAAAAAATCTACTCTTAAGATTCACAAAATCCGATGCAACAAAAAAAAAACAAAGAGAGAAAAACGTTTAACTATTCAATCATAGCATGCTGCAAGAGACACAAAGCATCAACATTTAGCAAGAAAGCAGTAAACTTTAACATAACAGAGACGAGAAAGCATCAACATTTAATAAGAAAGTAGCAAACTTTAACATAACAGAGACACAAAGCATCAACATTTAGCAAGAAAGCAGCAAACTTTAACTTAACAGAGACGACAAAGCATCAACATTCAGCAAGAAAGCAGCAAACTTTAAGAAAGATAACCCGATTTAAGAAAGGACGAGCACTTCGATTGAAACCAGAGCCTCGTACCTTAGTTTCCGGTACGATCCATTTCCAACCGGTCCAGTGAAGATGAGCCCGCAACTGGTTTCTCTCGAACTCGATAATGTCCGGTGGTGAATCGAAGTAAACCAAAAACTTGTCACCTTCTGATTTCTTCTTTAAGATAAAACCCGTCCACCACCCATCTTTATGATCTGCGTCGACCACCGTTCCTTCCTCCAAAACGACGCTGTTCTGTAGATCTTCCGGCGGGATCGACCGAATGAGTCTCTGCTCGACCATTTCGGTGAGGGGAGAGGAACCGTCGTCGCTTAGCAAAGTTATGTAGCGGATACAGAGCTTCTTCCGTCCAGATTTGGTAGGGTTCTCCTCTAAGACTGCTCGGAACCAGGCGCCTACAAAACCTTCCTCTTCAGAACACACCTCAACCTCACAACCCTTTGACATCATTTTGCTCCTTACTCAAACTAGTCAGATAAAGGGAAACCCTAAAAAAAACAAAATTAGCAAAACCCCGCCTTTCTTCTTCCCCAAAACCCAACTTTCAAGTCTGAATGTGTGTGAATACAGCTCATTTACATCATTTACGTCATATATCCCTTGATTGATTGTGTGTAAAAATCAATTATTATTATTATTTTTTCACCTTTGTTTGGCGCGATCAAAATTAGGAAAAAAAGAAAAAGAAATATTGTGATAAGAATAGCTCTATTGGGCCTACGTTAATGAGGCCCCCATGATGAATGTGGCCCCTTTAGAGTAACTTGCGAACTTCAAATGACAAAACACCGTTACGTGATTTTACGACCAAAGGATAGACTACTAACAACGTACATTGTCTCTAATATGCTGCAACTATTTCTATCAATTATATCAACCACATCTTCCACATGCTTTATGCATGTAATTTTCGTTAATTATAATGAATTTCTGTAACTAACAAGATTACAATTAAACAGATATATGAGAAATCACATGATTCGTTGATCTCAAAAAAATAAAAAGAGAGACACAAAATATAAAAACGCATGCTTATGATTACAAGTTACAACAACATCATGAGATACAGAGATATACATAATAATATAACATTACGAACAAACCAAATCAGACACAAAAGATACACACACGTTACGAGATAGGGATTTTTCATTGCGGTTTGTTCATGTAGTTCTCTTGGAAAGAGAGGAAATAGATAAACCTAGTAGCAGAAGAGAAGCAAATAGTGATAAGGCAAGCGATGTTGCAATGTAACGACAAAACTTGTCGTAGACATTACAAATCTTGTTCCACCCAATTTCTTCGTTTCCGTTCAACGCTATGTACGCAACTCCTCCCGCCGTTCCCGTCGCAGACGCCAAAATCCCCACCACCACCTGTTCACGTTTATGTTTCGGAAAATACATTTAAATAACCGCAAGTTTGTGTGGAAGTGATTCAAACATACTTGTAAAACAAGTTACCATGTCAAAGGAGGCTAGGTAAATGGATAACTGTGCAGCGAACTCAGGTCGCAAGTGTAGAGAAATGGAAACAAGTGTTGAGATTAAGGCGTAGAAACTAGCCACCACAAGAGCCACCACGAAATATCTGGAATAACATAAAATTTGAACTAAAAACATATACTTCGATCAAGAAGTCTTGATTATGATATGATGATCCAAGATTGAGTTTAGTTTAAAGAGACGGACATGAAAGCGGGCGAGTCGTTGAACTCGGCGGAGACAGGAGCAGGAGACGGAGCTCCAGGGAGCTGAGCCATCTCGGTCTGGTCGCTGGTCACCATTACTATTAGAGCAGTTAGTGTGGCGGAGAAAAACAGAACTCTTAGTACGATGTCTATTTTCCGGCAATCTAAGAAACCGGCAGCTGAGGACGGTGGTGGTTGTTCCACCGACGCTGGAAGCGGTTCAGATTTTCCGGTTTCTGGGTCGGGGTTTTCAGTAGATGCCATCAAAAGGTTAGCTATATATACTTTTATTCTTTTGTGGATGTCGATGGAGGTTATAATTTGAGGTCGAGTTGGACTGATGTGAGTTATTAAATTGGCTGCTACATTACAATATACGTGTGTATATATAGTCTTAGTGATGAAGTGTGGTTACCCTCACGCCAAGAAACAAGTATAATATGTACACATGGCATTTTTTGGGTTCTCACTTCTCAGTTGTGTTTACATATTTAAAATAAGGTGCAAACAAAATCTAGAAAAAATCAAATGTATGTTTATATGTATAACTATGGATAATGATGACTTAAGAATATGTTAGGCCAACCCCAAAGAAAGGTTGGTGAGGAAATGGGAGTTGATAATCAATATGATAAAAACATTAAAAAGTAAGGAAATGTGGAGAGTGGTTAAACAATCATTAATTTGCATAGAAGAGTAATTTTTATATATGCTCTTAGGTGCCACTTTGCTTTCTACTTGTGGCTGCAGGTAAACTATGTAAATGATATCTTATCGTATGAAACATTGAACTGCAAGAAACAAAAGTCCAGTAGTATATTGTAATGTTTTAACATGGGAAGAAATTGCTTCAGATAATGTACGAAACAGAACAGTTTTGTTGTCCTAACAAAAGCACCAAACGTTATCTTGATACCAAGACATAGATACACATGTCAAGGGAAAACAAAATACAAAGTCAGACCTAACAATAATAATATATGAATCGCTATCATGGTTTTTTTCTTTCGTATCTTAATAACACCTAACATGTTTCAAACAAAATATACAAATGATTCCAAGTTTACTAAGAACCTACACATCTTCAAATATGCTATCGATTTGTGCTTGAAATATTAGAAAAAGTATATTGGACTTGAGTGAAAGGCCTTATGGGTTCAGTAAGCCCATTTATCACGAAAGAAAGTCCACTTCTTAGGAATTTTCCAAAACTCTCTTTCTCAGTTGTCGGTAAATCTTATGCGACGAAACTACCAGATAGATCGTAGCCATAGATTTACCCTGCTAAGGTAAATGGATGCAACGACAGGAATCTTTTCAATTTGATCTTTGGTATCTTTTTCGGTGCTATATCTAGCTTTATTGATGTGATTATCTTGCGCGATATCGATATTATCTCGGTAAGTTATATGATTCGATTTTCTTTTTCCAATTGACAGCTAAAAAGTTTGCTATAATAGTATATAAAAGAAAATTTGGATTTCAATGCATGAACTTATCCTAATAATAACGTGTCAAAATATTGATCATTACTAAGTAACCATAGATTTACCAACCAACTCTAAGGGTGTATCAATACAAATGCAATGATAAGAGTCTTTTTAATTTGATCTCTGGCATTTTCTTCGGCGCTAAATCTAGTTTTATTGATGGAATTATCTTGCGCGATATCAACATTATCTCGGTAACTTATATGATTAGTTTTTTATTTTTAAAATTGACAGCTAAAAAGTTCGATATAGTACTATATAAAAGAATTTGACCAAAAAAATTAATATATTTAAAAAAAATTGAGATTTCAATGCATGAACTTATCCTAATAATAACGTGTCAAAATATTGATCATTACAGAGAAAAAAAAATTATTTATAAAAGATCAACAATATGATACATCTATAAGTACTAACACATACAATGTTTTAATGAAACATTCAACAATGAACAAAATTTAGATTATTTTGTATTCTTCAATATAAGGATCGTCCCATTGTATATCGTTCATGACCGCATCCCATTATTGTGTAATCCCTTGTTTTTTTATCGATGTGATTTTGTACTATGAAAGTTTGTTCTTTTTATTTTTGTTTTAAATGATGTTAGAAATTATAGATCTGAGTTTAACCGTCTGTTGTTTTTTTGTCAATGGAAGATTACACAAAAGAAACGCAGCTGCAAAGAGAATGGACGCGAGGATAGGAAAGTTTTTCTAGTGATGTCTCCAGCTTTGCCGATGAGTTACCCTTGTGCGACTATGACATCATCTCGGTATCTTCTATGATTCTCCTGTTAGTTTTCAAATGAATAACTTATAATTCAATATTCTAGTAATAAATAAATGAAGAAAATTTAGATTTCAGTGCATAAGAGCATCTACATCGCCATCGGGTAGATAATCTTCAAGTATCTGATCTATATGATATCAATATAATTCATTTATGCAATTAAGTTTTAAGTTATTAAAGAAATGAACCAATTAAACTTGTATTTAGGTAAAGACGTTTAAAAAATATATCACGGAGTAAAAAATAACCATCTTAAAGGGATAAACCATATCATATTATGTGGTAAACACATAAAAAGAGTTACAAACATTGAATTGTACGTTGATTTTGCAAAATAGGGATTGTTATGTTGTATGCTGTCGGTGAAGGGTCCCATAATACATTAGTACAATGCCTTACATTTTTTCTCTTTTTTTTGGTCAATGTAATTTTATTTTGAGAAAATTTTGTTTCCTACATTTTTTTTTGTTAATGATGTTTAATTTTGTTTATCCAACAGTTTTCATTAAGAAAAGATTGCACAAAGACACATAGCTGTGAGGGAAAATGGAGGTGATGACAGGAAAGTTTTTTGATTATGTCCATGCAGCCTCTACCGATGAGTTTCCCTTCTGTGACACTTGCATTATTTGGATAACTTTTATGAATCACTTTTTGTTAATCAAATTGATGGCATATGAAACTTCGAGGTTATGACTTCCCTATTGTTTCTCTTCTTGTCTTTACAGGATTGCCTCTCTCTCATCAAGCTCTTGGTTCTCCTTTTCGATCAGTCGAATCAGAATGTCGCATTTTCTTGCGAGTTCCTGACTCGTGCGGAATTTCACAAACCAGTCAAATCTGAACAAAGGCGATGTCCTGAATGCCACCTTTAGCTCCTCCCAATTCCCATACCCCAATTTATGGATCATGCAGATCTGTTTTCAACTATCAAAAGTTTCTCAATGATCAAGCTTTTAAAATAGAATTCTGAAACAATGGAGCGTAAAGGAAAAAGTGAAAACGACAGACCATGGAACAGTCTTCATTATACAACTTCTCTTTGTTCTGAGCGTATTAAATCTTTGGTTCCAGCCAAGGGTTGAAAATAAATTTGCATGATCCACAAACTTGGGTATGAGAACTAGGAGGAGCTGAAGGCAGCATTCAGGACATCGCCTTTATTCAGGTTTGACTGGTTTGTGAATTCTTGCACAAGTCAGGAATTCGCAAAAAGAAGTAACACTCTGAGTCAACTGATTGCAAAAGAGAACCAAGAGCTAGATGAGAAAGAAAAGCAGGGACGTAAAGATAAGAAGCAAAACAATAGGGAAGTTATAACCTCGAGTTTGCAGAAGCTGAGAAAGGCCAAGACGAAGGGCTTAAGAAGAAGTGCATCATGCGCATATCATGGACTCTCTTGTGCATTCAAAGATATATGAGGATCACATAGCAATGCTTGAAGGTATTATATTGTAATGTTTTTTACATAGAAAGAAACTGCTTCAGATATTACCTAGACAAAACAGAACAGTTCAGTTTTATTGTCCTAACAAAAGCATCCATCTTTATTTTGATTAGGAAGATATAGTTAGATCTGATTCAGATCATTTACTGGAGTGAATTATATTCCGGATTTGAGCAATGCAGTTTCGAGATCCTTAAAAGATTGATGGTTCACTTTACGCTTTAAAGGTGATGAAAATTTATAGATACGATGTACTTGGTTGCATAGGAAAATTCTTCCGCTTTGGATTTGCCTATTGGACCATAAGGCCTACATTCAAGCCTAGAAAAATACATAGGCTTGAATGTAAGCCTTATGGTCCAATAGGCAAGTCCAAAGCGGGAGAATTTTCCTATGCGGGCGGGTAAATCTGATTCGTGGAAACGACCAAATACATGGTATCCATAGATTTTCATTACTTTTAAAGTGCAAAGGGAACCCTCGATCTCTCAAGGATCCCGAAACCCGAGCGAATTCGTAGCCGCCATGCCGAAGATGTCGAATTCCAATGACGCTTTCTCGTCCGAGGAGGATGAAGAGCTCGTTAAGAACAATAAAGAAGAAGAAGAAGACGAGGATGAGCTTGAGGCTGTCGCTCGTTCCTCTGACTCCGACGAGGAGCCCGTACCCGACGAATCCCCAGTCTCTGACGAAGAGGCCGCCCCTATAGAAGATGATTACGAGGTTTGTGCTCCCCGATTTCGTTCCGATGCTGTGATTTTCGCTTTTCTCAGTCTCACTGCGTCTTATTGTTCTTTGATTCCCCTTTGATGTAATGGTTTTGATGCTCGATTGTGCGAGATTTAAGTCTTAGTGTACTGAGTGGGCTTCGTTTCTGTTTGTTCTGAAAGTTATTGCTGATGGGAAAAGTTTGTTGAATGCATGCACGGTCGCTCATTGTGGTAATTTGGTTTATGCAGGACGAAGAAGACGAAGAGAAACTTGAGATCAGCAAACGTGAGAAAGCCAGACTTAAGGAGATGCAGAAGTTGAAGAAGCAGAAGATTCAGGAAATGCTTGAATCACAGAATGCTTCCATAGATGCGGATATGGTGCGTTGTTTGAAGTTATTATCTCAAGTTTTTTTTTGTTCTTAATGTATTCTTAAGGAATTGTCATATCTGAATCATTTCATCTTATTTAGAACAATAAGGGAAAAGGGAGACTCAAGTATCTTCTGCAGCAAACCGAGTTATTTGCACACTTTGCTAAAGGTGATCCATCTTCGTCTCAGAAGAAAGCGAAAGGAAGGTGTGTTGGATGCAATTGATTCCTTAAGTATTGGTTTGTTCATTGGTTCTGGTCTCAGAACAAATGTGATGAGCATAGCCCCTGATTTATTGGGTTTTTAACTTTTACCTTCAGGGGTCGTCATGCTTCCAAAGTAACTGAAGAGGAGGAAGATGAGGAGTACTTGAAGGAAGAAGAGGATGGCTTAACTGGATCTGGAAACACGAGGTTGCTCACACAGCCCTCTTGTAAGTACCCGTATTCTGCTCTTTGGTGTGGAAGTATTGCATATTGATCATTTATCTGCGAGCAAGAAGTGAAATGCGATTGTGATCTGCTTTTATTTCTGTTACATATAACTGTTGTTTTGACCTCACAGTTACTCGCTAGTATAGCGTAAATTTTCTTGGAAAGCTTATCTTTTTTTCTTCCTCTCAAATCACAGGTATTCAAGGGAAGTTAAGAGATTACCAATTAGCTGGTTTAAACTGGCTTATTCGGCTGTATGAGAATGGCATCAATGGAATTCTTGCTGATGAAATGGTAAACAAATCTCCCCCAAGGGTCCAAGCAAAACAAGTTCTCTTAATTTCTATGTTGCAAATCATTAAAAAATTGTTTCCCTGTGGTCTAGGGTCTGGGGAAGACGCTTCAAACGATTTCTTTGCTTGCTTACCTTCATGAATACAGAGGAATCAATGGTCCTCATATGGTAGTTGCTCCAAAATCAACCCTTGGTAATTGGATGAACGAAATTCGCCGGTTTTGTCCTGTATTGCGTGCTGTGAAATTCCTTGGTAATCCTGAGGAAAGGGTAAGTCCCGAGCTTTATGCCATCTCAGACTTCATATAAATGCTTATGCCTGAATTCTGAGATGTATGTTAATAAATGCAGAGACATATTCGTGATGACCTGCTAGTTGCTGGGAAATTTGATATTTGCGTCACAAGCTTTGAGATGGCCATCAAAGAGAAAACAGCATTGCGCCGCTTTAGCTGGCGTTATATTATCATTGATGAAGCGCATCGAATCAAGAACGAAAATTCACTCCTTTCGAAAACCATGAGAATTTTTAGCACCAATTATCGGCTTCTTATCACGGGAACTCCCCTTCAGGTGTTTGCTCTATCTTATTCTTGAAGATTTGGACACTGAGGTTTTTTTCTGTATGCTGAAACAACTTTTCTAACTGTATGCTGAAACAACTTTTCTTTGTAAATGCAGAATAATCTCCATGAACTGTGGGCTCTTCTCAATTTCCTTCTGCCTGAGATTTTTAGCTCAGCAGAGACTTTCGATGAATGGTTTCAAATTTCTGGTGAGAATGACCAGCAGGAAGTTGTTCAACAACTTCACAAGGTATGCATATTCTTTTTGCGTCTATCGAGTTTATCCCGTCTTACTTGTTACTTGCTAGGCTAATCGTATTCCGTAATCCTTTTAGGTTCTTCGTCCATTTCTTCTTAGGAGACTTAAATCAGATGTTGAGAAAGGTTTGCCACCAAAGAAGGAGACAATACTCAAAGTTGGCATGTCTCAGATGCAAAAACAATATTACAAGGCTTTACTGCAGAAGGATCTTGAAGCGGTTAATGCTGGTGGAGAACGCAAACGTCTACTAAACATTGCAATGCAACTGCGTAAATGCTGTAATCACCCTTATCTCTTCCAGGGTGCGGAGCCTGGTCCCCCATATACCACAGGAGATCACCTTATAACTAATGCTGGTAAGAATAGCATACTAAAGCCTTCAGATTTATGTGTAAATGTTTTTTTTTTTAAGTATCTTCATATTGTTATTTCAGGTAAGATGGTTCTCTTGGATAAATTGCTTCCTAAGTTGAAGGAACGTGATTCGAGGGTTCTGATATTTTCTCAGGTAACCGATGATACAGAACATCTAGAGATAATGGTTTCTTTCTGTTCATATTCTCTGCTTCCTTTGTCTATGTGAAGCCTGAACGTTTTTCTTTTCTTTGCTCATATTATGTCAGATGACGAGACTTTTGGATATTCTTGAGGATTATTTAATGTATCGTGGGTATCTATATTGTCGTATTGATGGAAATACTGGTGGTGATGAACGAGACGCCTCCATAGAAGCCTACAACAAGCCAGGAAGCGAGAAATTTGTTTTCTTGTTATCTACTAGAGCAGGAGGGCTTGGTATCAATCTTGCTACTGCAGATGTTGTGATTCTTTATGATAGTGACTGGTAAATCTCTTATCATGTCCATTGTAGTTTGTGAGTATTCTCTTCACTTTTAACGAGTCTGGCGGATTTTGGCAGGAACCCACAAGTCGACTTGCAAGCTCAGGATCGTGCCCATAGGATTGGTCAAAAGAAAGAAGTTCAAGTGTTTCGGTTCTGCACCGAGGTTAATATTCTCCCCTTGTATGTCAAGTAAGAACAGACTGAGAGTTTGAATTAATTATGTATTGGTTGTTTACAGTCTGCTATAGAGGAGAAAGTGATTGAGAGAGCTTACAAAAAGTTGGCGCTTGATGCTCTAGTTATTCAACAAGGACGATTGGCAGAGCAGAAAAGTAAGTCTTTTTGTAACGAGGATAAGAGATTGCAAAATGCATTAGCATTAGTTCATAGAATTAATTTGTATCATTACTACATGCAGCTGTCAATAAGGATGAGCTGCTTCAAATGGTAAGATATGGTGCTGAGATGGTGTTCAGTTCGAAAGATAGCACAATCACAGACGAGGATATTGATAGAATCATTGCGAAAGGAGAGGAGGCAACAGCTGAACTTGATGCCAAAATGAAGAAATTCACAGAAGATGCTATACAGTTTAAAATGGATGACAGTAAGGGTGTCATGGATCCTTTTTCGGTATCTGTTGTGTTTATAGTGTAATATTTGGATAACCAATCTCTGATTTGTCGCAGGTGCTGACTTTTATGATTTTGATGATGACAATAAGGTATTTCTTGTGTATTTCATTGCATAATTTAAGCTTTCGTGTCATACCTTAGTTTATGACTTGAAAATCAAATTTACTGGTTTTTTAAATAGGATGAGAACAAGCTTGATTTTAAAAAGATTGTTAGCGACAACTGGAATGATCCACCAAAGCGGGAGAGGAAGCGCAAGTAAGTGTTCTTTATTCCTAAACATTGTGCAGTCCTACTTTGCCTATCTTCATAAACTTTATCTAACAGAAAAATCCCTTTTGCTTTATCTACTGTATCTTCAGCTACTCTGAAGCTGATTATTTTAAGCAAACATTGCGTCAAGGAGCTCCAGCTAAACCTAAAGAGCCTAGAATTCCGCGGATGCCCCAGTTGTGAGTACCTCAACAAACATTACTCTGCATCTGTGAACTGCCTTTTCCATGTCTTGATGGTATTTTTACCCTAATAACCTCGTATCGTGTCCATCCCACAGGCAGGATTTCCAGTTCTTTAACATTCAGAGATTAACCGAGTTGTTTGAAAAGGAAGTACGCTGTCTTGTGGTAGGGCTCTTTAATTGAAATACTCGTCAGTGGTTTGTTGTGCTATAGAGAAAGTATTCGGCAAATAAGAACAACTTGCTTCTCTTTGGTTTCAGCAAAAAAATCAGAAAAATCAGCAGAAAGACACAATTGATGTAGAAGAACCAGAAGGTGAAGCTCAGTTTCTCAGTTTGTACCCACTTTGCTAACATGTTTTCCAGCGAATTTATTACTGATTAGGAATTTTTGTGTAGATGGTGGAGATCCCTTAACTGCTGAAGAAGTAGAAGAAAAGGAGGCTTTGTTGGAGGAGGTAAGTGAAAATGTTTGATGTTAAAGGAGCCTTTACACATTTGAGCAGCTGGGCTTTATTTAATTGTTTGTAATTGTTAATCTGCAGGGTTTCTCAACATGGAGCAGAAGAGACTTCAATAGTTTCCTCAGGGCTTGTGAGAAGTATGGCCGCAACGACATCAAAAGCATTGCCTCTGAGATGGAAGGTAAAACAGCGGAAGAAGTTGAAAGATATGCCAAAGCATTCAAAGAGCGATACAAGGAGCTGAACGGTATGTAACAAGTTTAGATGCTAAGTAATATATGTGGTGTTTTACATATCGATTATTTCTTACATGTAAACAATAAGAGCTTATGCACTCATTTGCTCTCCAAATGTGTAGATTACGACAGGATTATTAAGAACATTGAGAAGGGAGAGGCAAGAATCTCTAGGAAGGATGAAATCATGAAAGCCATAGGAAAGAAACTGGATCGCTACAGAAACCCTTGGCTGGAACTTAAGATTCAGTACGGTCAGAACAAAGGGAAGCTGTACAATGAAGAGTGCGACCGTTTCATGGTCTGTCGTTTTCACCGTTTCCTTTACGCTCTATTGTTTCATTATTCTAATATGAAATCTTGATCGTTGGGAAACTTTTGATGTTTGAAAACAGATCTGCATGATCCACAAGTTGGGCTATGGGAACTGGGAGGAGCTGAAGGCGGCGTTCAGGACGTCGCCTTTGTTCAGGTTTGACTGGTTCGTGAAATCACGCACCAGTCAGGAACTCGCGAGACGATGCGACACTCTAATTCGTCTCATCGAAAAGGAGAACCAGGAGCTTGACGAGAGAGAGAGGCAAGCTCGTAAAGACAAGAAGCTCGCAAAGGTAAATAAAAAAGAGTTAAACATGTTCATATGTAGTTGTAGTCTTTTGATTTGATTCGTTTGGATGCTTATGATTTTCTGGTTTTTTTAATAAATCCTTGAAGAATGCAACCCCATCAAAGCGGTCCTTAGGAAGGCAACCAAGTGAGAGTCCTTCATCACTGAAGAAGCGAAAGCATCTGAGATGATTTATCTGAAGCTCATTTTCATATGTATATCAGTTTGCTTAGTTTTTGTTGTTAAATATTTATGTAAGCGAATCTTAAAAGTTAACTTCAATCTGGTTTGGTGAATGTTGTCCTAGTTGACTTGGAGATAAAATGTTATGAATGTTGTTTTATCGAAAACAATATTTCTTTACATTAATTTGCGTTTTCTTTTGTCAACATTTGCTGAATCTTTTTTGGAAAGAAGATGCATAGCGTTTTTTGGTGGTGTATCGTGTAAAAAATGGTTTTGTCACGGATACCACATTTCGAGGAAAAGGAAGAGAAAACGTGAAGTCTAGATTCGTTTCTGCATCTTTATTCGTTCGTAGACTTTATGTTGCTGCCAGAAAACTGAAAAAACAGAGGAATCGAATGTCTCGTGAATAAGGCCATTTATTAGTAATCGTTGTTCAAGAAAGAAGGAAAAGAGTAGATGGCCGTATGAGAGAATATATATTATATATGGACAAATGGTAAATGACAGAAGCTTTGGTCTCTCTGCTTCCATCAAATCTCAGACCCCAAAAATAATCTTCTTTTCTCTTTTCTTGATGTCGCTTAGTTCATCAAGAATTGAGGATATTTTCCTCCTTTCTTTCCTTTTTTCTTTTTAACTTGGAGAAGTCTTAGCCTCTATGCTTCCACTGACGCTAGCTGAGTCACCACTGGTCTCAGCTGGCTCTTGACGGCTCAAGCCACTGACCATAGGAGAAGAAACTGCAGCAGTCACAGCCTCTGTGGTGGGTTCATTGCTCGAGCTTATTGGAGCTGATGCGCCGCTGAGTGAGGATGATCCGATTGGGTATGGAGCCACGGGCATATCGGTCAGCGAAGAAGCGGACGGGCTGTAGCTAAGTGATGAACCCATTGAGTGATCAAACTTGCACGCCGGTCCAAACTTGCAGATTCCGTGCTGCGCAAAGTGAGTGCATTGCGCTACGCCCTGTCTCAAAAAAAAAAAAACATATTCAAATGTTGTCGCCTCATTCCAAAACTGGCGTTATCAAATCGGATCGAGGTGTGTGTCCATAGAGAAAGAAAAAAGACTTACGGGACGAAGTGGAAGGCCAATGGAGCTGAGGAGAAGACCGGGTTTAGGTTGAACTGCATCCAGAGGATGATGGTATCTGCACAAGGATCCGAATTTACAGTCTCCAGTTCTCATAAAGTATTGGCACTCGGGTTGATCAGGTCGCTGAGGAAAAGATTGTTCTTTTGGAGTATTCGAGGAAGGCCCAGACTGGTATGTTCCGGTGTAAGCACCACCTGAAGGAGATAACGGCGCCATTCCATAAACAGAGCTCGATCCAATAGACGGTTGAGTTCCAGGCGAAGGCATTGCACTCAGAGAAGCCTTTTACAAAAATCGACTGATTCTTTTTAGCAAAAAAAAAGGTAGCAAATGAAGAATTTAGAAAGAAAACGAGTTTGATATAGAATATACCTGGTAAGGATTCCAACCAGGGTATGGAACCATTCCGGGAGGCAGAACCATTGGAGGACCATAATGGCTTGGAAGATATGAACCAGGTAGCAGAGAAGGCCTTGCTAAAACTAAACCATATTGTTGAGACGAAGGCACGGCTTGGGATTGAAGTGTTGGATAGATAGTCTGTAGCTGCGGCTGCGGCTGTGGCTGCTGTTGCTGCTGCTGCTGAGGTGGTCCCTGTACAGCGAGTGGCACGGGATGGTTGAATCTACAGGTCAAACCAAATTTGCACTGACCAGTTCTCATGTAATAAGAGCACTCTTTCTCTCCCTGAGAACAAAATTACAGAGGAGCTTTTTTTTTTAAGAGATCGATCTCTACAAGACAATGTGTGGAAAGATTGATAAACCAATACCAATCGAGAGATTACAGAACACAAACCGGGCGTAATGGATATCCCAAATAACTCAGCGAGACAGGCGCAACGGAACCACCTCCTTGCTGCCTAGGATGGTGGTACTTGCAAGACGCGCCGAATTTACACGTTCCCGTTCGCATAAAATGCTGACCAAAATTAAAATATTAAAAACAATCTATAAAGTTTACAGATTTCATTTCTTTATACACAAGTGCAGACAAAATTGAAACTGCATTGCTCAAATCCGGAATATAGTTTAGATTGTTTCTTTATCAAGAAGAGAATTCAGAGATTACAAAACCTGACAAACCGGATGTCCCATCCTCTCCGGTAAAGCTCCATCTCCTCCTCTCACACCTCCAATAACCTAAACCATCAAATCAAAGAGCTTTCATATCAAAAAACAGTAAAATTTTCTCAAGCAAATTGTTTACTTTTTTATGTTATATTCAACAATGCCCAAGAACTAAATCACTGATTCAACGATCTGATCTCAAACCGAGGAATTGAAGATCATCGTGAATAAGGAGAATCAAAATTGGGAAATTTTCTTACCGCTCCACGATCTCGTGGGTGATTAAACCGACACCTCGACCCGTACCCGCAAACGCCGGTTCGCAAGTAATAGATACAATCGGGCTCATCGGGTCGCTCCGGGTACGATTCTCCGCCTACTCCTCCAGCTCCGCCGCCGCTCAACCCTAACCGCCACATCGGAGCTACAAAACACGCATTTGAAAGAAAATCCTTTAATCTCGCAACGCTAAATCGCAGATTAAGAGGACATTACGCGGGAGATCGATAACGTTACCTTCGACTCCGGTTTCGCCTCCATGAGAGGTCCACTCAAGCGATGGATCCGATCGCGACCCTTCATCACCGGCGCGACCGTACCGCTCCATTTATACCCTAACCTCTCCAGAGGGAGACAAATCCCCCACACACGAAAGATGAACTCTTTTCTTTTTTGCTTTTGTCGGAATGTCGAAAGCTCCGATCGAAGATGAGTTTTGTTCAAAATCTGAATGGAAAAAGGGAAAGAAAAACGCAGATCGTGGTTTTGCTTCCACACCACTCTCAGTCGCTTGATCTCTAGCTTCAAAGCTGAAACTTTTTTGAACTAGAAAAAAAAAAATATTTTATATAATTTTCGGCTTCGATTTTCTTTTCTTTTTTTTTGGGTTCGTAACAAGTTTATTTTTCTTTTTGGAAGTGATGGGAAGTTTTGATCTTTCTTTATGCGTGCTCGCCTTTTTCGTGGGTGTTTTGCCGGTGGTGGTTAATATACGCGCCAAACATAGAATTAGTGACTTCTCTTTCTTTTATTTATTTTTCCTTCTCTTTTTTTTTAACATTTGGGAGAAATATCAAAAAAACATATATAGTTTATGAATGTAGAAAACGGACAATTACAAAAATATATATATCTTTGAAGGTAAAAATAAATGTGTGTACATTTTACTATTATGAACTACAGTTAGAAAGCTTGAACTAAGGCTAAATATTTCAGGAAAGCTTATCTCCAATCACTAGACTGCCATATTGGGTAGTACTTTAAACCATTTAGTCTACAGATCTTGACCTATTTTATTTGTTGTTTATTTGTACATTCACATACAGGAAAGGGACGTTGATTTGATTTTAGTATACATAAATACAGTACTTGATCGTATAAAGTTTTGTATGGCCAAGTTTGTTTCCTGTGTTAGCTAAATGGTCTACATATATATATATATATATATATATATATATATTACAAGAAATTGCAACTTTCTCACATCGCCCGTGATTGTCTACAGTTACCTTTTTTTGTGTGTGCAAGATTATCTACAGTTACCAGTTTTAGTAAATAATGCTAATGTTTTTTCAACAATATCGCACTGGCAAGTTAGAATTATAATTATTTCAACAAAATCCTCCAGAATACGTTGATATAATGATATTCGATAGATGAAATTGTTTAAGTTGTTTATACTTATAATCTAAATCTTGGTCTTCTGTAACCATGTTCCAAAAAGCTGTTTAGGGGTTTATTAAAATGCTCGCTAGCCTGAACGCTCATCAAGAGATTAAAGGTAAGCATGAGATTAATTTAGTTCTTTTTGTGCAAAGAAGAGATTACTTCTTCTACTTCTATTTTAATCACACGACACGTTCATGGAGAAATTGGATTTTATGGGTCAACCCGTCAAAGACAAGGGCCACTACAAAAAGGAAAAATGATTTTTTAAAGAAAAGCCATGAATATCTACTTGTTTTTGATTGCTCAAGAAAAACAAAACATGGCATGGCAGAATCATAATATTATCTGATATTGTTTGTTTCCATCCACTAAAATCCATTTTCTGTATATATAATTATATTCTAATTTCTAAGATGCAATTGGTAAAAGAAAAACGAAGAACAAGCCATTTTGACTAATGAGACACAGCTTAGAAAACATAGATTGCCATTGGCCAATCAGAAACCTCTTCTTACAGATTTTCTTGGTCGCCGGTCAGTATTACAAAACTTTTCATTTTCAGTTACGAGTTTACCATAGTACATTTACAAACTATTGCCATTACTCGATAGTATTTTATGTGATTTTTGTTGTTGTTGTTAAGAAACAAAGAGTACGATCGTTGTTTTGTTATGCAAATGCTAAAAGGTACTGTAAATGTAAGGTAATAGTATTATTTTCTTTTAACACTATTGGAAGTTTTAAAGTTTTCAGAAAATCAAAACTAATGCAGGCTAAACAGTTTAAGAAGATTGCACGTAGTCTTACGCATAAACCATACTAATCTTTTTTTATGTTATTCTATTTTTCTCAAAATATCTCTAAAGGAGCGGATTAAGTAGACTGATGTAGGAAAATTTGCAGATTCTATTTTGCCAAAAAAAAAAGAGAAAACAGATACTCACTCATAGTCGTATACTCATATAGATATTTCTACATTTTTTTTTTTGTCGTCTAAAAGTATAGCTAGATATTATTTTTCTCTTCCAAAAAAACAAAAATATTTCGTTTTCCCATTTTCTATTAATTTTGGACCTATTAAAGCGTCTGACGCTTAGTTGCTCTGGCAGGCGCGTGAAATAATCTTTAAGTTTATTTGCGAGCAATGAAACGATGACTTTACTTACATCACTTAAGAGAAGTCAAATTGGTTTGGTCATGAAATGACTAATCCAACGGCACCAAAAAGCATTAAGATGATGACGAACGATCCAGATCTTCTCCAAAGTCACTGTCCATTGAACTGCTGACCAAACGAACCAGAGGGCTCCTTGAGTGTAGTAGGTAAAGAAGCCCATTCTCTTCATAAAGTTGAAATTATATAATTAATTGGATTTTCTTTTTCTACTCAATGAGAGTTAATTTGAACGATGGAAACCAAGTAGAATCAAATTTATTATTTTATCATCCCAGTGATGGAATCGATTTTGTATATATATGAATTTGAAGAATTTTAAAGAAGCTTTTTAAGGTTCTTTAGTATTTATCGATGCCACTGATGGAATCAATTTGGATATGTTGCATATTTGAAATTATATGAAAAAAATATAAAAGATCTTGAACACCAAAAAGACATTTCATATCTACTAGGACGAATAATCAAAATTTAAATGCAACTTTATTTTGGAATATAGAAAGTATTTATGGTTGAGATCAAATTTGAGATACTTATTAGAGTAAAGTGTGAGTACCAAATCCTCCTGTCAGACTCACACCTCATTGCAAGAAAGAAAAGCTTTTTTCCGTTTGTAAAGTGGAAAAGTGAAAATCAGTCAGCCTAATGACCACTAAAAGCATTTTGGTAAAGAGTAATACTAATAAGTTAATAAAATTGTGTAATAATATAATAATTAAAAAAATGTAGAAGGTTTGACTTGGACAGGAATGAGCCACATGTGACCAGCTTTTGGAGATTGTGTTATTCCCCAAATGATCTTTTGGACCATAACATCCCTCCTTTCTTCATCTACCAAATGTCGGCGAGCAAATTTACTCTATTATTTATAATTTTAATAATACACATAATTTTCTAACTTTAAAATTACTATTAATTATAATATTGGGCGAAGTAAGGCACGACAACATCGTTGTCTTATTTGTTGCATGACGTTTTGATTACTATAATATTGTTGGGATCATCCTTTGTTTCAATGTAAAATCATACAAGTACACTTTGTTTTTTAGACAGCAACTATACAAGTACATAAGTACTTTAGATGATTTTAGAATTTTAGTAAGAACAAAAAATCATCCGGACTAGTTAATAACACCGGTGACTTGAAGATTTTTCGATAATGGTTATCGATCGGTTATCTGCCAAAGACAAATTAAACCAAATTATAAACCAGATAACAACTTCTTGAGGTCTTTTCAAAGTGGCATCTTCTGTTTCTTCCAAAATCTTTTATCGACAGGAATACACAGAAATATTAACTCATAAAGATTGTAGAATCATTGTGTGGGGGAGACAAGAAAAAGAAAGAGATATCAAATAAACTTTATTCTTTTTGCTTTTTCATATTGTGAAGCTTGAGAGTTTTGTAGCCCATCTTGATCAGAGGATGATACCTTGGAAAGATTAAAAAAAGGTCCAAGGAACAAGTCAACAACACATATATTCTAAAATGTTATTCGTTATCCAGACAGCATCATAGAGGAGAGATACCTCAACATCTTCGAATTGAGGCTTCCACGTGTTGAATTGCTCTTTCTCAACTCCAAAATCCCTGAAACACAAATTAACTTTTACCATCTCAAGATTATGCTTTGGTTCCTTCTTATCAGAAGTCTAAGGAGATTTCACAAAACGAATATGCATGCAGGCTCTGATAACATTGATATAAGCAAACATCCCACATTCCTAATGAACAAACCCAAATCAATTCTCTCAAAGAGGCTTTTGGACTAAAAACTCTCTTCTCGTTCAAATTGTAATTACATATCTCAACTCATGATCAGTGATATAGAAATTATAGAATAGTACTCGGAAATAAATGTGTTTCGAGAGTTTTGCGAAAAATATTGTGTGATCAACGGAAGAAATACATCCATTAACGAAAATTAGCTTTCTATTTCAAAAGGCCCATTTTCTATTCAAAATGGCCCAGTCTGGTCTAAATATCAAAGAAACGTACGATTTCGTTCTTTGGTAATTGGCCAAACTGAAAAAAAAAAAAACATGACAAAAGTCACCAAAGCAAAATTCCCACGATATTCACAATGTCATAGCGTTGTGAAGTATCATCAAGAGAATTGTGATTGAAATATAATTTACATTGCTAAATGCCATCCACGAGGCGATGTAGGTTCGGTGAGTGGATTAAAATTAAACATATATGATTACAGTAATAGAGAGGAATGACGTGTCAAATGTCAACTCAAAACCATAGAGTAAAACACGTTTGGAAGAAAAAGGACGACATACACTCGAAGACTAATTGGTGTTCTTGCCGAATTTAAATCGAGATAATATAAAGTTATGAGCTGCTACAATAATCGGTTTCAACGCGTCATATAAAATACTGACAAAACGGTGAGTAAAACAGGTTTTTTTTCGTTTGTTGTTGTCAACCACATATTAAAACGGTTTAAAATTTGTAATCAGCAGAACATAATTATATCGATGCCAAAGGAAGTACATATAATGACATAAAGCATATATAGAAAAATTGACGAAAGGATATACATAAAACTATATATATTCTAAAGTTTGCGGTTCAGCGCAGAACATTATCGTATAACACACAATCCAAGTCGTAAGGGACACGTTTAACGCGCCGACAGTGATATTCTCAGGCCTCATTTTACCATATCTCCCCAAACTTACGTGCTTGCACGAAACTTTGTTCCTATTTTTTGGTTCTTAGGGAAGCACAAAAACAAAGAAAGGGTTTCGTGTGAATCATCATCACTTTGTCTTATTATTGCCTTTGGGTCAACATAATTTACAAAGTAGAATGTTTTTAGCTTTTCTGTACAAAGGTCAGCTAACAACAACAAGAACAACAACAACAACAATAGCTGACAATCATTATTCACAAACATATACGAATCAAACAAATGGATTATTTCAGAAAGAGTTTTCTGATTATTAAGCAACGAATCAATTTGTTAGCCGAATGTTTTCTCGGTGCTGTAAGTCATGTACAAGAACCCATCTTCTTCCTTGAAAGTACTGTACAAAGAGTCCATGCGACTAGCTGCAGAGATTCAAGAGAAGAATTAATGGATGTTTTATAGAAGAATAATAAGGAGATGCCATTACACCGACACTTTGCTTACGTACCCGTTTGAGGAAGTGTGTTCTGTACGAAAACAAACAGAGCTTTGGATGGATCTAACTGAAGTCTATTGCTTAGCATGTGAATGAAATGTCCAACGGTCATGTCTCGTGGAACCAAGTATCTGTAAAGATCGTCATGATCAGATCCTTTCGTCACTTAGTACGAAAAGCAAAATCGAAGTCACAACTTACTTGTTCTTCTCCATGTCAGGGAGAT
The DNA here is from genome assembly GCA_911865555.2 of Thlaspi arvense. Taxonomy (NCBI): domain Eukaryota; kingdom Viridiplantae; phylum Streptophyta; class Magnoliopsida; order Brassicales; family Brassicaceae; genus Thlaspi; species Thlaspi arvense. The sequence goes on along the minus strand of OU466859.2, from coordinate 55,556,159 downwards.
CTGCGTTTGAATATTTCTCAATGATCACCTGTGTTTATGAACGGATAGTAAAACAAATAAATGGAAATAATTGGCTGCAATATCACTCGGATAATGCTGAAAGGAAACCATGGAAGACCAAAAAGCTAACATACTAAAGAGAAAATTGACTTGGATTAAGAAACATATATAAGGTTGACTCAATCATTAATCAGATCACATACTTATGGATGATCAGAATAGTTGTTATCAGTTTTGTTTTCATATGCTTAATTTATTAATTGCAAACTTTCTTAATAAATAGCCAGAAAAAAACAATCACATGGTTTGGTTACAATCTTTTTTATTTCCACGCTAGGATCAGATCCCCTAAATCTGGCATATACAATTAGGAACAACGAAAATAGCAACAACTCTCTAACATTGACCAAAACGCACAAAACCAGTCTAATTTCATCAAATAATTTCGTAGATTGAAACCCAGATTCCGAGAAAATCAGAGCAAATCCACGATAGCACGGCAACAAAAGAAGAAAGGAATCAACGATCTAGACATGAAATAAAACTCACCGGAACTCGATCTGGATATTTGGCAATGATGTTCCTCGACTCTTTCAATCGCTCCTCTGCATCCCCCAAAAAGCAGGACCAATCAGATCTGCGCACATTTCGTTTCGCGGGAAAATCCAAAAAGAAAAAAGAAAAAAGAAAAAGAGAATAACGGGACAAAACCAGAGGAGAATTGATCCTTGAAAGACTTGACAACGATCCCCATTGTAGATTTCCGACGAATGATTCCGATCGAAGCTGTTTGTTTCTTTTTTGCAGAGCAGAACGTGTTCAGTTTTTTCTTTTGGTATAATTTCGCTTTGATTGTTTGAGAAGAAACGGTAAGACAGAGAGAGAGAAACGAGACAGGTTTATACAAGAAGCCAAGCAGTTACCGCAACGCTAGTCAAAATTGACATTTTGTCTCATCCGACTTCTTGGACACGTCAGGCTTTATTTATGGGCCCATTATATTATGGCCCATTAAATAACTTTAAAAAAGAAGCTTTTCAGATGAAACACTCAACATAAACAATTGAAAAGCTTTACACACATAGCTGCAAGTAAAAATCAAGTGTATTACAAACTCCTTACATCTATTGTCTGAAAGAGAAAGATCTCTCTCATTGCGGAGATTCACAAACTTTCAATCATCCCGGGAGACTCTCTTCCTCTTTTGTAGCTGCAGCACGATCCATCATAACCTTTTGCTTCTCTTGTTCCAAGTAGTAGATCTTATCATTCATGCCTTCCTTTCCATACGCCTCGACCATGATCTCAAACGTTCTTGAATCGCACACGCATTCTCTCTCCTTCATTCTTGTGTAAACTCTTTCCATCTCTATCAGATCATCGGCTTTCGCACACGCTGATATAACCGCGTTGTAAAAGGAAGTGTTCTCCGGTATCTCAAACTTGGCGGCCAACTGAACACTGCTTATCACCTTGTGGAAAAGACCAGCGTTCGCATATCCGTTTATGAGACAGCAAAAGGTCTTTGTGTCTGCTTTCATACCTTCGCTTCGCATCTGATCGAAGGTGTACTCCATGTTCTTCGCATCGCCCACATCCGCAAACGCCTCGATGATATTGTTGTAAGTCGCTGTTGTCCACGGGAACTCGAGCTTCCGCATGTACTCCATCACGGATGACATCTTATCATACATTCTCTTCTTCCCGTAAGCACCAATCAAGATATTGAAACTCCGAGTCTCTGGCTCAATCCCGAAGTTCCTGAACTTCTCGTACCAGCTCTCCATCATGTCGATCCTTCCCATGTTGCCAAACACGCTGAGGATGATGTTCATAGTCCACACGTCGGGTTTACAAGAGGTACTCACCAGCATATCAGACAAGACTTTCTCCATCTGGTCAAACCTACCGACCCTACCGTACCCGCTCAAAACGATGTTCTGGGTCACGGTGTTCGGCGTTATCAAACGCTCGTCCATTTCCTTGTATAAAGAGTCGACCAGGTCAAACAGAGAAGCGTCCACACACGCCTTGAGCAGAGTGCTGTATGTGAAAACATCAGGTTGGCATCGAGGCAGGCTTTTCATTCGTTCAAGAACTGAAAAGGCCTCGTCGATGAGATTGCTGCGACAGAAGGCCCCGAGAAGAGCAGTGTAGAGCTCAGCAGTGGGTTCAAGTCCTTCTTCAAGCATTTCGTCGAACAGCTTCTGTGCACGATTGGGTTGTCCAGATTTACCCAGAAGAACAAGCAGCTTCATGTAAGTTCCTTCCTTTGGTTGGTAAAATGGTTGCTCCCTCAACATACCAAAGACCTTAAGATCATAACAAAAATAGTCAATTGAAGCAACTCGTTTCGCTTGGGAAAACTTCAGAAACTCCAATTTTCAGCTAAATTTAAAGTTGGTGGTTCAATTCTCAGATCAAATTCCATCGAATAAGAAAAGAGAAAAGAGAAAATTGAAAATCACCTCGAGAGCTTGTAACCACTGCTTTTTGGCGATGAGATCGGACAAGGTTTCAGTGACGGTGCTGACCCATGCGTTGGCTTTGCTTCTCATGTCCAGTTTCTTCTTCACATTCTTAATCGGGGTTCGTCTGGGATTAGCCGGCGCCGTGATTCCAGGAAACTCGCCTTCTTTCCAGAGCCTCTTCTTCGTAGCACCTCCCGGAGAAGATTTTGAAGCAGCCAGAACGCATCGTACGAAGCTCACATCTCTCTGACGAAATCTACGCTTTCCTTGAGGAATTCGAGACGAGAACAGCGAAGAAGAAAACGAGAGAGACATTGACGCCATCGTCTTCTTCCTTCACACCTCTCGCTGTCACTCTGTTACGGATAATTCCCGTCGATACTCATTTCGGTTGGATAATGGTAAAAGCCGGTTGCAAATGACCGAACCGCAAACCCGTGTAAAAAACATTGCAAAGTTATCAAACTGAACCGGAATGATAAATTACTAAGCGCTTTGACCAGAAAACCAAACAATTAAGAAACCCGGTATTAACTCTAATATTGTTGTGTATACTAACTATAACACGATTTTTGATTTACTATGCAGTTTCATTGAAATTATTTCATAACTTAAGTATGATATGATTATTACACGAATGATCTAAACATTATACTGAAGGTTTTCCCATAATTACTAGCTTATAAGTTATAACTAATGATCATACTTAGCTTAATTCTGAAACTTAATTCCTACAGTCTTGACATTACGTTATTATGTACAACTTATAGGGGACTCCACAGCGTATTAATGTTTAGCTGGTTTCAAAGTCATTTTAAACTTAGACGGGTAGTTAAAATACAATTATAGTTTAAAAAAATAAAATCTTCTTTAAGGTATATTTCCAAATTTTCTCCATTTTTGTTGGAGTCGTGGAGACTCTTTCCGATCGTAGCGTCCATGAATTCAGTCCTCTTTTTTATGTAAAAATGTTATGAATTCTATCCTTTAATTTGACTGATCAACTGTTTACGACCTTTGGTGTTAGAGATGGATTTCATACCCCTTAAATCCCTACATCAATTGAGATAGACTCATTCCAAAACCCTAAAGAATATTTAGGTCGGCAAGATAAATAGAAATCTTCTATTTCAACAGGAGAATGTATCTCCAGAAGACCGACCTTGTCGGGCTATAAATTAAGAAGGCATTCACTTCTCAGAATATAGGATAATTATCCAAGAATCTCCACACTTGGAGAAGACCTTATTCTCTCTAGATTTCATCTATTTAACTCCCTTATTATGAACTACGATTGGCTTGATCCCTTCAAAAGGGTACGTAGGCAGCCTTTCTCAAGGTTCAGCTGTTTCTTAATAAACATCCAAAACTCGTCTCTCGAGACCTAGGGCAAACTAATCTTATTGTTCCTAGTTCTTGATTTTATTTTCATAAACAATTTAGGTCGGCGTTCTTATTCCGATGACCGAAACGACCGTGTATCTCTCGAGCTCTGGCTGAAACTTAATACAGATCTCTCTTTAAACCCACAAACTCTCATTCTTCTATAGACCGAATTTGAGTTTTCACATTTAGGAAAGAATCTTTACGGGCATGTACCTACAATTTGTGCATTAGAATTTGAAACGTTCTTTGTTTCTATTCGGCGATCTGTTGTTTTCGATTACTTCTGCTTCTGAATATTGTTAACCTAATATAGTTGATCAAGCTCTTCTCTTGTTTGAGTTTCAATAAAAGGATACTGTTTGGCCATTGCGGTGAAGTATGGATAAGAGCATAAGCATAACTCATAAGACTGGTTATGAATGTATTGTGGATTTTTTTTTTTTTTTTTTGCTAAGAATGAATGTATTGAGATTATGATCAGTGATCATCATGGTTCATGGATGAATGTATAAGAAAAAAATACACTGAGCCTGTGACATGTTTGCTTACGCCACCTCATATATTCGTTTACATTATGGATAATTGATGTCATATATTCGTTTACATTATGAATCTGATAAAGCTTTCAGCTCTCTGCTTTATGGGTTATGAGAAAATTGATGCTTTTTTATAATCAATTCTCTGACAGCTGAGATTTTATTGGTCCAACCGAAATTTATTGTCCCCTCCCTAGACTGTATTGGTAAACAAATTGGACCTAAACCACGGCTAAGTGTTTAGAGTTCGGGATCTCTAGGAGAATAGTGACAGGCTCCAATAAAAAATGTAATGTCACGTCATCGCTATATGAAATTCCAGAATCGCTTATAAAAAAGGCTGGCTCTGAGATTTATGGTATTTAATGTTAGGAAGTCTTAAGTCAATGTCGTACTTAGTTAAAGTACAAAGTTTGTTTTGGTTTATTAGTTTCAGTAACGTGCCGATTGTTTCGGACACGATTAGTTTTCTTTATTGTAGAAGTGGTCTTTGAGTAGTTCCAGTCTTTTAGGATCTATGGGTTGTAACTGGAGTATATATAGAGTTGTAACTCTATTGAATGCTATAAGTGTCATAAGCTGGGGCACTATCAGTACGAATGTCCCACGGGGGAGAAAGGTGCAAATTATGCAGAATTTGATGGAGCAGAAGACATGGTCCTGATGGCACGCACTGAGGTTGAGACGAAGGAGAAGATGTGGTTTCTTGACTCTGGGTGTAGCAATCACATGTGTGGAGAGAAAGGGTGGTTTAGTGATCTTGATGAAGAGTACACTCACCAAGTGAAGCTGGAAGACAATTCAAAGATGGCAGTCATGGGGAGAGGTAATGTTCGAATGGAGATTGGAAATGTTTCACACATCATAACTAATGTGTATTACATTCCCAATTTGAAGAACAATCTCATTAGCATTGGACAATTGATGGAGAAAAGATTCTCAGTGCTAATGCAAGATAGAGCATGTCGCTTGTATCATCCCTCTAGAGGTCTGATCATGGAAACCCTCATGACCGTCAACAGAATGTTTGTTGTCATAGCTAAGGTGATGCCACGAGAAGCAATCTGTTTCAAGACGTCATCTGAAGATGAGTCGTTCTTATGGCACTGCCGTTACGGACACTTGAGTTATAAGGGGTTGGTGACACTCAAAACTGGAGAAATGGTGAAAGGCTTACCAGAGATCAATGCTCCAAGCAAACTATGTGAGGACTGCCTCTCTGGAAAGCAACAGCGAGATGTCATCCCTAAGAAAAGCAACTGGAGAGCTGTTGAGAAGCTGCAACTAATTCATTCGGACCTTTGTGGTCCAATCACACCTGAGTCCAGCAGTCAAAAGAGGTACATAATGACGCTTATTGATGATTTCTCACGGAAATGCTGGGTCTACTTTCTGTCGGAGAAGTCAGAAGCTATGGAGGCATTCAAAAAGTTTAAAGCCTTGGTAGAAAGAGAAACAGGGCTATTGATCAAATGTTTAAGGACAGACAGAGGAGGAGAATACAATTCTAATGAATTCAAGGAATTGTGTGCTAGCCATGGTATTCAACGGCAACTCACTGCAACATACACCCCGCAACAAAACGGCGTGGCGGAGAGAAAGAACAGAACAGTTCTCAATATGGTTCGAAGCATGATGTCTGGAAAGAAGGTTCCAAAGAAGTTTTGGCCAGAAGCAACCAATTGGTGTGTGTATGTACTTAATCGGAGCCCTACCACTGCAGTAGAAGGTATGACGCCTGAGGGAGCTTGGAGTGGTCACGTTCCATCGGTTGATCATTTCAAACTCTTTGGATGTGTTGCTCACGCACATGTACCAAAAGAAAAATGGAAGAAACTAGATGACAAAAGCATCAAGTGTGTGATGTTTGGTGTGAGCGAGGAGTCTAAAGCGTACAGACTGTATAATCCTGTTGACAACAAGATCATCATTAGTCGTGATGTTGTGTTCGAGGAAGACGCAGAGTGGGAGTGGAACAAGTGTTCAACAGATAAATCACGTGACATTAGTCTAAACGAAGAGGAAGATGACAAAGGTGAATCTGGGAATGAAACTGAAAACATAATACAACATGGTGGAGGGGCTGCAGAAAACTCAGATGTAGCAGAGCAGATCAATCAAGACACTGAAGAAAACCCAGCTGCAGCAGAGCAGATCAATCAAATCGGGAGGCCCAGAACAACTCCAACATGGATGCAAGATTATGTCAGTGGAGAAGAACTATCAGAAGAAGAAGAAAATGTGGATTTTGTCATGTTCATGGAAGTCTTTGGTTTCTTCTCTTCGATAGCTGATCCATCAAGCTTTGAGGAAGCGGTTCAAGAAGCAAAGTGGAGAGAAGCCATAGATCGAGAGATAGAATCCATTGAGAAGAATGAGACGTGGGAGCTATGCAGCTTACCACATGGAGTTAATACTATTGGAGTAAAGTGGATTTTCAAAACTAAGCTAAATGAAACCGGAGAAGTCGACAAGTGCAAAGCCAGGTTAGTCGCCAAAGGATATGCTCAAAAATATGGCATTGATTATACTGAAGTATTTGCACCTGTTGCACGATGGGATACCATTAGAGTAATCTTAGCGGTCGCAGCACAAAAGGGAATGAAGGTCTATCAATTAGACGTGAAGAGTGCGTTCTTATATGGAGAACTCACAGAAACAGTATACATTGATCAACCTAAAGGATATGAGAAGAAGGGTCATGAATCAAAAGTATACAAGCTCAATAAGGCGTTGTATGGGCTCAAGCAGGCGCCTCGAGCCTGGTACAGCCGCATTGAACGATATTTCACTGCAGCCGGACTGAAGAAGTGTCCTCACGAACCTACACTGTTCGTCAAGGCTGACGATGAAGGTAACCTCCTCATCGTGTCTCTATACGTTGATGACATGATTGTGACAGGAAGCAAATCAGACATGGTGGAAGACTTTAAAACTTCGATGAAAACAGAGTTTGACATGTCTGATTTGGGGGAGATGAGGTATTTTCTTGGAGTGGAGATAATTCAAGACGAGACAGGCATTTACATGTGTCAAAGAAAATATGCTCGGGAGATACTTGAAAGGTTCATGATGGAGGAATGTAATCCAGTGAGAAATCCAATTGTTCCTGGAACTAAATTGGTGAAAGAAGATTCAAGTGAGAAAGCCGATGCCAATCTATACAAACAAATGGTGGGTTGTTTAATGTATTTGGCAGCCACACGACCAGATCTGATGTTTGTATTGAGCTTGATCAGCAGGTTCATGGATGTTCCCAGTCAAGTTCATATGGGAGCTGTGAAGAGAGTGCTTCGGTACGTGAGAGGAACTATCAATCTCGGTATGCGTTATAGGAGGAATGGAAGCAGCATACTTGAAGCATATTCTGATAGTGATTATGCGGGAGACTTGGACACCAGAAAAAGTACTGCAGGGTATGTGTTTTTTTGAGTGGTGCAGCAATTTCATGGTCATCCAAGCGCCAGCCAGTGGTGACTTTGTCCACAACAGAGGCTGAGTTTGTGGCGGCTGCAACCTGTGCGTGTCAAATTATATGGCTAAGGAGAATTTTGGAGAGCATTGGAATGGTTCAATAAGAATGCGAGAGTACAATTATGTATTGTGATAACATGTCCACAATTAAGCTATCGAAGACACCAGTCATGCACCAGAGGAGTAAGCACATCGATGTAAGGTTTCATTTTCTCAGGGATCTTACTAATGATGGAGTTGTCGAATTGGTACACTGCAGCACACAGAAGCAAATTGCAGACATCATGACTAAACCTTTGAAGATGGATACTTACGAGAAGCTGCGTGAGATGCTTGGAGTTTGTGAGATTCCTAATATAAACTAAAACTGACTGGTTTTGGTTTAGGAGAGGCTGTGTTAGGAAGTCTTAAGTCAATGTCGTACTTAGTTAAAGTACAAAGTTTGTTTTGGTTTATTAGTTTCAGTAACGTGCCGATTGTTTCGGACACGATTAGTTTTCTTTATTGTAGAAGTGGTATTTGAGTAGTTCCAGTCTTTTAGGATCTATGGGTTGTAACTGGAGTATATATAGAGTTGTAACTCTATTGAATTAATAGAGAGAATCAGTTTGCAATCATCTTATTTGGCTTGTCTAATTTACATTTAAAACAATTTTGATTTTAAGAATAGATAATTCAAAAACTGAAAACGGAGGGAGTATAAATTTTGTTTCAAACGATTTGGGTGCCAAATAATCTACACCTATTGACTATATAAATTATAGGGGCTCTAAGACAAATGTTTCTTATGCCTATACTCCTGCTTCTAACCCACCATGCTGAACTCATGTTTACAATTTTTGGAAACGAATCTTTATATTTGATTTTTTTTTTCTTCTTTGTAGCATACGTCTACATTTTGTGCTTTTAAGTTTGAAGTTTTCTTTGTTTCTGTTTCTGCTCTATGTTTCTATTCTATACGTTTATTTCTAGATTTTACTAACCTAATTTAATTAGCCAAGCTACTCTGTTTCCGTTTTGAGTTTCAATAATATATAAAAAACAATTACAACTTTTAGTGACTTGTGGATGACCTGCATTCGACAATGACTTAGTATCTCCATTGAAATACCTCAATGGGGTTTTCAAATTATAGTTAAATAATAAATATGTTATAATAATATTAAAAATTTAATAAAGGAAATTTGGGTATCTCAAGTTTTGAGATATCTAAATTTATTTTATTATTATTTTTACAATATAAAATCACTATTAATATTTTATAGTATTTTGAGAATTTTATTTAAATACTTATAAGGAATATGCTCTTAAATACAAACTTGTAAAAAAATTTCCATCAATAAATCGAGTTACACTCATTGTAAAAAAATATTGTTGGACTGTTTTGAAAGTCAGGGTTGCATGCGTAACTTTGCAATTAATTAACAATTTGGAAATTATAATATATCATATTTTACTCTTAGCGTCATGTACATTGTGCATTACTTTTTGAAACTAAAGAACTACTCCATACATTGTAAATAAAAAAACAATTAACTGAAGTTGCACTTTTGATGTTATTAGCTTACCTATCATATATATTAATTGGCAGAGGTATAAAAAGAAGATAAAATACGAAACATTTTGTTACAGTTTTACCAAGACAAGAACAAAACATGAGACATTTTTCCCTTTATCTTGACTGTGTTCTTCTCTGGGATTGTTATGTCTCATTACACATGGCATAATGATACAGATAAATCAAAAGGTCACTACAAAGTAAGTTTCCTTCTCCTCCTAATAATTAGAGAAAACCCTATATTAAATTATTAGTTTGGTGATTTCTGATTGACTAAAATGTAAAATATATATTTCTTGGTGTAGACACACTTTTGCTGCGTTGTCATTTCTAGCTGAGATCTTTATCTTCCTTTACGTTGGAATGGACGTTGTACGCAACAGGTGAGGTTTTATGTATATATAAGTAAAATACAATATTGTTTATTTTATCATTTTGCATGATCTTTGTTTTAGCAATTTTGGACAGTCCTGGGCAGTCGATTGGAGTGAGTTCGATACTCCTTGGGCTTATTCTTCTGGGTCGTGCAGCGTTCGTGTTCCCTCTTTGGTTCTTGTCGAATTTGACAAAGTCTTCACCGGATGAGAAAATCGATTGGAAGAAACAAGTCACCATTTGGTGGGCTGGTCTGATGCGTGGCGCAGTCTCAATGGCTCTTGCTTATAACCAGGTATGTATGATCCGTGAGCTACAAGAAACATAGTTAAAACCCAATTAAATCATCTAGTTCAATTTGATTTTTTTTCTAAACAAAATCTCACTAATCTCTTCTCTGTTAAATCACATAGTTCACGACTTCAGGACACATAAAGCTTTTTGAAAATGCTATCATGATCACCAGCACCATCACTGTTCTTTTCAACACTGTGGTACGTTTAAACCCTTTAGGCGCAAACCGGTTTTGCGTCCTAGTTTTATATTTTCGGCTAGGGTTGCCAATCCGGTTTAGTCAACTGAATCAACGAGTATATAAACCGATCCGGCTTGTTTTTTCCTGACTCCAAACAAACCATAACCGAAAAAGAATTAATTTTCTCTCAAATTATTCAGAAACAACATCACACCAAACCGAATGTATTGTTCTTTTTCACTAATTTGAAGAAGAAAAAAACAAAGTAAAACCGGATTGGATATGGTCGACCATTACGGCTAAAGAGAAAACCCGGTTCTAATTTCTTCTTTTTTATGAATTCTTTATTTTTTCGGGCAGGTGTTTGGATTGTTAACCAAACCGTTAGTCAAAAGGTCTACAACACCGAGATCTTCTTTGGACGAGCCGCTCATCGATAGCGGTGGCAGGCTACATCCAAAACTACGAGCCGCTAATTAGCAGCCAAGGCCAATCGGATGACAACCTTGATCAACCGATCAGCGTGAGAATGCTCTGGAACGCTCCATCCCGAGCAATTCATTACTATTGGAGGAAATTCGATAACGCGGTTATGCGTCGCATATTTGGCGGCCGAGGCATTTCGCCGATAGTTCCGGGTTCACCGGTTGATACTAGTGTTCGGCAGTGGAGTGAAGAAGTAGAAGAAAACAAGGAACAATACACCGAACCTTAACTGCTGGTGACGTATGGGTAAGAAATTCTTTGACTTCTTTGATCCCGTTTTGGGCATTCTTGCACGCAAACGCAACATGGACCGGCTCTCTTATTTTTTCGCCTTCAGTTTTGCTGTATTGGTTTTTGGCTATATGGGCGCAGTTTTGGGTGCGATTTTTTTGTCCGGTTTGATTTTGGTTTTTGTGGTGTGATTTTTTAGAGCCGGTCCAATGTATTGTGGTTTGAGTTTTGGGTTCTTGGATCAGAAGATGTTTTGTTGTAAAATTGTGATTCTTCATGTAAATAAGGACTGATGTAGGCGTGACTTGTGACAGTGAACAGAGATATACAATAAAGAAACAGTGGAGAGTTATCCACAGTCCCGGTTCGTCCACATTTTTCTTTAAAAATGCCATTCATAATAACCGAATTGATGTTACAAAACTATACAAAAATCTCTGGTTATTTTTTAAATTGATCTTTTGGATGGCTTCTTTATAGATTTTACATGCTCCCATTTAATTCAAAATATTATAGTATTATATTATTAAGTCTCGAATAGGATAACATGTTGCAAAATATCATAAATGAATACTAGTATTTGGCAACAAATACGAGGGCAAGCGTAATAAACAAAAGCCAAAATATTCATTAAAGTGGAATACTAAACGACATTACAGAGTTACCCAAACGACATTACATGAAAAGGGGATTACAATGTTGATTAAAAGAAACGACAAAAGATGATAGAAAGACTAAACAACAAGATCTGAGAAAAGACAGTAGTAATTCAATAGAAACTGAAAAATCTTTCCGACTCATGTCCAGGGTATCTGGGAAAATTGACAAAGTAGATAGGCATTTGCATAACAAAAAGAGCGAGAAAACAAAACCAGAAAGGCTGGGTTTTTGGATCATACTCACAGGCGTAAAGAGCAGAGAAACAGCCCAGTACCAGAATAAGTAAAAGATAACGAAAGTGAAACCCTTCCATTGGAAAATCTAGTTGAATCAAAACAACTAACCCAAAGACAATGGATAAAACCAGAATAGACATTTGAAAGGTTTGGTATGTAAAGAAAATACCGATAGTGCCAAACACTAGCCCAAGACCGTAATACCCGAGAGATCCGAAAGAAACAAAAATCCTCTAAGTATGAATAATAAGATGAAAGAATACTTAGAGAAAACTTGAAGGAACTTTAGAGAGAATAAGAGAACTTATGAAGAACACTATTTCTTTATTTGTTCAACTTCTCTTGTTTACAAATGATGGAGTAGTGGGCTATTTATAGGCTCCACTTATTACAAAATATCTTACAAACATTCTCCTAATCTCTAGAATTTTCTACAATAATATCTAGAATTTTAACTACAACATCTAGAATTATCTATAGAATTATCTAGATATTTAACTAATAGAATTCTCTAGAACATTTAAGAAAGATGATGATTTTTAGTGATGTTTCTAGAGATTCTAGAACTTGAGCTTAATTTTGGGCCTAATCTAATAACTAATAATTATTTTATAAACCCAAAATTAAGCTTAACCCAAAATCAAGTTTAACTTCAATACTCCCCTTTAAACTTGATTTTGTCAGTCATCCCGAGCTTCGAGCGAAGTAACTCGAACTGACCTTTTGGTAATGACTTGGTGAAGATATCCGCAACGTTGTCCTCGCTTCGAACTTCCAAAGCTTCAATTGTCCCATCAAGCACCTTCTCTTTTATGAAGTGATGCTCTAACTCAATGTGTTTAGTCCTCCCATGGAACACCGGATTATTAGCCAGCTTGATCGCACTTTGATTATCTCCATAAATTGCAATTGGCTTATTGATTGGCTCGAACAGATCTTCAAGGAGTCTCTGAAGCCAAATACACTCTTGAGCTGCTAGAGTTGACGCTTTATACTCTGCTTCAGTTGTAGATAACGACACCGTTGCTTGCTTCTTACTGCACCATGAGACACTTGTGTTCCCACATAGGAAAACATAGCCTGAAGTTGATTTCCGATCATCAAGATCTCCACCAAAGTCAGCATCCGTGAAGCCATAAAGAGAGACCTTGGCATTATACTTGTACACCAGACCCATGCCAAGAGTTGTCTTCACATACTTCAATATCTTCTTTGCCGCTTCTAGATGTGGCTTCCTTGGTGCCTGCATAAACCGACTTACAAGACCTACCGCGAAGGCAATGTCAGGTCTTGTAATGGTTAAGTATAAAAGACTTCCTACAAGAGAGCGATAAGGCCGAGGATCAGGTAGTAAGGACCCTTCATCGCGTTTAAGCTTTATGTTGACATCCATTGGAGTAGAGCGTGTCTTTCCTTCGTGTACTCCAAACTTCTCAACGATTCTTCTTGCATAGCTTTGTTGGCCGATGAATATTCCACCCTTTACCCTTTCCACCTCCAAACCGAGAAAGTTGTTGACCTCTCCCAACTTCTTCATCTCAAACCTTATCGACATATCCTCTTGTAAACGAGTAATTTCTGCATCATCATTCCCGGTAATTATCATATCATCCACGTAAAGGAGAACTACCACGTGGACTCCTCCATTCTTCTTGAAGAATAGACTCGGATCAGAGTTTGATGCCACATAACCGCAGAACTGAAGAAACTGAGCAAGCTTTCCATACCAGGCTCGTGGAGCTTGTTTTAACCCATACAAGGCCTTCTTCAGCTTACACACATAATCAGGATGCTCTCGTGATATAAAACCAAGTGGCTGCTCCATCAGGATTTCCTTGTCAAGCTCTCCATATAGAAAAGCATTCTTCACGTCTAATTGCCATAACTTCCAACCAAAACTTGCAGCCAAAGATAAGAGAGAACGTACCGTAGTCATCTTGGCTACAGGGCTGAAGGTCTCATCATAGTCTTCTCCATACTTTTGAGAGAATCCCCGAGCAACCAACCTTACTTTGAATCTATCAACGCTTCCATCTGTTTTGCGCTTGATCCGGTACACCCATTTACAAGAAACAGGTTGGGCATTCTTGGGTTTTGGAACCAAATCCCAAGTTTCGTTCTTCATGAGAGCATTCATCTCCTCCTTCATTGCGTTTTCCCACTCGTCAACACCTTTTGCTTCATCATAAGATGTTGGCTCATCTTCATCTAATGGAGCTGCAAAGTAGCACGAGAAGGTAGTAACAAACTTTGGATCTCTGAACCGAGCAGGTTTAATGATGTCCCTTTTAGGCCTTTGACTAGCCGTGGAACCATGATGTTCCTCCTCATCCTCCTCTTGATCAGTGCTCCCCCTTTCACCTTGCATCTCTTCTTCAGGACCTTTTTCCTTACTCAGAGCTGGTTTATCACTCTTGGAGGAACTCCCACCTTCTTGCTCAACTAAAACTTGAGGTGGCCCATAGAATGAGAAAACTTCATCAAAAACAACATCTCGAGACACTACGTACCTGTGTGTCTCTGGATCCATACACCTCCACCCTTTTCTTTGTTCGTCATAGCCAACGAAGATGCACTTCTTCGCCTTTGCCTCCAACTTGGTTCTTTGAGAATCAAACACATGGACGTAGCAGACTGATCCAAATATCCTGAGATGTTTCACTGACGGCTTCTTCCCATGAATCATCTCATACGGAGACTTCATGTTATTTGGGCTGAGTGGCATCCGATTTATGACGTACACTGCACATCTCATGCCTTCTGCCCACAAGGCTTTAGGCAGATCCTTCCCATATAGCCAGCTTCTGCACGTCTCAGTTAGATGTCGAATCTTCCTTTCCGCTACTCCATTTTGTTGAGGTGTATACGGACAAGTAAACTCTCTCTTTATTCCATGCTTTTGACAAAAAGAGAGAAACTCTTTGGACATGAACTCCCCTCCATTATCTGTCCTTAAGGTCTTGATTCTCCGACCCAGCTCCCCTTCCACGGTAACCTTGAATTCTTGAAATTTGGAGAATACTTCTGATTTTTCCTTCACAAAGTATACCCAAGTGTGCCGTGAGAAGTCATCAATGAACAGCAACATGTACCGAAACCCGGAATATGAGGGTGTTCTTGTAGGACCCATCAAATCACTATGGATCCTCTCCAACAGAGCACTGCACCGTGAAGTAGAATTGTCAAATGGAAGTCTATGTGATTTTCCATATTGACAACCTTCACAAAGCTTTCCTTCATCTTGGATCTTCAGCTTCGGAAGCCCATTTACCAACTTCTTATTCACCATAACCTTTAGCTTAGTCATGTTTATATGACCAAGCCGAGCATGCCATATAGAGGCATTGTCGTTTGTACTCATCTTCTCCACGTATGAGTTGGACGCAGATAAGACATATAGATCCTTAACCCGCGATCCGGTGTGAACCACATCCGCCTTTAACTCTTTAATATTCTTCAAGAATTTGACGTCTCTTGGGCCAAATAAAACGTAGTTACCTGAGTCTACTGCATTCACCACAGAGAGAAGATTCTTCCTTACTCCAGGGACATGGTATACATTCTTGAGGGTGATAGGGCTTCCATCTTCTCCTTCAATGACAACAGTCCCTTCCTTCTCGACCCGGTGAACTGAATTATCCGCGGTAATTATGGCTTCTTTTCCATCATGGCGCTGAAGACTAGAAAATAGCTTCTCGTCTCCGGTAATATGGTGGCTACAACCCGAATCCACAATCCAATCATTTTCAAGATTTTTAGTTGTGGATATACCTGAAGATGCAGCCTCCACCGTGAAGCATTTCCCCCATTCTTCGTCTTCAATATGACCTTTTGATTCTGCCATATTTGTCTCCTTCAGCTTGACTCGACAATCCTTTTTGAAGTGCCCAAGCTTTCCACACCGGTAGCACTTGAATCGCTTCTTATCTCCAGTAGAAGATCCTTCCGGTCCATCGATGTTCTTTGCACCATCGTATTTGGATTTGGCTTTGAAGTTGTGTTGCTTCCGAGCTACAAAGGCGCTCCCCGAGTCATCATGGATTTTGACTCCTGCCATTTGCGTAGCTAATGACTCTTGCGAAGCTAGCAGGTTCTCGAACTCCTCCAAGGAAGGTTGTGTAGCCCATCCTTGAACCGAAGTCACAAACGGTGTATACTCAGGTCGTAGACCTCGAATAATATACCGTTTTAAACGTGCTTCGGAAATTGACTCCTCCGGATTTAGAGTATTAATCTCTGAGCGAAGATTCTTTACCTTGATGAAAAACTCTGAGATTGAAGACTCCCCCTGCTTTGCATTCGCCAACTCGTTCTCTAACAGTTGTAGCCGAGCTTCATTCTTCTTGTTGAACAACTGATCTAACGCCTGCCAAATAGAACTAGCGGATGTGCAACTTGAGACATGCTCAAAGACTCTCGAGGATATTGACCTCTTCAATGCAAACTCCACCTTGGCATTCTTCCGTGTCCACTCCTTTGTCGCTTCCGCTGTCGCAGCAGCTCCCCTTGGTGGTGTTGTGCTACTGCCGCCGACGACATCCCATAAGTCCTCACTCACCAAGTATGACTCCATGCATGACTTCCATAACCGGTAATTGGATTGGTTTAGAATCTCCATTCCCAACCCAACAACGCGACCCATTGACTCCATACTTAGAGTAAATCTGAGATTTCAATTAATCCGATCTTGAAAAAGAACCAGATCAGAATGGCTCTGATACCATGTAAAGAAAACACCGATAGTGCCAAGCACTAGCCCAAGACCGTAATACCCGAGAGATCCGAAAGAAACAAAAACCCTCTAAGTATGAATAATAAGATGAAAGAATACTTAGAGAAAACTTGAAGGAACTTTAGAGAGAATAAGAGAACTTATGAAGAACACTCTTTCTTTATTTGTTCAACTTCTCTTGTTTACAAATGATGGAGTAGTGGGCTATTTATAGGCTCCACTTATTACAAAATATCTTACAAACATTCTCCTAATCTCTAGAATTTTCTAGAATAATATCTAGAATTTTAACTACAACATCTAGAATTATCTATAGAATTATCTAGATATTTAACTAATAGAATTCTCTAGAACATTTAAGAAAGATGATGATTTTTAGTGATGTTTCTAGAGATTCTAGAACTTGAGCTTAATTTTGGGCCTAATCTAATAACTAATAATTATTTTATAAATCCACAATTAAACTTAACCCAAAATCAAGTTTAACTTCAATACGTTATAGATGGTAAAATAGATGATGAGAAAGAGTATGAGAGGAACAAAAGTTCTTACCCATCGGTTAGCTCTGCAAACAGGAGATCTGGTTTTGTTGAAAAAAGACGCAAAGATGAAAACAACGTAGATTGACAAAGCCGATATCCCCAGTTTACTGTAAGTCTTCATCACCTTCGATGCTCCATACACGCAAATCAAAGCCAATACAACTAACCCTAATCTAGAAAATGGATCATTCACACCAAACACTATGGTTTCCTCGGGAGTCTTAGCCACTATGGTTTTCTCGGGAATTTCAGCCATTCTTTCTTTGCCTTGCTTTTTTTGCTTGGCTCTCTGGGCTTTTTTCGCCATTTTCTTTCTTTTTTTTTGCTTTTAGCTTATGTTTCTCGATATATCAATAGAGTTTGGATGATAAGCGGCTACAGAAGAGAAATGGCTTTAAAGCTAGGGTTTGCCTTGGGTTTTTTTGTAATTATTATTATAGGCTTGCGAATTTGTCACAAATCATGTGCTGTGTACAACTGTCACCCGCTTATTAATATTTGTATTTTTATTATTAGGTTTGTTTGTATGATAGTATGCTGGGCCCCATAGAACTCAGAAAATTCAAACGCCAAAACGTTGCCACAAAAATGCATTATTTAATTTTTTTTTTTTTTTATAAAAAGGGCTAAAAATGCATTATTTAATTGCGCTCAGTTTACATGAAAAAAAGACTAAATAAAGTGCTCGTCTTTAATCGACAGTAGATCAGACACATTCCTTATTTAGTATGCACTAGATTACAAAATATTAGTATTTTGTTTGATCAATATATTATATGATATGACGTCTATAAAAAGCTTAATTAGTACAGACACCTACGTGACGTGTAAATACATGAATGATCATATATTAGCATTATAAAGGTTGTTTTTTATGTTAAAACTTTTTTTCATCAATGAATTATGAAAGGTGAGGGAGCAAGATATGATGGAGATGCGTTTGAAAGAAGGAGATGTGAGTAGTGTGATGTACTGATGTGTTCATATACTTGTGGCGATTATTCCAGACTCTTGAAGCAAACCATTAGAAGAAAATGGAATTTACATCGCTACGTTGTCTCCAAAAAGTTTAGTAATACATTACAGAATAGGTCCAATCAAAAAAATGTCACGTCATCATTATGAACAATTTCCGGAAACGCTAGCTTGCGCCTTTTGTATCCCACGCCAGAGACTAAAAAACAAAACTTAGAAAGCCGGCTTCGTTACGTAGCTAGCAGTAATTTATCAATTGGATTAGAGGTTAACATTTGAACCAAAAAGCAAAAACAAAAGAAGATTGAAGTTTACATCCCTATACCACCCTAGCTATTGACACAAAATAGTTGAACTTGTAATTAACATTAACCGTTTGTGACATTTATCAAATTTTGGCGTGCATTCCCTACACATTTCTTAATTTTCGGCTATTTAATTCTCAAACCACCGATCGATATTGTCAAATCTAACCAAAAGGGACGCATCAACACACCTCTTGCTATTTAATTAAAAGGAAAGCTCTTCACCAAATTTCCGCAGGTAAGTATATCATCAGGCCTCATGCATGTTCACAATGAGAAGTGATCAAAGCAATCGCATGTTGCTGCAGTTTTTGTCTCCTAAATAAATACAAACAAAAACTTGCCAAAACGATCAAAGGACATAATAGATAGTCCTTTTTTCACCATCTATTTAAAGTTTGCAGCTTTAGTTTCCTTCTAAATTTGAGTGAGTTGCCCGATTCACCCTCAACGCATGGTTCAAAAATTTTGATAATTAAAGAGATCCATCAAACAAAGTTATTTCTAAAACACACACACACACATATATGTAGACAAGTTTGAGCATTTTTTGTTGTTGACATGACATAGTTTTAGAAACACAAAGACATGCGACCTTAATTTGAACGTTATATATTTTTGTTGAGTTTTACAAGGTTGTAACAGTTTTCTCTTTTGTTGAGTTCCATGGTTAGTCATTTTTGTTTAATTATTCTTTGTTTTGTTTTATGACTAGAAGGTTATTGGCTCCCCACACTCGAGACTCGAGACGATAGCAAAAATCAAACCAAAATACACTAAGAAATCAAATCAAAATACGAAAGTTATCGCGAAATAACAGACATGACAATACAATTATTCTTACTAACTCAACTTAACACATAATGAAAATATATATAAACCCGAAACCCTTTTAAGTCGTCTCAGAACATATCCAGAAACTAATTAAACGGCAGCTGAGGAGCCCGTGGCTGAATGGAAACTTTCCTCCAGATCAGGAATATTTCCGCTTCCGCCTTGGCCGACAACAGCAGCATCAGCAACAACAACTTGGTCAGCTAGGGAGCAACGTTCACAACAGTCGGTGAACAAAATGTTCTTTACCCATATAACTAACCAACATACGAAGATCCCACCTATTTTAACTGATTCGATTTTACCATAGTGGGTGAAAATAGATAAAGTCACAGAAGCTATCCCATCCATGAAACCTAGATCATTTCCCAAATAGCACAGCTTTAAGAGACTACCAAGAGTGAGATAGAAGCAGACAAAAGATGAAGCAATATGTATCTCCGCCACCGATTTATTTGCTGCTTGATCACTCACATACACCATTAACCTCAGGATCGATGCTTCCCCAACACTCTTAGCTAGACGGTAAAGGTTTATCCCGATTCTTCCTTCAACTCTGAGAACCCTTCTCACATTGTTTTCCCCACAAATAGCTGTAGCCAAAACCAGAACGACGGCAACGATAAGAAAAGCCCCATCTAGAGTCCAAAGATGAGGGATTATATATGCTTTAGGCTCTCTGTGATGTTTCTTCAGAATTGTTTCCCACAAGCTTGACCTATCAAAATACAGACACCCTCTCCAACAACACAGCAAACCCTGCGTTATAAGAGTAGCTCTAAACCCATACAACCATGAGATCCAACTCAAAACCCTATCGATTCTCAAGAGAATAGGTCTCAAAACATACCCGTAAAAGGGTCCCGAAACATAGCGGCATGTGGGTATCAAAACATAGCGGTAAACGGGTCTAAGAACATACTCGTAAAAAGGTAGCAAAACATAGACAAAAACCCCCCAAAGCAATATTGTAAAAACACCACATTGACAAGCGATTGAAAAAGGAAGAAAATGATCTAAAAATGGTGGAGAAAGATAGAGAGAGATGGAAAGAGAGAGAAATCACTTGCAAAGATGAGCAGTGATTTGTGGCGACACGATTTTATAGTAAGAGTATTTCTTATTCTTTATTTCTGATGTAAAAAAGGGTATTCGTCAAATTACGCTTTTTAAAAAAAACCTTTGTCGTTATATATAATATAAGCTGCAATATATCAATTATCGTTTTTTTTATCTAGAAAATAAATCAATAAATGTTTTTATATGTTGCTAAAACATTAGAATTTTCTTATTATTTTAATTTTCGAGCTATACTTCCAATTAATGTTTTTATATGTAAACGTAAGACACACACATATATTTTTAACACTTTTTTGTCTGTGTAACATTTTTACATTAGTGAGATAAAAAAACTCTTTTAGTAAGGTTTCATTATTAAAGTGTGTGATATTTATAGTAATTATATGTAATCAAAAATTTCTTCGGTACTTTGTAGTTTCAAGTTTGAATAAGAAAAATGGACTATTCTTTGTTTTTTATAGGCATGTGCATTTTGGGTAGAATCATTCAACCTCACTCGTATGCTATATTATCCAGATTTTTAAGGTAAGAAACATATAAGGTTTTTATTTTGTTCAATCTAATATATTTCAACAGATTAAATATGGTTCATGTGACTACCGGAGGTATCCTTATGAAATTATTTTACGCTAATTAATAAATTCTTAAAATATTTGAAAACGATCCATGTCCAAATCTTATTGTTATCCCTTTAGATAGTGATTTTAAATACCCTAATACTGTAAGTAGTACGCATTACTCCCATTATTTGAAGCGTTTTTAAAAATCAGTTTTTAGATATTACCTTTTTATACTCTAATTACATTTACTCAATTTTGATCCGATAAAACGAAAACGATGAAATCTCCAAAACTTTCCACCCTACTAAAGAAGTTCGTCGTCTCGCGAGACATCTCACGATTTCATGATGCGCCCATAGTTTTCTTGTTGAACTTCATATCAGTACTACTAAGTCGTAACAAACTTTAATATGGTTAAAATTTGCTGATACCCGTCGAGACTGCTTAAATTGGTAATTTTATTTTTCTGTAACTAAAATAGTACCCTTACTTTTTCGTTACAGATAAACTTTCATTTTTATTCATTTTAAAAAAAAAATAACGATAAAAAAATCATGTATTTTGTCTTTTATATACATTGGGATTGGGACAGGCAACGGAAAGGAGGGTGCCGAATGCTTCCCCAACGGCAACAAATATTTGTTGTTTTTCTCTATTTCGATATTAAGTAATTATGAGACACGTGTTTATCTTCAAACGTTAACACCTACACACCCGTACGTGTCGCATCCTGATTAGACTTCCAAAACAGATAAAATAACATATTTCAATATTTGTTACTCCATAAAAAAACATATTTAAAAGAAGAAAAAAGAAGAGTAAAAGCGACAGTGTTTGATTAGTCACGTGACAAAGTCACATCAAACATAGAGATCAAATTTATTCAACAATTCAAAACGACTTTCAAATTACATTTTAGAAGGCTAATAAACAAATCAAGCACTGTCGAAGATGGCTTTATTTATGTTTCCCATAGGAATTTTTAAAATTAATGCTTTTTAATCCAATTTTTCATATGCACCTATGTATTCAAGATGAATTTATTGTGATTTAAAATTAATGCTTTTTTATCTTATTTTTCATTTGCACGTATGTATAGTTCTACAGTCACTACAAGATTAGTTAAAACCCACAAATAACATAGCAAATTAAAATCATTAAACAAGACAAAAACAAATTAACCCATTTAAGTAAAAAAAAACTGATATTTTAAATTTCACTTATATATATATTTTTTAAAAAAAATTGGGGTTAAAATCCCTAACTACTTTTCTTTAAATATGATAAATATATTTAAGTTCAGTTATTTAATTAAACTATGACACAATCACTTATTGGATATGTTTTTTTCTGTGATTTATTCATCGTTTTTAACTGTATATCTTTCCATATTTTTATATTTTCCAGATTAATTGATGGAGTGGTATGTAAAAAATATGACTGACCATCTAAAAATATAAATGATCTGTTGTAAAATAATACATAATGGATTACCATCAAAATCAAAGAGATAAAGTGTATATTAATCGTAGTCATAATTGTGAACAACAAAATCAATAGTAAAAATATGGATTTGTAGATAAGCTAACTAACTATGTTTGGATTTGTAGATAAGCTAACTATGTTTGGACAAAACGCAAACATAGTCGCAGTAAAAAAAAACATTTAAAACAGCTGAGATTTATGATCATTGAAGTGTTTTTTATAGTTCTTCTCGATATCATTATGTTGTACGATGTGGGTAAATAATAATGTGAATATTCGTAAAATTCTTCGATCTTGTTCTTATACTAATGCAGCAGCTAAAGCGTCTAAAACAAGAAATTAATGATTTTGGAACCCTAATTAACTTGTTGATGGATCTTGAATAAATGAATAATTTACACAAAAGTTTGAGAAAGAAATCTCTTTTAGTTATTAAATAAAAATCAAAGTACAATATATCTCTAACAAGAGTATTTATACTTGCTACTTGTCTAATATGAAAAAATCCTAAAGCTTATAGGGCAAGTCATAAAAAGAAAGAAATCAACAAGGCTTGCATTTGTTGTAGCCCATCAAAAAGTACTATGTAGCTACATCACAATATATGCGAACAACTTTGCTAAGAAAAATAAGAAAAATGAAAAACAATAAGTATGATTAAAATAATCACTAAATCATATCATATTCTCTCTTCTTTTTGGTTTGTTAGTGATTTAGTATACATTTTGTATCTGATTTTTTTCTTTCTTTGCGGTATGTACGTTTTCTATTTCTGCTCTCTGTTTCTATACGTTTACTTTTGGATGTTGTTTTTTTTTTTGTTAAAGTACTTTTCGATGTTGTTAACCTAATATAATTAGCTAAACTATCCGACAATGACTTAGATACAAACCTATACATTTTCTCTATCAATAGATCGAGTTACACTTATTGTAAAAATATTGTTGGACTATTTTGAAAGTTATGATCGCATGCGTACGTAACTTTGCAATTAATTAACAATCTGCAAATTGCAATATATCATATTTTTCTCTTAGCGTCATGTATATTGTTTTTTGAAACTAAAGAATCACTCCATACATTGTGCACTACTTGTTCAAAACTAAATAACAAGCTGAATCTTTTTATCATCATAATCTCTTCATCTATTCTAATATTTATTCTTCATTTTCGAAATTCCACTTGCTGTGAGGAGAATATGGTCAAAAAGGAGGAAGAGAATAGAAAGGCCAAAGAAGAAGAGAAGAGAAATGCCAAAGAAGGAGAAAAGAAGAGAAATGTCAAATAAGGAGAAGAGAAGAATGTCCAAGCTGAAGGTGAGAAAATGGCCAAAGAGGAAGAAAAAGAACAGAAGAGAAGGCTTAAAGCGATAGAAAAAGAAGAGAAACTCCAAGCTGAAGCTGAGAAAAAGGCCAAAAAGGAAGAAGAAAAAAAGAGAAGTTCATAGCAATAGAAGAAGCGAATAGCATATAAGCTGAAACTGAGACGAAGAACGAAAAAGCGAAGAACATCCAAGCTGAAATTAAGACAAAGAACGATGACTGAGCGCATAATCAACCAGAATTTTAAAAAAACTCTTGGCTTGTTTGATTATTTTTAAGCAAATAAAAAGAACATTTGTTTTGGTTTATCTTCTCGTATACTTGGAAAAAAAAAACTTCTTTTCAGTTTTATATTTTTCCACGATGTTTGATTTCTTTGGTTGTGAGTAGTATACATCTTTCTCTATTGTGTGTGAGCTAAGTTGGGTGTTTATAAGTAATAACTATATGAAAATATAACATGGTTTTTTTTTTAATTCATCTTTTTTTTTTCCTGCAAAGTCACCATGCATGTATTTCATCTATAAACTAACAATACTAAATCATTTTCAAAAAAAAAAAAAACTAACAATACTAAATTATATTGACTGTAGCTCAACACACTTTTCAATAAAAAAAATTCATTAAAAGAAAAAACCACATCTCTTGTAATGGATCTTCGTGACTGATCTCTTGGTTATACAATAATACAAATCATTTGATTTTCGAGGAAGCAACAAGATTTGTAGATTTACGGCAGAAAATTCCGTCAAAGTTACAATCTTTGCAAACAAGATTAAAGAGAAGCTATTCACAGCAAACAGATTGGCTCTCCTTTTGCAACTTCTCCCACAGACACAAAACAAGCCGAGGAGTTTGGTAATGAACAAGGATGTAATTTGATTTACAGCCATTATTATGGAATCTCTTGTCATTGATATACTTGACTCTTTTTACACTCTGGTTGTATTGCTCAATCCATATCCCCATCGCCACATCTTCCAGCTTGAAAAGCTTTCACCAAAACAAAACAAGAACACCGTTATTTATTTATACCCTCTCTCAGATTAGTTATATATTTTTACAAAACTCACACTTAGATCTCTTTGACGGTGACCCTTCACCACAAATTTCGCGATATCCTGAGAGATGATGTAGCCAGGGCCATGTGCCCATGGAGGGTATGAATCTAAACGCCATAGCTTTACAAGTGACAAAGCGATATGAGCCTCGAAGAAGACAGAGCAAAGAAAGAAGTATTTATAGCCATTATTACCTCTTTACGGATGTACCATTTGCTGCCTTGTTCACGGTCTGGTGATGAACCGAATGATATCAAACCGTACAAAAGGGCACTAGACGGTTTTTTTTCTAGACTCGATAGCAGTTCATCGATCCGGACAAACGCATCATCATCCGTCTTCATTATGAATTTTGCTGGGATGACTTTGGTCTGTATCAACATGGAGAAACATTTAGAACGACTATCTCAGTGTTTCTATGCCTTTGTGTAAGTAGTAACCTTACCCCGAGAACGCAAAGCGCAACCGTTTTCAAGCTAAGTAAACCGTAGTAGTCGACGAATGGCATAAACTGAATGTCTCCATATGCTTTAGCTTCTCTCCACATCTCTAAATTGACTTTCCCATTGATGTGCTGACTCAAAAAAAAAACGCCAAGTTATTGCTGAAAAATGTACAAACCCAAGGCGAACATGTTCACTCTCAGAAGTACTTACAAGGCCAATGAGAAACCGGACAGCTACTTTGCCAGATCTTACTGCCTCATATTGCATCCAAGATCTTCTCAATGCCATACGCCGCTTAAAGTTATTCCCAGTGGAGAAAACACCCACCAACAATGATATTCTTGCTCCGGAGAGAGATGGAGCTTTAAGCTTCTCTTCTATGGCTAACGAAGGATGGTCATCCGGAACGGGCAGTCTTGTGGCTAAGGCAGATAACAGTTTCAGGCCACCTGAGACTTTGACAGCACTGACTAACCACGGCTTGAGCTTCTACAAATCAGATATATGTAGGTTTCAAAACAAAGCAACAACCTCAAAACCATCTTTGTGTAGCCGTTCCTTACCTCCCTGTAAGCAAATGAAGTCTCATGCCGCCCATTCACCGTCATATGAAAACCTTGTAAGCCAAACCACAACGTGGCAGTGAAAGGATTCCCTTTGACAAATGGAAAATTAATATTTCCAAGAGAAGACTCCATCGTTGCATCATCGTTGGGACTCTCCTCCAAAGCAATTCTACCGGTATGTTGGTTGCAGAGAGGAAGCTCATCAACTACAATGGTTGCCAAGAGACTGTTTCAAGATTTCTGAAGAACAGAGAGATATGTGACATCCGGAGTTTCGTTACCTCTTTGATTCTCAAACGATCCATGAGACGGGCATCGCATTTCGTTTCCCCACCCGAGCTGTTGTGTCCATGTGTTTTGCACTATGGATGGCTCAGAGAAATTCACATCATAACGCAAGATGATTGGACGACGGGTTTCTCCTGATAGTCCCGAGCCAACGAGCTGAATCTGGAAGCTTCTAGAATGTTCTTCAGGAACACCAACCAAAGTTATTGAAGAGTCTTTAATCAAACCACATGGAAGGTCAAGCAAATCCCCATCAAATGCAGAGACGAAATCTGGACAGTTTCTTCTAGTTTCCGTAGAGGCCTTAGCAGAAAAAGAAGCTCCTTTCTCTTTACTGGTCATAAAGACTAAACCTTTCATCGCCAATGTAGCTTCCTCAACCCCTTGAGCGGTTTCTGGCAAAGCATCTGGCCTTTCTAAGAATGGTCGCATAAGAGACCATACAAGCAATCCGCTCGAATCTCCTCCTTCTCCTGGAATGCTCTTGTTTGAAAAGAGGTAATCAAGATCTTCCAAATTCACAAAATGTCGTTTCTTTGCTGATTCATGAACGCTCTCTCCTTGTTGTATACTGGAATCAATCACAGTGTGATTCGTTGCAAGTTTATGATCATAACGGATGACGAAGATCAATGTGAGAACCATGAAGGAGATCCCCACCGACCAATTCCTCCTCATTCTGAGTGAAGTGGAACCAAATTTGAATTTCAACAATTGCATTATTAGTCACATCAGCACCTACGGAAAATCCAGATTCCGAGTTAGAGTGAACATTATCCGATTCTCAATTTCCGAATCCTAACGCCTCTGATGGGTAATTATCATAATTATACGAACAAGACCTCAAACAATGGTCGACGACCCAAAACTTTGGAGTATAAACTAACCCGAGACAACAAGCAACCAGAAGAGAAATAAGACCGAAATGATGCAGAAAAGAGCAGTCTTAGATGGATAATAGTAGACCAGAAGCAAAACGTAGCACTAACGAGGAAAATAGAGAGATTTTGAAACATCCAAGTCAAGTGTTTCAAGAGCTGAAAAGTTGTGTCCACTGTCAAATTGAGAAGCTTACCGGTTTATATTTTGAGGTATGGTGTTTTTTCAGGGGAACAGGTCATGGAGATCCAGGATCACAGTTGCAGAACAACCCAGAGAAGCCCAGGGCAATTTTTACAGCTGAAGCTGAAGCAGAGGATCTTCTCTGCTATAGTAGCATCAAAGCGCTGTCGTTTTCGATAGCACCGAAACGACGTCGTTACCCGGTTAGTGAACCGTTATTCTTTCATTGCCCCGAAAACGACAATAGTTTAGTTATTTGCATTTGATTCGTTTCGAACTTCACATTAAATTATCTTTCCCCAATTTTGACTTTAGAACACAAAATCTCATAATAACAGACAAAATAAACACAAGTTAGCTAAATTTCGTTGGTCACAATTCACAACAAATATGTTGACTACACAGACTTTCCTAAATTAGAAAGTCTCTGTTCTCCTCCTCCGGTGGCGGCGAATCGTGGACTGAGAGAAGCTCTTCCGGCAGGGGACCTTGGACTAATGTCTCCTCCTCCTCCTCTGAAATCACTTAAGCTCCGTATATACACTTTCTCCGAAACCCTTGGATTCTGAAAACTCACCACTCGTCTCATCAACTCCACTCCTCCCGCCGGCGAACCTCCCGGCGATCCACTTCCTCCAGCACCACCGAGCTTTATGCTGCTCACCCTCCTTATCTCTCCTCTGCTTCTAGTGAACATTCCGTCCATCACTTCTCCACTGTCCGCAAACGACGTCGCTCGGCTCACTTCACCTTCCTGCACAGAGATGGAATATCTAATTTGATCCATAAAGCCATAAACTTTTGTTAGACATGAAGAAGAAGAAGAGAGTTTATTACCGGTTTGAGGTTGAATGATAAGAGAGCAGGTGCTTCTTCATACTCTGCAGCATCCAAGTCTTGAAGATGAGCTCCTTTGAAGAAACTTGGCAACACGTATTGCCTAACCGGAACAAGAAACATTATCATCAACGGGAACAAAACTCCGGCTACCGGAACCCACGTGATCCCAAAGCAGACCAATAAGTAAGCCGCTTGAAACAGAGTGAACATCGCCATTGTCTTAAACGGAACCGTTTCAACAAACACCGCATGATTATCCTCAAGAACTCTGACGAAAAACAAAATTCACATAGATTACGATTCTGCAGCAAAAAAAACAAGATGCATACTCTGACTGAGGAAGAAAAGGTTTCATTTTTACTTGAATCTCCTGCTTGGGGCGGTGAAGAGAAGCACGATCCTTTCCCAGAATTGGTTCCCTGGGAGGCTCTCGATTGCCATGTAAGCGAAGTAACCCCAAAGAACCGAACTTGGGATTCTTTTGATCAGAGGCATCGCTGCAACACATCCAGCAACCATCATAGCCTGAAGAAAGTTGCTCAGTCTTTGCTCTTTTACCTCCACAGGCAATATATTCTCGACTTCTGTCTCTACATCGAACACTGCTTCATCGACCAGCGTATCTGCGTTTCCTAAGCCTGAAGCCTTTTGAGTTTGTGACTGTTTGAGTCCCTGAATCTGATATCCCCGGTGCTCGATTCAGGAACGAGATTAAAAGCCTATTTATAAAACTGATGATTGATCCGAACATACCCGAGAAGGCCCTTGGTGTATCAGAGGGCTCTGCATTTGCTGGTAAGCTTCTTCCATGCTTCCATACACTTGTCCTAAAGTTGCCTTGTTTCTGATGCATTTACGCGCAGCTGCCACGAGTTTGTTCCGAAGTAGCTGCACATCAACCACTGCATTGGTTATAAAAGCCATTGGAAAATGCAACTGAAAGCCTATATACACACACAGACAAGTGAGAAGAAGTAACCTGGTGTTTGAGTGTTGCCAAGCTTTTTGTGTGCATTGGAGATTGCGGGATGACGCCATTGGATGGAGGGATCCCGAGGAGACCGCAAATGATTGTCTAAAGAAGAAAAGTTTTTAACATTTCATATTCTGCAAACGGTCAAGTCAATAAATGAGTCAAGGAAAACAGATGTACTTCATCTTACCAAGAGGCCTAGAAGAAACAGGTCATAATGATAAGAAGGAGGCTTTCTCAGATTGAAATCTTCCTGCTGTGCGAGCTGCGAAGCTACACTGTGGTCAAAGTAGTAAAGAACCGCGATCATTGACGCTGGAACAAACGCCAAGAGAATGTAAAGCACAGGCACATCCACCATCTCCTGCAGTTTATTCATCATGCACTTTGATGAGTATGAACGTAAAGCATTGATAGTAGAGAGTGTGAGTAATTTGCAGGGAAGAAGTGATGATTTGCCTTAATGACAGTCCAATTCTGATATGCACCAGGAGACCATGGATTAGGACTGACGAGACGTCTTGGTATCCCTTGAGGAACACTTCTCCAAGGTATGTATGAGATACAAGTCCACACTACCACCATCACAGGTACACCGTAATCCGCTATAAACCCTCGTAACCATTCTGCAATCACAAGGATATTGATCATCCTGAGGTTCTTTTCTAGGAAGTATAAATGACTCTTGTGGCAAGATTTAAAGGTTCCTTACCAGCACCAAATCTCCAACTTCTTGCTTTTCTGCTTTTCAGTGCAGTAAACAGAAGTCCAAAAGACAAAACCAAACCGAACATTCCGTTTGCAAACACCCAAGCGGGTTGGAACTCAGCTGATCTCGGATTTGTTCTTCCGGGGACACCAAACTCATCCACGATGCCCTGAAAAAAGTAGAGAAAGTAACAAGCTTTTGATGCAAATGTACAAAGTTGTGATTGTAATCGAGTAAAGGAAAAATCTTTCACTTACTCTGATGGCTTCTTGCATGAAAAGCATGGCGATTAGGATACCAAAAAGTTCCCCAGCAAGTCGAGTGAATCGATTGATAAAGGTGCAAGCGCCTAACACAGCTAACAAGAACAACAACAGCCCCGTCCACAAGCAAACCCTTTAAGAGAAATCATTCATAAAGTTTTAGAGACTTTAAAAAAGCTTCTTGAAAGGAATTGAGTTATGTAAAGAGAAAGGATTGAGTTTACCATCCGGTCCATGCAAGAAAGAGATTAGATCCCAAATCCGGTCTACTTTTGGCGAAATTGAACATGAAGGTGTACATTATAACAGTAGGCTCTGCAACACCAAGAATCAGCAATGGCTGGCCTCCAATAATTGAGTGTATCACTCCACACAAAGCGGTTGAAACTAAGGTTTGAACAGCGGTAATCTTCCCATCTGCAAAGTTGCAAATTAAACAAATCACAGAACAAAAGTTTTTACTTTTCTTTTACTCTCTTTAAAAAAAACAGAGTAAATTATGAATGAGGAAACAAAAGAAGTCATTCTGATGTGTACCAGTATCTCTTTCTAATTGTTCTCCGAATGTAATCACGGGAATCGCAGATGCAAAGAATATGTAAGTTGTTGGTGCTAGAATCCTATAATATTTGCATAAATTAAGTTCAAATCAAAGCTCAAGCATTATTACTTTTGTAGAAGCAAAAAAAATAAGTGAATATACCTAAATCCAGCTCTGAGACCACTGATCCAATCTTGCTTGTAGCATCTGAGTCTCCCTTTGACATCATTCTTTATGCCCTGAAAAGGGACAAAGCTCTCTGCCTCGTCCATTTAGATTTGATGATGTGTAACTTGATAGTGTCCTACAAGTTGAAAACTAGAACAAGATTATGATGGATGATGATAAAGACTATTAACTAAGATTATGATGAATGTTTAAGACAACAAACTATTAACCAAGATTAGACATCTAAATCTAACTGATTCACTGGTTAGCTAAAAGTCACTAGAACCAAAGTAAACAAAGAGAAGCTGAATATATTTAGTGGCTAAATGAAATTGAATATTCATTTTACTAAGAAACTGAGATCCAAATATTATGAATATTTTTGCAGGAAGTTAAAAGAGAACCCAAACAAAAGTCCTTAAAAGCGCTAATTGCGGAGGGAGTCTTTCAAAAGAAGTACAATGGATTTGATGTGGGAAAAAAGGAGAAAACTTTTCAACAACATTTTGGACGAAAATTCAAAAGCTTGCGAGGATAAACAAACGAAAAAAGCGAAATACAGAGAGAATAACATGGGATCTAAGCTTGAATTCAAGAATGACTCAGAAGAAGGGACAAAAAAAACACTTACCAGAGACAAAACAGCTCAAAAAAGCCCAAAAGAAGAAAACTTTCTGAGATTAGGAGAAGAAGAAGAAGCAAATGAGCAGCTTCCCGTCTCTACTCTTGACCTCTGCGCAAGAGCCGTGAGAGTTTTTTTATGGATTAAACTGCTGCAGATTTAAAATGTTGTGGAGAAAACAAAAGGGCAAAAAAAGAGGAGTGTAAAGTTGAATTAAAAAAAAAGTGACTGTGTGATGTTGAGATCTTATGGGAGGAGAGAGAGAGAGAGATGTCTGTCTCTGTGCCTCTGCCTCGGGTTTCAGACAGTGCTCGTGATTGGTTACGAGTTTGTACACTTCCGCGCCTAACGCGACATTTTTGTCTCTTTTCACTTTTAACCCTTTTAAAAATGTTCATTTTAAATGAACCTCTCTGCCTTTGGTTTTCTCAAGTTGAACCATGATCTCTTCTCTCGCTTCAAGAGAATTCATATTTTGAGTGTTAACTTTCCTAGGATTGAAGATGTGGAATCTTTTTTCAAAACGTCTCATTCCTGATAAGGACGATTTACAGTATTTATTGGGTTTTGAACCAAGAAAAACAAAAAATCTGATTTTTTGTAGAATTTTCCCAATAAATAGTATATTTCTACTAGTGGCATCTGTCATTGTGATACACGTCTTATGATATTTACATCCATGGTATTAATAAGAAAATGTGTGTTTAAGCGATAATCAATGTAGTAATAGTCTAACACTTCCTTGTGGATTCAAAATGTTTAACCTATTGAGGTTTAAGCCCGACCAAAATGGGTGCCAAGCCCAAAAGACAATAATTGTAGCCTTTTTATCTTTGAGAAATATCTAGCTTCAACTTCAAACGGTACTACAAACATCGCCACTGTTCTTAAAAACTAAACCAAAAATTCATTTTTTACTCAATCTTTAGACGCTGATATATATATATAAAAAAGGAGTATATAGCAAAAATATTTCAATTTATAATATGCTTGTACAATATAACGGTCTTCAAAAATACGCAGAACAAAAACCGTATTCTTATTTATCAAAGCTCAATGCAAATAGCGCAAATGCAATGCATCATAATCCCATTAACAACAACTAATAATAATTCGATTCGGTAATATAAGATTCCATGGGACCCACATTCCATAAGTAGATAACCTCCGAGTGTCTCTCTCTCTACCATATCATTAAACTTCAATCCCTCGAAACCGCTGTTTCATCCGCCGCCGGGAAGCGGAGGCGCGTGAGATTTACGCAATGGCATCAGTTTACTCCACCCTCACCGACTGGCTCGTGAACCATCCCAACATCGCCACTTTCACGTGGACGGAAGGTGAAACCCTTGGCTCCACCGTCTTCTTCGTCTCCGTCGTAGTCTCCGTTTACCTCTCCGCCACATTCCTCCTCCGATCCGCCATCGATTCACTCCCCTCGCTCGGTCCCCGCATTCTCAAACCCATCACGGCCATCCACAGCCTCATCCTCTGTCTCCTCTCCCTAATTATGGCCGTCGGGTGCACCCTCTCGATAACCTCATCCCACGCGCCCTCAGATCCGACGGCGCGTTTCCTCCACGCGATCTGTTTCCCCGTCGACGTGAAACCTGACGGACCGCTTTTCTTCTGGGCTCAGGTCTTCTACCTCTCGAAGATCCTCGAGTTCGGAGACACAGTACTCATCATACTCGGCAAATCGATCCAGCGGCTCTCGTTCCTCCACGTGTACCACCACGCGACGGTTGTGGTCATGTGCTACCTCTGGCTCCGAACCCGCCAATCGATGTTTCCGGTTGCGCTCGTGACAAACTCGACGGTACACGTCATCATGTACGGTTACTACTTCCTATGCGCCGTCGGGTCGAGGCCCAAGTGGAAGAGGTTGGTGACGGATTGTCAGATTGTGCAGTTTGTTTTCAGCTTCGGGTTATCCGGTTGGATGCTCCGAGAACATTTCTTCGGGTCGGGTTGCTCCGGGATTTGGGGATGGTGTTTCAACGCTGCGTTTAATGCTTCTCTTTTGGCTCTCTTCTTCAACTTCCATACCAAGAACTATGCCAACAAGACAAGAAGCGATGGGGCGCAAAAAAGCCGATTAGATTAGATTATATGAAAGATTGTCTTTGAATTATTTGTTGAAGCATTAACACTTTTGTTAAAGCAAAAGAGAAAATAAATGAATTTACCTAAATCCAGCTCTGTGACCACTCATCTATTTAGATTTATTTGGTGTGTTCAAGTTTTCTACTTGATAGTGAATGATTCACAGACAAAGCATTATCAACCAAGAATGTATTTCCAAATCCAACTTAATGATTCAGATTCAGTGCTTTTCTAAGTATCTGAAACTGGTTTTACTTGTAGCTTAAAGTCAGTAGAACCAAACTAAGCAATCAAAAATTTCGTTAATGTAGCTAAAACTGGTTTTCTAGTTTGATCCCGCAACTGTAGAATAAATTATAAAGTAGGTGTGAACAATTTGGATCCAACCCAAAATAGCTAAATGTATATATGGTTTTCTTCAACAATTCATTTAGGGAGGTTATTAGAAGATAGATTTGAAATGATTGTTATTTTCAAAATCTATTGTTATTAGTTAATGGATTATGACATTTTTAATAAAATCTGTTGTTACTGGTTTCATAATTTTTAAAATATATTGTTTTCTAAAAAGTTTGAGTTTTCATGATTCTATAATTCCACTTTATTGGGCCATAAATGTTAAAACAATTTAATTTATGAAACAAGATTTTCAGAATACTTTATATATCTTTTAGATTTTGAAAGTTATTATAGTAACATATTTTGACAATTTTTCTAAATATACAAAGTCTCTGCAAATCTAACAAAAAAAAACTTTACTACTTTAACAAATCTTATTATTTTAAAAATCAATCAACTCTTTATAAATACATCTTTCAGTAATCTCAGATCTTTATATAACCAAAAGACTCAAATAAAACCCACTTTTTTACATAAAACCATATTGGATATTAATAAACTGTATATCAAGGGGTTTTTTGCTTTATTTCTGAATTTTAAATTATTATATCTACTGAAACTAACTTTCAAACTTTATTTTAGATGCTATTGTTACTTTTTATAAAAACATGATATAATCAGTTCCAATTCAAATCCTAAATAACCCAAAGAAAACAAATTTTATGTGGATTGAATTTAGTCTCAGATTTCTGGAACAAAAATAACACAAACCCAACCCACAACCTAAAAAGCCTAATCTAAAACCCAGTTTGGCCACCCCTAGTGTAAGAGGATCGGCGCCACAACTGTCAACCAACTAAACCAAAACTTAATTGTAAAGTGACCCAAAAACTTGTTTATTATGTCTTAGTGTCGCTCCAAGCCTAAACTACCTCTTATTAATCCAGGATCGGTTTTGACTAATTGCACATCACACACTTGTGTTTGAATTTGATATCCACCTGGAATTGTAAGTACCGAGTCATCATCGACTATATAAAATATGTGTAAGATTCTGACATCAAATAAAATCTCTCAATCTACAAACGAAGAAAGTAAATGATGCATTCTTCACGATAGTACCTTCCCACGTTATGCATAATAATAACAAAAAATCTGATGATGCATTCTTTACGATATTACATTCCCACGTTATGCATGATGAAAGAAAAAAAATTGATGATACATTCTTTACGATATTACATTCCCACGTTATGCATGATAAGAAAAATAAGCCGATTGGGTAACCCATCTCTCTCTCTCTCTCTCTCATATATTCTAAATTCTCATCAGCGCCGGGAAACCGGAGACGCGTGAGACCCGGCGACGCAATTGCATCGGTTTACTCCATGTTCCATTAATATTCCCGACGCAATGACGGCATCGGTTTTACGCAATGACATTGGCTTTCATTAATCAAATAAGATTTTAAAAAATGTGTATATATATATATGTCGCCTCTCTCCCTAGCTACCATAACCTTAGAACTTCAACTGCTCCAAACTTGGCCTGAGAATGGCGTCGGTTTACTCCACCCTAACCTACTGGCTCGTGGACCACCCCAACATCGCCAACTTCACGTGGACCGAAGGTGAAACCCTTGGCTCCACCGTATTCTTTGTCTCCGTCGTAGTCTCCGTTTACCTCTCCGCCACATTCCTCCTCCGATCCGTCATCGAGTCACTCCCTTCACTCGGTCCTCGCATTCTCAAACCCATCACGGCCATCCACAGCCTTATCCTCTGCCTACTCTCCATAGTCATGGCCGTCGGTTGCACTCTCTCCCTGACCTCGGGTCCGACGGCGCGTGTCCTACACGCGGTCTGTTTGCCCGTCGACACGAAACCTAGCGGACCGCTTTTCTTCTGGGCTCAGGTGTTCTACCTCTCGAAGATCTTCGAGTTCGGAGACACAGTCCTCATCATACTCGGCAAAGCAACCCACCGGCTCTCGTTCCTCCACGTGTACCACCACGCGACGGTTGTGGTCATGTGCTTCATCTGGCTCCGAACCCGCCAGTCGATGTTTCCGGTAGGGCTCGTGACGAACTCGACGGTACACGTCATCATGTACGGTTACTACTTCCTATGCGCCGTCGGGTCGAGGCCCAAGTGGAAGAGGTTGGTGACGGATTGTCAGATTACGCAGTTTTTCCTTGGCTTCGTGATATCCGGTTGGATGTTCCGAGAACATTTATTCGGGTCGGGTTGCTCCGGGATTTGGGGATGGTGTTTTACCTTTGCGTTTAATGCTTCTCTCTTGGCTCTCTTCTTCAACTTCTATTTCAAGAACTATGTGAAGAAGACAACACTAGAGAGGTTGGCCAAAAAAGCGATTGATTATTATTATTCAAAAGAAACGAGTAAATTGTCTTGATTTGCTGAATATTTCATCTCTTAATGTGTTGCTGCTGCAAAATGTTGGGATTGTTTTTAATTCTTTGTATTATGTATGAATAAGATGACAAAAGTCAAAAAGATATTAAAAATGTGACATTTAAACATGAAAAAGAAGACGCCAAGTTTGTCAAGTGAGAAGACTAATACTAACGATCTGGCATTGGTGTTACATAAACAGATAAAATTCTCAATACATTACAAACCATCTCTCCATAATACAACAAGAAAATGAGGATAAAATTTTTTTTTTAACAAACTTCCAGCCCACAAATGATTTGGTGGATTCATTCAATTCAATAACCAAAAATATTGGGATGACTTGACCGGTTTTGAACAATTATCTGTTTCGTGTCTTGACTTTTAGGAATCATCAATCACTGGTCGTACTAAAGCCGCTTCTGCCTCTGGCTCGACAACCCCATTCCCTTGTCTCTCAGACAGTGGCGTAGAGACCACGGTTTCAAAAGCCGCCGCTGCTACTGTGTCCGGGTTCACTACAGACTCAACTGGTGGTTTAATATCAAACCCAGAAACACGCGGTGGCCTATCTCGTCTTTCATAAACCGGGCTAGGACTACGGCTATAGCTTCTGCTCCGATTATGACCACCACGGTCACGGCTATGCCTAGGGCTACGACTCCTTGAGCGTGACCAGCTCCTGCTACGGCTACGACTATAGCTCCGGCTCCGGCTACGGCTATAGCTACGGCGCCGCGGCCTAACCAAATCAGGACTTCTGCTACGGCTTCTACCTCTTCTGTTATCAAACCGTCCACCACCGCCACGCCCAAAGCCTCTACCACCACCACCACCGCCACGCCCAAAGCCTCTCCCGTCCATATTATTATTGCCAAACCGACCAAATCCGCCTCTACCCACATTCATATGACTAGCATCTGGACCAGGAAAACTCCGACCCCGATTCCCGCCACGTCCAAATGAGTCATCCCTCATTCCAAATCCGCCACTACGGCCACCAAACCCACCACCACGCCCACCAAACCCAACTGCAGAATCCCAACGGCTCCCACCACCGCCAGAGTCAAAACGGTTTCCCATGCCTCTTCGGTCCTGGCTAAAACCTGGACCACCACCACCACCACGCATTGCAATGTCCCTCACCTGAGGCGGTACTTGCTGGTTTGCTCCTTCCAGGACTTTGATCAAATCAGGCGCGTATTTCCAATCTTGCTCTGTAAAGAAAGTGAATGCAACTCCTGTTGCACCAGCTCGACCGGTTCTCCCAATACGGTGGACATAGTCTTCAACTCCAGTTGGAAAGTCGTAGTTGATCACAACTCTGTAATGGTATATCACAATCAAAGGTAAGGAAGGAGTCTTGATAACAAACAAGCACAGAGATATATACAAAGAACTAATGTAACAAACCTTATGTCTTTTATATCGAGTCCCCGGGCAGCAACGTCGGTAGCTATCAACACACACGACTTCCCGCTTCGGAACTGGTTAAGCACCCAATCTCTCTCACCTTGAGACTTGTCTCCATGGATTACAACAGCGCCAAAATTACGTCCGACACTGCGTGCAAGATGGTCACATAGCCTCTTCGTGGAACAGAATATTATAACTTTTGAACCTCGTTCTTGCGACCTGAGGATTTGCTCCAAACGTCTTTCTTTCTCCATTTGTGGGACTACCTCTACAAACTGAATTAACAAGCATGACTTTACTTCAGTAACCTCATCACCAACTTATGTGGAAGGATGACGAAAGAGTGATAAAAAAATTCCTAGATCATCACCTGTGTTATCGATTTGTTTGCAGCCAACTCATCTACGCTGCCTATGTTAACTTGGACAGGGCTCACAAGGAGATCGCTTGCAATTTTTCTAACTTCTTTTGGCCAAGTTGCAGTGTACATAAGTGTCTGTCTCCGAGGAGGTATTTCATTCACAATCTTACGGATTTGGGGTTCAAAACCCATGTCAAGCATTCGGTCTGCCTCGTCAAGCACAAGAAGGGAAACTTGCTGGAAATCAATCTGCTTCATCTCCAGTATATCATTTAGACGCCCAGGAGTTGCCACCACAATATCAGCTCCTCGTTCCAACTCTTTCAATTGAGGACCCTTTGGAGCTCCACCGTACAAGCACTGATATCCAAAATATAGATTAGCATCCAAACAAAACAAGACCAGGAAAAACTCTATGAGCCCTGATGAAAAATGTCAAAGAGACTCACAGTGCATGATATTCTGGAAGACCGGCCAAACCTAAGGGCTTCATCTTGTATCTGTGTAGCAAGCTCCCGAGTAGGAGCTAAGATCAAAACTGTGGGGCCATTGCGGGGGTCATTGCGACAGTGCTTAAGAAGAATGAAGGCAGGGATCAAGTATCCCAATGT
This sequence comes from Thlaspi arvense, assembly GCA_911865555.2. NCBI lineage: Eukaryota > Viridiplantae > Streptophyta > Magnoliopsida > Brassicales > Brassicaceae > Thlaspi > Thlaspi arvense. The sequence goes on along the minus strand of OU466859.2, from coordinate 55,517,650 downwards.
TTTACCAGAACCAGTTTTTGCAATTGCAACTATATCCCTGCTCTGCAGAGCAATTGGCCATGTTTGAGCTTGGATCGGTGTTGGGGATGGAAATCCAGCAGAAAGCAACTGAAAGAAAAAGTTACAAACATTAACACACCATACGTATGAAAAACCAACGCCGCTAATATAGCTCATACTCAAACTGACCTCTCTAAGTATTTCAGGTGGGAGACCACTAGATTCAAATGTGATGAATGGAGCTGGAATGTTCTCACCCTGCATATAACAACGATAGATTTATAAAAGCGGCATACAAATTAGAATGAATGAGAAAGTGCAAGGTCTAACACTATTCTCAAATGCTATTACTTATTGCAGTTGAAGTTCGTCCAATCCCACATTCTCAGTAGAGTTTATGGACAAACATTCACTGAAACAACAATTGCAAAATATTACAGCACAATACGGCTTGAACAAATTTAACTGACAAATTAAGCAAAGCGAACTAAGAAATATGAACATACACTTGTCGAGACTTCATGCTGTTTTCGGTAGATTTCAACAGGCGAGAGATGGGGAACATCAGAAGGTGTGATAAAATGTGGCCTCGCTAAGGATTTATTTGGAAAAGCTGGACCAGCGTGCCCATATGTTCCATGCCCTGATTGCCCCATGGCGGGATCACCATTTGCAGGTGGACCACCTATCCTTACATCCTACATAGCAGCAATTTAATGGTTTTTCCGTGAGAAACGACTGTGAAGCAAAAGTATTTAACAAAATAGATAGGAAAAGTGATAATCTGCAGCTAACCTTAGGATGAAGTGGTTGGGCGCCCCTAACCGGCCCTTCCATTCTCGTGTTAACGTAGGAGTCACTCCCAGGTCTCGATTGTAAATTATTCTCATAAGTATTATTTGATCGGAAAGGGGAACCATGAGACTTCTGGTGCAACATGGGGTCCATGTGATTTGGAGGCCTAGGTCCAAACTGCTGGTAGAGCAGATTAGCCCCTGGCTGTTGAAACTGTGCGCCTGCAGCAGGATGTTGAATGTTTGCTTGAGGTCCATTGTATTGCTGCGCTAGAGCCAAGTTTGCATTTGTTCTTTGCGATGATGCTTTAGCCTCAAAGGGGGTATTTTGAGATGGCGAACCTTCAGCATTTTGAAAATGGGGTTGAGAAAACCCAGTTTTCTTACCCCCATGGAACTCGTCTCCCTCTCTCTTTGGAGGCAGTGAGTTGTACTCTTGCTGGCTCGGAAACTGCTGACTCTGGGGACCAACATGAGGTGTCTGATGTGAATTTTGAGGCCCTTGTGGTTGCGTGTAAGGTCGATAGCCCATGTACTGTTGTTGTGAATGTGCATACTGATGGCTCAGCTGCTGAGGCATCTGTGAATGCTGGTTCTGCATTGCTTGCTGCGGCGTTGGCTGATACGTCTGTAGAGAAGGATGCCCATGGGTCTGTGGCGCCATCGATTGTCCCTGCTGTTGGGAAAACTGTTGACCTGACTGTTGAGGCATTTGCTGGCCGGGATGTTGCTGCTGCTGCATCATATGGGGTCTTACGTGTTGGGATGGGAACTGTTGTGGCTGTTGTTGTAAACCATGCTGCTGAGACACATGACCAACTGGTTTTGCTTGTTCGAGCTGAGCTTGGTGGCCTTGTCCTGCAGAAGGCACAGGAATCTGAGCAAGCTTCGGTGTCGTGGAAGGGTGCGGAGGAGCGCCAGCTGGCAACGGTGGAGGCGGTGCAGAAGGTCTTTCGTATTGAGTGATGTTCGTTTCAGGATTCCAGTAATACAGAATCCCGGTGCTTCCATCAATAAGCCCTTTCCATGGTTTGGGAAGAGTTGGATCCTCTGGGGCATATCTCGGACCAGCAGAAGCTGGAGCTGCTTCTGTCGTGGCCATATGCAAAGGCTCTGCAAGCAGAAAAACTCTCATGTTACCATCCAAACGCTTTGACATAAAAAAAAAAAAATCATCTTCATGAGACCCAATTCACCCAAGCTTTCACACTATCAAAGCCTACATGCCAACATGATTCATCAACGAGATAGTCAAGCTAGGCTCACGTGCACAAATTAAATCATTCATGATTCAACAATCAATCAATTAACATCATCTACTTCCACTAGACCATAGCACAGATAGGCCGAGATATCCAACTATCACCAAAGTATAAAAATTATCCGAAATCAATTGAGTTAAGCTACTGAGAAACAAAATTTAAGGTGAAGAAACCCCGAAGACGATTTAGGGTTTGAGAGATAAAACACTTACATCGACGATGAAAGGTCGCCGGAGCCACCTGTGCGAGTCAGAGATGACAAATTTCTCCGGTGTAAACCAGAGGTGGACGAAGAACGTCGCTGCGAGCTAGAGAGTATAGCAGAGGTTCGGCGTGTTAATGGAGAAGTGAGGCTGGGGTTCACGAAAGAGAAGCAAGTGTGACGAATACAAGCAACACGACGTCGTAATGGAAGATCCTCAATACGACGTCGTTTTGTTGTTTTTAGGTTGAAATGAAACGACAGCGTTTTATTGTTTTTAGGTTGAAGTGAAACGTCGTCGTTTTATGTTGAAATGAAACGACGTCGTTTTTTGGGTTGAAAATGAAACGCCATCGTTTGCAGCTTCTCTCATATTGCTGCTCTTCTACATTATTTTGGGTAAATTATATTCGGCCCAACCCAAAAAATGGGTAAAAGTTTCCACGGAAGCTGTTGTTGTTGCCCAATCACTTTCATTGGCAAAAGAACCCCTTTCATCTGTTTCAGAACTAAAGCGATCCAGAAACAACTGAGCCATTGACGAATATCAAATAACCGATCCAAATTTTAGGACCTTCAATAACTGTTTCAACAATATATGATTATTTAAAGACCAATAACAACGTTTAGCTTACTTTCGGATACAAGAGATTGCACCAAGTGCAAGGTTTTCAATCAAATCAAATCAGAGGATAAATCTCCATATCTGAGTTTTAGAATCAAGAAAGCATAAAATGAGAGAAATAATAATGTCTGTACATTATAGAAACTGAAATAGCATAGGGAATTGAGTAAAGTAGATCCCTCCTCTACCATTAATATGTCAACGGAGATTCTCCCTCAGGGCAAAGGCTCTTGTGAGTCTCCAAGGCGAGACAAGTGCAAGTAAGCATCAGTCCCTGCACATTTCAGCAATACACATAAAATCAAAACTGTTTGTTTTTCTTCTTCTTCTCGTGAATGATCTTAAAATGAAGATGATTGAGATATTGCAGGTTGAAAGACATTTGATGGATATGAAACGGAATTAGTATTCGACTCACCGTATCCTTCCATGGATATGATCTGCAAATCTCCACCAAAATATCGAGCATACAAGCGACTAATTGGCAAACCATAACCATAACCAGCCATAGTCACGGGAACATCAGCTGTTCCTAAATCTACTCCTTCCTCAAGCGGGTTTCTTGCGGTGCTGTAAAGATAGGTGAATATCTTGGGGAGACCGCTTCTTGGTATACCTCCACCTTCATCTGACACCTATTAGATCAACCCACAACAATGGTTTGGCTCAAACCGTTGCAACAACAACAACAAAAAAAAGATACTAAAAGCACAGGAAAGCAACAAGAACCTTTATTGTGACATCTTCGATTCCATCAGCAACTATGATGCGGATTGGTGGTGCAACTCTATCAGAGTCAACATATCGCTCTTGGACAGCACGTAGAGAGTTCTTGACTAACTCGTATACCATAAGATGCAAATGGGTTGGAACATACCTATGAGAAGGAGTAGAAAAGGACACCGTTCACCATGTGAAAACAAAAGTTAAGGAATGAGTTTTTCAAAACAAAAAAGGTAAGCTTGAAACTCACGGGAAGGTGAAACTGGGATCCCCGTATATGTTTATATCCGGAGCAGAACCATACTCTCGGAAACAAATTGATCGAGCATCTTCACTGGCATTCCTTGCTACCTCCACAGGAGACATCTTGGTGTGTATGTAACCCACAATGTGAAGTGGCGGGTTTGGATTATGCAACTCAACATGCTGCCCTGAGAATTTCATTATAACCTCAAAAAGTATTAACACACAGCAACAGCAAACGAAAACACTTTTCAGTCAAAGGACAAGAGAGAGAGAGAAATCCCAAAGCACCAAGTCTTACCAATAAGCATACGGATCCCTATTCGCGACAAGTAGAAGCGATCAAGAAACTGATGAATCTCATCAAGATTTTCGTAGACAATCCTTGAATTCATTCCTTTCTTTAGCTGATTAACACCCAGAGCCATCATGGGAACCACGTTGTTGTGCCTTACTTTGACGGCTTTAATCATCTGAGTGAACTCTTTCTCGTCAGCTGTATCCTTGATATCAGGAAATGCTCTCATGTCCCTGAATGATTCCACATACCAATCCCTCACCTACAAAAACAGCAAAGTTCACATGAAAACTATAACATGATTCGACCTAATACATCATCCAACAAACCTATTTAAGAGAGAGATTTGGATATCAAAATTGCCAAAATTTAATGTCATTTACAAAAGATAGCAGCACACCAAATATGTTCTACGGATTCCTTTTTCACTGTAGCACAAACAATAAAAGCCTTTGGAATGGGAGAAATTTTTAATAAATCACACCGAATCTAATCTTAATTCTACTTTTCCATAAATTCAACAATTATCCAATTTCAAACAACAATCTCGAGAGCCAACACGCAATATAACGAGCAAACACAACGATTCCAGCAAAAATTCCGTAAGACCAATTAAAGTTGAACCAGAAATTCGATATCCAGAAACAAAATCGGATATGAAAAGCGAGTTACCGGATAACCCAGAAATTCGGAAAAGTACCTTCAAGACGGCAGGTTTCTCGGAGAGGCCGTAAGGGAGGGACTCGAGTTCGATCGCTCTCCTGGCGATCCGAATCGGAAGCTCCTTGTGTAGAAACTGTGCCGAAATCAAAAGGTTTCTCTCAGTGGGCGTGGAACCAAATTCCATCATGTATCGGAGGCTCACACCCGTCTGCTTCATGCAACCCCATTTGTGAACATCCTCGATCAAGCTCTTCGGAAACATCTCGGAGGCCTTCTTCACCGCCATGAACCAGAGAAACAAATCTTAACGTCGTCGTCGCTCTCCACCGCTATCATCGACTGGACGAAAAGCCGCGCAGATGATTGGATATCCAGAAACAGAGAGAGGATTGGCTTTGGCATCGCCAAATGATGTATCTGGTCATTTACATTAATGACATTACTAAAAAGGTTGAATTGTTTTGCCCGCTAATTTGATGGATTAGGATTTTGGCTATTACGAGTGTCTCCAGTGATATCGTGTGGTACTGGCTCTTCTGGCAGAATCTTTTACTGTATTTACCTTTTTTAAAGATTTTTTCTTATTCTTAAATGAAAAAGTATAATTTTCTACTTTTATTATCCTCAAGTTCTTAATTGTATAATCTCCCAGTAAATACAAAATTTGAATCGAATAACGTTTTATTCTTCCTAAGTTAACTTATGTTTTGAATTTTATGTGAGAAATTTTATTTAAATGGTTATTTCTTTCAAAATGTGGGTTATTTCTTCCACATGAGAGTGACATGACTAAATCCAACATGTATAAACAACGTGTCGTTCGATCCATTTGTAGATGAAAAGTGTGTCGTCTTTTTATCATCAAAACTATACGGTTTGCACTGTTGGATGCAAACGATGCCGAGAGTTGCAGGGCCAATACTCCTTATGTAGAGAGAAGCATGTCCAAAAGGCTTCTGACCCGTTTCTTCTCGTATATATAAGCCCAACATTTCATTGCTTCAAGAAAAAACAACAATAAACATACTTATATATATATGAACTTACATGTGTTGATCTAATCTCTTAATTAATACTTATTTTATGTCGTTTCCACTTGTAAGCCATAAATTAATTTTATATATTTTACTGCTTGATCTGACGTTAATGGTTTTGATTTTTATATACCTAAAATAGTCGAAAGAAACCAAAATGTAAAACTAATGGAAACTAATGGTAATATTTTTATGCTTGCTACATATGTTTATGGTATATAAACAATACTGCAATTCAAAAGTATTGATCAAAATAGTATAAATGACATTGTAATGGAAAATAGATGAATTCAGTTCAATAGTCAAATGTATATCTTTGTTAAATGAATATAAACCTTTTCTTAAAGTATGTTAATTTGTAACATAAATTTAGAGAAGTCGATGTAGAGAAGAAGTGTTGGGGTCAAAACTCATAAGCATGCCTCGATGTAGAGAAGTCGCAATTTTAAAAGTATTGTTTATTTTAAAACAACAAAAGAGTTGGTCTTTGACTTCAATATCTTACCGACTTCCCTGAATCTTACAAAAGCTAGCTTTCCTTCTAAAGCAGCGACGTTTAAATATTTCATTGACCACATTTTATTATATTCATGTTTTTTTGTTACTTCTCCATCTGCATGAGTTTATCTTTGACTTGTTCACTCCATTTTCTATTATTGTTTTCCTCCGTACGAGGTTCCTCCGTTTACCGAAATTCAAACTAATTCGGAATCCAATCCATCATGTAAATTCCACATCAACAAAGTTATAAATACCTCTAAACTTACAAATACATGGTTTTTACTTTTTACTGTTATTTCATTATGATTTAAGAACACAATTGGTCTTCGCTACTTAGCTTCAAGGAAAAGAATTAAGGCCCAGTTTCAAATATGGGCCTTGCTTAGAAGCAACTGAATCATTCATGCAAAATTGGTTTTTCACTCTTACGACAAATGTTTTATGATCCACATATGAATTAAGAGTAGGTGTTCTCATTATTTTTCTCTTTCTCGAAGGTAGTATAACCCTATTCGTTGACTCTATAACTACTAGATGGAAATCGATTTTTTTTTATTAAATTGCAAAATTGAATATTTGACTTCACCTTAAAATATATATAAACGAGTAAACGACCACGTAACTAGGACCTAGAAAATTGTAGAAAAAATCCATATTCAACCATGCTCAACACTTTAGTTTTAATAATCATGAAAGAGGATGTGATTTAGTTAGACAAATCACTTACTCATGCCAATTAAATAATGTAAAAGTACATTAGTTTATCATTCTATGAGCTTTGAGCAAACCTTCCGTTGTTGACTTGTCAACAAAGACGATAGACTCCCAAACGCACGAGTGGGTTGTCACTAACTCGAAGAACTCTTTGACTAATTTGACCTGAAGACACGTCATATTAGTTAATATACTATATCAACTCGGTTTACGAGTCAAAACCTAACAAACGTTTTTGATATTTGAGTTCTCTTAAAGATCCAATATGGATATAATTCACTAAATAATGTTCCTAGTAGGTTTCAATCCGATATAGATATTGTCGAGTCTCGGTTATCCCACGTGTGCGTTTATGTTTATTCGCTCTATATCGTCGTAAGAGCGAAAACATTATTGTCACCTGTCGGTATTGAAGTTTGAACTATAAGGGCTTACGCACTTATACAGAAATGATTTGATATTTTCTATTTAAATTCTTAGATAGACGATTTTTTTTTGCTCCCAAATTCAAACTAATTGTGCACCCTAAACAATATGAAACTAGTTATACATTCTATAACCCTTATGATATATAAACTCTGGTGAAAGAACAAGTCACTGGTTGCTAATTAGGACGACTTGATGATTTATTAAATAGTAATTTCAGTAGAGAAAACAAATTACATATCGTATTTGATGTTTTCACACTTTCACCATCATTGTTTAAAAAGCCAGCTTATATACTTCTTCTTTTGTCGATAGCCATCTTACATAAGATATCCTTTTTTTTAAATTGGGCAAAATTATGTACAATGAAAGAACGATACAATAAAAGCAATTTTAAATGACACAAGAATGTGTTTAACGACAAAAATGTCTGGCTTTAGACAAACATCATGTTTCTTTTGCGAAGCATTGAGAGAAAAGATGAGAAAAAGTAATAGTAATAATTAACAAGCACTTGCGTTTTCCACTTTGGAGGAAACCAAATTGCTTATAATATAAGTTTGAAGCTTCTTAAATCCTAAATACTACTTTATGTTCCCTTTTAGCTTATTTATTTTCATATTATATACTAACTTCACATATTTGCTTTCACATTTAACATTCCGTCTTCTCTTTAGTTATAACTTTCACCACAAACGTGGACCAATAAATTCATACAATAAATCAAATTAAGTGAACCTGGATTAATTAGGATTTGAAAGCTTCCAACAAGAAATTTCCCAAATACATGATTTTACGTAATGCATACCAAAGCTTTACAATATGCCAATATATTGTTCCGACCATCTCTAATTGTGGAAATTTTGATGTTCAGGGTGATTATAAAAAGTTTCAATTAACTATGTAGATCATGAAGATCATGGAGATAGACATACGTACATATAAGAATGTTAACTTGCTAGTCAGACAATTTTATATATTGCGGATGGTTCCTAAATCTAGCGACTGACTATGCAGATCCTATACATGCATGCAACTTCTCCACCCTCATATATATACATGTACTAGTAACATTTTTTCATCTTTCTTTGCTAAAGTACTAATAATAATTATTAACAAATAACGAGTTGAACTAACTATATACACTACTAATACAGACAATTAAAAAATGTATATATTAATTTTACATGCACTAACATTATAATAGTATTTGGAGTATATACATTACAAAAACGTTTTGCTGAAATCATTGGTTTGATTTTATCTTGCCGGTTATAAACCATTAATAACTCAAGACTGTTTTATTTTTTCAACTATTTCCGAAACTCTTAAAAGATTCAAAAATTTAGTACATATGGTTGACTCTTTCACGTAAGGTCAGGCTAATTAAGCTTGTATTATCATTGTGTCCTGGATTTTGTTCAATTTTGAGTATTGTATGTGCTCCTAAATATGTAGCAGTTCTTTCTCTGCACTTATTTATCGTTACAGATAAAACATAAAACTTGGAATGTAATGTAGAGAACCCGTATTTGAAATATATCGAAATGTGAATCCGCGGATGGTGGTGTATTTTCAAATAACGATGATAAAATGTCAAAAAATAAGAAGTACGTAGTTGTTCAAAGTAAGTAATATAATTGTCAAAATGAGTCGTTGATTTAGTCCACTTCAAATCAATTGATAATGGAAGTTTACTTCCCTACACCTACAATTTTTTCAACACAATTGTTTATTCCAGATTATGTCGTTAATTAAACTTCGTATTTTGCGGCCTTTTAATCCACTTGAGTCATACCCTCGTATATATTTATAAGCGTGACTAGCGGAGATTTTTCCTCTTGTTTTTTTTTTTTCTGTTTCATGTTGAATATGAGATGTATCTCCTGTGATCCCTTGGTAGAAATTGAAGTTCGAATCTTTGTCTTACACAAGATACAAGAGCGACTCATGTGATGTGATGTACTCACAGTACAGAAACGAGTTAAGTAGAGAGACAAGAGTTTAATTCAAAGTTATGGACTACTAGTTAGACCTTTTGCAGTTTCACTAGTATCTGATTTTATTTTATCTGTTGGTGTATGTAATGTTCAAAAACATACATAAAATAAATAAAAAGGTAATGGAACTCAAAGGGTTAAGGAGCTGTCATTGTTCAGGGAGGACTTTGTATGTTTAAAGGGCCATTGAATCTAGACTTGAAATTACTTTCGCCTGTCTCATTCAGAAATAACTTTTTAACTCAGAGATGTTAAAAACAAAAAAAAATTAAATCGTAAATGCATCGTAAGCTTACAGCATATATCCCATTTTATCGCTTAGTTCTAAACTTCTTATTCATTCGGAAATTTTTATTATTCAAGAAGTATACTACATTTTTCAAAAACAAAGAAAAAAGAAAGAAAGATAAACTACAACATTCAGCGTTTTCAATCCAAACGAACCCATATGAGCGATGAAAGTACTGCATAACACATAATACACTAGTTTCAATATCCACTCGGACCACTCCTAACACTTAAAATTCAGAACCAAACGGGAAATTAAAATGGTAATGTCCCTACGACCGTTTGGATTACCCAACACAGATTGAAGTCATCGGGCATATATTAATTTATATTTCTAAGCAAAGACGATCTAATGAGAATAATTTAATAATTTAATATCTAAACATTTCTGGAACAATCTCGTCATCGCCGTCGTCATTTTCATATGCATTTCAAGTGTAATCATGTTCAGATTAATCTTATCTTATAAGCCATATTATGCGTTGTTATATTACTTTAAATAAGATAAGTTGTGTATGTCATGGGTTAAATTATATGCGATTGTGGTCCAGAAAAACACATGCCCTCACATTAACCAACACACGTAAGCATATTCAAGATTTGAAACTATGGACTGACCAAACCTGTTTTATAAAGATTTAGTGAAACTTTGATGGCCTGTTGGTCCTTGTGTTCTGCTAAACTTATTTAAACCAAAATAAACTCAAGATGTTCGACATATATGAAACAAAAAATATGGTGATGCGCAAGATCAAATAATGAATTTCGCGAGATTCATGAATAGCAAAGCAACTATCAAATAAAAACGGAATCGAAGAACACAATTTAGAGTGCAATGTATGAAAATCAAACGAAGAAGGGATAAAGTATATGTTAGGGATGAAAAGAATATACAAATAATCATTATTAATTAATAAATAATGTATATATAGAACTGACACATTTCGCTGTCATTATTGTTAGTAGTATTGATTTGAGAATTTTATATCTCTCGATGTCATAGTAATTTGAATTATATCACTTCTTAAATATTATGACTTTTCACTCCTTTTTTTTGTTTGTCAAACAATTCCCTTTAACTTTTTTTCTTCAAAATATACATTTTTCTGTTCACATTGTTTCGGTTTTATTGAAATACTTAAAAATCTTTGTTGTATATAAAAGGAATTTTCCTTACTAAGATTCAATTTCTTGGACTTGGTTGCGACATTCTTGACCATACAAGACATGTTAAATTGCGGCGAAAATTAATAAAAAACAAAAAAAGTGGTATATTATTATATTAAAAGAAGTACCTGTATACATGGTATACATGGTATACATGGATACATGGATGTATGCGAGCGTGTGCGTGTGTGGTTATAGCTGGTTCCTTCGGATTTGTGCCCACTAATGATGCCCACAAATATTCTTTGGCACATTGTTTATTGTTTCACAATTTGGCCTAATCACATAACTTATGAAAACCAAGTACACATTATTACCACTTTTATTTAATTATTTTTCATTAATCAGATTATGATATCGACCAATCAATCATAATTAGAGTTCAAGACTTGCAAGTCTTGTAAGCAAAAGATTTATCTCAGATGTACGTGGCCACGTGTCTTGGCTACGATAATTCTTTGATAAATAATACTATTATTTAGACTTTAAAAGGTTCTTTACAGTTTCCCGTTTCGACTTACCCCAAATCGGAGACCGAGAAAAAAACGAAAGTTGAGCTTTTTTATTTACTTTTCTAGACCATTAGAGTTCTACGCTAATGAAGTAACGCTATAGTAAAATATAGATCGCGTAGTATTTTAGATTTAATATATCAAGTTTTTAAATAATACCACTATAAAACATACATCAAAGATCTAAAGAATGATATTATGTATAACCAATTTATACTTAAACAAAAACTCACGAGAAAACATTTAAAATAATCATATATTAGACCATTAATAGCGTAACAGAAAACTTCTTAATATCGTAATAATTTTAGATATTCATAGTGTCTTCCAAACTTTTGAAACTTGCAAAACATTGGCTGTAAATTGAAAAACTACAGTATTTTAGGATCTTCAAAAAAAATTCCAATTAACTAAAAGGTTTTCATATTTTTGAATACTAGAATTATAAAACGAAAACTGTAGAACTGTTTTGTTGTATAATCTTTTTTCTGTTTATGAAGTTTTAAAGACCAATTTTTGATATAAGGATGTGGTTTCCTAAAAGAAAGACATGTGTGGAGCTACGAACAATTATTTCTACATACACATCTATTATATTTTGTGTTTTATAATTGTGAGTGTGTGTATCAAATCAATCTTTTACACTTCACTCACTTTATAGTGATAACACGTGATGTCCGTGCCATCTAAAAAATTACCTTTTGATTGCAATATTGTTTAGATGCGATAAGCCATCAAATGCAGAATGTGCATAAACGTAGATATTCTTATTTGATTTTGTTTTTTGGTCTCCACTATCCAGAATAATTTTTATTTCTTACGAGCAGGAATTGATAAACCGCTTGTTATGCCTTAGAGGATGATAATTGATAAAATAAAAAAAAAGAGCTAAGATATATTGCCAAGTTGACTGACAAGTTGATGGCATTATTAAATAGTTCGGCGTCGTTTCGTAGTAGGTTTAAATTTTGCATTTAAATGTACAAAAGGTGATATCTTAATTATTAATTACAGCCATTAGTGTAGTTGCTTTGAGCGTGGGGTATTTAGAGAGTGGTCCTATATATACTACGTTTGTTGGAATAAGCCATGCTACAGTAAAAGATAAAAGAAAAAGTCATTCAAACATGTCGAGTTTTGTTAACCATTTTATACTACTCAAAATAACAAACAAACATCAATCGCCCGAAGCACCAAAATAGCACCCAAACTTGATAATCTCGACTTTTCTTGTTAGTAGTGTACTAAAAGGTCTGCTCTACTAATTAATGAGATTATTATGAACCCGATGCTCATTATCGTTTTGGTAATAAACGACAGTCATGGTTCTAACCATATATCTTTATTATAAAACGAATTTCAGACAATATTCTTAGGATTTCTTTTAGTTAATAGTATTTATAATTCATTTTAATTTTCTCGTTTATCTCAAAATAAATCGCACTATAAAATCTCACGCAAGGATCAAACATGTATCAGATATTGGTAACACATTTTTTATATCGCAGAATTACGGAATAGCGGAAAAAATGAATTGTGGAATAATTTATTGCGGAATTGCAGAACTTTATTTTTAATACGATTGGATAAATTATGGCGGAATTACAGAATATACTTATTGAAAATATTCTGCTTTTTACTATATATTATAAAAAAATAAAATATTAATAATTCAATCAATTATTATAAAATGATATAATTTTAATTGTAACTTTTTTAATAATTTATTTTTCATAAAAAAATATATTACAAACTTTAAATAATAGATATAACTTTATCATTAAATAATTTTTTGTAACACTAAATTATTTATTTGTATTTATTTAAATAATAAAATATCATTGAATAATATAAATATTGATTCCGCAAATAATATACTCCAAACACGTTTTTTCGCTTAATAAAGATTTTTGTATTTTCTGTAAGCAAAAACGCAGTTCCGCAGATTTTGCATTTTTGCGTTTTTTCGCAAGTTTTTTTAATTGGTAAAATTCTTGCGTTTTTGGATTTTTCCACCATTCCACCATTTCACAAGTAACCAATCAGAACAATTATAACAAGATAGACAAAAAAAACTTTCTCCATAATATTCTCAAAGGTTCAATTATACAATACTATTGATTTCTAAATATTTAGAAGCTTTTACATATACTTAATTCTTGAATAATATAGAAGTAGTATCATATTATGATAATGTTCAAAAATAAAAAATCATGATATGAAGAATCACGACTGAAACACAAACAGCACTTGACAATAAATAATTTTAAAATGTTTCAAATATAACGTACATATCACATATGTATATGCAGCAAACATAAATGACGTGTATATGGAACTTTGTAAATGCTTTAACTAAAAAACTTTGTATATTTACTTAGATATTATCTAGGGTGTATTCTAGATCCTGTGGGCAGCCGGATATATATGTATGTCATAATTTCTATTAAATTGTAGGAAATTTGAGTAGTCATCCAATTGAAATCGTGCATGAAGGCTTGAGAGCTTTAAAAGTACTTAAGTGAGATCATACCAAAGTTCGCTATTATGTTGAAGTCATATATCAACTTGTCCTTTTGATATTTACAGAACTTGAAAGAAAAAGATATCGACAGGACGTATGATACCCAGACATTTCTACCTTTGTCTTTTGACACCTACACATTATAATCAAATTAAGATCATATACACGATAGAAAATTACGTAGGTGATTAATGTTATACTGTTTGTTTATGCATGTATGAAACTGTGATTCTACTATTTTTACTATACATGCATGTTATTCATCAAAATTTTACATTTCCATGTTTTTGAAAAATGATTCTGATATATATTAAACATGTTAAAAATATAATTATAATAAACTAAAAAAATGTAACTAATTATTAATATATATATATAACTACATAAAGTATATTTGAAATATATATATATATATATATATATATATATATATTCGTTTTCAAATATACTTTATGCAGTTATCATTGTTAGTTATAGATTTTTTTTTCAAAATAAAAAATGATCGATAAGAGATATAATTAATATTGATATAAGATTCAAAATATTTCATTTTTAAAAAAGAATAGAATATATAATTACTTCTTATGTTTCATATTATTTATTGTTTTATAGTTAAAATTTTATTTTATAACATTTGCCATTTTGTATATATAATTTTATTATTTATGTTTTACGTTTACAAGACTACACTCTTATAATCAATTTTTCAGTTTTTATCTTTATTTTTTTAATTTATTAATTACTTATGTCAAAAAATAGTATATTAATGAATAATAATAAAAAATGTAATTTGTGTAAAAGAACCTAAACAAGTAATATGAAACACATCAAGTACTATAAGCTCTGAAAATTGTCTAAACTTCAGTTCAAAATCAAAGTTAAAAAAAAAACATTCAGTTCAAAAATTTGATGACTATAAAACAAAATATGTAAATGCCTCTTGCGTAAATGAATTTGGACTTTTTGTGGTCAGAAAAGAACGGGAATAAATAAGGGGAAGTGGAGAAATTAAAATGGAAACAGGAGAAGCTGTAGAGTATATATTATTTGCAACTTGTTTGAAAGAAACCCATAAAAGGAAACAAAAACACAAATTTATTATCAATAGAAAACAGAAAACGGAAACAGATTTATCACACACAGAGATATAAAGTCAGCGGGTCAACTTTAAAAACTCAGTGCTTAATTAAGAGCTAAGTGATATAATTAACTCTTTACATTATTATTCCTTCCGGAGTCCTAAATAACTGATATTTTAACTGGACGGCATCTTTTCCCTACTTCTAGACTTCTAGTATTAATTAATTAAAGACTAGAGCGTGTTTTTGCAAAAAATCAAGTAACAAAAATAACTAAAAACTCGTTCGCAGCATGTAGATTTTTTTTAGTCTAGACTTTTATTATTAAAATTATAAAGAATACAAAATCAATTAATATTTTATGACATGATACAAATTTTTAAAAGTTACTAATTTCAAATACAAAATTGGCAAAAATCGAGTTTTCTTCTTAGAGACAAAATCCTATAAAAAATAAAGATAAATGATTTTTTTGTAACTTAGGTTTTCATTTTTATGATATGTAATAAGGATACTACGGAATACTGAACAAAATCTAACTTTACCATTAAATGTTATGAATTTGTTTGTTAACAACAGATTTCATATTTTTAAGAGCGAAACAAAATCATAGAGTGATGTGTATAGGCTAAGCTGATAAAATGAACACTACAATCTGACAAATATGTCATATAAATAGCACAATATCAAAATTATTAAATAATTGTTAACAAACTGATTTAAATCAAATAATTTTATTTTACAATTACAAAAGGGATGCTGAAAATTACTTTTAATAGATTAATGCTGTTCTGTTTTTTTAACACAATGAAAGTTTACAAACATAATTGAAGTAGTATTTTTTTTTTGTGTGCGAATTGAAGTAGTATTTAAGATAGTAAATAATTACAAACTCAATAAAGACACAGTTCATATATTACGGCTGTCTATTCCCTCCATCGCACATGTTCCAAATAATTTTAAAAATAAAAAGAAAAATTGGAAACTATCATCTTTTCTCTTCTATAAAACCCACAACTTCTCTTTTTCTTGTGCATTCAAAACTCATCCTTTCTCTATCTACACATAACTCCAAAAAATATCAATTTCTCTCTCTCTCTCCCCCCTTCACAAAACCACATAGAAAAAGGTAGAAAGTCTCATTCTTTTTACTCAAGAATTCCTTTGTGGGTCTCTTTTGTGTGCATCATCAATGGATGAGAAAGGAAGAAGCTTGAAGAACAACAACATGGAAGACGAAATGGACTTGAAGAGAGGTCCATGGACCGCTGAAGAAGATTTTAAACTCATCAATTACATTGCTACTCACGGAGAAGGTCGATGGAATTCTCTTTCTCGTTGCGCTGGTATGATTCACTTCACCTATAACTGTATGTATATGTATTTTCTAATTCTGTGTGCATCTTTTTGGCTAAAGGAGCCAAAAGACAAGTCCATAACATAATTGATTATTTATCACTTTACGTTCAATCCTTTTCATGTTTCAATCACCATGTGTGATTGTGTTTTTTTTTTTCTTTTTCCCCTTAGATTGCCTACCTTTACTATTTTAAAGAGAGTTTTTTGTTTTTTCAAATTTTCGGAAATGGTTTATTTCCCTTATATGCATAGATGAAAAGACCCTTCATAGGTATGAATCAGAAAGTGCATACCTCTCATGTCTCTTTGTTGTTTTTTCTCGTCTTCTTCCTATTTTAAAATATAATTTAATTCCAATGAATAAAGTACAATCGATCATTTGAGTGAGATTTTTGCAATGGATTCAATTATCAAGCATCTCAATTTTCCTATAAAATATCCAAATTTAGTTATTAAAAAGGGTGAAAAAAGGAAGAACTAATGCGAATTAATGATCATCATCTATATGGGAAGAGCACTAACTCAATGGAAGAAAGCTTGCTGAAGAAAAAGACCCTTTAGGACAATTTGCATTTTGCATCATAGTACGGTCCATTTTTATTTTGTTGGGGAATTTGATATAACTTTACCAAATATTAAGCGTTTATTTAAATGAGTTTCTTCCGTATGAAATCATCATACTATACGTATACACGATCGACCGGTATATTAATCATCATATATACTTTTACCAATGAAACAGGACTCCAACGCACCGGTAAAAGCTGTAGGCTACGGTGGTTAAACTATCTCCGCCCTGACGTTCGCCGTGGAAATATTACCCTCGAAGAACAACTCTTGATCCTCGAACTTCATTCCCGTTGGGGCAATCGGTACGTATGCTCCACGTAGTCTTATATCGTTCCATAAGCTACACTTCTTTTATATTATGAAAAGTATCTAAATTTTAAATATATTTTCCCTTGCGTCAAAATATATGTTATGATACGTATCGTGAAAGGAAAAACAAAAAATAGCGATATTAATCATCTCACAACGGAGAAAATATTATCGATATTGTTTGTCGATGTTGATATAGCGATACGCCGGCGATGCCCTAATGAATAGTAGTAATTAATAGACGACAGAAAAATAATAGTTTGATTGTGAATATATAATAACAACAGTTGATTTAATTTGTGTTTATTCATGAACAGATGGTCAAAAATCGCACAATATTTACCGGGAAGAACAGACAATGAGATCAAGAACTACTGGAGAACGCGAGTGCAAAAACATGCAAAGCAGCTTAAATGCGATGTAAACAGCCAACAGTTCAAAGACACAATGAAGTATTTGTGGATGCCTCGGCTCGTCGAGAGGATCCAATCCGCCTCAGCCTCAGCCTCAGCCTCAGCCTCAGCCTCAGCCGCAGCCACCACCACCACCACGACAGGATCAGCCGCCACGTCATCTTGCATCACAACCTCTAACAATCAATTCATGACGTATGATTACAACAACAGCAGCATGGGACAACAATTTGGTGTAATGAGCAACAACGATTATATAACGCCGGAAAATTCCAGCGTGGCAGTGTCTCCGGTGTCAGACTTAACCGAGTACTATAGCGCTCCAAACCCGAACCCGGAATATTATTCGGGTCAAGTGGGGAACAGTTATTATCCGGATCAGAACTTGGTGGTGGGTCCAGAAATGCTACCGGAGAATTATTTCGATTACAGTGGATTGTTAGAAGAAGATTTTCCGGCTATGCAGGAGCAGAGTAGCCTTAACTGGTTTGAAAATATTAACGGAGCTGCTTCTTCTTCGGACAGTTTATGGAACATTGGAGAAAGTGATGAAGACTTCTGGTTTTTACAGCAGCAACAACAGTTCAACAATAATGGCAATTTCTGAATATAGATACAAATAAAATAGAATTGTTAAAGTACTTAATTAAACACGAAGTATACGTGTGAAAGGAATTTGTTTATGGAATAATTAAAGACAAGGCAATGTGTTTACGATATTTTATACTAGGATATATATGATCAGCTTTTTTTATGCCAGGCTTGATCATATATTATGGCGTTTTGACAAATCGCTAAATTTGATTGGTTTGTTTTGTTCTCTTGGGATTGTAATGATATTTTTGTAGATTAATCCATATATTTGGCCAATGAAACTTTTATGATTTATTTAAAGAAAACGAAGAATTCTTCCAGTGGGAGTATAATAACTGAAACTGTTTTCACACAGTAGATTGAGTGATTTCCCCAATGGAAGCATAATATAAACCATTATTCATTTAACTATTAATATTTCGACGACGAAGCTCATAATTGGTTCCACCATGTTTAATATTTAACCCAAGATATGACACAAACAAACAAAACAAGCACATCATAAAAAATATTTTAAAGGATATATAATAATGACTTTTGTACTATAAAATGGATAATTCAAGTAATGTTACTTTGTAGGAACTATATGTGTCTATAGGGCATGTATATGGGAAATAAAAGGAACTAGTGTGTGTGAAAGCCTTTCTCTGGGGTTCAAAAGTAGACATTTAAAAATGGAACGTTTTATTCTCACAACCACGTGGCAAAATCTCATTGGCTATGATCTAGGCTTTCAGTTTAAGGTGGACAAAGGGGGGGTTATTCATTAAAAAGCTAAGTGTTTGTTAAGATATATGCTAAGTGATGATAACCCACCACTAAATATGTCCAAAAGCCTTAATTAATAATTGGAAACCGCATTATTGTACGGACCGTTACACCATTATCCAGACAAAACCATATCCTTACTCTGCAACACGTCAGCAACACCATGTCTTCTACTATAACTTCTGTATCCCTCATTCCCTCTTCTCCTCTGTTCTCACTTCTCACTCAGTTCTGTTAAAAACTCAGATTATTTTATACAGGGGTAAATTCGTCTTAAAATCTTATGATACATTTCTGAAAACATTATAAACTCAACAATTGAAATGGAATGTATATATGCAGGAAACAACAATATTTACCAAGATGACATTCTTTAAAATTAAAATAATAAGTAAATTTGTTAAATGATTGAAAAACCCTACTTTACAAATCAATGCTATGAAGAGAAAATCGTAGGGATGAAGTTGTAAATTTATTTTTAATTCTTGCGTTGAAGAACATCAAATAAATGAATAAGATTACGCAATATTTCTTTTTACTTAAACATATTATAGAAAACAGTAGAATTGTTTTTTGTCGCAAGTAGCTCGCTGGTGAGTGCCATACCAACTAGCGAAGATACAGACACACACACCCAAAAGAAAATGAAAAAAAAGCAATACAATTAAAAATGGATCACATCATTTTTTTTATAAACATGGATATGGATATCATACACCAAAATCCATATTAATCATCGATGCTCATAGAATTCGAATATTCTTGTCATTCGACGCATTTATAATGGCCAAGAGAAATAAAAATAAAAATGACTTTATATATAAATGGTGAAACTCGATTTCTAACCTTCACGGCTTCATCCATATGGCAAGTTTTCTACCAGCTGAACCACACGCACTTGGTTTGACACATCATTTTGTAGCGGTAAATAATTACACATTTTTTTATGTTGGAAATAAATGAGTTTTGTTAAACGAGACTGATAGGAATCAAGTTGATTATCAATGATCTTTGACATTAAATCCAGTTGACATATATGTTTGATTACCGTATAAGCTCTAATTCCCAATTTTTTTTTTTTTTTTGTAGACCACACATTAATTGTCATCCGTCAAACAAAAAAAAAAGAGAGATAGAGAACTATAGTTGAAGTCGCTGTCTTTGTATACACCAACTTGATCCTTCTATAAGCAATAATAATACGGCTTTCCTCACTTTTTCCCATTTGAGAATATAACATCTTATAATCTCAAAATATAAAACACGTATTACATAAGATATATATGTTGCACATCTCATGGAATTGGCACGTGACAGAGAAGAGAAAAGGCACGTGATTAAATAGTGATGACTTAAAAAGGTGGCGGCGGCTGAGAGAATGAAAAATCGTTGGCGGTGTTGTGTGGCCGACGTCTAAAAAGCCATACCCAAGACCGAGAGAGTGGTCCCAAAATCTGAAGATGTCTTTCCTCGGCAATATCTTTCTCAAACTTTATTCAAAATCGATAACTCCAAGATTGAAAATTGACTCTACTCTCTACCAAGAACGATTCTCATCATTATCTTACAAAACGTGAGTAGTTTATGTTAGGTTTTTTTAAGTTCATGTTCAATTTTCTTATTAGTATGATATTTGTTTTTGGGCTTCTCCCAAAAGGTCTCATACTAATCAGAGTTGGATATTATTTATATATTAGAATATTATTATCTAATCTTTCGATGTGGGACTTGGATTGATATCCCAATAATCTTCCTTCAAACCAAGGACCATACACGCCTTTTGCTTTTAACCTTCTGCTGGCAACCATCTTGTACCATCTTGTACCCAAGCACCCTTAATCACAAGGTCACCTTGAAGACTCTCCCACAATGAACAAGTAGGCCCAATCTACTTCCCAAAGTCCACTTAATCTGAACATTGGCTCTGATATCAATTGTTAGGTTTTTTTAAACTCATATCCAACTCTCTTATTAGTATGATATTGTCCGCTTTGAGCTTAAGTAGCAAAGTCCGCACGGATTTGTCTTTGAACTCCTTCCAAAAGGCCTCATACTAATCAAAATTGGATATTACTTATATATTAAACTATTATTGTCTAATCTTCCAATGTGGGACTTGGATTGATATCCCAATAGTTTAACGGAGGCTAACTTGTTGATTTTACCAAACTCGGATTAAACTACCATATATGTTACGTTGGAAAACATATCTTACTGAATTCTTTTCAGAAATTCGATTGGTACGTAAAATTTCACCGAATGGATGCACGAACGGTAAAAATGGCCTCCACAAGATTTAACTTGTTAATATTATAACAGTTGCAAAAGGGAACACAACTCAAATTCCCTAACTTCTATATGTCCAGCTACTTTTGATCTCATTTTAATTCTTATGGAGGCCATTTTTTTTTCTTTATGGTAAATAAAATTTTAAAATTGACAATAAATTCCATAATGTTTTACGTAAAGATGCAACGCAAAGATATTTATATAAAAACAAAAAATACTAACGGTGTGAGATTGTATTTTTCTCAATTCAAACGTGGAAATGTGATCACCTTCGTTGGAAAGAAAAAAAAACTCTTCTATTCAAACTTGTGTTGAGGTTTATTCAGAAGAGACAAGACGGAGGAAAAGAAAACAGAAGACAGATTCTGATACATGGGATGGGACTTACCCGTGCGCCACGTGGTACTCGGTGATTCGATAGGGTGGATAATATTCCATTGTTGGGGAAGACAAGCACAAAGAAGGACCGACCCAATAGTCTTTTGAATGGTCAAGGTCAACGCGTCCAGAGACTTACACGTCGGCGTCAACGTGGCTTTCTTTGGGCCCCACCGTTTATTACATACATTAACAATACCATATCTCCAATCCGAAACCAGCGAAATACATTGTATTTGGAGATTCACTTTTTTTGGTTATTTCTTCACTTTTTCTACATAGAGAAGATGCTTATAACTTAAATAAGATTTTTTTTTGGGTATGACAATAAATATAATATGCGAATGATCTTATGGTCTTATTCCTAATATCCCGTTTATAGACGGACGTAGAATCTGACTGCATAGCGTAGGAAAGTTCCAATAATACATATCATTTAGAAAATGATAAAAATATAAACCAAAAACCCCGAAAACGAGTGACTATGAAATCGTATTAAAACAGATAATACATTCAATTGCTTTTAACGTCGTTTGCTTTTTTTCCTTTTTATGGGCATAAACCATTTTCAGCCACAAAAGTCTTTAAGCACTATCCAAAAACCATACACGTGGTACATTTAAAAAAAAAATCAATTTACTTATCGTTTTTAGAGAATCTATAACAATGGATCGAGACGCAACCCCAATGTTAAGCACATTAACGACTACCTAAATCATGTAGCTGATACGACACATGAATTAACTTGTTTTTCTTGATATTTCGTATTATTACCAAATCAGGAAGAATATCTGGTTATGGGTTTCCGTGGTACCTTTGGACATAAAAAGATGTTTATGTTTTGTATGTCCCGTCGTAAGTTGATTGATACCTGCCTTGAAATTTGCCATTCCTTAGCAACCACTTGGTTGTTACTCTGTCTTTGTGGTTATCTTTATTCAAAATTTTCGTTTACAATCAATTAGAAAACAATTTCACAATTCTGCATTATATCAGCTCGTTATTAAATATGTAAGGATTATATGTTTTGTGAGCTTTTACTATGAGGTTTAGCTTAATAATGAAGACAATATTCCATCGTATTTTAATAGGGCATATTTTGGTTTTATACGATTAACTACACGTTTTTAATTACTTTTATATATGTTTATGCAAAATTCATTCGATCTTCATACTTTAAAATGATTTAAACAGGTTTAGTGTGCTCCACATATTGGATTAGACCATTCAAATGTTTAAAAGTAATATGCGTGATGCATGGCATATACATATCTGTACATTAGATCAACGCGTGTTTTAACTTTTTATGTTTCCAGATTATTGCATATTTAGTGTTTGGTTGCGAGTCTTGCAAGTTGCAACCTGCTAGTTAAACTACTAAATTATAAAAGAGACCCTTCCTATCCATAAGATTACTACTGTTCTTTTAATCTAAAGATTCCCAAAGCAACAGTATGGGATTGTAGATAAGATCGTATTAGCTAATATTAACAAGACAAGCTGAAGCACGTTATATAGTGACATGCTGCAATCTCTTTCTAGGTTATTCAGAAGCAAACGTTTAGTATTAAACCCACATGCTTCATTTCTCGATCGTGGTTAGGCATCTAATATGAACACTACGATAATTATCTATTCTTTTAGTTTTGCAATTTTTAACTTCTCCTTTTTTTATATGTTCCTCCCCAAATAATACAAAAAAGCCGAGACAATTTTTATATGTTCTTCCCCAAATAATTTTTAACTTCTCCTTTTTTTGCCATTCCAACGTGAGTAGTTCACTTAGTTGATCACTCTTCTCTTTTAAAAGAGATTTTAGTCTATGTTTCTAATTTCAAGTTCCTATAGTTAGAAAAATAACTAGTTTACATGTTGTGCTCTTAAGCCTGATGAAATTATAAAGCAAGAATAAAATTTATTTTGGTAAAAATGTATTCAGATTCATATATGTTAAGTAACAAGGACAAAGAAATCAATTTAATTTTTGCTCACACATTAGACAAAAACCTGAAACACAAGTATTATTTTTGTTGTTGTTATTCTCTATTTTGTTGAAGCCCTTCTTTGGATTTAAATGGGTTAGTTAGTTGTGGGTCGGAAACACGTGGTCTAATTATTATAGGCTGAAAATGGGCTTATTTATACTTAAGTTTTCTTCTTTATTTAAACTGGGTCTAATGTACCTTAAAGATAATTACTTATTAGTAAATTTGAAAAAGCATCTACTAAAACCCATATATAAAAATGTTTGATTACTGTTAGTTTATATGGATAAAATGGGCCTTAGTTCTGTAGGTAAATGGGCTATATAACTGGAACCCTGAATCCTGGTATGCGCTTGAATATAACGCGCTAAGACACAGCGCGTGGGTAAATTATGTTTGTGTGATCGTGTGACAAAACAAAAGATCCTTGCTTACCGCCAGACGAAAGCAGACCGGAATTGACCACGGCGACGCGCTTGCACAGAATAAATTTCAGACAGAAACGACTTTTATTTTCTGCGTATAAAGTTCTGCCACGTAGAACTCAGCCAATAGTAATCTAGTTGTGCAAGGAGCAAAGGTTAGGCTTCCAAAGGGTAATTCCGTTATTAGCATTGCATCAAGGGGTGAACAATAAGATTGATTGTCTTTATGTAGTTTCTCCACGTTTATGTATTAATAAATCTACTGGGCTCCACCGCCGGCCCATCTGATCCATTCATACAGTTCAGGAATAAAATTGGGAATGTCATTTATACCCCGAATCAACTGCTAACAAAAGAGACACGTAAGGGAGGCTATTTTCGTAATCTATAATATAAGCGAGGAAAAAACAATGAAGTGCACTTGCGTCGACATTTCGATGGTTTTACATTTTCGCCACGGAGCTTTTCTTTTTAAGTAATCTTTTGAATGAAGTCTCTCTCAGATTCCATCTTCACCAAAACATCCAGACAAGTTACAAAATATCTTCATTCATTTATTACCCTGTAAAACTCATTCTTGATCTTCTTCTCTTCCTTGTAAGTATTCCGATCTAAGTATTTGTTACCCACGAATCCCGATTTCTCCTCGACCTAGTTCAGACATTCCCCAATTTCTACGTCGATCACGAATTTGTGAAAAAGCTGACTGGTTTGTTTGTATAGTTTGGTTTCTCTTGGAGTTTTATTAGGCTTGCAATCATAATTTATCGATTCCTGGAGAATGATGAGCAGCATGAGCTGTATCTGTGTCTCTGCGATGAAACCATGTTGTAGATTTCTGATTAGTTTTAGAAGTTCCTCGCTCTTCGGGTTTTCTCCACCGACCTCGGGCAAATTGAACAATTCGTCGAAACTACAGTGTAGTAAGATTGATTCCAGAAGTATTAGATCTGGTATTCAATGCCGTCGTCGGGTTGTTCTGGATCGGAAGGCTTTTTGTGATTCCGATTCCAGTAGCTGGGGAGGAGGATCTAGGGGTTTAAGAGCTAGAGGTAGTAGAGGAAGAGGCAGGGGTGTTTTAGTCATTCCCCGTGTAGCTTCCGATTTTAGGAACCGCTCGACTTCTTCGTTGGGTTCTAATGTAAATGACAAGAGCTTCGAGAGCATCTTTGTGAAGCCACTGGTTTTCAAGGAGCTCGGAAAAACTGAAGAGATACCGAGAAAGGAAAGCGGTAATGGAGGAGAAGATGCTAAATATGGAAATGTGGGTGTTAAAAGCGAAAGAGAACATGTTATGGATCGGAGCGAGGCTGAGAAAGAGGCCTGGAAGCTGCTTCGTGGTGCAGTGGTGAATTACTGCGGGCACCCTGTGGGGACGATAGCGGCTAGTGATCCAGGGGATAAGCAGACTCTGAACTACGATCAGGTGTTTATTCGTGACTTTGTTCCTTCGGCGTATGCGTTCTTGCTTGATGGAGAAGGGGAGATTGTAAGAAACTTTCTCCTTCATACGCTGCAGTTGCAGGTAACATTTTTATTGAACATTTTTGTTTAGATGTTCATGTTCTTGAGCTGTCATTTGAATGATTTTGCCCAAATCAGTCCGTTTAGACAAATGTCTATATTAAAAAAAAATTAGAGCTTTCGGTCGATATTGTGTTAATTTGCTTGGAAAATTAGAGATTTGGTTGCATGCTCATTATTTGCCATTGGAATTTGATTTCTCATTCTAGGGAAGTTTATCTAGTCTATTTACTGAATTTTGTTGCCTAATGGAGAAAGGCAAGATTTGGAGAAATCTCTCGCCTGTACGTTGCAGTTCCAGGTATGTCTCCTTGGTTTGACCCAAAAGTTTGATTGCTTTTGCCATAAATAAGTTGCTAAAATTTGTGATAATGATATTCTCCCGAGTTTCGTTTACTTGGTCTAAAGATTTGCCTCTCCTTGCCTGTCTACTATGTTGGTTTCTGCTTCTTAGAAAAGTGTTTTCATTTGTTCAAATCTCCCAAAAAATTTACCGCTTACTTGATATATAGTTAGTTTTAATCAGTGCTGAGCAATAGAAATGTCGAGTTATGACACTAAGATCTTCCTTTAGATGCGTCTGATTTCTATTCCAATAGCTTTAATTCTTTTGGATGCTACTTGTAAAGTATTTGATTTACTAATCTATGCAAAGTTTCCTAATCGAACTTTATGTTGTTTGAATCTAGAGTTGGGAGAAAACAGTGGACTGTCATAGCCCTGGCCCAGGGCTAATGCCAGCGAGTTTTAAAGTGAAGTCTGTGCCACTTGAAGGAAACGATGGCTCGTTTGAGGAGTTTTTAGATGCAGATTTTGGCGAATCAGCTATTGGCCGTGTTAGCCCTGTTGACTCTGGTAAACTCCTTATGCTCAATTTTTAAGTTTCACTTCCATAGTTGAATCACTTATCTTGAAGAAACAAACACCCTCGACGATCCACTGCTGAATCACATTCTGTTATTGAGAGTTGCGAACTTTTCACTCAAGTGTCGCAATGATAATGTGATTGAAGCATGTTTCTTACCGAGGCTGTTAATCTTTTTTGGCAAAGGCTTGTGGTGGATCATATTGCTGAGAGCTTACGGGAAGCTCACCGGCGATTACACGTTGCAAGAGAGAATCGATGTTCAGACAGGGATCAAGCTGATACTTAAGCTATGTCTAGCTGACGGTTTTGACATGTTCCCGACTCTTCTTGTGACTGACGGATCATGCATGATTGATCGAAGAATGGGCATTCATGGCCATCCACTTGAAATCCAAGTAAAGTCAACAAAAACTTACTATTTCGCATTGCAGATTTTAGATAGTAGCTAAGGTTTTGCTTTTTCACAACTGATAATTAACGATCATGATTTCTCTTTTCTATTCTTTTTGCAGGCA
This sequence comes from Thlaspi arvense, assembly GCA_911865555.2. Classification (NCBI taxonomy): domain Eukaryota; kingdom Viridiplantae; phylum Streptophyta; class Magnoliopsida; order Brassicales; family Brassicaceae; genus Thlaspi; species Thlaspi arvense. Next base: position 55,490,598 of record OU466859.2, on the reverse strand, counting down.
TTGTTCTACTCAGCTCTCCGCTGTGCTAGAGAGATGCTTACCGTGAATGATGGAACCAAGAACTTAGTTTCTGCCGTCAACAACCGTCTAAGCGCTTTATCGTTCCATATCAGAGAGTACTATTGGGTCGACATCAAGAAAATAAACGAGATTTATCGTTACAACACTGAGGAGTATTCAGCAGATGCAACCAACAAGTTCAACATATATCCAGATCAGATCCCTTCTTGGCTCGTCGACTGGATCCCTAATAAAGGCGGTTACTTCATAGGAAACCTCCAGCCTGCTCACATGGATTTTAGATTCTTCACACTGGGAAACCTCTGGGCTGTTATATCGTCTCTGGGAAACCAAGAACAGAACGAAGGAGTCATGACCTTGATCGAAGAGAAATGGGACGATCTTGTTGCAAACATGCCTCTCAAGATCTGTTTTCCGGCTCTGGAGCAAGACGAATGGCGAATAATCACTGGCTCTGATCCAAAGAACACGTGAGCCCCTTCAAACTATGTACTTCTTGTGTTTTGGGAAATCAGCAGATCTCTGATTTCATACTTTGCCATTGCAGGCCTTGGTCATATCATAATGGCGGATCCTGGCCAACTCTTCTCTGGCAGGTACAAACAAACATACATCATCTCTTAAGTAGCTGTTTCTTTATCTTTTTTTTCAGATTGAAGAATTCCGAAAACCCTTTTTAATGCCTGGATTTTTGATAGTTCACACTGGCTTGTATTAAGATGGGGAAGCTGGAACTGGCGAAGAAAGCAGTTGCTGTAGCGGAGAAAAGGCTCAAGGAAGATGCGTGGCCTGAGTATTATGACACAAGTAGCGGGAGGTTCGTGGGGAAGCAATCAAGGCTTTACCAGACTTGGACTATCGCTGGTTTCTTGGCTTCTAAGAAACTCATAGAGCAGCCTGAGAAAGCCTCACTCTTGTTCTGGCAAGAGGACTATCAGCTGCTGGAGACCTGTGTCTGTGGCCTCAGCAAAAGCAGCGCAAGGAAGAACAAATGTTCGCGTTTCACACCTCCCACATCTTAGTTCCCTGAAACCCATCTTTGGTCCCTTTGTTCTTTTTCAAAATGAAAACCCTGTTTCAATATATAGTCATAACTCATGAACAGTACATGCTCTTCTTGGACCAGCTTTCTTCACCCATGAATCACATTCATAAGTTCGATATTCATACGTATCCTCTTATACATATTTCATGTAGATAATAAGTTATACATCAATACCTTCAGGCATACTGGCGTGAAACATATATACAAGTGACATAACTGTGTGACTTTAGGAACAAAACTCCTTTTATTAACCGAAACATTTGTTGTATGATGCACTAAACAAAAACCAAAATCTCTTGCAAATTAGGACACTGGCTCAGAGTACTAACTAATCGTACTTTCAATCTGAACTATGTTCTATAGAGGACATGTACTTTCAATCGTAATCTCTCCCTGCGGTTTAACAATGTAATGTCTGTCTCTCTTGTCCTAGATTGCGTGTGCTTGGGGTGTGAAATCGATTCGTTCTCATTAGCTTTAGCTTTAGTTTTGCCTTTTGTTGGAAACTTTAGCTTGCTAAAAGAAGAGATGTATAAACCGGTAACTTGATGTATGGTTCTGCACTTGCAAAGAAGAGAACCGGTAATACGGCGTCGTATGAGGGTACAGAGAGACGTACACGGATTTTGTAGCTAAGCCACCCACACGAAGACGATAAGGTTGGGAACGAAGGATCACCACCAACCACTTCACGTCACGCTGATTCGATGGGCCCTTAGTGGGCTCTTCTTCCATTAACCCGTTCTGTTTATCTTTGTGCGCGCCGGTTGGAAATAGAAAGTGCCGGTCATCATCATCATCGGCGACAATGAACATACTCACATTGCTCGTTGAGGTCGCCGGTCTCTTGGCCACGATCACCATCGGAGCTAACGCATTCTCCTATTCTCGTTTCCGTCGCCGGAACCTCGCCAAGTTTCGCTCTCCAATCGACGAATCTAAAGAAGTTCTCGCCGATTTCAATTCCCACGGTACGACTGCGATTCCTGTTACTGTTGAATGTGCTCTTCCTTCTGCTTTATGTAGTCGAGTCTCGACAGGGATTTTCTTCTTGCACTGAGTGTGAAGTTCATTTTGCAACTTTTTTTTTCTTTGTGTTGGAAACTTACTTTCCTTTTTGAAAAACGATTTTCACCTTCTCTGCAATCTTTCAAATTCATAATCATCAGAAGCAATTTCTTCTACAAATAACAAAAAGATTAACTTCATAAAGATTTTTATCAGTTTAAAAGGTTAAATTTATGTGGGTGATGATGAAATGGCTGTTTGTTTCAGAACACAAGGAGGGCAAATTCTTCTTTGGGTTGGCTACTGCACCTGCTCATGCGGAGGACGATCTCAATGATGCTTGGCTCCAGTTTGCAAAAGAAACACCATGCTCGGCAGAAGATACTGCTGATAAAAAAGCATCGAGGACGAAGGTTAAGCTTGCCGTGGGAGCTATAACGAAAGGGTTGCAGAAGAACACACATGGCAAAGACAATAAGTCTGCTGCAGATAAGCCACCCACTAAAAATGTAGCTGCGTGGCACAACGCTCCTCACGCGTGAGCTTTCATATATGCCTTTATCTAGATACTATCACCTAGCTGTGTCATTAAGAGTTCAAACTGAGGTTTTTTTTTTCTCAATTTGCTTTCAGTGAGGACAGGCTTAAATTTTGGTCAGATCCTGACAAAGAAGTGAAGCTAGCAAAAGATACTGGCGTTACTGTCTTTAGGATGGGAATCGATTGGTCTAGGATCATGCCAGAAGAGCCTACCAAAGGGCTTAAGGAAGCAGTGAGTCAAGAAAGCATAGATCTTCTTCCTGAATATGATTCTTGTAGACAAAAAGCGCCCTTACCATTGTGCTTTGCAGGTTGACTATGAGGCCCTCGAACACTATAAATGGATACTTGGTAGAGTTCGTGCAAATGGGATGAAGGTGATGCTAACGCTGTTTCATCATTCATTGCCACCATGGGCAGCTGATTATGGTGGCTGGAAAATAGAGAAGACAGTCGACTACTTTATGGACTTCACCAGGTGACTGTCTCTTCACATTGAGCTCTGTGGAGATTAAGTAGGTCTTGATCGTCTTTCTATAACGTGCCAGGCTTGTTGTGGATTCCATGTTCGATCTGGTAGACTCGTGGGTCACATTTAATGAACCCCATGTCTTCACTATGCTTACATACATGTGCGGATCCTGGCCCGGTAATGACCCTGAGTTTCTGGAGATAGCTACATCTACTCTACCAATGGGTGTATTCCACCGAGCCTTACATTGGATGGCTGTTGCTCACTCAAAGGCCTATGACTACATCCACGGGAAATTGTTAGTTTTTCTCCCTTTTCTTATAAAAAAAGTATCATATGGATTCCTCTCACTAGCACATCTTAATAGTTTCCAAATCTTATATGGCAGTTCCTTGAGAAAACCTTTGGTTGGCGTTGCGCACCACGTCTCCTTTATGCGGCCATATGGTCTCTTTGATATTGGGGCTGTTACTATTAGTAACTCCCTCACTATATATCCATTTATTGATAGCATTTGTAAGAAGTTGGATTTCATAGGCATCAACTACTACGGACAGGTAAGAGAGCGAAGAGTAAAGATATGCTTTAAGGTCTTAAATTTGGATTAGTAGTATTCATTTCTCTCGAATAATGTTTTTTTTGGAATCTGACTCTGGGAAATCAGGAAGCAGTGTGTGGTGTCGGACTAAAGCTTGTCGAGACTGATGAATACAGTGAATCTGGAAGAGGGGTATATCCTGATGGTCTATACCGCGTGTTGTTGATGTTCCACGAGAAATACAAACACCTGAAAGTTCCTTTCATCGTCACTGAAAATGGCGTGTCTGATGAAACAGATGTGATTCGGCGGCCTTACCTGATCGAGCATCTCCTTGCCTTGTATGCTGCAATGCTCAAGGTTTTGTCCTTGGAACTCTCTGAATCATACAAACGTTATTTCCTGCTTTATCTATTGGTATTTGGTTGCGTTGTTGTGATGGGCTAGCTCCGCCCGTTTTGAGCCTCCCCTGGTATGACCTTATTTTCAAAACGGGTCTGGGAGGGCTTTTGGGTCCACCATAGCAACCTTAAGTATTGGAATATCTCTCACAGTGCGTGTTTGTGGCTTTCACGACAGGGTGTTCCGGTGCTTGGTTACATATTCTGGACTATCTCCGACAACTGGGAATGGGCTGATGGATACGGTCCAAAATTTGGACTTGTTGCGGTTGACCGAGCCAATGATCTTGCTCGAACCCTTCGGCCATCGTACCATCTCTTTTCCAAGGTTTATCATCATTACCCTTGTTGTCACCACACGACATTTGAGATCATCAGATCGCTTTTCTCCTCAAATGGCTTTTGTGTTTTTTTCTTTTCCCTCCAGATTGTGAAAAGCGGCAAAGTCACTCGTAAAGATCGGACTCTTGCATGGAACGAACTCCAAAAAGCTGCCAAAGCAGGAAAAGTACGGCCATTCTACCGAGCCGTTGATAATCGTGGTCTAATGTACGCAGGTTGGTTACATGCAACTTCCACCTTTCAAGTTTGTTTTTAAAAACTTATTCCAGCTTTTTCTTTATAATCTTAACCCACTTGGCCTTGTTTGTTTAAAAGATGGACTCGACAAGCCTCAGTGGAGACCGTTTGTTGACCGTGACTGGCGGTTTGGTCACTACCAAGTGGATGGTCTTCAAGACCCGCTGAGTCGCGTGGCTCGAGCCCTTCTCATATGGCCGCTTATCATGAGAAAGAAGATAAGAAAAGTTAAGATCAAGCACACCGATGATTCTGGGCTCGTTCTACGTCCCGCTTATGCCTCACCCTTTGACTAAATGACTAGAGCAAGAGAGTGGGGAAACCCAGGACACAGTCTCATTTCCCTGTCTACGATTTGCCAAAACCTTTGGCGCAAATTGAGACGATTCACCGTTTTGTTGTTATGTAATTTAAATTAAGGCAAAAACGGCACGATGTTGTAGCGTATAGCCTCTCTGGATGAGGCGCTGTTTTCGCCTACGCATCCTTCGATTTATATAGGTCTTGTCTTGGCCTCAGACATTTGCTGGACGAATGAATCGCAAGCTTTAACCCATCCAATTTCCGGTTTAGATTCTGTTTAACCAAAACGTCAATAGTATGATTTTTTGGTTCATTAGTTACGGTTTAAAAGCTTGGGGTGGTTTTTAAACATAAATATAGGTCATGCATAAAAACGTGATTTCATGAAAACTCAGGGTCGTTTTCCTTATTTTCTTTTTCCGACAAGTTTATAAGAAAAAAGGTTTTGCATTCGTCAGAACGACAAACGAATTATATATATAAAAAAAAGTAGTAGAAAAGAATCGTTAAACCCTAAAACCCACACCGATTTGTTTGTTGTCCTTCTTCTACGCCGCGCTCTTTCTCTCCCCCTCAAATCTCTAATTCGACTTTCCTCTGAAGAACAATCTTGCTCTAAGGGCGAGTATGAGTTCTTTGATAGAATCGCAGTTACAGGCCCTCAAGTCGGCTGCACAAGCCGATACAGAGCCTTCGAAGAGACCCTACACACGCCCTTCGATCCTCTACAGCCCCAAAGAAGCAGCAGATATCGATATCGAGTCGATTTACGAGCTCGGAATCAAAGGTCTGTTCTGGGTTTTGGTTTATTCTCTTCTAGTAATCTGTAATTTTCTTTGATGATTGAATTGTCATCCTTATCTTGGTTTTTTTTTTTTTTTTTTTTGGTTAACTCAGGTCTTGAAGTGCTTGGAAACAAAGATGAGAGGTTTAAGAATTTCATGAGCGATTTGTTTTCTCATAAAAGTAGAGAAATGGATAGGGAGTTGATGAGTAAGGAAGAAAATGCTCGGATCGATGCATCAATCAGTTCGTATCTGCGTCTACTCTCGGGTTATCTCCAGTTTAGCGCATCCTTGGAGACCCTTGAGTATCTGATACGAAGATACAAGTATGTGTTTCCTATCTACCATCTCTTTTGGACTTGCCTATGTATCTGGTCATCAAATTGTTCTAACTGCTGTATTTTACAGGATTTATCTTTACAATGTAGAAGATGTGGTTTTATGTGCTTTGCCATACCACGACACGCATGCATTTGTCCGTATTGTTCAGCTGCTTTCGACTGGGTGAGCATGGTTCTTTCATTCACTTTTTGAAGTTCAAGACGCTTAGTATATCAATATATCAATATAGTATATCAAGTGAACCTTGGCTTTCCTTTGCATTTCAGAAATACCAAGTGGAAATTTCTGGATGGTGTGAAAAATTCAGGTGCTCCACCTCCTAGATCGGTTATTGTTCAGCAGTGTATACGTGATATGCAGGTCTTGGAGTCCGTGTGTGACTATGTAAGTAGCTGCTGTTTGTTTTCCTTAAATGTAGTTCTGAATCGCTATTTTGAACTGAACATCTGATTTCTTGGTTGTTGTAGGCATCTCGGAGTAAGAAGTATCAGCCTTCAAAACCCGTGGTCAGCTTCTCCACAGCTGTTGTCGTCGAGGTTCTAGGTTCTGTTGCAACGGTTGATGGAGATATCGTAAAGCATATTTTACCATTTGTCGAATCTGGTCTTCAATCTGCTGTTAAAGGATGTTTAGATCAGCAGGTTTGTAAAGCGGAATTTTTTTTGCCAGATATTGTCATTTCATTGATTTTGTTTCAGTTAGTGTTATTTGTATGACATGTTTTTTTTTTTCTAGGCTGGTGCGTTAATGGTTGTTGGCATGTTGGCTAGCAGAGCCATGCTCAATGATAATCTTATCAAACGCTTTATGAGGTCAATCATCGACATTGCTCGTGAACATGCCAAAGAATCCTCTGATCCTCATTGGCTTCGATTGTCAATTCTGGCATTGATTAACTTTGTTCAGGTACAAAAACTCTCTTCGCATGAACATCTTAATTTTGATATCACGAATTTATTAACTCCTTATTTGTGAGTTGAAACATATTTTCTATTGCTTACTGAAAATTCTCCTCACAATTGTCCGGTGTTAGTCTATTTGAACTAAATGTTTTTGCTTGATCAACTACAGTTGCAATCTGTTGACTTGATCCCAAAGAAAGCTTTGGACCTTTTAAAGGAAATAAGGTAGTCACATATGATCTGTATTCCCTCTCTGGCTATTCCAATTGTAACTATAAGTTATATTTTTACAACGAGGGAGTTACTTTTGTGTAGGAATATTTCGGGTGTTCTTCTAGGCTTGTCCAAAGAGTTCAACACAAAGAGATTCCTGGCAGTGTTACTAGATTCTCTTCTTCTTTACAGGTGTGTATTTTGACACCGTTTTGTCATTTTTCAAGCAAACTGTATCTATATTGTTAGTAATTATGTCTGTAATCTGTATTTGTTTGCAGTTCATCTGATGATCAATGTTGTGAAACATTAGTTTCGATAATTGATAATCTTCCAGTAAACAACTTCGTTGATCATATGATCTCCAAGGTTTTCTCTATGTGTATGACACAATACCAGAAGAACAGTGGTTTTACATCTTCTACATCTGGTTAGTGAAATATCAACAACTGTGTCTTCGAGTTTATTCTCTTTCACAGCTCTCTTTTTATAACGGCCTTGGTTGCAATTTAATGGTAGGGAGCTGGGCCAAGAAAATTATGGTTGTTGTTGGCAAGAAGTATTCTGTTGAATTACGTGCAGCGGTTCAAAAATTTCTGGAGGTTTGTGGTCTAACTTTTGATGATTTATTTTCTGCCTTTTGCTAGCTATTTCGCTTCTGACTCATCACATTGTTGCTGCAGGATACTAAAGTTCAGTCGAAGAAGGAGGATTTGAAGCTAGAGATGCTGTCTTGTATGCTCGATGGGAATTCAGACATGTCCAAGTCGTGCTTGGATTCCAAATTGTGGTTCCGGCTCCACCATCCCAAGGTTCTATAAACTCTTATCTTAGTTATGTGAAGTTTCTAGTCTAAACCCTTTGGTGCAAGACTGAGGGATTGTTATGAATCATAGGCTGCTGTACGCTGTGCTGCGCTTTCCAGTCTAAATGGTGTTCTCAAGGCTGATAGTTCTACGGCAGAGGTATGTGTGAGGGCGGCGGTACCCATTCCAAATAGTATGACTCTTTACTATGCACTTCTTGGCATCTGGTTAATCTTTTATTCTTTGCCACTGTCCATCCAGAACCTTGTCACAATTCAGGATGCTATACTGCGCCAGCTTTGGGATGATGATCTGGATGTTGTTCAGGCTGCCCTGTCTCTTGATCAGTTGCCGAATATAGTAACCTCTTCTAGTCTTCTGGATGCTTTGCTTCACGTGGTGAAACGGTGTGTTGGGATTCTCCGATCAGGTGATTGTTTAACGAAATTATATACAATTGCTTAAAGAATGCAAATTTCTAGGATGAGCAATCAATTTATCTGGAATCATCAATTTTTGTTGCAGGAGTATCACATAATGTTCAACTCGCAGCTGATGTAGTTGCTTTGTCCTTAAAAATTGCTGTCTCAAGCTTCTGTAACCAAGCAGACTCTACTGAAAAAGTTACCTCTGCAATGTTCCCATTTCTCTTAATTCAGCCGAAGGTTTTTCTCGTTCTATTTATTTTATACAGTTATGACGAAAGTTTAGTTTACCTTCGCTAATTGTGGTAATCATGTCTGTGAATAGACTTGGAATTTAAACCTACATGTGCTGAAATTGGGGAAGGATGTTGACTGGCCACTTTTCAAGAATCTTGTTGCTGATGATGGAATGGTAAATATGAGTTTAAAATTTGCATATTCTTCATACCCCAAAATTTAATCACGAATCATGTTGTGGTTGTTGAATATTATTATCATGTCATCTAAGAAACACTTTTTTGCAGAAAAAGCTCCCAGATATCATGTCTGGAAACATATCCTCGATAAGCATGGATATTATCAATGAATTGGGGGAGGCACTTTCCTTGGATCCCGATGAGCGTAGGATTGAGCTAATTGAGAGTGCTTGCAACTTTAAGTTGTCTGAAGTTTTGGAATCATGCAGCAATATTAAATTGACAGAACAGGAACGCAACAAGCTGCAGGTTCGTCATGACTTTCCTGTTTTTCATGAAAATAAACTTTCAGTCCTCCTTGGTATTGTAACTATTACTCTTGTCTAGTGTTTGCGTACGTGAGGGGCAGTTATATCTGATAGTTTCTAAGAATGCTCTTAATAACTTGTGAAATTCTTTTCTCATATCAGAAAGGACTGTTGATCCGTGAAACTGTGTCCGCATTAAACATGGATATCGTTGACAAGCTGGTGGAAGCGTTTTTGATGCACCCTGGTGACATGATTCAGTGGCTTACCGTCTCTTGCCAAGATGCGCCCTTGTCAAAGACACTGTTTTTTATGTTGTTGATGCAGTCATTGCACAAGATGAATTCTTCATCTGGTAAAATTCTGTCTATGGTTTTTGCGTTAACTATATTTGCCGATGATCGTGTGTTTTCAGTTTCCAAGTACTGTAAAACCGTTATCTCATGTGATAAATTATCAAAGTGTTGTGTTAATGGCTGTGTTTTCCTTTGATTTAGACCCGAGTCAATATTTGGATCTTTTCGAGCTTTGCTTTCCCGTTTTGAAGACCGAGTGGGAAGAACTTGAGGTTGCAGTTGACGTTTCTTTGAAAGAGGTACAGTTTTCTACTGGCTGATGTAGATTGATGTTTTCATGATTTACGATTGTTGCTTATTTTATCGTGTTCTTTTTGATGTATTTGTGTTTTACTTGCAGCTGTCGAAAAGCAATTGCCAAGAACTCTTATATCAACATTTTGATACCTCTGATTTTACTGCGCTGAATTCGAAGCTTCTGATCTGCTTGTTTTGGAAGTTGGTCGAGTCATTCATTAAACTTGAACCGGCCCATGTCTCTTCGGTGGGTGATGCTCAGCTTGATTTGTTGACAATTTGGTTATATTAAAATTCTTACTGCCAATTCAATAGCAATGCTCAGAACTATGTCTGTGACTTCTCCTTCGTTCAGGTTTTTAGCAAAAGGTTGTGTAGCGGACTTGAAGACTTGTTTTTCTTTTTTGCAACAACTCGATCACGGCATGTTTTCAAGGAACACCTTCTCTACCGTGTGAGAGAAGCCAAAGTCTGTCCTGTTTTGTTTCTCTCCCAACTTATATCACGAGAAGGTTTGCATGAAAATTTATATTCACTCTATTTATAAACCACATGGAGATCTGTTTTCCCATATGAATTCGTTTGTAACTCTTATCTAGCATTCTCGGAGTATTAGTTGTTATTTTTGATATTGCTCTTTCCAGTATTATGCTGACTTGGTTTGAAAGGGCTCATTGAATCTAGTTACTGATAACTCTGTGTGTTTTATTCCATCTCCTGTTTTCTAACTATGTTCTCTTCTTTTTGCAGATGCCCCACCTATGGTCCATATCGAAAGTCTCAAATGTTTCTCGTATCTTTGCGCCAACGGGAATAGTGAATGGTCGATTCAAATACTCTCTAGCGTTCCTGTAATTTTGGTTCCAATTTCGAGTGATAATCAGGTGACACTGAAGTTTTGTGTTTTCTTTATTGTATTACTCTTTGCATTATCTTCCTTTTCTTAAATCCATTTTGGTGCATTCCCTCTGTAGGACCTTAAATCAGCTGCCATGAATTGCATTGAGGCCCTCTTCAACCTACGGTGTCGTGTCGACTCTAGCAAAAAAAATGGTAATCTTAGTTTGGCATCAGGTTTTATGTTTTATCCTTACATGTGTTTTAATCCTATCTCCGAAAATTGAAAACCAGGGAGTGCTGCAATCTGTAGTAGTTCTTTTGATGAATTGTTGGGAATGATCGTTCAACAACGGAGACTTATATTGTCGGATAATAAATTTCTTCCATCCTACTTGGCGTCGTTGCTCGGTTCAACCCCTAACGACTTACTAGTGCCAGTTGACCTTCAAAAAAGGTACTTAGCTGAGTTGTAAACTATTTGACCTCAATACAGTTGTCAAATGACACATGGTTTTATCAATTTATTTTCTTCATGCTGGAATGTTCCCTTCTCAAACTCCCTTAATGTTGTCTTTTCTTGATTTTCAACTTCAGGTTTGATCAAGCCACAAAAGAAAATATTCTTTCGTTCATTTTATTGCGTGCACAAGAGCTCCCTGCTTATGGAAAGGTGTGTTTCTCCTATCTGTTTTAGGTTTCATTTCCTTTCCCTTTGAAGGTCAAGAGTCTTTATGATTTCCTAATGCTTTGTGACACAATTTGTAACAAGTATTAAAACTCTTACCCTTTTTCTTCTACAGCTAAGAGTCCTATCATTGCTAAAAGGTCTGGGCATCATGCTTCTGCATGATGAAAATGTTAAGTCATTGTCTCAGCTTCTAGATAAACGTAGTCAACACTACTTTAAACTGGACACAACTTCCCAACCAATATCAGACACCGAGGTCGATTTATTGTGTCTTCTTCTGGAGGTAAATTCACTTTATTTTCATTCGTGCCCTAAGAAAAGTTACCTATTATTGCCTTGCACTACTGTTTAATATTAATATTGCTTTTGATTTTTTCGGCTTGTGTCAGTGCTCCATGATGCGTTCAGCGTCGTATAAAGGGCAGTCTCTTGATGATCATATACTGAACGCATTGAAAGTAAGAATAGCTCTTTGTTCGATATTTTACTTGCTTGCTTGGATACTTTTTCGTTCCAGTCACAGATGTTTGCTTTTGCTTTTGCAGTTGGATTCAATGGCCTCAGAACATCCCGCTGTTATCTCTCCATGTCTCACTGTTCTGGAGAAACTAAGCAATCAATTTTATGCTGAACTGAAGACCGATGTTCAGGTCAGTCTTGGAATATAAAAGAAATATCCTCTTCTATAGTTGGGTACTCTTCTGTATATATAATCTGAAAAACGAATCTCATGATTGTTCTGGATCAGATTCGTTTCTTCCACAAGCTGGTGTCTCTGTTTCGAAGTACAAGTGGCAGAATACAAAATGGTGCCAAAGAAGCTGTCTTACGCCTGAAGGTACTTCACTTTCAGTTTATTCCTCGGATTATTACTGTCTTCCTTTTTGTCACTGTCTTTTTTAATAAATTGAGTAAAACTTATTATCTATGTCCAGTTTAGAATACTTTTACAGAAGAAGAGATACTTTTGTTTCTTCAAAGAGTTTCTGCCTGTTGTAGTTTGCTTTATTTACATGGTGTCCTTCAATGCTATTGCAGATTTCTTGTTCAACGGTGGCCCACACCCTTAATTATATCACTCAGCAGGATAATCTTGTCATTGATTCCTTAAGCAAGAAGAAGAAACAGAAAAAAGATTCAAAATCATGTCTTGAAGAAGATGTAAATGGTGGGGAACTTCTAAGAGGAGAAAAGGCTCTCTGTTTCATTGCTTCATTACTTGACATGCTACTTCTAAAGAAAGATCTAACTCACAGGTATCTTGAAAGTATATATGCTTATATTTGCATGTCCATTGTAAATTTGGCAATCGGAGACATATTTGTTGCCTAACTGATTTCGTAATAACTTCTTTTTTTTTTTTTTTTTGCTTAGGGAGTCACTTATAGGACCTTTGTTTAAGATCCTAGGAAAATCTATGTCTAATGAATGGGTGAACATTGCTTCTTCCGCTGAGGAAACCTCGGTCCAGCCTCCTCAGGATGGTACCTCTATCTCTTCCATCCAACAGACAATGCTCTTAATCCTGAAAGATATTTTTGATTCTCTGGATATGAATCCTTTGAAGGTATGCTTCAAAATTTTATGAGGTTGATTAACGATATTCTTGCTTGTTTCCTTCTCTTAATTAACTTCTGATGGCAGGCCGACTTAGCAAATGAAATCAATGTTAAGATGCTGGTTGAGTTTGCTCATTCATCAAATGATGGAGTGACACGGAACTATATCTTTTCCCTCTTCACTTCAATTGTTAAAATTGTCCCAGATCGAGTTTTGGACCATATTATCAGCATACTTACACTTGTTGGTGAATCAACGGTGACACAGGTTTGTTAGTCTATAACCTTCTTAGTCTTGTATCAGTTTCATTTTCCCCTTGACACTCTTCAGATCTTTCTCGGCACTCGCCGATTCTTTTGGCGGTGGCTAAATCATCCCTAACTGTCGGTTCTTTATTTTTGATTTGTAGATTGATAGCCACTCGAAGTCTATATTTGAGGGGTTTATATCATCAGTGATTCCATTTTGGTTGTCTAAGACCAAGAGCGAGGAGCAGTTGCTCCAGGTAATCTTTCCGAGATGTTTCGTTTTCAATAATACCGTACTTCAGTTGTGGATTTATTATATCTTACTTTTAAATTCTGTTTTTTTTTTGTCTTTCAGATTTTTGTTAAAGTATTGCCTGATATTGTTGAGCATAGAAGGCGCGCGATTGTAGCTTACCTGCTGGGGTAATGTGTAGATAATAAAATTAAATTGGGATTTTGTGTTTTTTTCTGTGAAAGTACTAAATGACGTTTCTTTATTTCTGCAGAGTTATAGGTGAACAAAAGGGCTTGCCTTCTTTGCTTGTCCTCTTATTCCAGTCTTTGATTTCAAGGAAAGACTCAGCTTGGCTTGGTAACGCCCAGAATTCGGAAAGTTTTACTTCCATTGTTAAGAGGGAGTGGGAGTATGCTTTTGCCGTGGAAATATGCGAACAATATTCTTCTTCGACATGGCTCTCATCCCTGGTCATTCTTCTTCAAACGATCAGCAAAGACAGTTCTAGTGTAGAATGTTTCTTTCAGATGCGGCTCGTCTTAGAGTTTATATTTCAGAAGTTGCAAGACCCAGAATTTGCCTTTGCAGTGTCACGTGAACCAATAAATAATGTTTCAGATGGCATTCAGGTAAAGCCTCTGTTTAATCCTATTCATGTTGTTTCTTGGAATCTGGCAAATTCTATAGAATATAGATATTTTTTGTTACCTTGTTTCTCTGTCTGTGTGCTTTCTTGAATGTCCATTTCTTAGTAAGTACTTTGTGTTGTTTTTTCAGCAAGAACTACAGGAGCTTATGAAGGGTTGTATATCTCTCCTGCAAGCTGTTGATGCCACAAAGGAGAAAGATGTGACTTCTGCGGTTAGAAAGGAAATCAAAATGCGTATACATGATGTCTTGATGACTGTTACAGGAGCCATGGATCTGTCTATATATTTCAGAGTTGTTACTAGCTTGCTTCAGCAGCAGTCGGATCGTAATGGGACGAAAAAGGTATACCCTATTACCATTCATTATATTTCGTACTAGAGCAATAAATTATTTTCAAAAGATATGCCCATAATTTCAAGCGGATGTTCTTTCTGTGTTAGCCTGGAAACGCGAATTCCCTAGGGAAAGGACATATCTTTTGAAACCTTGATTACCTTGGTCTTAATCGGGTTTTATAGCTTAATGGCGTTCTTTGATACCAACGTTGCTATTATTTGTGAATGCAGGTACTTGGGCTTATAAGTGAGAAAGCGAAGGACACTTCTTCTTCTAAACTGAAACACAAGAGGAGGCTCCAAAGAAGAAATCCTTGGCTGAACTTGGATGAGGCTGCTATTGTATCTTTCGGGGAGATGTGTGAGGCAATTGTCCATCTAATTGATGAGACAGATGATGATACAAGTGTTCCAGCTAAACGAGCTGCCATTTCTACACTGGAAGTTTTGGCTAGCAGGTTTCCCTCTGGTCATCCAATCTTCGGCAAGTGCCTTACATCTGTTGCAGAAGGCATCAGCTCAAAGAATTTGGGAGTTTCTTCAAGCTGTCTTCGTACAACCGGTGCGTTGATCAATGTTCTTGGACCAAAGGCGCTCGTTGAACTTCCAAGCATAATGAAAAATTTGGTAAAACAATCGGGCGAAGTATCTTCTGCATCGAAGAGTGGTGGAAACCCAACAGCTGAAGAACAGTTGCTTATGCTGTCTGTTCTAGTCACTTTGGAAGCAGTGATTGATAAACTTGGAGGTTTCCTAAATCCTCATCTAGGGGATATTATTAGACTCATGGTGCTGCATCACGAATATGTTTCTGACATCGACAAGAATCTCAAGTCCAAGGCAAATGCCATTAGGAGACTCCTTACTGATAAAATACCGGTGAGTTCTTTATTTACATACTTATGTGAATCTGATTTCTTTTGCTTGTAGTAGTGATCTTAATAGTAACCCTTCTTCCAGGTTCGTCTCACTCTGCAACCACTCCTACGAGTATACGATGAGGCTGTTGGCTCTGGGAATGCAAGTTTGGTGATTGCTTTTGATATGCTAGAAAACATGGTTGCGAAAATGGATAGATCATCTATTGTTGGCAACCATGCGAAGATTTTCGACCAATGCTTAGTTGCACTTGATATTCGGCGTCAAAATCCAGCAGCGATTGAGGACGTTGATGACGCGGAGAGAAGCGTAACCAATGCAATGGTTGCTCTCACAAAGAAGCTAACAGAGTCTGAGTTCAAACCGCTTTTCATCAGGAGTATTGATTGGGCAGAGTCAGATATTGTAGACGGATCAGGGAGTGAAAGCAAGAGCATTGACCGAGCTATATCTTTCTATGGTCTAGTGAATAGACTCTGTGAGAGCCACAGGTGAGTGAATGAGAAGCTGTGATGCCCTTTATTTATATATGCTTTTGGAATATTGGGAAATTAACTTCAGTTTATCTTATTGTGGGAATGCAGGTCCATATTCGTACCATATTTCAAGTTCGTGCTTGATGGTATTGTATCGCATCTCACCAGTGCCGAAGCATCAGATTCAACCAGGAAGAAAAAGAAAGCCAAGATTCAGGAAACATATGACACTATAACACCAAAAAGCTGGCATCTTAGAGCATTGGTGATTTCTTCCCTGAAGAATTGTTTTCTGCATGATACGGGAAGCTTGAAGTTTCTCGACACAAATAACTTCCAGGTCATTTATCTATATAACCTTCTATGTTTTCTTGGATCAAGCATCTCTTCCTTCCTTTTTTCTTGGAGCAATAGATTTTGATCCAAACTGTTTTCTTCTCCACAGGTGCTTCTGAAGCCTATAGTCGCACAGCTTGTTGTTGAACCGCCATCTTCATTAAAGGAGCATTCACATGTACCATCTGTAGAAGAGGTTGATGACTTGCTAGTTTCATGCATTGGTCAAATGGCAGTTGCTTCGGGCTCTGACCTCCTCTGGAAGCCGCTGAACCATGAGGTAACAACACAATCTCTTAAACCTGTGAAAATTATCTGAGCTTTGGATTTGAAGATCTGTTGCTGACTTGAACTGGCTTTAAATCATATCGTGTCAGGTGTTGATGCAAACAAGGAGTGAGAGCGTACGTTCGAGGATACTGAGTTTGAGGAGTGTGAAACAGATGCTGGACAATCTGAAGGAAGAGTATCTTGTGTTGCTCGCTGAAACCATTCCCTTCTTAGTTGAACTACTGGAAGACGTTGAGCTCTCTGTCAAGTCTTTGGCTCAAGATATCATCAAACAGATGGAAGAGATGAGCGGTGAAAGTCTGTCGCAATACTTCTGAGACTCTGGTTGCTTTGATTCCCAATTTTGACGTCTTTTTTTGTGTTGGTAAATATAATATGATATATTAAATTTCCGAAAGTCTAGGGTTTATGATTATTAGTAATAACGGTTTGAGATTCCTTTCAACCTTTGTGATGACTTGAAAAAAGCAATATTTCTGTGATCATATGTTTCAATATATTTATCATAAGTTATAGGACATTTATCTATTTTTCTCCATTTGGGAAGTGCAAGAAAGGAATTCTTAATTACTTTAGTAGAAAAAGGAAGAAGTCTTTGTTGTATATGAAAAATACAACCCAATAGGACAGTGAGAAAAACACTTGCCTTGGTGAACTATATGTAACGAATAAAAACGTCAAATAATAAAACTAAATGTGTATTTAAAACAAGAGATGGTTTCTTTGATCAATCTTCAATTTCAACAGCACCATCGTTTTCCTCCTCCATTATTATTATGAGATAATAATGCTCATAATCACATGCCACACCTTGACCAGCTCTTGCACGTACAGTGAGTGCTCTCCAGAGTACAACAGGTTTTGCTTCAGCAGTGTCATTCTCAGTTACTGAGTCGCTTTGAAGCTTCTCAGTAACCTGCGGTCCAATGAGCATACTCATGGCTGATAAGAGTGCTGTTTTCCCTTGATCATCGTTGTCACACAAAGTTGAAAGATATAAAACATGCCTGCAGCAGCAAATATGACTCAGGGAACAATTGTACAGAAGCGAATGGAAAGAAACATAATGCTAAACCACAGCTTACATGCCAGGAGGACAAACAGCTAAACCACTACCAAGCTGCAGAACCCGAATCGCAGTCAGCTGTTCAGCAAACAAAGCTAAGAGAAAGAAAAAAAAAACATTAGGAGTAGAAATTCAATACGCAAATGACGATATACATAAACACAACGAACTAGTGGGTCTTCAAACTTTATCTTACATTTAGGTGGATATACGACAAGAGCGTTTGATACACCAGCTTTCACAGAAAACCTGAAGTATCGAATAAAAAAGCTTAATTGCATTGAGTACAACCAAGGTGAATGACGAAGAAGAGAATGAAAGGGATAAACGAATGAGAAAGATGATCACAGATGTAAAAGATCCAAGAAAGACGGAATGATGAATGAACCTGCCCATAGATGTAATGTACAGAGCCAATCGATCTATGCCCTCTTTGGTCCTGAGTAAATGTAATTATAATGGTGGCAATTGGCGGAATGGCCAAGCAGCGCAAAGCGCGAAACATATAAACAACCAAAAACGTTTGAACCCAATTTTACAACAGATCAAAACCGTCCCCTTCCTCTTATTTTTTCGATTCATAATCTTTCCGCTGCTTTGTGCCTCTCGCTTATCAGAAACAAAGATACCAAAGTCCAAATACCTTCGTCTCCTCCCTCTATCTTTCTCTGGAACTCCTTCCGCCATGTCAATTCTCGGCCTCATCTTCGTGTTCTCTCTCATCTCTTCATCTCTCTGTCAGCCATCTCCTCCCCCAGGTATCTCAATTTCCCTTCGTCCCTTGCGATCTGTAATTTGTAATTTACGTTTCTAATTTGTAACGTCTCCGCGATTTCTAATTTAGCCTCCGCGACATCTGCAATCGACGGCCGGAGGAACATCTCCGTCAAATCGTCTCTGTTCGATGAGTTTTTCGAGCCGACTCTTTGGGTAATCCTCAACACCACCGCCGATGACGCGGACGGTCTGCCTCTTTGTTGCGAAGGGGTCGTCAAGATCAATCGGCGGAAACTTCGAGAACATTTGGGTTTCGCATCCGTTAAAGCGACTACGTCAAATCGCACCTGTTTACCAAAAGAAAGCCTGTCATACTCAATGTGGTGAAAGTTAAATATAAATAATTGTGTGAACTAATATAAAAACGATAAAGAAAACAAGGCTATAGTTAAAAATTGTTCGTTTAAAAAAGTAAGAATAAATTTTCCGTCAAAAAATTGTTTTTTTATTGAACTCAATTTCTACAAGAAAGTGTTACTTTGTATTATTTTTTTAAAAAAAATCGTTTTGATTATAGATAAAATCAATGAATGAAAAAAGATACCTTTTTGATCATTTGAGATATTTTATATCTAAACTTTTATATAAATATATAATCTAAATACAAAATCTAGTTTTAAAAAGGAACAATATGTAGATGAGGCATCTAGATAATCAAACAAGGCTATAGTTAAACTTTTGTTTTTGTGTATAATTTGTAAGAAGAAAAAAAAATGAAAGTATTGTGTGTTGACTATGGGTTTTTTTCTTTCTTTTAAAAATCTTTTTTCACTCTAAATTATTTTCTTCGGATTAATTTGTTTTATTTTTCGCGCAGGTGCTATTTTTTCGTGCTATATCGCGATCTCAAGATTGTATATATATACTTTCTCTCTCTTTATTTTATTTTTCCGTTTTTTTAACATCGATATAAAATATAACTATTCTTTTTTTTCTACAGAGTGGTTATATATAGTAGTAGTAACACGGGTGATATGAACGAGATATTGCATGTTGTCCTTTTTGCTAAAGGCAATATGTGGCTGCTATATGCACTTCCGCACATTTCTGGGATGAATGTTCTGCTCATTATCACCAATGCTATTGGTATCTTGGTGAATTTTATTGCCCTGATGAATTTTTATGTCTACGTCAAGGATGAACTACGGGTATAGTCAAATCTTAAAATGCCTAAATCTCTATTATATTGTATATCCTGATTATAGTGTACTGATTGTGTTTTTTTTTTTTGCAGAGGCGGATTGCTACACGGTTCGTTACGTATGCATTCTGTACCGTAGCATTTTTGTATGTAGGTTCTCTCGAAGTATCACCAACACTAGTTGCATATAAACTCGTTGGTCTTCATTTGTAGCACTACTGAGCATGTCTTCATTACCTACGTAAGCTCTCTCTCTCTCTCTCTCTCTCTCTCTCTCACATTATAACTTCTGAAACAGGAAACAATAGTGAATAAAAACATTCCCGCTCGAGTGTCATCCGTTTATATCATGGAAGCTGCATTTTGGACGGCTTACTCTTTGATTCACAAAATCGATATTTTTATACTTGTAGGTCATTTTTCCCTCTCCATATAAGATTTTATAAATTGTTTTTATTTGTGACTGTTTTTTTTTGGGTTTTCTTTGAAATGGAGCAGATAAGCAATGTCATTGGATCATTAATGTGTTGTGTTCAATTGCTAACAACCTTCTCCTACTACATTGAAGAGTTGTTTGAGAAGTTGTTTGGGTTACGCAGCTGGTGGAGCACTAGAGTTTTCTAACTGAGCCGTACGTGAATTTTCGATGTGAAGAAAACGCACACTTTATATTTTGTTAAAAACCTTTATTTCTTGGTTGTTGGTTTTAATGAAGTTTGCTTAAGGGTTTTGTTTACTTATTATAAATTTAGTCTCGATAATTGATTAAATCGAAACCAATCAGAAATAAATATAAACATGAAACCAAACTAAATTTTAATTTGGCTAAACTAACTTTACTTTTTTTAATATGAAAAGTGAAAACTGAATTCAAATAGAATTAAAAAGGAGAAAATAGTTAGTACAAAAGTTAACTAAAAACCAAATTTGCATTAATAAAAAAAGGATCGAATCGACCAAGAACCCCGGTCACTATATTTGGTTATTCTAAAAACCGGAAAGTCGTCACCAAAATATGTATTAAACACTCTCAATTCCTAGGTTACGAATAATTTGACAACGGATAAACCGACAAGAAAATAAAAAGAATCCTGAGTTATTTGACTTCTCTGTGTGTATAGTAGAACTCCTCAAGCTTCCGAGTTCAGACATCTTTCAAGCCTGAACAGGTTGACCTCCTCATCAAAGAGTTTATTCTGGAACAAAAAGGAAAGTGAAAACAAAAATTAAGAGACCAAGATCATGGATAATAAGAAAGATAATTGAAACTAGAGCTGCAAAGAAAAACTTAACAACTCCTAACATTTATTCCTTGTGTGGGTATTGAGTTTCCGCATTCCTAATATATTTGAAAGGATGTCAGAAGGTTGAAGAACCAGAAACAAAGTTCACTGCATGATGTACTAACCGTAAAAGAACCACAGAAAGCTGGATGAGATTCCTTGTGCCCTCCAGTGACAAAAAGGTGCTGCAAATGTTAAGCAGATGTCAGCACCATAAGTAACAAAAACAACTGCGTGTTGTGCCTTGAGAGTAAGGACAACTTCGTTAGAAATGAAGAAGATGTGAAATTTACAACACCTGAAGCAATTCATATGCAGAGAGTCTCAAGCTTGGTTCCCTGTAAATATAATAGCTCTTATAGATAGGACAATAGAAATCAATACTCTCTTGAAATGGGAAGGTGGACATCAGTCGGTACATAAGCTATTTATAGAAAAAATGACATAAACGAACTGGGAAGAAAAAGAAACTTACGACTTACCTGTGTAAGCATTTTCCAATAAAAAGTCTTTAAGCCTCTGGTGAGAGGTCTGCTGGAATTGGTGAATAAGCTTCTGTTCTACCAATATGAAGCACAGCTTCAAACTGGCAAAATTCACTTTCTAGTTTTCTAAAATAAAAAGATATTGGAAAGTGGATATGTCTACCTGTAGCCATTTCGATCACAGTGCATCCAACACTCCATATATCAGCAGAGCTTCAGATTCAGGAAGAAGGTCAGAACACAGGGAAAAACAAAGATGAGAACCCATTCCCACTACCCGGAACATGTGTAATCTATCATCTTACAAAAAGTTAGAAGCTAAAAGAAAGTAGGAGATGGTGGAAAAGTAGATATAACTAGTAAGGTATTCTAGAAATACTTACAAGCTATGACCTGTCTGGAGAATGACTTCAGGAGCCATCCAATACGGCGTTCCCTTCATAGATTTGGTGACATTAACAGTAGCCTGAAAGCATAAACAATCACAAGTTCTAGAGTACGGAAGAGAGAGCGACAACATATTGAAATAAAATTGAAGAGGAAGAGAGGCGCAATCATACTAGCTCTACAACTTTCTTGGAAGCACCAAAATCCGCGACTCTGATGCACCCTTCGTTATCAACAAATATATTAGCTCCCTAGAGGAATGTGAAAAAGAGTAAAAGTGAATTTTGGAATGCATTCCCCTTAATTCTCACTTCTTCCTCAAGCTCTCGGATGTGACATGTGACCCTAAAACAAGGATTCAAAAGTAGGAAAGAAAAACAAATAGTACCTCAAACTGTTACCAATATGGAAATTTAACACAAGGCTGAACCACAAATTGGAAATACTGACTAGTACAGTGATGAAACTTACAGGAGTCTTCTCCTTTGAAGCACTGTTTGGAGCTATTAAAACCTATCATCACATAAAATAAAAACGATCAGAAAATCAGCAGAGTAGCTCACCAAAAAAAAAGCATTTGACGGAAGACCAGAATTAATAATTTCAAATCGACCAGTTTAATTGCAAGAAGCTCGCCGGGATCGAGGTTCATTCCCATGTAAACCCTCCCAAAAGCACCGCAGCCGATTAGTTCCCCCTTTCTCCACCGAATCGGCGGCGCTTCTTCTTTTCTGGGAGCAGGAAGACCTGGAGGCGGCTTGGTGACGAATCCGGTGAGACATCCTCGGACACTACCATCATCTCCGGCCAAAGACGACCGGAAAACCAAGGATCGGCGAACCGATCCGAGAATATCCCGCATTCTATTGCTGACTGAAACCGAAGTGGTTCGTTGCAGCGAATGTCTAGAGATCAGTGAAGATTACTAATGGCTTTTCAGCTCTTGAAACAGTTGACTTGGATGTTTCAAAATCTCTCTAGAGATCAGTGAAGATTACTAATGGCTTTCCATTTAAGACTGCTCTTTTCTGCATCAGTTCGGTTTTATTTCTCTTCTTGTTGCTTGTGGTCTCGGGTTAGTTTATACTCCAAAGTTTTGGGTCGTCGACCATTTGTTTGAGGTCTTGTTCGTATAATTATGATACTTACCCATCAGAGGCGTTAGGATTTGGAGATTGAGAATCGGATAATCTTCACTCTAATTCGGAATCTGGGTTTTCCTTAGGTGCTGATGTGACTAATAATGCAACTGTTGAAATTCAAATTTGGTTCGACTCTACTCAGAATGAGGAATTGGTCGGTGGGAATCTCTTACATGGTTCTCACATTGATCTTCGTCATCAGCTATGATCACAAACTTTCAACGAATCACACTGTGAATGATTCCAGTATACAACAAGGAGAGAGCGTTCATGAATCAGCAAAGAAACGACATTTTGTGAATTTGGAAGATCTTGATTACCTCTTTTCAAACAAGAGCATTTCAGGAGAAGGAGAAGATTCGAACGGATTTCTTGTATGGTCTCTTATGCGTCCGTTTCTAGAAAGGCCAGATGCTTTGCCAGAAACCGCTCAAGGGGTTGAAGAAGCTACATTGGCGATGAAAGGTTTAGTCTTTATGACCAGTAAAGAGAAAGGAGCTTCTTTTTCTGCTACCAGAAGAAACTGTCCAGATTTCTTCTCTGCATTTGATGGGGATTTGTCTGGTTTAATGCCTGTACTTGAGCTTCCCTGTGGTTTAATTGAAGACTCTTCAATAACTCTGGTTGGTGTTCCTGAAGAATATTCTAGAAGCTTCCAGATTCAGCTCGTTGGCTCGGGACTATCAGGAGAAACTCGTCGTCCAATCTGAGAAAGCCTCCTTCTTATCATTATGACCTGTTTCTTCTATGCCTCTTGGTAAGATGAATTACATCTGTTTTCCTTGACTCATTTATTGACTTTACCGTTTGCAGAATATGAAATGTTAAAAACTTTTCTTCTTTAGACAATCATTTGCGGTCTCCTCGGGATCCCTCCATCCAATGGCGTCATCCCGCAATCTCCAATGCACACAAAAAGCTTGGCAACACTCAAACACCAGGTTCCTTCTTCTCACTTGTCTGTGTGTGTATATAGGCTTTCAGTTGCATTTTCCAATGGCTTTTATAACCAATGCAGCGGTTGTTGTGCAGCTACTTCGGAACAAACTCGTGGCAGCTGCGCGCAAATGCATCAGAAACAAGGCAACTTTAGGACAAGTGTATGGAAGCATGGAAGAAGCTTACCAGCAAATGCAGAGCCCTCTGATACACCAAGGGACTTCTCGGGTATGTTCGGATCAATCACCAGTTTTATAATTAGGCTTTTAATCTCGTTCCTGAATCGATCACTGGGGATATTAGATTCAGGGACTCAAACAGTCACAAACTTGTTGATGATAATGTTTCTTGTTCCAATTAGGCAATACGTGTTGCCAAGTTTCTTCAAAGGAGCTCATCTTCAAGACTTGGATGCTGCAGAGTATGAAGAAGCACCTGCTCTCTTATCATTCAATCTGAAACCGGTAATAAACTCTCTTCTTCTTCTTCATGTCTAGCAAAAGTTTAGGGCTTTATCGATCAAATTAAATCTTCCGTCTCTGTGCAGGAAGGTGAAGTGAGCCGAGCGACGTTGTTTGCGGACAGTGGAGAAGTGATGGACGGAATGTTCACGAGAAGCAGAGGAGAGATAAGGAGGGTGAGCAGCATAAAGCTCGGTGGTGCCGGAGGAAGTGGATCGGCGGGAGGTTCGACGGCGGGAGGAGTGGAGTTGATGAGACGAGTGGTGAGTTTTCAGAATCCAAGGGTTTCGGAGAAAGTGTATATACGGAGCTTAAGTGATTTCAGAGGAGGAGGAGGACGAGTGATTAGTCCAAGGTCCCCTGCCGGAAGAGCTTCTCTCAGTCCACGATTCGCCGCCACCGGAGGAGGAGAACAGAGACTTTCTAATTTAGGAAAGTCTGTGTAGTCAACATATTTGTTGTGAATTGTGTGACCAACGAAACCTGGCTAACTAGTGTTTTACTTCGTCTGTTATTATGAGATTTTGGGTTCCAAAGTCAAAATTGGGAGAAGATAATGTAATGTGAAGTTCGAAACTAATCAAATGCAAATAACTAAACTATTGTCCTTTTCGGGGAAATGAAAGAACAAACGTTTCACTAACCGGTTAACGACGTCGTTTAGGTGCTAAGGAAACGACAACGCTTTGATGCTACTATAGCAGAGAAGATCCTCCGCTTCAGCTTCAGCTGGAAAATTGCCCTGGGCTTCCCTGGGTTGTTCTGCAACTGCAACTGTGATCCTGGATCTCCATGACTTGTTTACCTGAGAAAACACCATACCTCAAAATATATAAACCCGTAAGCTTCTCAATTTGACAGTGGACATGTGGATGGAGGAAATTTCGGGGAATAGTGATTTTTCAAAAATTCACAATTTAAGTCAAGTTATAGTGATTTCCCACTGAAAATTTCCAAATTATTACTATTACCCTTCATTACTTATGGGCCCTTTACCTAAAAATTATATCTTATATAAAAAGTAAAGTAATCTTCATGTATGGAATGTCGATGAATATACATGGATCATAAAATCAAATGTCGATGAATATCAAAATTCCAATTTTCTAACTCCAAATTGCATGTTTAACAAACTTCTTTTTACTACTAGTATTAATCTGCTGACTTCTAAAGAAACGCGTCGTCGACAAAACAATATGAACACACCCCCGAATCGCATTAGGCATATATTTTGGTTTAGATGGAAAAACAATAAAAGTTTAATTACTAATACTTTCTTTTTGCTAAAGTAAGTTTAACTACTAATAATATACATTACGAAAAAATGATTGAGTAAAATCTGCAAAAATGTAATGACGTTTGTAGGATATAATGGCGATCCAAAATTCCCTTTCATTTAATTTCTAGTACGATTAGATGAAGTTTGAAACTTTACATGTCACACAAATTTAATACGTAAAAGTTGATGATTGGTACTCAAAATTACGTCCACAGATATCTTCTTCTTATATTGGAATCTTTATATACTGAAATTGATAAAAAGTTTAATGGAATTAAAATTTACAATATCGAGAATAAAACAATAATATGAAAATTGTCTGTTTATTACCTTGGCTCCTTCATTTTACAAAACGTGTTTTTCATTTTTAGAATCTTACAGCGAACTCTATTTGTAATTATGCTAAATTCTTATTTAGTCATGGCCCCCCGATATTGATAGAAGAGCATAAAAATACCAAAATGTTATTTTCATAATTTGATTGCGTTGGCTAATAATTCTACATAAAATTTTGTCGGTTAGTAAATTTCTCTTTTGGGAAGGATGAAGAAAATGATTAATATCTATAGAGCTACTAACCGCTCAAACCCTTTCGCATTACACAGTTCACTCGTTCCCGTCAAGCTTATCTGAGAGGTTGATTTGTAACAACATTATAAGGGGACGAGCGGATCTATTGTTGATTCGAATCGTAGGTCACTGATTGTTTCGCGAGATCTGCCGGATCTGGTTCTGGAGCGAATCGAATTGACGAAATTCAAATTCAGAAACTAACGACTGTGTGGAGTTTGAATCTGTCTGATTGTCGTTCCTTCTCTGATCGGAAATGGCGTTTTCAAGCCCTGTAACACCTGGGCTGGTACGTCTTACGAGCCTTTTTCTTCGTTGTTGCTTAAGCTTTCATTCGTCTGAAGTAGATCTTGCTCGATTTAGCGTCTTTTGACAACTTAGGCTGTTCGTTATATTGAGCTCTTGTTCGTTTTCTAGTGACCCGAGAGTGATTTGTTTACCTTTTTTTTTCTCCGGGAAATTGCAGATGTCGGTGGTGCTCGGGATTGTGCCGGTGATCGCTGCTTGGCTTTACTCCGAGTATCTGCACTTTGCAAAACATTCCGTCTCCGCCAAAGCGTACGCTGATTCATCTTGGTTTTTTCTAGTGTTGATGGTGGCTTTTGCTTTTGCTTTTGCTTTGATTTCGTATTGATTTTTTTCTTTTTTTCACTTGGTGTGTGTGTTAGTAGGCACTCTGACGTCAATTTGGTGGAAATTGCGAAAGATTTTGTGAAAGAAGATGACAAAGCCCTTTTGATAGAAGATGGTGGTGGTCTTCAATCAGCTTCTCCTCGAGCCAAGGCTTCCTCCATACATTCTCCTCTCATCAGGTTCCGTTTAGCTCTTCCAAGTGACCTCCGCCGTTTTTTCTTCCTTCGTATGCTCATGCCGAGTTCTTCGCAGGTTTGCCCTCTTGGATGAGTCCTTCTTGGTTGAGAACAGGCTAACGTTAAGAGCAATGTGAGTATTGTTTCGTGTGTTGAAAGGTCCATTCTCTTGCATACGTCCACTTTATCTAAATCATTTTTGGCTTTGTATGCAGAATTGAGTTTGCACTACTTATGGGATACTTTTACATATGTGACCGCACGGATGTCTTCAATTCATCGAAGAAGGTTAGGTGATGATGATATCTTATTTCAAATCTGCTCAGTAGATTCCGGAATGGTTTATCTAGTTACAGAGGTTCTACATTGTTCAGCAGAATCTTATATACACTTTATATTTTTTTATCATTCAAGTTGGTCTAATGTTATGTGGAAGGATTTAGACCCCATAATATTGAAAATTTGGTATGCCATGATGAATATCCTGTATATGCTTCTACGTGTCTGACTGCCTTTCATTGTTTATTCTTTGATACAGAGTTACAACCGGGACCTGTTTCTGTTCCTGTACTTCCTCCTCATCATCGTTTCAGCAATAACTTCTTTCACGATACATAATGATAAATCAGCATTCAACGGAAAATCCATCATGTATTTGAATAGACATCAAACCGAGGAGTGGAAAGGCTGGATGCAGGTTTGTTGATACATCAGCTTGGAAGATTATTTCAGTTTTCAAATAAGCATTTAGTGTTTTATTGCCTTGTCATTTTGCTGTTACCTCATCATTGTTTTCTTTTCCTGGTGTTGTAGGTCCTCTTTTTGATGTACCACTACTTTGCTGCTGTAGAGTACTATAATGCTATCCGTGTTTTCATTGCTTGCTATGTATGGATGACTGGATTTGGGAATTTTTCTTACTATTACATTCGCAAGGACTTTAGCCTCGCAAGGTTTGCACAGGTAACACCTATGCCCTCCCAGCTTCTTCTTTTCTTATTTCTAGCTGTCACCTACTTAACATACTCTTGTTCGACAGATGATGTGGCGGCTAAATTTTCTCGTCATATTCTCATGCATCGTTCTCAACAACAGTTACATGCTGTACTACATATGCCCTATGCACACTCTGTTTACTCTGATGGTCTACGGAGCACTTGGTATTATGAACAAGTATAATGAGATGGGTTCAGTCATAGCTGCCAAAATGGTTGCCTGCTTCTTTGTTGTTATCATCGTTTGGGAAATTCCGGGCGTTTTTGAATGTATTTGGAGTCCATTTACGCTCCTAATGGGTTTGTGACTACCATTTAATTTTACTTCTCATGATAAACAAAATGTGTTTATGTGATTAAAAAAAAATACTTGAAAAAACTACAATTGCAGGTTACAATGATCCCGCAAAACCACAGCTTCCCCTTTTGCATGAGTGGCATTTCCGCTCGGGCCTTGACCGGTACATATGGATAATCGGGATGCTATATGCATACTACCACCCAACTGTAAGTTTCCCAATACTTCACTAGAACTTCATTTCAACTCTCTTCACAAATGGGTAGCGTAAAGGGAAGTGTGGAACTCTCAACAAAGTCATCTTTTGTTTTCTTGATTATGTATCTTATAGATTGAAAGTTGGATGGATCAACTGGAGGAAGCTGAGATAAAGTTCAGGATGGCTATCAAAACAACTGTGGCACTTATAGCACTAACGGTATAACAAGTCATCATTTCACTTTCTTCAAGGTGAAAGAAGGGTTAAATATTACTCTTCCAGGCTTCCAGCTAATCTATCTTTGTTATTATGAAACTTTTAGGTGGGATATTTTTGGTACGAGTACATATACAAGCTGGACAAGCTAACTTACAACAAATACCATCCTTACACCTCCTGGATTCCAATAACGTATTTCGCTTTACTCTCAGAGCTCTATACAATGGATATTCCGAAAACAAGTACTAACTTGCGTATCTCGTATTGCTTTTCTGTCAGTGTATATATCTGTCTCCGGAACATCACCCAGTCTTTCCGTGGCTACAGTTTGACCCTTCTGGCGTAAGTAAAATTGTTTTAGTCATTATATATATTCGTCCTCCTAATTACAGGAAAAAGAAAAACAAATTAAATTTTGTCCATGAATTCTTAGGTGGCTTGGGAAGATAACGCTGGAGACATATATCTCCCAGTTTCATATATGGCTCAGGCATGTCACGCTCCTTCGTCAATTGTAGCTGAAGTTGAAAGTTAATGGTTGAGCCATTGAGCTGTGAAGTTTTCTAATAAACATATTCTAATGAATGAACTCACAGATCTGGCGTTCCTGATGGTCAACCCAAATTGCTACTCTCTCTAATACCGGAATACCCATTGTTGAACTTCATGCTCACAACTTCGATTTACGTCGCTGTAAGCAAACTCTCTGCTACAAGAGAGAGACAAACAAATTGAAAAGCCAGAGAGAAAGAAACTGAATTGGCGTTTTGTTGTTCTGCTGCAGGTCTCTTATAGGCTCTTCGAGCTTACCAACACTTTGAAAACAGCCTTCATACCAACCAAAGACGACAAGCGCCTTGTCTACAACACGATCTCAGTACTCGTAATCTGCACCTGTCTCTACTTTTTCTCGTTTGTTTTCATCAAAATCCCCCAAAAACTGGTTAGTGAATAAAAATTCCTGTGTTTTTGTATGGAAGAAAGCTGTTGTCGTCATATCTCACGTTTTATTATGATTTCATGCGGTAACAAACAACAGGTGTGAAGCACGTCTGAACCGGACCAATTGGTGGATATTATTTGAATGAATTCGCATCAATTTGCAGAGGACTTAAATATGGTAGATCGATATATGAAGAAGATAGAAGAAGTCAGAGAAGTAGAGGTGCATACAATGTTTGATTATAAATGTCATCTGTCTGTATATTTATTTATATATATGAACAAGGTCAAGGTGTGTTTCTTGTTTATCAATTTTTTGTTCACGATGATGATACTACTTTTTATTACTATCACCAATTTTTCCAAAATCCGTTAATAATAAGCTGATCCAAACCCAAAGAGATGATTAAATTACAGTAGTATGCGGGATTGAATCAAATGTACCCTACGTAGCTTACTTGTTCGGTAAGTGAAGGAACCGATAGAGATCCCGGTTGTGTCAAAAACACAAATTAAAAATAAACAAGGGAAGCTTGTATGCTTTGCGATGATAGAGACTATGATCAAGAGTACGGAAATCCATGTCTCTTCCGATAAAATAAAAATTTTAAAACCATCTTATTATTTATTATAGCTATAAAACTCCAGAACAGAAAAAGGAAATCTCAAGTGATTGACACAAAAGAAAAGAAAATAAAAAGTAGTAAAAATAAAAACAGAAAAGCATCTAAGCCAGTGTAGTCCACGTCCACCTTGTCGTGGTCGTCCGCGCGTGTACTGGTTAGAGTGAAGCGAGCAGCAAGCATCAACTGACAATATAAACCAAACGTGTATGCCGAGAACTGCGTTTGTGGGTGTAGTGAACAACTCATGAAGATGCCCCAAAGACAAAACAACCATCCGTGGAAGAGCGTGAGCAGAGCATGTCGTATCTCCATCCTAAGCTTATCCGATAGCTGGATAAGCCCTATCCCTCCCGTGAACAAAGAGATGATGAATAACGGCACATGTAGCGCAAAAGCTTTCACAAACAGTCTGTAAGTTAACGGCAATGTCGCGACTAGAGCCAAGGACACGCACGCGAACAGATCCTGATCAAGGAAACTCTCTTTCGTAAAGACCGTGTAGCAAGGAGAAGGAGGGACGCTGAAGAACAAGTATCTGAGTAGCGTCACTGCGTAGAATGTCGTGGCACTCACCGCACCGTCCCTCAAAAACCGAGTCCATGACTTTCCTCCAGGTGGCCAGATAAGATTCAGTGATATGCAGAGGCCAATGATCGAGACTAGAGTCATTCCATACCATATTCCTCTGCATACAATCACATCTTTTTTACTCATCACCTCCTCCTTGTCCATTCCCTAGCACTTTCTTTCTTTCTTTCTTTTGCTTTTTTTTTTTGTTTTTTTTGTTTTTGTTGATTGGAGATGATGATGAATCACAAAGGGCCTGACTCTCTCTATTTATAACTCTCGTAGAGGAGGCTTATTATAATCCTCCTAATGGGAATTGGAAAAGCTAATTTTTAAAAACTAAAACCTAATGGTACTAGTAGTTGGGGATGATCAAAGATTTTTAATTTTTAAAAACCAAAACCCAATGTACTAGTAGTTGGGGATGATCAATGATTTTTAATTTTTAAAAACTAAAACCTAATATATATACCTTAATTTTTAAAAGCTAGGGTATATATATTTGGATTTTTGTTTTTTATGTACAAAGATTTTCGATATCATGGTATATACAAAGTTTTTCGATAACAATTTGTTTCTTTCTATTGAGTTATCCGTCTATTAAAATAAAATAAAAACACTATGTATTGATCTCAATTCTCAAGTAACCAGTGTTTTTTAATTTATCAAAACAGTAAAAGGATTATCCATCAAATCAATAATATGAGATTTTTAGATTTTTTTGTTCTCTCAGAGATAAACCAAACTGTGTTACGGTTGTATCGTGCCCAAAATAGATACCGGAAAAAAAAGAGGGTAACAGTAAAATTTGTAGTCTCACCATTTTCCGATTATTCAACCGCACAGGCTAAAGTCGCGGTGGTCTGAATTCGTTTGATTCCCATTAGTTCCAGCCACCATGAGCGACCTCCCTCCCTATCCGCCGCTTGATCCTTCTACCTACGATCTCATTATCGTCGGCACCGGAGTTTCTGAGTCCGTCCTCTCCGCCGCCGCTTCCTCCTCCGGTAGCTCTGTTCTCCACCTCGACCCTAACCCCTTCTACGGCTCTCACTTCGCCTCCCTTTCTCTTCCCGACCTCACTTCTTTCCTTCACTCGATCTCCGTTTCTCCTCTTCCTCCTCCGCCGCCGTCAAACGCTCATGACTTCCTCTCCGTGGATCTCGTTCACCGATCCTTGTATTCCTCCGTCGAGATTTCGAGCTTCGAACCCGAGATCCTCGAGGAACACTCCAGAAGTTTCAACGTTGACTTGTGCGGTCCTAGGGTTATCTTCTGTGCCGATGAATCCATTAATCTCATGCTCAAATCAGGAGCCAACAATTACGTTGAGTTCAAGAGCATCGACGCGAGCTTCGTCGGGGATTCGAGCGGAGAGCTACGAAACGTGCCTGATTCCAGAGCTGCGATATTCAAGGACAAGAGCTTGGCTCTGTTGGAGAAGAACCAGCTGATGAAATTCTTCAAGCTTGTTCAGGCACACTTGGCTTCCTCTACCGAAAGCGATGAGGCAACAGTCCCTATATCGGAGCAAGACATGGAGAGTCCATTTGTGGACTTCTTGGCAAAGATGCGTTTGCCACCCAAAATCAAATCGTATAGCTTCCCTCTCCGTTAGTCGCAGCTCTTTGCATATTTGTCTGCTTAATCACTTCCTCGCAGCTTTTGTTTCTCAAGAAAATTTATTCGAAATGCTGATGGTAAGGCTTTGTCTCCTCTTTATCTTCTTATGCGCAGGATCATCTTGTATGCCATTGCGATGCTAGATTATGATCAAGACAATACGGAAACTTGTAGACATTTACTCAGGACCAAAGAGGGCATAGATCGATTGGCTCTGTACATTACATCTATGGGCAGGTTCACTCATCATTCCGTCTTTCTTGGCTCTTTTACATCTGTGGCCATCTTTCTCATTCGTTTATCCCTTTCATTCTCTTCTTCGTCATTCACCTTGGTTGTACTCAATGCAATTAAGCTTTTTTATTCGATACTTCAGGTTTTCTAATGCACTTGGGGCTTTGATATACCCAATTTATGGACAAGGAGAACTTGCTCAAGCCTTTTGCCGTCGAGCTGCTGTCAAAGGATGCATATATGTACGTTCTGGAACAATTTGCTGCATTATGATGTACTGTGTTGGTATGTTATCTGTTACTTATTTGGTCTTTCAATGTATGAACAGGTTCTCCGGATGCCTATTACTGCTCTGCTTCTAGACAAGGCAAGTGAGTCGATTGTTGTAACCAAAGATATGTATGATTGGCTTGCTTGACAAACTGATTCTTACTTGATTATTCTGACTCTTTCTGCAGGAAACTGGGGGTTGCAAAGGGGTTAGACTAGCTTCGGGTCAAGAGATATTCAGCCAAAAGTTGATTCTGGATCCATGTATTACTGTTGGATTGGAGTCATTTGCATCATTGACTGACCAGCAGAGAGAAACTCTTCGGGTTCTTGTCCCAAAGGCGATGAGCAGTAAGGGGAAAGTAGCAAGAGGAATATGTATCATTAGAGGTTCTGTGAAAGCTGGTGTATCAAACGCTCTTGTCGTATATCCACCTAAATGTAAGATAAAGTTTGAAGACCCACTAGTTCGTTGTGTTTATGTATATCGTCATTTGCGTATTGAAATTTCTACTCCTGATGTTTTTTTTTGTTCTCTTAGCTTTGTTTCCTGAACAGCCGACTGCGATTCGGGTTCTGCAGCTTGGTAGTGGTTTAGCTGTTTGTCCTCCTGGCATGTAAGCTGTGGTTTAGCATTGTGTTTCTTTCCATTCGCTTCTGTACAATTGTTCCCTGAGTCATATTTGCTGCTGCAGGCATGTTTTATATCTTTCAACTTTGTGTGACAACGATGATCAAGGGAAAACAGCACTCTTATCAGCCATGAGTATTCTCATTGGGCCGCAGGTTCCTGAGAAGCTTCAAAGCGATTCAGTAATTGAGAATGATTCTGCTGAAGCAAAACCTGTTGTACTCTGGAGAGCACTGTACGTGCAAGAGCTGGTCAAGGTGTGGCATGTGATTATGAGCATTATTATCTCTTCTTAATGACTTGCACATTTCGACCATGATAATGTAATCTCACAAATCAAAGTTTGATGTGGATCAGGGTGAATTTGGTGGTAATATCAGTTCCGCGTCTAGTCCAGATGGGAATTTGAACTACAATGAACTAGTGGAATCAGCCTTGAGGGTTAGTAAAGGCTCTTGCCGCTAAACTCTGTTTTAAGATCTCAATACGTTATATGATTTTGAAAAATGTTTTGTAACATATACCATCTTGGATTTGGTAGCTATATGAACAATTCATGGGGAGTGAAGAATTATTTAAAGAAGAGACCTCACGGGAGAACACAGCGGAGGAAGAAAACGATGGTGCTGTTGAAATTGAAGATTGATCAAAGAAACTATTCTCTTGTTTTAATACATATTTAGTTTCATTATTAATTTATTATTTGACGTTTTTCTTCGTAATATTGGGGCAAGTGTTATTATTAAGATCACTACTACAAGCAAAAGAAATCAGATTCATATAAGATTTGTTTATATACAAAGATTTTCGATATAAGTCTCAATGTAACAAAGGTTTTCGATAACAATTTTTTGTTTCTGTTGAAAAATAAAAATAATATAAAAACACTAAATATTGATATATGGGCCGGTCCGGGCTTAAAATTATATGAATTTTACGGGTTTCAGGCCCCGCCCGATTAACAAATTGGATTAAAAAAAAGGGAAACTTGTATGCCTTTGCGATGATAGACTATGTATGATCACGGCCTACGGACTTAGTATTGTAACCTAAGGCCTACGTGTCAGGCCTACGGACTTAGTATTGTAACCTAAGGCGTACGTGTTAGGCCTACGGATAATAATTATTTTTCACTCGTTTTTCATGTAACAGTATTTGATTTCAATCATTTTATTTAATTTTTAGTTGTTTCTTTTGTGAATACAGCGCAACAAATTCACAAGCTATCGCTTTTTTCATCGAACTTAATCTAAAATAATTTTTTTTGAAACTCATAATAAGTTTATGCTATTTATTCATGAGCGAGGGCAAAAGTGCGATTGTTTTGGAACTAAATTTATGATAGATGATTTGCAAGCTAAATTTTGTTAAAGTAATGAAACATTGTAACCAAATGCCTACAATACGGAGTACGGACTAGCTAAAAAACATGCTCGATATTAAAGTTCATACAAAATGACCGATAGACAAAAAGACGAGTAAGGAAGCTGACAAATTTGCTGCCGTGAGCCGTTCAACGTCGTGGGGCTGCAGAAAATTAAAATGGTGGTTAATGATGATGGTCAAAATAGTACGGAACTGATTAGGGATAAATAAAATATCAGACTAACCGGAAAATTCCCTGAGGCGGAAGTCACGGTCTCCGCCGGCATTCTCTACATCTTGAGCTCCACTGTCTCCGCCGGCATTCTCTACATCTTGAGCTCCACTGTCTCCGCTGGGATTCTGATCTGCATCTTGAGCTCTCTCAGGTCCGGAAAATTTGAACAGCGACACCAAAAACCCAACACTGAAAAGCACCCAAACTCGCCAGGCTTTCCGATTGTCTTTTGGACTCTTGACGAACAGCATGACTATGACCGCCATGAGACTATCGGCTGCTCTAAACATATCCTCCCGTCCATACAGCTTAGTAAGAGATGTTAAATGTAAATAGCAAGAAAAGTAAAACGCATAAGCGAATCCATTCCATCCCTCTTTTGACTCTATAAGCTCTGTGAGATAAGCAAAACCAAGTAAAACACCCAATGTCCCTCCAGCTTTTCCTACTAAATGATAGTTTCTAAACCTTTCTTCCCAAGCCCTAAAAATATTCTCAATCGACTGATGGAGTGTATGCTCAACAACCACAATACCCATAGTGTAGCAAACGATGATGCCTAATGTGACATACCTAGTTTTATAAGTTTCATTCAACTGAAGAAGGCAGATTAAAATCACCACCGATGACGCTACAGCAATAAGAAGTAAAACATCCACATCATAAACAAATCTGGAAAATTTTCCTACAGACCTACGAAATCCCTCTACCCGACCTCCCCCCAGATTGATCTCAGCTACAGAACTCATCTTTTTTAGCTAGAAGGAAAAAAATTAAAAAAAAAGTTAAAGAACAGATCGAGAAAGAAGAAAATACTAAGCCCTTTGTCAAAAAAAAAAAAGAAGAAAATACTAGAGTTTTATATCCATGAGCGATTAGGGCTACAAGAACATTCTAGGCCTACACTACTGGTGTGACAAGTGTAGGTGTGTTGAAGTGACACGAGCACTACTAATAAACGGTTCGAATCCACGTCGGCACTAGTGGCCTTAGGAGCCTGTGTGGAAACGACAAAAATCCAAATTTTACGGAGACCAATAATACTTCATCAATTACATATTTCAATTTCAATTTCTAATAAACTTAAAATTGTCTGACGACAATGCTTGCATTACTTTCACACTGTTAAGAAATGATTCTTCACGAATGTGTAAAAAAAGAATTCAAACGAAACATATATACATATACACGAAGATTGACGATTATTTTACTTTTTATATAATTTTTAGTTAATAATTCAGTAAACAGTTGTTGTATTTGTCCGTATAGGCCTAACACGTAGGCCTTAAGTCCATTTCGATCGAGTTTTATTGTTGTATTTGTAGTTACTTTTTAAATTATTTTGACGAGAATTAGTCACAGTTACTTTATGTCTTGGTTCGATTCACTCTCTACGGGCGATGTGGTAATTAGCTGGAATTTTTTTTTTTTTTATAAAAAGTCATAGCACAGCAAGCAGCCTGAAGAATGAGCTGGCAAATAACTGTGTGGTCCGGGAGTATTGGCCTCTTTAACTATTTGCTAGTTTTCATGTCTTTTTAATGTACTTAAAATTACTAAAATAAATATATTAATAAGATAGTAACTCACAAATTTTTTGAGGGTAATACCAAAAAATTATCAACAAAAAGAAGCATACAGAATTTATTTCACAAGATTAGAGAAGGTTTCTATGATGAAGTTCATAACTAGATTAAAATGTAATTATCATAAATTAGAACATTTGTATAACTCTTATAAAAATATATGTAGTTAACAAATACATAAAGAAGAGAAAATGGTGACTCACCATTGGTGAGTAATAATAGTATGATATAAGTAGGACCGCATCCACATTTTCCTTTTTAAGCTTACAGCTCATTTTCTTACACACAAAAAAACCCAGTCTTCCTCTACGAACGAGAAAGAGTGTCAAAAGTTTTTCACATAATGAGTATGTATGGTACTGGAGCAAATTTGATCTAAGTTTGGTTTGATGATAAAATAAAAGTGTGAAATTTGATTCGGGGAAAAATAATCATTATCTCCCGATTGATATAGATGATATGTGATAGTTCTTCAACAAAATACAAGAATTTGAAAGATGAAAATACTAAGCCTGAAAATAGGAAAGCTTAGATTAATCTTTTCAAACCACATCGAACATATAATCAAATGGGTTATTCAAACCTCCATTACCAAATGAAAATGCTAACTTATAGGATATATCCAGTTACACATTACGTAACTATATTATGGAACAAATCACAAATTTTTAATATTGTCTCAGTATTTAAAAATTATATTTGAAAGAAAAAATAAAAGTTAAGCCTGAGTCAAACCGGAAGTACTGAATAATAATAAATAGTCTTTACCGTTGGTTTAATTCTTAATTTGTCACATAGACCTTAGCAAAAATAAAGGAACAAGAATAGATCCTCCAAATTCTCTCGCTTGTCCCCGTATATTGTTACAATCAACCTCTCACTCTCAGATAAGCCTAAAGGGAACGAGTGAACCGTGTAATGTGAAAGAATTTGAGCGGTTAGTTTTGATTCCCTAAACATTTTTCAATGTCAGTATATGTATAGATTCCAATGCATATATAAGAAGGATATATAACTGTGGTCCCCCTTTTGAGTAGCAATTGTGAAAATTTTACGTATGAAGTATTCCCCATTTTGTGTAGCATGTAAAGTTTCAAACCTTATCTTATTTCATCGTAGTCTAAACATTAAACGGGTGAATTTTGGATAACCGTGCTCAATGATGAAGTGTATTGTCTGAAGACTCTGAACCCACCGTTTCTAATCGGCGATTGTAAGCATTGTTTTCACCGCAAGAAATTAGTAGTTAAACTTTAATTATTGTTTTTTCAACTAAACCAAAATATAACAACTAAAAAAAAATTATATATATAACAACTATTGTATTGGGCTTAGTGCATACAAATCTCATTATTATTATGTGATGTTTCTTGTATGGGATGATAGGGGAGCCTCGGCGAATTAGTTAAAAAGATGCAGGCCTTTTTTTAAACCCTTATTATGTATTAAACCACGATTCAGTCGGTTTCTTGTGGAGAAATAAATTTCTTTTAAACCCTTAATAGGATTAGGGATTACTAGATTATGGTTGTTTTTTGTTTTTTTTTTTGACAAAAGGTAACTAGATTATGCTTATTATTATTAGATCAAAGCTGTTCCCTTATCTGGAATGAATAATTGTATATACAGTAGGCAGTACTCTGTTGAACATGTAGTAGATCATTTTCTTCTTAATTATCCCAAATTTCTTCGTGCAGATTTTTATCAGTCGAAGTTTTTGAAGCTTTTGGAGAAAATAAAATTCGTTTTTGTGTGAAATTTATTTTGTGCAAGCGCGTCGCCGCGGTCATTTCCGGTTTGCTTTCGTCTGGCGTACAAACAAGGGATCTTTCTTTGCTTTGTCGCGACTCACATAGAACTTTACCCACGCGCTACAACTATTTAGCGCGTGATAGTCAAGCGCACGCAAGGATTCACGACTCGAATTATATATATATAGCCATTAAGATTCAAATGTGTAAAAGAGAATTCAAGCGAAACATATTTATATTTAGATTAGTTAATTTCACACATCCGTGTCAAAAGTGTCTCAAATTCTCAACAGTTTAGAAATAAAAATAAAATGAAAAAATTCCAGTTTTTATTTCAATTAGATTAGTTTTTTTTTTTGTCGAATCTAATTAATAGAGAAATACAGTAAACATAGATTTTGGAAGAGGTAAAAGTAAAGTATATGCCACGTATAAATAATTTGGTGGGGCCGAATCTATTTGTGCGCTGGATTTGAGCAAAACAGAGACGAAGCGGAGAAACTTCAGCAGAAACGGCGGAAATAACCAATTTGTTTATCCTTTTCTCCCAAGAAATCTCCCAAGAAATGCTAAGAAAAACCCACGACTTTCCTGGAAATGAGAAAGGGAATCATAGGAGGGAGACATAAAGGTTCGTCTATATTCCCGGCAATTTTTTTTTCCTTTGTGAGCTTTTCCTTGTGTATGGCGGATTATGCCAACCGCCAAAAATGTCAACGTCTTCACTGCATTGCGTTTTATCGGATTCTTTTTCTCTAATCGCTGATTTCGCCTTTTCTCCGATAAACCCTTTCTTTTTCGAGGAGCCTTGTTCCTCACATTACGGCTCTCTCTCTCTTCTCATACCCACAGGTTTTCTTCCTCCTTCTACTGCCGAAATGAAAGAAGAAAGATCAATTTCGCTTCGTCAGGTAAATTAGGTTTTACTGATTTCAACACTAAATTAACAATAACACCAAATTTCTTTCTTTCTTTACTTTTTTTCCAATTTCGTAGCTTATGACTGATGAAGGGCTCACTCCATCTCTTGAAGACGAAAAGAAACGAACAAGTGTTATTAATCAGCTGCACAAGGTACATCCAAAAAATCGCATACTGTAATGATCTCTTTAAAGGTTTGGATCAGTTTTGTTTCTTATGCCAGACACTGATGATGACTGCTCTGTTTAATGAACAGATAGTGGTGAGATGGATTAAGGTTGTTGCCTGGAAACGCCGTCTTACTCAACATCAGATTAACGCCACCAACGCCACCATTATAGCCTATGGATCTTACGGTCTTGGGGTGATTTTCTTTTAAATAGTCTCTTCTGTTGTCTTTCTCAAATCATGATCTATACTGTTTTAGTAATGAGTCTGAAACGACTATTAACCTGCCTTGTTGATTAGAATTTCGTCGATTTAGTATTAGTGTTATGCATGTGTATGATGTTACGAGATCTTAATCATCAAATGGAAGAATATGTAATGGTGAATGAATGTTTTAGCTAAAACTGTTATTGCCTCTCTTGTCATCGTGCAGGTTCATGGTTCTGAATCAGACATTGACGCTTTGTGCATTGGTCCTTTCTTTGCCTCCATGGCTGTGAGTTGGTCTGTTTTTTCTGAATTTGTACCTTTTTCTGCCGTTGGTGTAAAGATACTAGTCTTACTGATTGGTTACAGGAGGATTTTTTCATCGAGTTGCGTAATTTGTTGAAGAGCAGAAGAGAAGTTACAGAGGTTCACTGTGTTAAAGATGCGAAAGTTCCTCTCATCCGCTTTAAGTTTGATGGGATCTTGGTTGATCTTCCATATGCTCAACTTAGAGTATCATCCATCCCAAATGTTCGTTCTCAACAACAACTTGAATATAATTTTGTTTGTCTTTCATATAATCTTGGTTCAACAAGTAACTGCTTAGAGCAATTTTCAGGATGTAGATGTGCTGAATCCTTTCTTTCTGAAGGATATTGATGAGACAAGTTGGAAAAGTTTGTCTGGAGTTCGCGCAAACAAATGCATCCTTCAATTAGTGCCTTCTGTAGAGGTAAACACAGATACTAACAGTAACTTCTCAGCATCATTGCTTTAACATTAGATATGTCTTATCTTCTTGTTATTTCAGCTATTCCAATCATTGCTGCGGTGTGTCAAACTATGGGCAAAGAGGCGTGGTGTGTACGGTAACGTAAGTGCTATAAATGCAGCATATATATCATTTTCTCATATAATCAATGAATGCAGAAGCTTAGTTGTTTTTTTTTTTTTGGGTTTTTCAGTTGAATGGATTCCTAGGAGGGGTTCATATGGCTGTTCTTGCGGCGTTTGTTTGTGGATATGACCCGAATGCTACACTGAGTTCCCTTCTGGCGAGTTTCTTTAACACATTTGCGTATTGGCAATGGCCTACACCTGTGGTGCTGCTAGGGGATGCTTATCCATCTGCTGCTTCTCCTCCAGGGTTAATGCCCATCCAATTGCCTTGCGGTGCACATCAGTACTGCCACTCCAACATAACAAGGAGCACATTTTACAAGATCATGTCTGAGTTTCTCCGTGGCCATCATTTCACAAAGGTGACACTCTTTATATCATTATTTTTCTCTCAGTTGTAGAGTTAATATCCTTATTGGCTGGCTACGATTGTGAGTTGCAGGGTTACTTGGAACCTAACTTCAGCTGGAAGAATTTGTTTGAGCCTTATCCATATGCAAGCACGTACGCTTGGTTCGCCAAGATACACCTCTCGGCTGCAACTCAGGAAGATCTCAGTGATTGGGTTGGTTTGGTTAAGTCACGTTTCCGCTGTCTTCTGATCAAAGTAGGCATTTTTTCATTTTAACATGTTGATGATGATGTTCTGCAAACACTCTGTTCTCATAGAATGGCTTTTTGCTTTTATTCCACATGCTGTTGAAAAATGTCTTAATCTCTTTATCTTTGATGCAGATAGAGCAAGTCTTTGGCATCTGCGATCCAAACCCAACTGAGTATGTAGAAACGTATACAAATCAGCCAAACATTGTGTTTTACTGGGGTTTACACCTCAGAACCATAAATGTTTCGGACATGGAATCTGCGGAGACGGACTTTCTCAAGATTCTCAACAGCGGAAGCCTCCGGGGACCAGTCGGTAGAATCAAGCTATCGGTTGTGCAAGCATCTCAGCTGCCTAAGAGTAAGAATGGTGACTGCGATAGCAGCAACGGAAGCAAGAAGATGACAAGGGCTTGTTGGAGAATCCGGGAAGATAAGCAATGCAAGAAAAACACCGGTTTATGTGGTTGGATATGAGAAGATGAATCACAGATAGTCTGCGAGTAGGAATGTTTAGTGTTAGGTTGTGTTAGTGATGATGATTCTGCGTCTTGAAAACTCCTTTTTCTTTTGTTAGATATTGACTTCTTAACTCTCTGATTTGTAAATGCATGTTGATCAATCCGAGTTGTTTGTAAAACAAAGTTTCTCTATTCTTTTCGAATTCAGAGAAGAAGCTTTCACAAAATATAAATTGAAGTTAAAAATAACATTAG
Source organism: Thlaspi arvense (assembly GCA_911865555.2). Classification (NCBI taxonomy): domain Eukaryota; kingdom Viridiplantae; phylum Streptophyta; class Magnoliopsida; order Brassicales; family Brassicaceae; genus Thlaspi; species Thlaspi arvense. The sequence goes on along the minus strand of OU466859.2, from coordinate 55,448,967 downwards.
AATATAAATTTTGTTCTACGGTTATAAAAATTCAAAAAAGAAAAGCTGCGAGTGAATTTTAAAGTTGGGGAATTCAATATAAGATGATGACAGTTGTGCAAACATTTCAGATTGAATAATTTAAAAAAAAAAAAAAAAAAAAAAAAAAAAGAGAGGGAGAGACGTGTTTAGAAGTTGAAGATGGCAGCACCACTTGAAGGCTTGGAGGCGAAAAGGTAAAGCTCCATATCTTCTTCCTTTACAACTCCTTTCTCTACCCTCTTTTTGTAGTATTTATCCTGAAACCCCACATTTCCATTTCTTTAAACATTAGTGCCCACTCAAACTTAATAATAACACTGTACTCACAATTAAACTTTATTATTACCTTGACCGCAGCGATGAACTGAGAGACGCCAGACTCTTTAACCAAGGCCACAGCGCAACCGCCCCATCCAGCTCCGGTCAGTCTTGCTCCAAGTGCTCCGTTCTCTCTGCAAACTTGAACTAGTTCTTCTAGCTCCGGGCAACTGCGCCATTTCATCAAAATTTATAATAAATTTTACGAGATCACTGATTTTTCGCAATAACACTTGATCTTTAGTTTTATGCACCTGCACTCGTATAGGACACTGCAGCTGTAATGGCTTTCGTTCATGAGATCGCCAAGTTTCTTCAACTTTTCTTCGTCACTGCACAGTTGACGTTTCAAGGTCTCTAAGGTTCCAACAATCAAGATTTATTCAAAAGTTTGATGGCCAAAAGCTGTCTGACCTTAAGTTTGAATAGACAGTGTCCTTGAAACCATGAACTCTCCTGGCTTCGGAGTAAACATGTGCAGCTCTCTGTTCATGATTGTAAGCAGAGCCTTATTGTTAAGACATGTGGGGAAATAACACAATATTCCACAGGTTTGTACATTTATATACCTGATGCAATTTGAAATGCGTTGCAGCATTAAGTACAGCTAAAGATGTTGAATCGTTGTTCAAGATTGATGGTAGTTTCTCGTCGACGATTTTCTCGATCTCCTCTGCGGTATATGGTTCTTCTTTCAGATATTCCTGTAAGCATAGACGTAAGCATCAGAATGTTCTAAAACCGATTGAATAGACGTAAAGCACTCTGTTTTAGCAGGGATTGTTTGAATACGTACCTTAACAGCTAGAACAGGATTAGAAGAGCCACGATCACCAGCAAATGACACACATAATCCCTCCACATCAGAAAGAGTCTTGACTTTTGATATTGCTTCTTTTGGTTCCATCCCGAGCTTAATGCCAAGTATGATCTACAATTCCGAAGCCACATGGCAGTGAGAAGAATCATGTGTAGTTTAGCAAACAAAAGTTCAGATACTGCAGTGGAAAAGTTATGCTGTGACTTACAGAAGCAAGACGACATTCAACGACCCTGTTATTGTAATTCTTAGCAGCAGTGACCGCCTTTTGAGATTCTGCAAGAGAATGTGCTATCACAAAACTCCCACCATCAGGGAGTTTCACATCAGTTGCGCGGACTGGATTGAAGTCAATAAGCTCAGCAAATCCACTTTTAGCCATAATAGAGATTGCCTGTTGAAATACTTCGAAAATTGATCAATCCGAAACAGAGAGAGTGAAGGAGGTAGTAATGAAAGATGATGGAATATTCTGAGAAAATGTCTGACCTGGTCCATCCCACCAGATTGTGTTCCAATGTGTCGTTCACATTCACAGGTAAGTTGTGCAAGTTCTTTCTGAAAGCAACGGAAACAGAGAAAAAACTCGGCCAAATCAATAATCAACAAGAGAGAGAGAGAGAGAGAGAGAGAGAGAGATGAAATTCCTATCATCAAGCACGAGTGAGTAAATACCTTTTCAAAGTTCTCACCAAAGACAGCCATAATAGCAATCGTTGAGGAGCAAACAAACGCAGCAGAACTTGACAAACCAGAACCTAAAATCGAAGAACTTCAGTTATAAATAACCAGGCTAAAATGATCTCATGATGCAAGTATGTATTAGGAACAATACCTGTAGGAACAATTCCATCAACGATAACATCAAGTCCAACTGGTGAACCAAGATTCACTCCTTTCGACTTTGCATACTCATGGAACCCTTTGTACCTGTTAAGAAACGAAAATCATAACGCACCTCAAGAAAAGGTAAATCTCTTAGTTTTCTGATGGACACCAGACGAAACCCCTTACGCGCATATGAAGTAATGACCCCATTTGTGATTCTGCAAATCGATTTCCTGCAAAAATTTGACATAAACGATACGACAGTCACACTCATATATATCATTCCCAGAGATATAAGTAATGATCCATCACAAAGGATTAGATATTAAACCTGGTCAGGATCAGCAGTATATGTACACATAGCGTACTTGTCATTGACATTTGCAATCCGAAGCTGATTATGACCCTCGCGTTTTCGGATAGCGATAATGGTGTCCTGACGAATAGCCATTGGCAGCACTGAGTATCCCTCATAGTCAATGTGCTCTCCGATCAGATTCACTCTTCCTGCAATCCACCATCCACAAAAACAATAGCTTTCAGACAATAAATCCGACAACTAACAAAAGTACAAAACTTCGTCTCTGTTCGGTTCCTATGCCATGCGGGCGAGAAAAAAAAAAAGCGGTGATCCAAACCCCATGATCTACTGTATTCGATTTCGTTTCCTCATCATCCAAATACAAGAAATAGAAATCAAGTCAACGAATTTTGTCTTGGATTTTGCATCGTAATCATTCACAAACATCAAGAAACCGAGAGTTTTACCGGGAGAGCGAGCGAAGAGTTGGGGAGTAGCACCAAAGACTTGGTTGAATTGGGATTTTAAAACATCGAATCGTGCCTTAGCTTCGTCAAGCTGAGATCCTTCGCCGTAGACAGGCTCAAGGGACGAGAAGATCGGGACTGCCACTTCCTCCTGATTCGCCATTGTTCAAATGAAATTATCTCACTCAACCTCCTCCGTTCACAGTTGTCACGAAATGTCTCCTTTCCTTGCGCCATTATTGTTATAATATATCCACCGATCTTATTTATTGGTCAGATCTGTTAAGGAAGATCGCTTACATTTATCGAATATCTTCAACTGAATATTTGTGAATATCCCCCCTTATCTTTTACTATCCTACTTATCCAAAACTTTTGGATAATTTTACACTAAATCTTTTATTCAACTTTTAGTATCAACTTTCATGTAAAAAAAAAGACAAAGAGGAAAATCAAAGGGCTAAAATATACTTGATGCTATTGGTTAGACAGAATTTATAAACTTTTTAGCACTCTAAAATTCAGAGAAGAAAAGTAAACAAAAAAAAAAATTTTACGTGTATACGAAGAGATTAGTAAACTTTAGGATGGAATTGACCCAAAAACAAAATAAATTTATGAGTGATGGTGAAGGAAAAATATATTTAGATTAATGTCATCGTCATGTGTATAGTATAGATACCTTTTTATATTGAGATTGAGATCGATTGCGAATTAATTTGACCGAGATGCATCATAAAGCGATCGAATGTCTAGCAAAGGCTCTCTAAAGCACATGAACTGGCAGCAACATATCGATAATATTCCATCTCTTCTTATTTTCATGCGCAAGAGGGTCTCGAGATCATGCATTGGTGATGACTTCATTTTCTGTGGCTAAAGCTTCGACGAAATTATATTACGTTATGTGTCTTCTCGCTTGGTCCGGTATAAATTCCTAGAGTCTAGACATTACTGTTTGTTTGTTTTGTTTGTTTTTGGAACTTTTTTTTACGAGCTAATTATGAAATTCAGAGATATTCGTAGATCGATCCTATGCAAATATGATGTATAAAAAAGTATTGAACAGGCACGCATATTCCCTCAAATATATGCATGGATTATCGTAAGCTGTCCACCTAGTTTAGATATAACATATCAAAAGAGTTTTCGTGCAAAGATTATAAGAGGAAGCTTAAAAGGAAAGAAGACGACAAGGCATGGCCACTCTCCCATGTGCTTCTTCCTACTTTTTAGGCGCTTTCTATATTTTTTAAAATCTTTTTGCTTTTGTCATTTCCTTTCCTTCCTCTTCTTGTCGCATAGTGTTATTCCTATACCATATACCCAAGGGAAAAAAGAAGATATTCTTAATTCTACTCCTTTATTAGTTGATACAACAAACTTCCTACTAATTATTCATTCGTTTAGCGCCAAAGGGTCGTATACTAAGCGGAGAGAAACTATATCCACATATATATAATATGCTGTGTAACTTTAACTATTGGTTAGTCAATTTAAATTTGGAATATACACGCCGGATGAGTTAGTTGTAGCCTTGTAGGTGAGAAAAACAAAACGTGTAGTGCATAGGATTCAAGGGAGGGGGCGATAAAGTGACTAGAGATTGATTGAGTGACAGATATATCTCATCATTCAATGCATCCATCATTCTCTAGATGCATCCTCACATTACTACCATGTGATGTACTCAAGTTACGTTTGTGACCCATCATCGGTTTGAAATTTCAGTACGAATCTATTTAGTTGTGAAATTCATGTATATTAGTATATGCCATATTGGAGGGAATGAAAGTACACCAAAAGTAAGTTCCATATTGGTTTAGTGTTAGTCCATTGCTATCATATCTTATGAGGTTCAAAAGACCCATTTCCACCCACAGCAATAGCGTGTATATCAATTAAAGCTAATAATAACCCACTACGATTATTAATCATATACTCCACTTAAAAATCAATTAAATTTCATAAGGCAGAAGACCTTTAAATTATTGGATTTGAGGATTGTTAATGGGGCTTTTGGTTAACTCAATTCAAAGTTTACTTTCGTTATAGCGAAGAATACTTACATACTATACTCAAACTGAATCTTCTATATACATAGTGTATATATATATATATATTTATAAATGAAAGTTTTGGTGTACACAGAGACAGAGACAGAGATGGCAGAATCAAAGGATGAATTTGGGCAAAATGACGATTTTAACCTCATCAAATCGGCGGAGGAACTGAGCCAGAGCCGGAGGATGAGTAGCTGGAGAGAAGCTCCGCTAGAGAGTTCATCGCTCTGACTTGCATCTCCAGAGCCTGGATGTAATCCGTTGCTTCTTCTAGAATCACCGGTACAGATTCTTTCCCGCAACCGGGAACTAACCGGCCGAGAACGCGAACTTTCCGGTTAAGCGTCGGTAAACTCTTCTTATCCAACCTCGCCACCGAGACTCTCCGTTTCCTCGATCTGTTGCTGCTGCTACCTCCCGTCGTGACCACCGTGGTTATAGCCGGGATCTTCGTCGGTCTCGGCCGTTTCTGTTTCCTAAATTTCAGTTTTATCCGGTTAGCCAGGATCGCTCTGCTCCAGAGCGTCCTTCCGCGAGCGGAAACAGCGAGAACGCGATCGGCGGCTTCGCGGACGGCTTTTCCCCGCTTCTGAGCGGTAGGATATGATGTCGCGGCGGAGGAAGAGCTGAGGCGGACCTGTTGCAGCGCCTGGATCAGCTTCGCGGAGTAGATCCGCTGTTGCTTCTCCGATCTCCATCGCGCGTGGCTCTCACCGTCTCCGGTGGATACGGAAGCTGCGTTTCTCCGAGACGACGCGGCGGAGGAAACAGATAATCTCTTCTTCTTTCGAACGAGATCTGTAGAGCTTGGGTTTAGATTCGTCGGCGGTTCAATTTGTGATATCAGAGACGCCATAACCAGAGGATTGTTTCCTATCTCCTCGGTTTCTTTCTCCTAGTACTAAAAAAACAAAGAATCTGAATTTCTATGAAGTTGAGCAGAAGAAAATTATGAAATCAGAAATTGCAGAGAGAATGTTGGAAGGGAACGGGAAGAAGAGAAGAGATATATATAAAGGGAAGAGAGGCATCGCGAGCAATGGCAGTTAACAAACGGCGTCATTTTATGATTTTTTTTTTTTCCTTCTATTTTGATTATTTATGTTTTAACCAGATACGAAAGTGGCATTTGTAATGCATGATAAACGACTCGTGAATACCACTACGAAAAGAAAGAAAATTTAATTTTGAACAGAGGACTAATGAAAATGACAAAATTTAATCAAGTGTCTCCAGCCCACATGGTTACGAAATCATACAAAACATTAGTGTAACACTCTAACTGAAGTAAATGTTATTGTATACTTACAAGTTTTATTATCCTCTGTATTACTCATTATCCATAATCTAAAGGCAGCCAGTGAGTCAACTTAAGTCATTAATCGTCACATAACATTGTTATTATTTGACAAAATACTGTTGCCAAATTTTATTTTCACAAAACATAATAAAACGCTATGATTTCTGTTTCGTATATATATTACTACTATTATTATACATAATCAATACGACAAAAGAGGTCGTAAATGCTTAGTAGATAAGATGTATGTAGCTGTAGAAATTACTACTAGTAAAGATAGTTTCCCATTATGCTTAGGGTTTAATCATAATAGTTTGTACATTGTAGTGACAGGAGTTAAATGAGCTTTATATTTATATCCAAAGATGATTTACAAGGAACAAAGAAAAACATCATAAAGGCCGATTCTTTGGTGTCACGGAGGAGGAAGGTAGATTCAAATGGGATGATGACGTGTAATACAACTATTGGAGAAATCTATTTGTGACATTTAGTGGTCGTTTAGTGGACTGACAAGGCAAAAGAGAGGGGCCAAAAACTCGAACTTTGGATTTTGTATTCAGTGCAATGATTTCGTAAATATTAAAATCGTATTTAAATGAGTACTTTATACCAAAAGTAAAAATACCAAAACGAAATGCATGTGCCATGTAGGGTTAGTGGCACTGCCTTTCTTTAAGGCTTTTTCCTTCTTTTTTTTTTTTTGGTAAAGATCATTGGAATCAACTCGTTTTATGTTATATAAAAACATGTATAAATAAATGTTCTTAGAATTGTGTATATAATGAAATAATACATAAGTACTACATTCACGAGTTTGTTGGGTGGGTTTATGAGAGTGGCATTTGGTCCACATATCCTGCATAAACGAGAGCCTATGAACTTCTCCATTTATTTAAATTACAGCTAAAGATGTCAATTCTAATTTTGATTAATTTATCCTTTTAAGAATTTTCTATTTTATTTATATAATATACCAAACTAAACTAAATTTATTCCTTTTGTTTTATAGTTTGTTCATTTTAATTTGATTTGTAATTAACATGAAGAAAATAACATAGTTGTGTATAAAAAAACTTGGTTTCCAGTAGACATGAAAGTACGGCAATAGCATAAAATTACTGTATTAAGAAATTTTTGGTGTATGATATGAGGGTGGAAATGATGTTAAAAGCGGAGTTCATACTTTCTTATGACTTAATGTTTAATTTTTGTAGAAGTACTGTGGCATATTATTCTTTGTACTCTAGAAAGTTATAAGTTACAATGATTGCACATGACAAATTAGTACGAAAATTAAAGCAACATATTATATATTCAGTTATCCACTAAAGGGACACTTACTATAAAACAGTTTTATCTATTTCGAATTTAGAATATATTTTCGTTTTAGATACTTCAATTTTCACAATACTCTAGAGTCCAGACAAATTCTGCATTTAATTTTATTTTTCGACAAGGAACAAAAGAAATCTAATGAATTGCCTCATAGTCATTGATGAATCGAGTAAAAAAAACCACTTTTCTTTTTAGTGATTCGTATATAATTATCATGGGTTTTATTTCAACAAAGAAAAAAACATACTAAGTTACTGTTTGCACACACACAAAAATCACAGAAGATACTCGCTGAGATAGTTATCTCATATTAAGTGAAATGAATCTCTTCCATATTTTTCATATTCTGGATTAGAGTTCAAATTTTCAATCAGAAATAGTAAAGTATAAGTATCTATTGCACATGACAAATCACTGGACGGATTAAGAGGCTAACCATTAAACGTCGCGCCAATCCCGATGTAATATATAAATAAGTACATTTGATATCTGGAGAGCCCTATGAATCTACGATACAGGTTCTATGCACAAGAAAAATATTAAATACAAAATAGTACTACTACTAATCATGATGATAGCTTATCCTACTATAGGAAATAATTGTACCATAATCATTATACGGAAGACTTGCAGAGCTAAATACGTAGGAATAAAAAGGAAATTGATTTTTAGAAATCTAGATAAACGTTGGAAGAAAAAGAAAACGACTTCTCAAGATGAAGTAAAATGTTTCGAGATTTAATATGGATTTCTGTTATATATGAATATATGATTTTATGTAGGATATAACTAATGTTAGATGTTTTTTTCTCCCTTTTTTAATTTATATATATCAATGAAAAAAGTTCATTGAAAGGGAAAATGAACTATTAAGTATGATGAAGGTGGCACATAGTCTGCCTCCCTAATTCTAGACACCAAAGAACATGAGTGAACGACAATGGGTGGAGAAGAAGAAGAAAAAAAAAGTGAAGTATTGATGGGATAACGGATAATTCTCAATAATTGTTTTTAAAGGTCTATTGTAACCACTAAACGATACTAAATTGCCATTTGCCAACATCAATGAGTAATATATATTTCGGTACTTTAATATCAACCAAACACACTATCCAGAGTAAAAATACTAAATACCTGTAGAATTGTTTCCATATGTATATTTTCCAACTTTTACATGCTTCGCTTCTGAAGTAGTTGAGTTTTTGAGCCATATCCTGTTTAAATAGCACAAATATGATTATTGTTAGATTACGTAGACTAAATTATAAGCATTTTGAAGCATAGCTCTTAAGTTGCTATCATTATTTTACCAACAACACTGAGAAAACGTTGCTATCATTATCATTATTTTGAAGCATAGCTCTTAAGAACCAATGGTAAAATTCATTTAACTTAGTGAGTCGGAGAGCCGAGTTTTAACCCATAATTTACATAGGTTTAATACAGGCTTTTGATCATGTGAATAAATAAATATATTTCCTATTAGGAAACTCGAATTTCAAAGCAAGACTCAGTTTCTCACAAAGAAACACTACTCAACCAAATGAAGCATGAAATTAAATAAAAATGACATTGACCCTTGCTTACAATACAAAAATATGGTTGAGTACTAATGCATCTCCAATAATTGGTGTTCAAACTAATTCAAATGACTAAGCCGGACTTTCCTTTAATCACACAGAAACTTTACTTCAAAAGTAAACCAACAAGAGCTGCTTTTCTTTAACACATGGTATATATTAGTTTTTCTTTTTTGGTGTATAGTGGCCTACTACTATAATCTCCAGTAGAAAAACCAAACCCAGTCTGGATTATTCATTATTCTTTTAAAATACAGGACTAGTTTCCAAATCCTAATACTTTGCATCACCATCCATTATCAATAGTGGAGAAGAAACCTAACCTAACACCTCCAAAAGTTTATCCTTATATTATCAAAAGACCAAATCAAGTAATTACCCTATAAGCTTCACAGGCTGGAGTTTCCATAGGATTTGTCTGATTTATTATACTTAAAAGCAAGGAAAAGCTTGCATAAGAATGGAAACGAAGGATAGCACATGTCTTGGTAAGATCTAAACCCTATAAATCCGAGAAGCACAAGAAAACAAGCATGCTAAATACATGAAACAAAGCAACTAGGTGGGGTTGCATTGCATTGTATTAAACAGAGCTAAGAATGGAACACATCAAAGTAGATTGGGACCTAGAGACTTAAATGCCATAGAACCCTATGTATTGGAACATTTCTGCAGAGAAGAGTTTGCATTTAGACTATAAGATCAAATGTCAAATCAGCTGTGCCAATAAAGTGCAAGGGATCATTTATTGCTTAGGAATGCGACTAAAAAGCAGTTTAATCGGCCAACTTGCAGACTCACTCTCAACCTGACAATGTACCTTCTATGACTACTTGGTTTGGGTCTAGCATGTGCTACAGTTTTAACTTCCTATCATATGGCCTAGGGTGTTTGAAACTCTACCACATAAGACGTCACTGAGATATCTAACTACTTTTGCAAGGGGATGTGTTTCAGTTATTCAAGGAGAACTGTGAACTCTAGACATGAAATGATAAAATCCAGAACTGTTCTTTCCTTTGGTAGAAACATCCAGCTATTTGATTGAAATATGTTAACAGTGATGAAGTTGCAGAGATACTATAGTAGCCAACTCAAATTAAACAGTTTGTGTTCATAAGCATAAAGGCAATTCGAAAAGACAGGTGAATATAAAAAGCAGGATACACGAGCTGTGCTATAAGCAAATCAGTATGCAACCTCAATCCTATGCAACATCGGCATTATTGTTATTATGAGCTTCAGAAAAGGAAACCAGTACCAAATGTAACAAAAGGTAAGAAATCCAAAGTGAGTTACCTTACGATTCATATAATCAATGGACAATGATTTGTGACTCCTTCAAGTTGGAAGTGGTCCATAGTAAGCAACTTCCTCTCCTGACCTGACGAAGACCACCATCGCAGCTAAGATAGCCCAAAGAATGAAAGTCAAGAGCACAATGCGGAATTTCCCAGTGACAACTCCATCGATCCAGTTACTATCATCAGAATCCTCGACTGAACAGATCAATTTCTTCAGCTCATTGATCTCCGCGTGCAAGGACTGCACAGAAGCAGGCAAGTCCGCAATTGACTGGATCCGATCGGTAGAAGAAGCGTCGATGTGAAAATCCTTATTAGTAATGGTTGAAACTGGAGATTCGTCAGTCGAGAGAGAAATATCTGGCGTTGATAACAGGTCTAGCTTCGATTCCAGCACAAAACTCTGAGGCGAACAACATAATTTGAATCATGAGACAGTATCAAAATACAGAATGGCTGCGATTGAGCTCGAATTTTTCTTATCCGTTATCAATCACATATCAAATCGACTCAATTGCTAAAAATTAAGATCTGATATAAACGAATCTGGAAGTTTGCAAAGCAACAACATAAGAGAAAACTTCGATGGAAATGAAACTCAGTTAAAACGCGAGAGAAGCATACCTCGGCTTCGGAATCAGAGACCGCGCCAGAAATCTGAGAGATCGGAGTAAAATCCATTGGATCCTTCGTGCTTTCCACTGATAAGTCGGAAAAGGTTGCGCTCTGTCTCTTCTCCGCACACTTCAGTCGAGAGAAGGAAATGTGATTAGAATATCAGCAATACGGCGGAGGAAGATGAAACAGAGGCAATAAGATCAAATTACCTTTCGAATCTTCAGCTCAGAATCCTTGATTCTCTTCGTTCCTGGATCAGATGACCGCGCAAAGTTTTTCCTGGGAATTTGAATTTCCTTCATCCCTCCAGCGTTTTCAAATTTGGGACTTGTGAGTTTTTCGCAACTGTAGTAGATATTGGAGGAAAGATATATTTGTCATACGCTATATCTATGGGCTAAGAGCCAATTATTATTTATTAAGGCCCAGCCCAGCCCAATCTATATCGTTTCGTTTACCAGAAGATCGACCAACTAAACCGTTCGATTTTGGTTTTCGTTTGCTTGGTTCGGTTGAGACTTCGAAGGGAATTATCAACCGGATCAGAATTGTTGCAATTTGGTGTGGGGGCTCGGTTTGAATTTGATTTTAAGGAAAAGTAAGAGAAGTCGAATTGAAGTAGAGACAACAAATAAAAGGGACCCCAAATAAAACGGCTTAATAGTGAAATTGTATCGGTTTTGGTATTGTTTAGCCGGTTAGGTGTGGTTCAAAAACACAGCAATTGGGAGAGTTTCGGTTGACAACCCGATAACTTTAGCCTTTAGGGTTTCTAACGTTGAAGCTCGAAACACTTTCGATCCTAAAGATTTCTGTAGCCGGAGACTTCATTCACCGATACTCAAGAGGGAGAAAGAGAGGAGAGAAGCGTTAGAAGCAATGGAGGGAGCAGAAGAAGCTGGGGCGGAGATAGCGGTTGATTCAAAGGACTTACAGCAGCAAAGCAAAGCTTTCGACAAGCTTACCGATCGCGTCGAGGATCGCCAGCTCGATTCTTCTCGTGTTCAATCGGTTTGTTGCTCTATTGTCTTCTACATAGACTGTTCATTTGATCGATTAGTAATTTTGAATTTGGAAATTAGGAAATCATAGTTTTTCTAGCTCAGTTAGTAAATTGTTTGGCTTACAAGGTCAATATCGTGTTTCAGGCCATGGCTTCTATTGCTGCTTCTAGAGAGGCTGATCTAAATGCGAAGAGATTGAGGTAAAAAAAACTTAGCTCTTTCGTGTTATAAATTCTGGAAGAGGAGATTCTTGGCAATTATTAAGGAAGCTCGAACATAAGTTAAAACCCCGTTTACTTCCAATGCTAATTCAGGATTATCTTGAATACTGCATTACATTTGTATTTGAATTTTGAATCTGTTGCTCATACTCTCCGTACTCAGTGAAAAAACTTTCCCTGCTTGGTACACTATCTATTAAGTAGAGAGTGTGAATATCAGTGATTCTTGACATGACTCACATTTAGATTGTATTGATGTCAGATATATATTGTGCTGTAACAGAGTTTTCAATAGAAAATACAATGAGGATGCTAGAATGAATATAGTGGCAGTTAATAGTATTATGTGATTCCATGTGATTTACGGTTCAGTTTCTCATGAAAGGACGAGAATTCTCTCATATTCATCTTCTATGTGGTATTTGTTTTGACGAGTTGCTGGAACTTTGTGCAGGGAGAAGGAACTAGCTTCTGTTAAGATCAATGCTGCAGATGTTGAGATTATTGTAAACGAACTCGAGGTTAGTTTTTTTTTTATGTTATACATCGCAAGCTTCAGTGCATGAAAGACTCTTCATTCATAAGGCTGCGTGCAAAAGTTCTGAAGCTTGTGATCCTTGTAAACGAGCAGCTGGAGAAGAATGTGGTGGAGAGAACACTAAGGGAGAACAAAGGCGATGCGGTTGCTGCAACTAGGGAATTGCTTTCGCGATATCCTCTATGATGAACCAAGACGGGCTTGTACTTCCAGTTTTTGTCTGTGTGTGAGGTTGAGAGTTATTATCCAAATATCCAATTGAGTTGAAACTGTCTCAGGATCAACTTGCATTGCTGATTCAATCTCTTTGAAAAGCCCTGAATATAGATACAATCAATTTTGGGGTGGTCGTTATGTTTCCATCTGAAGTTTCAATCTTATTATCAGGAGAAAAGAATATTGTTCTCTCTTTAATTGGTCAACATTTCTCTGTTCCTTATTCGCCTCGTCTTGGAACTTGTAATAAAATATGGGATATTATCGGAAATTTGGCAAAGCATAACAAAGGCATTGAAATTAATCGTTGTTTCTGATAATTGCTAGAAAAAAGCATAAATCCCTCCAATAAATGTATGTATGTTCCAAAAGAACAAGAAAAAAATTCTCAAATGATGTCGAGATATTCACTCATAATTAGTGTTCCAACTCGCCCCCTTTGTTTCCTCCCTGTACAAACTACAAACCATCAAATGGTTCTACATATTTTATAATGATTTGCATACAAAAATGATATATATGCTAGCATACTGTCTTCCACACCTACCCAAGGAATACATATTCAAGCACGTGACATGTTTGCAATCAAATTTCACATCAAATCCCTTTCACGCAGTTGCTTTAAGCCTCCACGATAGAAAGATATCAAAAACCAACCACCATAATTACACTAACCAATCTGAGCCATACGTTTCTTTTGGCAAATGCTGTAATGACCAAAGCACATCACATATCACTTGCTGCTTTTAGACCAGTCCCAGAATTCCAGTGGCTGTCTCTGCTCATCAGTTTCCTCCACGTTGTCATCACACCCATCCACTGATACTGCTCAGAAACAGACCAATATTCTATCTTCCTTTGTTTTCATGAACGTCTTTGAGTCTTAAAGCGGCGCGCCTTCAGGAACAATTTTTTGTTTGTTTAATTGTCCCTGAGGAGAGAGTTGTCAAGTAAAGCAGCACGAGTAGCTTGGAACTGTATTGTGTACTTTCTTTGCAGGTCTCTTAGTTTCTCCATCAGTTCTTGGAATGTGGGTCTCAGCTTTGTATCGCTGCAATGTTTGACAAACCAAAATAGAAACACAGATCAATGTCAGGCATTTAGCTGTGAATTTAGTAATAACCAGAGAGGTTCAATTCTTCTAGCACGAATTATGCGGTGTTCAATATTTACCTGTGCCAACAGCTCTCCATTAATGCGATCCAAAGAGGATCAATGTCTTTTGGAATTTCCAGCCTCTGGTTCATGAACCCCACAGCTCCGATCACCTGCACATATATACAAGATAAAGTGCAGTGAGACTGAAACTGAATATTTTCGGCAAGCAGAATGGTGGGGCAATGGAAACAGGACATTAAGTTCGCAGAGATGTTGTAAAAATATCGCTTATAAAAATGGCTAGGTTGTATATAATAATAACACATTTCACTAAGTATAATGGTTTTATGGTTCTTACCTTCCTAATTTGTACAATTTATTTGTCGAGTTAACGGGAATAAGATGGATTTTAACAAAGGTTAAAACTGAAACTAATCGTATTTTTGTTCTTTTTTAAGCTTAATGGATATAACATAACATGTAGTTTATAGGAATGAATTTCCCAAATTTGAAATTTCTAGGACCACTTGTCAATTGGAGACACTTTCTTTCCAATGTTGTATCTATGAAAAAATTGGAAATCATACATAAAAGGTCGATGATTTTCTTATTTTCTTGTAAATAATCAAAATCTGAGGTCTGTAATAACACATTTCATTTGTATCTACACACATTACAGTAAATAAAATGGTTTTTATGGTTCTTATTACCTTCCTAAATATTAGTACACTTTCATTTGTAGGAATGATGGGAATTAGATGTGTTTTAACAAAGGTTTACCCTGAAACTAATCTTTTGGCATAGAGATTCTTGTTACCTTTTTAGCTTAATTGATAGAACAGAACATTGCCCAAATTTGATAGAACAGAACATTGCCCAAATTTGATAGAACAGACCATTTCCCAAATTTGAGATTTACCACTTGTCAATTGGAGACACTTTCTTTCCATGGTTCTATCTACGAAAAAATGTTACCTGCATAGAGTTGAGAGTTTCCCATGGAATCTTCTCGGTGGCAAGCTCCCAGAGTACTACTCCAAAGCTGTAAATATCAGACCTGTATTAATGAATAAGAAGAGCTCGTTAGCATTGAAGGCTATAAGAACAATAAAACAAGGGAAAGTTAAACAAACAGACACAAGGATATACTTCTCATCAGCAGACTCATTTCGAAGAACTTCTGGCGCCATCCATTGAGGCTGCAGAACAGGTAAAAAGCCAATCACGATCACCGTGAGAGGTTGACTATAAATCAGGATTCAAATCGATAAGAGTCTTAGGATAACTACCGTTCCCTTCCCGGACTTGGTGGTTAGGTATGTTTCATGTTTGATACGCGAAAGACCAAAATCAGCTACCTGTTAGAGATGTCACTGTAAGTTGACGATGTTTCTAGTTCCATTTTAGAGATATATGTCCCACTTTTCCAGTTCATTCACATAGAACAATAATCTTTATCTAAAGCTTTGTTTTACCTTAACAGTCCAGTTCCTGTCTACTAGCAGATTTGACGACTTCAGATCACGATGGATGATGGGTGGACTACAATGATGAAGATAATTCATACCGCGAGCCTGTGTGAAATATTATGTAATATGCTGTATGAGATATATGGTGAATAAGTAATATAGAATGGAAAAGAAGGATCCCCAGACAAATACAAAGACGCAATCAAATAAAGCAGCTCGTATTTAGAAAATAGTCTACGAGCGATTTTCAGTGATCATAAAAATGGAAAACATGTGTTTAAAAGAAAGAATAACTAATACTCACAATGTCCAATGCCATATGGATACGCCGCCTCCAATCCAGTTTTGACGTGCTCCTCTGTAGTAGACGGAATAGACTCCCACTGAAAATAGTAACTCTAATGATTAAGGGCATGGATCAGAGCTATGGCTTGAAGGCCGAAAAGCCAAAAGAAAGAGAGATATGAGACCGAACCGTGGAAGGAACTCTGACACTATACAGAGGCGTGGTGGTGAAGTCACAGCTCCCATAAACAGCAGGACGTTAGGATGTCTAAGTCTTTTCATCAACAATACCTTCACAATAAAACAAGACCAACATAAATAATAAAGAATTTGGAATTAGCTGTTTTCAGAAATGATAAATTCTTCAGTGAAATGCAAATGATTGTGGTTGAAGAATCAATCTGACTACTATTAAATGCAAGACAGCACCTATATGTTTGTTCAACTAAAAACCAATAAAAATGTCATGTTTGTCTTTTGCAAAAAAAAAATATCCTGAGAGCATCACTAATATGGAGAAGGGATCAAAAATACCTCTTGTCTAAAAGATTGTATAACCTCTTCTGAATATTCTTGTTTGGAGAACACTTTTACAGCTACATCCTGCGGTGACAAATACCAGCTCTCAATTAGACAGATCCTTGAACTTGCAATTCTTTTAATATTAATCGTGGAATGTATAATAAATCAACAAGTGCACATTCGACAATATCACCAAAAGCAAAAAACGTACAGATCCAAACCAGAGACCGTGATAGACAGTTCCGCATGAACCTGTAAAATATAAAATGACTGCATGTTAGCAGAACGGAGACAGAGTATCACATAATTTACTGAAGTTATAAAGAATGTATCTGTCTGGCAAACGAGATAAACAGTTTATGAGAATAAATTACCTTGTCCTACTTGTTCTCCAATTGTCAAATCATCCCACAAAATTTCATATTCCAAGCCATCGCTATCAGTATCAATCTTGTTCATAACACTGCTGCTGGTACTTCCGCAGCTACTAGCGCTACTTGTGCTGTTCGCATTTATAGAGGAAGACCACATACTAGAAGCCTCGTTATTGGTGGGCTTATTACCTTCAACATCATGGCTTTCAGACTTAACACCAGAAGAGGGAGTAATCTGGTGAGACTTATCTTTCTCTTGTTCATTCTGTACCCAAGGCCATACAGAATGAGTAGGCTTTCCTTTTGAACCTTCCTGCTCATTCCCTTTCCATGGCCATGACAAACCTTTCTTTACCATCCATTCTTCAGCTTTTGAGGTGAGAACCTTATGGATTGCAGGCTTTCCATCACCCTCATCACTGGAATCTCTGAAGGGTTTCGAAGGAATCTTTTCATCGTTACATGTGAATACACCAAAAGGAGATTGGATAAAATCACCTCTTGGTGTGCTGGCACCACTGGATGCTGCATCGTCCCTGTGGTCAGAGTGAGGAGCACCGAAGACATTATGATCTGAATGATGACTATCCCCACTGCCACCCTCAGAGAGTATGGCGCTACTATCACCTGCTCGCATTTTCGACCTGACCTTGTTGCTCACCTTGGATGCCTACAAATTTACCACTAGTCAAAATATGCAACATCAAAATAATAAAAAAGTGAGAATATGCAACACCTACAATTGAACTAACCAAATCTGATATCCTTGAGGCTATAGCAGTTTGTATAGGCTGATCAGAGTCAAGGCCAAGTTTCGATATAACCGCTCCTTTGGAGTCCAAACCGAGTTTAGAGGCAAAACTATTCCTTGCAGGGATAGAGCTCGCTTCACCTTCTTGCCCCTTTAATTTAGCCAAACTGATTCTCGGGTTCAGATACGGCGCCGTGTTACTTGTGATACAAATGATCCCGACGAGGGTACCGTCATCGTCATAGAATGGGGAGCACGTAGTCACAGCTGAAAATCTCTCCCCTGATTTGCTCTTGACAGGAAACTCGCCGGTCCAGCTCTCTCCGCGGACACAACGTCGAGCAATATTCATCGCAAATGCAGCATCCCGATCCTCCGCAATAACATTAATTGGGTTCTCCCCAAGTGCTTCTGCAGCAGTGTACCCATACAGCTTTTCCGCCATGGCATTCCTGAAACAATCATGACATCGAATAGAAAATCTGAAGATTACAAGAAATACTAAAGATGAACAATGCAAAACCGTTTATCCATAAATTCACATCTACGAGCGAGGGTTCCGGAATTTACAGGAATCAAATCCAGAATCTATCATCTGACTAAACATTCGCTATTTTCAAAAAAAATCCAGGCATAAACCTACATTCACCAGATCGAACTGCTCACCAAAAGATAATTCGCATATTTAGATCGAAGGCATGAACAGCTTGTGCCATCGACTGCAAAATATTCAAATACTGATTATCCGTGAACTTCCCGGCCGATGGTCCCCCGCCACATCCCCCAGCTCTCAAATTCATCGAACCCTGGATACGGCTCTCCTTCCGCAACGGCGAGGCGTGACGAAACGAGGCGGCGCCGCTCTTCCTCCAAGCAGGAGCTCCCTCGCCGATGTTCCTCCTCGCCGGACGATGCGGCGACACCGAATGCGATCGCTGCCTAATATCGGTTGATACTTTGAGCCTCGACATCTCCTGCTTCAGATGCTCCTGACTTTCCTCTAGCTCTAGTATCTTCTTCAGCAGCTGTTCCGCAGGTGGAGTCTCCATTACGCTCGAGAAAAAAAAAAACCGAAAACGGAGATCAAATCTGAAGCTAAACGAGTTGAATCGGGGATCGTTCGAGTTGAATCGGAGGAGCCTCGAAGAAGCTGTTAAAGCATGGTGAAAATTGTTCTCAAATGAAGAATTGAAATAGGGAACGATTTGACTATGGAGGAGAGCATAGATTGACTATCTCTCGCTCCCTAAGGAAAAGCTACCAAAAGTTTCTCTCTCTCTCTCTCTAGAAAAGAAAAAAAAAATGGAATTGAAGAATTGATGCAGGAAAGGTTCTATGGTCCCAAGCAGTCAACAATAATGGAAACTTTCATCGCTTATCTTTGCTTCTTTTGATTCGCTTTTCTGCTGGTCTGTGTTTTCTTCATTTTGTTTAATGTGTATTTACTACTTTTACTTATTTTCTTCTCTTTGTTTGATTTTTTTTTAAGGCGGTTTATATATGTAGTCAGTCTTTTTTTTTAACACACAAAGCAGAAATTTTTCTTGTTGTTCATTGTGTTTAATTTGGATAGATTCTGGTTTACACAATCTGGAAGAAAAATTAAAAGATGCTGGATTAGGTTGTAAATGCCTAGAAATGTTGATTCATTTCAAACTAAGTAATTTTCTTTTCATTGTTCCATATAAGTACTGTTTTCTGATTAGTGAGATCTTTGTTCTAAACTATCTAAAAAGGAAAAAATAAGAATGAACAAAAGGGCTGGACACAGGTTGATTTGTTCCCATCTTTACGGATATCCTTATGTTTTAGTAATCAAGAGTTATTGTGTCCTATTTTGTCACTCCCCCATCATCTACTACAGTAACTATGTAAATACTATACGATATTATATACCCAGTTACAAAAAAATACTATACGATATTACAATCATATAAAGTAACTGGCCTGGCAAAAAAATATTATGTAAATTTGATGAGCTAGAGAGAATAAAGTGTTCAACAATAACTGTAATCGAGTCAAAATTGTGATAAAATTATCTACAGAATTTGTAAAAATCGAAGATAACTTGGACGCAAAAAATTAATATTTCGTAGTGGTATATATCATAAAAAGACATTGATGTGGGAACTATCAATTATATCGCAAAAATGGGAAGAGTAACCAATGTTTAACGGTAAAAAATTGTTAATATAACCAGTCAAAACCATGATCGGAGAAACTTATCAGAATGTAAAAAGGTATATTATTATTTTAATACAAACGTTTGACCTGAAATTCTGATCACGTAGAGAGAAAAGAGGAAGTTGGCCAGTTCTAATTTATTTAGGTACTCGACAATTTGTTGGTTAGACAGACAAAAACAAAAATACAATCACTAAAAATATCATAAATACGTAAGAAAGACGCAGTATGTACAAGACTCACAACTTATGATCCACAAGCAGAGGAACGATCTATATTGTATTTATATGTTACCTAATATTCCGTAGAATAACATACCTTGCATGAATGTAATTTATACATAGTGCCATATTTACGTATACATGTGGATACCCACCATGGTCTGGAGACAACGACGACGAGACATTAACAATATACAAATTATATATATTTTTGTTAACCGTAAATATAAAATACTGGATAATGCTTTGGTATCTATCGTGTATCATCATCCGTCATTATCATTAGTAACAGTAAACCCAACATGTTTAGAACATTTTATTTTTTTGAAGCTTAAAATAAATAAATAAAGGCTACAAAATTATTAAAAGAATCATTGAAAGCTTTAGAACAAAATAGCAAAGATTGAAAATAAAATAAATTTCTTCTCGCTGCCCCGCCGCTTCAACTCCAGAATCGCAGTCGCTAATATCTAATGTATGTCGGCCAAAATATCAGTAACTAACTCTCACATTTTTAACTTAAAGATCATGTTTCTATCTTTCAACTTTTCTTGCTGATGATATCATATCTTCTTTATTAATAAATGCTTACTTGCCAAGGTGGCATTAGTTTCGTTCAGTATTTGGATGACACCAATTCAAGTTTTTGGTTTCTTTAGTAATTCAAAAATTAGGTTTTAAAAAAAAAGATAAATAGTTTGTTCTCTATCTTTCATCCCCGCCTTGTTTATACTTTTTATTACAAATCTGACCCAGATATTATCAACATAACATCAAATTGCTATTATCGTATGCAATATTTTTAAAGTATCATGCATATATATGTTTTGGCAATGAGAGAGTTAACTTTAAACATAGTAGAGCATACTTGATTTAAGCGAGAACAACCCATGAAAATCACAACAAGTAGATAGTCACAACAAGACTCTCTCTTGTAAAACGGATTCGATGATCTCTTAACATGCTCTTCCCCTTCCAAGAACCTGTCAAGATTGATAGACCTAATTGTATATAAAAGGATTCTGTGGAAAAGGCTAAAAAGCGTGTAACAATAAAAGAGAAGCGATGGCTGCTACCTAGTAACACGAGTCCAAGGTTGGCCACGGTGGTAATGGGTGACAGAATGATGTTTCCTTGGTGACAGAAGAAAAATGTCAGAGAAGAAGAAGAAGAGAGTTTTACAATATCATGCACACGTACGTTGATAAAAATATATACCCCGTTGGCATGCTTTGTCACTTGTATGACATAATTCTCGTTCCTTTGAATCTTGTCCCGCACGTTGGCCAAACCACGCTGTATATCAAGTGAAAATACCCGCAGCTCGTGGCAACCCATACCGTCGATCTCTTTACCAGTCATTCTCCTATAATGAGAGCATATATAAAAGAAATCCCCCCCAAAATATATGAAAAGACAGACAGACACAATGAAAAGACAGAAAGTGGTTCACATACTGGTTCCAAAGCCGCAGTCTCTCCTTCTCGCTCTTCAAAGAATCAATGACTTCCTTCTGCAATGACAGGCAATGTGAGGCAAGAACATAGACAGGACTAGTGGGGTGAATATATACACATACGCACCCGAATGTCAGGGTCACGGCTATGCTCCTGTGGGCCAGCGCTGCATCCATCACAATACCCACACAAGGTGATGATTTCAGTCAGGTTACTACAACAAAGAGGATGATGATTCGAGAATGATGATCATAGCAGCAACGTTTTACCTGAGCCGGAGTTCTCTAGCCTTGAGCCTCAAAGCTCTTCTTCTCTTTCCCAGAGCCCAATGATATCCGAAATCCTCCTCCTCGGTTTTGCTAACCCATTCGTTCCCCATAAGGTCGCACTCTGTTGCCTTAATTGCGGAACAAACGAGTATCTAAGAGATCAAAATCGATATATACAAAGAGGGTTGAACTATCAACTTATGTAATAATTTATCATCGCATCTTTTACCTGCGCGACTCTTAATTCGTCTAGTGCCTGAAACACACACACACACAGGGCTATTAAACAAATTAATTGTTTTAAGAATTCAAGATAATATAATCAAATAATCAAATACCTTTACTCGTTGCTCCTCCACACTGCAGAACCCCTGCCGTAACAAACTTTCAAGTTCCAACAGCTCGGTGTAGCTCACACCGCAGTAATCGTCGTCACCATTCAATTTCCTAGAATAATGGTTTCAATAAGTTCAAGAAAGAACCAAAATGGGAAAAGAGAAGAAAATTTTGGCTTCAGGAAGGAGTCGTACTCGTTGTAAATCTGTAACATCGTGATTTCTTCCTGCTGCAAGAACACACACACACACACAAGGTTGTAAGAATAAAAACAAAGTTTTTTTTCTTTCTCAAGTTTAAGATGGTTGAAAAGAAAAGAGTGCATGTGTACATACCAATTCTTCGATGACTTGTACATCTTTGAGCATTTGTTGTTGTTGTTTAGATGATCTGTACAAGAACAAATAAGTCAGGCTTTTAGAGGAGATCTTTACAAGAACAAGTAATTCAGGCGTAAAGAAGAGATTTGTAGAAGAAGAAAAAATTGGCTTCAAGGAGTCGTACTCGTAAATATGTAACAACGTGATTTCTTCCTGCTGCAAGAACACACACACACACACACACAAGGTTGTAAGAATAAAAACAAAGTTTTTCTTCTTTCTCATGTTTAACATGGTTGAAAAGAAAAGAATGCATGTATGTGTACATACCAATTCTTCGATGACTTGTTTATCATTGCGCCTTTGTTCAGATGGTCTGTACAAGAACAAAAAAGTCAGGCACAAATAATTCAGGCGTAAAGAGGAGATCTGTAGAAGAACAGATAAGTCAGGCACTTAGAGAGGAGATCTGTACAAGAACAAATAATTCAGGCTTAAAAGAGGAGACCATATTCAGATTCTTTCTAGGATCCAAACCCAACAGTAGCTTACAACAGAGAACTAGTTCAGATTCTAACCTGAGAAGTAAAACAATAACGAAACCAAACCCTAAGCTAGATTTTTTACATTAATATTTCTTTGAGATTACCTGGATTTGGGCATCTTTTTCGCCGTGTTCATCTTTCGCTTCCGTTTCCCAATCCTATTCTGCCGTCTCCTCACCAATATTCTTATCTTCACGATCCCCTTTCACTTTCGCACAATGCCCTAACAACTGGAAAAAAAAAAAAAAAAAAAAAAAAAAAAGTAAACGGCAATAGTGCCATATTTACGTATACGAGACATTAACAATATACAAATTATATATATTTTTCTTAACCGTAAATATAAAATACTGGATAATGCTTTGGTATCTATCGTGTAATATCATCCGTCATTAGCATTAGTAACGTAAACCGAACATGTTTAGAACATTTTATTTTTGTGAAGCTTAAAAAAAAAAGGCTACAAAATTATTAAAAGAATCATTGAAAGCTTTAGAACAAAATAGCAAGATTGAAAATAAAATAAATTTCTTCTCGCTGCCCCGCTGGTTCAACTCCAGAATCGCAATCGCTGATATCTAATGTATGTCGGCCAAAATATCAGTGTCGGCCGAAATATCAGTAACTAACTCTCACACTTTTAACTTAAAGATCATGTTTCTATCTTTCAACTTTTCTTGCTGATGATATCATATCCTCTTCATTAATAAATGCTTACTTGCCAAGGTGGCATTAGTTTCGTCCAGTATTTGGATGATACCAATTCAAGTTTTTGGTTTCTTTAGTAATTCAAAAACTTACATAAAAACTTCAACACCCAATTTCCGGAGTAGACAAGGATTTCTCCAACATACATAAATTGTTGTTGTTGTTGGCCTTTATTTGGATTTGGGTGGCTATTTTATTGGTTTAGATTTAAGAACTATTGATACGTGATAGTTAATAATAATACGTGATACTTCAGATACTAAATTGTCTTCGAAACTCCAGCATTTTCCAGTCTTTCCTTCTTTTATATCGGCAACGTGCTTCATTGGATTCTTCCGCGAATTGCTTCAAATATGGGTTCTTTAGAAGATGCTATATTTGCTTTCTATCTAATCTTCTGATCCTTGCGATGGAGATTCTTAGTCCCCATCAGGAAAATTAGAGACTTCCCATTCTCTAATTTTGACAGCAATAGATCAATACTAACTCATACATTGGGGTAACATAACTTATTTCTTAAATCTCTTTAGAGCCTTTTGGCAACAATAGATCAATACTAACTCAAACCATTGATGGAGTATACGCATATTTCACAATTTATTATAAATCATGAATCAATACATGTAATTTCTATTTTTGGTTTTTTTGTCAAAATGCATTACTATATAATGAAATGACTTTGTTTAGTTACGGGTCGTGATTTTTGTTATACATATGTTGAAGGTATTGGGAAGAAGGGAAGGTGAAATTGGGGTATAAACCAGAACACATGGACACAAGGGACGATGATCATGAGGTTGACTCTTTCTCTCCTAAAGCTTGTATATATTGAGATTTCATAAACTTTTTTTTTCCAAAAGCTTGAGGTGAGTTCGAGTTCATTTTTCTACATAATAATCAACTGTTGATATGATTGTTAGTTAATGGCAACTGATGTAACTTTGGTGTTCTGGGATATGATGTTACTGATCCATTTGAATACATTTATATTGATTTGATATTTGCATAGATCCTTTATTCTTTGTAACAATTATACTT
This sequence comes from Thlaspi arvense, assembly GCA_911865555.2. Classification (NCBI taxonomy): domain Eukaryota; kingdom Viridiplantae; phylum Streptophyta; class Magnoliopsida; order Brassicales; family Brassicaceae; genus Thlaspi; species Thlaspi arvense. The sequence goes on along the minus strand of OU466859.2, from coordinate 55,424,453 downwards.
ATTAGTTGTTTGGTTTTTTTTCTTCACATATCTATGTGCATATGCTGTTAATTTAAAGTTTTGTGTTTTCGTTTTTTTTGGTGGGGAATTTGACGTGCCTAACCCTTTTGAATTGATATTGATCTAATATTTGCATAGTTCATATATTTTGAAAGGGTTTTCTTTTTTCATTCTATGATTCGTTTGAGCAATTTATTTTGAAAATTTTAATTTCTAAGTAATTATCTCTTTATGATAATACAATTTAGTGAGATTAGTACCTATCCAATTCTTTATTTTATGTTTTAAAATGATCGATTTTAGCTAACGAAATTTCTTAACATTGTGTAGCAATGGTGGGCGTGATCTGCTATCTCACGGACAATCAAAACACGCTTCTTTTACTGCTGCCCACCTCTTGCAGTCTCACTGCTGTGGTGGAGAAACATAACGCGGAGGATCTTGGGATACACTTGCATTGACTTGTTTTGGTATTGTATCTGTTTTTTTACATTAATCCTATTAATCCTATAAGTTATTATATGATTTGGTATTCACAATTATTGGTAATTAAAAACGACAATTGATTAATTCTTAAGACGAGAGTTGTTAGCGAGAATCAGTATTTGCATATATGAGTGTTGATAATAGAGAGGAAGAATTGCAATATTTTTTTTGTTTTAAGCACCAAAGTTAAAAGTGAACATTTTTATAAGGAGTACCAAATATCAAAGATCCTAAAAATTGTCTTTCTATGTTCTTCCTCTAAGACTCAAAAATAGTGAGTGGATAAACTCGTCAATTTTCTCCAGTTTTACCGGAAGACCAAACCCATTAAAGTCTCTGACTGCATCAGAGGGTTGGTTCATCCAAGGACAATTCCAACCTCTGATCTCCATACCAACCAGCGGAGCCTCCATCAATGTCAAACCAGTCAGGGACACCTCTAATTTTAAATCTTTCATCCCACTACAAAACTCTTCCCTAGCCTTCTCTGCGTCTATCTGTTGCAAAGCTATAAAAGGATCATCACCACAGAAACCCAAAAATGCCCCAAGCATAACCACAAAAAGAAGATCGGTTTCCCACATACTTCCAGAGCAAATAAAGGAGACTCAGGTCCTTCAACAGCCACACGCATTCCTCCAGAACCTGAATATTATTCTGCGTTTATTATTCTGAAACATTCCACTTCCAGCGAGAAGGTCCAAGAAGAGAGATCCGATGGCTCCGTCGACGTTGAGTACGAGGTTGTTGGCTTTAGAGAGTGTATGTCTCTACTTGGACTGCGTATTCCATGTACTTCACCGAAGGGAAGTTAGACCGTGCGAATTTCTGAAGCAGCTCTATTCTTTTGTCTCTGCTCATCATCCTACAAAACCCCAATAAGATGTAAGAAAAAAAAAGTCCCATAAGAGAAAGTTCTGTTTCTGCTGCTCAAGATGTCAGAAAGCAGAGTCGGTCGCACTAGCTAACAGTATTCAACCTCAGTAAATTTGGTACAGTACCGGGGAAGACTGCGTTTGAACCACAGGAGATAATCACAAAGCCGACGCCATAACCTTGTTCATTGACGGAAGATATTGGCACACCAGACCAGCATGGTCCCACCCATTGTTGCTGCTCAAACTAGACCAATTCACTATCTCTCTTTGCTTTTATGAACATCTTGAAGCGGTGCGTTGAGGAACAAAAAGGCATAAGAGAAAAGTGTCAGCTTTTGTTTTTGTTTAGTTGTCCTCGAGGAGAGGGTTGTCAAGTAACCCAGCACGAGTCCCTTGGAACTGGACTGAATACTTTCTTAGCAGGTCTCTTAGTGTCCCCATCAGTTCTTGGAATGTGGGTCTCAGCTTTGTATCGCTGCAGCATGGGACAGACCAAAATAGATACACAGATTAATGTCAGCATTAGCTGTGAAATATATAGAGCATCTAAATCAAAAACAACCATACATATAATTAAAGATTACATTAACAAGGATTATGTTAATTTACCTGTGCCAGCAGCTCTCCATTAATGAGATCCAACATGGATCAATGTCCTTCGGAATTTCCAACCTCTGGTTCATGAACCCAACAGCTCCGATCACCTGCAGTATCTTTCATCTTTCATTCGTGTATGTGTGACTGTTTTTATATAATATGCAAGAGGAGGAAATGCAGTGAGACTGAAAATGAGGAAAATCGGCATGCAGAATGGTGGTGCAATGGAAAAAGGACATCAAATTCGTAGACATATTGCAAAACAATCCCTTTAAAATTGGCTAAATTGTAAACACATTTCATTTGTATCTAAACACATTACAGTAAGTATAATGGTTTATGGTTCTTAGTTCTTACCTTCCTAGTTAGTAAAATTTACTTGTAGAGTTGACGGGGAATTAGAAGGATTTTAACCTGAAACTATCTTATTTTTGTTATTTTTCACGCTTAATGGATATAAACAGATTTGAGATTTTTAGTACCACTTGTCAATTGGAGACACTTTCTTTCCATTGTTGTATCTATGAAAAATTGATACCTGCATAGAGTTGAGAGTTTCCCATGGAATCTTCTCGGTGACAAGCTCCCAGAGTACTACTCCAAAGCTGTAAATATCAGACCTGTATTAATGAATAAGAAGAGCTCGTTAGCATTGAAGGCTATAAGAACAATAAAACAAGGGAAAGTTAAACAAACAGACAAAAGGATATACTTCTCATCAGCAGACTCATTTCGAAGAACTTCTGGCGCCATCCATTGAGGCTGCAGAACAGGTAAAAAGCCAATCACGATCACCGTGAGAGGTTGACTATAAATCAGGATTCAAATCGATAAGAGTCTTAGGATAACTACCGTTCCCTTCCCGGACTTGGTGGTTAGGTATGTTTCATGTTTGATACGCGAAAGACCAAAGTCAGCTACCTGTTAGAGATGTCCCGGTAAGTTGACGATGTTTCTCGTGTAAGTTTGAAAATTTGGAGTCTCAATTTTCCAGTTCATTCACATAGAGCGAAATTTTTAATCTAAACCTTCATTTTCGTTTTAAAATCTATAGAACCACTTTCAAGACGGAAAGTTATTATTCATCTAGATCACGGGAAATCGGACGTAATTCAAGATGAATATGTTACCTTAACGGTCCAGTTTCTGTCTACCAGCAGATTTGCAGACTTCAGATCACGATGGACGATAGGTGGAATACAAGAATGAAGATAATTCATACCGTGAGCCTGTGTCAGGAATTATGTAATACGCTGTAAGAGATGTGCGGTTTTGAGTAATATAGAGTGGAAAAGAAGGATCACGAGAGAAATACAAAGAAGCAGCAATCTAATAGAGCAGCTCTTACTTAGGAAATTGTCTACGTGTAACTCTCAATGACCACAGAAGGGGAAAACAGATGTTTAACGAAAGTATAGCTAACACTCACAATGTCCAAGGCCATATGGATACGCCGCCTCCAATCCAGTTTTGACCTGCTCTTCCGTAGTAGATGGAAGAGACTTCCACTGCAAATGGTAATTCAAACGATTAGGGCCATGGATCAGAGCTATGGCTTAAAGGCCAAAAGTAGTAACCAAAAGAGATGAGACTGAACCGTGGAAGGAACTCTGATACTATACAGAGGCGTGGAGGTGAAGTCACAGCTCCCATAAACAGTAGAATATTAGGATGTCTCAGTCTTTTCATCAACGATACCTTCACAGTAATACAAGAAAAAGATAAATAACTTTAGATTTTTTAAATGGTCGTTCTACTAAAGACCAATAAAAAATGTCAACTTTCTTTAGTTAACACTACACTGAGAGCAATCATTATGGACGACAGATTAAAAGGCTACCTCTTGTCTAAAAGATTGCATGACCTCTTTTGAATATTCTTGTTTGGAGAACACTTTTACGGCTACATCCTGCAATGACATTAGTAACTCTCAATACGACAGATCTCTGAACCTGCAAATTTTATTCTATTTATCATGCAAGCGTGAATAAATTAACAAATGCATATTCGACAATATCACCAGAAGACAAAAACGTACTGATCCAAACCAAAGACCGTGATAGACAGTTCCACATGAACCTGTAAGATGGAATATTACAGGAGCATGTTAGCAGAACGGAGATAGAGTATCACATAAAATTAGTAAAATATGTTTAAGAGAACAAATTACCTTGTCCGATTTCTTGTCCGATTATCAAATCATCCCATAAAATTTCATATTCCAAGCAATCGCTATCTGTATCAACCTTGTTCATGACACTGCTGCTGGTACTTCCGCAGCTATTAGTGCTGTTTGTGCTGTTTGCATTTATAGAGGAAGACCAAAGAATAGACGCCTCGTTATTGGTGGGCTTATTACTTTCAGAGGAATGGCTTTCAGACTTAACGCCACAAGAGGGATTAATCTGGTGAGACTTATCTTTCTCTTGTTCATTCTGTACCCAAGGCCATACTGAATGAGTAGGCCTTACCTCTGAAACTTCCGGCTCATTCCCTTTCCATGGCCATGCCAGACCTTTCTTTACCATCCATTCTTCAGCTTTTGAGGTGTGAGTCTTACGGATAGCAGGATTTCCATCATTATCATCGCTGGAATCTTTGTAAGTTTCGAAAGGAAACTTCTCATCGTAACATGTGAATACACCAAAAGGAGAATAAATAAAACCCCCTTTTGGTGTGCTGGCACCACTGGCTGCTGCATCATCCCTGTGATCAGAATGAAGACTGTCCCCTTTGCTACCCTCAGACGGTGCGACACTACTATCACCAGCTCGCACTTTCGACCTAACCTTGTTGCTCACCTTGGATGCCTGTGATTTTTTTACCACAAGTCAAAGTATGCAACAACAAGAGAAGAGGAGAGAATATAGTATATACAGCCTAAAAACTGAACTAACCAAATCTGATATCTTTGATGCTAGAGCAACTTGTATCGGCTGATCAGAGGCAAGGCCAAGTTTGGAGGCAAAACTATTCCGTGCAGGGATAGAGGTCGTTTCACCTTCATACGCCTTTAATTCAGCCAAAGAGATCCTCGAGTGCAGAAACGGTGCTGCGTCAGTCGTGATAGAAATGATCCCAACCAGAGAACCGTCATCATCATAGAATGGGGAACACGTAGTGATAGCTAAAATGATTTGCCCTGATCTGTTCTTGACAGGAAACTCGCCAGTCCAGCTCTCTCCATTGACACAACGTTGAGCAACATTCATGGCAAAGGCAGCATCCCGATCATCTACCATAACATTAATTGAGTTCTGCCCAACCACTTCTTCAGCAGTGTACCCATAAAGCTTTTCCGACATGGCATTCCTGGAACAATCACGTTATCCGGTTATCGTATTGGAATCTGAAAACATAGCACATGAACTCACATCTTATTCCAGGATTATAGGAATCAAAATCCTGATTCACCAACGAGGGTTCACAAGTCACAATATCCAGATATTATGACGTGAACAATATAGGAAGCCATTGATTGCATTCACAAGATCGAATTGCATATTTAGGATCAAAGGCATATTTAAGATCGAATTGCATAAACTGCTTACCAAAAGATTATTCGCATATTTAGATCCAAGACATGAACAGACTGTGCCATCGACTGCAAAATATTCAAATACTGTTTATCCGTGAACTTCCCGGTCGATGGTCCACCTTCCTGGATACGGCTCTGCTTCCGCAACGGCGAAGCGTGACGAAACGAGGCGGCACCGCTCCTCCTGCACGCGGGAGCTCCCTCGCCGATGTTTCTCCTCTCCGGACGATACGGCGACACCGAAAGCGATTGCTGACTAAGCTCCGTCGACACCTTGAGCCTCGACATCTCCTGCTTTAGTTGCTCCTGGCTTTCCTCTAGCTCTAGTATCTTCTTCAGTAGTTCTTTCGTAGGTGGAGTCTCCATTGCGCTAGAAAACCGAAACCCAAACCCGAACAGGGAACACAACTTTAACCTCCGAAATCGGGTATCAAATCAGAAGCTAAGCGAGTTGAATCAGTGACCGCTCGAGCTGAATCGGACCTTGGAAACAAATGATAAACCATGAACGAAATTCTTCTCAAGTGACGAATCAAAATATGGATTCGATTCGACTTTGGCTGTATTTCGCTTCCTAGGAACGATACACAGTTTCTCTCTCATTAGGAGGAAATGGTGGAAGTGAAGAAATCAGTCAACAAAAATGATTTTCCGAGAGAGAGACGAGGAAAAAGAGGTTGGCCGGTTCTATTTTAATTGGTACTCGACAATTCGTTGGTTACGCAGTCAAAACCGAAATTACAATCACTAGACAAAATACGTAAGAAAAGATACTAGTCACTAGACTAGAGAGAGTGTGTTCGTAACTATATAGTTCCATTTCCATAAGCATAGGAACTTCTACATCCTTCTTTCTACATTGTTGTTTTGTGACATCACCTAATAATCCGTGTACACTATTTTATCTTTGTATGAATGTCATTTTAATATTTATACATAGTGGCAAGCTCGAAAATAAAATAATTTGAACTTGCCGCCCCACCGCTTCTACTCCAAAATTGCAGTCGCTAACGTATGTCGGCCAAAATATCAGCTAACCAACTCACCTTTTAAGTTGAAAATCATATTTTATACTTGTTTTTCGTTAGTTATTCGCACAAAAAAAAAAATACTTGTTTTTCGTTGTTGTTGTTGTTGTTGTTCATCGTTAGTAAGGTCGCGTACAGATCAAGCTTTTTAATAATAAATGACTTAGTTTCATTTACTATTTGGATATTCAAGTATTTTGGTTCTTATATACTAAAAGCTCAAAAACTTACCCTGGAAGAAAAACGCTTCACCCATTCAAACGATCTAAATTACAGAGGATTGACCACAATTGTTCTAAAATTAGTAACTGTTGTTCTTCAATTATTATTCCAAGCTACATGCGTTTATAATGTAATAAAATTCACTGAAATGTTGTAAGAATACTAAAAACTTGGGGGAGTTGGGTTTAGTAACCAGAGAGTTATGGGAAATCACAACGAAAACACAGATAATCTTCAGAAAAAAATTATATAAAAGACAAAGAAAAATAAGCCTAACTGGAAGGGAGAGGGAATGTAAGAATAATAAAGATGAGAAGAAGTGAATAATGATTCTGATAATTACTTGGTGTACAAGACATCTTCCCACGGGTGTCGATACAGTGGCTGCTTCAATCTCTTCTGGTCGAATGTGTGCCTGCACCAAATTATTCACACATTGTTTTGAGAATCCAACCGAATCAATGTGCTTCAACAACAAAGATGAATGTGTCCGGTTAGGAGATTTACCCGATTAAACCGATGGATCGAGCGAGGACGAAGAGGCCGTTGAGATAACCGATCTGGACGATTTCGTCGATCTCTTGCTTAGTGAACATTCCACTTCCAGCGAGAAGGTCCAAGAAGAGAGATCCTATGGCTCCGTCCACGTTGAGTACGAGGTTGTTGGCTTTAGAGAGTGTGTATGTCTCTACTTGGACTGCGTATTCCATGTACTTCACCGAAGGGAAGTTGGACCGTGCGAATTTCTGAAGCAGCTCCACTCTTTTGTCTCTGTTGTCTCTACTCTTGATCCTGCAAAATCACAGTAAGATGTAAGAAAAACAATCCCTTGACTTGATAGAGAATATTCTGTATTCTGCTTATACTCAAAACTGATTTATTCTTACCTGTGACCAATTCCAGGGACACGGATTCCTTTCTTCTTCATGCCTTCCACGAATTCATAAGGTGTGAGACTCTAAAAACCGGAAAACGTTTGTTGTATAAATTAGATTTCAGTTTCAAGAAGTGGTTGACGCAGTTGCAGTACGGGAGAAGAGGGTTTTTTTACCCTGTCACAAGCGTCCTTGAAGTACCGTGCTGCGTCATCAATGGCACCACCAAATCTTGGACCAATTGTTAATAGACCTGTGTGTTATAAGTATTATCAGTTATCATAAGCATAGATTATTATTATAACAAAGTTCACTTGGAAGAGACTGCGAATCTAGGTGTGTTAAAACTCACCTGAAACAAGACTTGAGACGAGGTCTTTTCCTGCTCTTGCTGTTACGATGGTGTTGTGAGCCCCGGAAACACATGGACCGTGATCAGCACACAACATTATGCAAATCTGATCATAGCTCAAAGTGTCAGAAAGCAGAGTCCATCTCACTAGCTAATAGTATTCAATATTGATGTCAAAGTATGGATATATGAGAAAAGATATGCAACCTCAATGAATTTGGTGCAGTAACCGGGAAGACTACGTTTGAACCATAGGAGAGAGATGACATCTCCTACACCATAACCTTGTTCGATGATGGACGACATTGGCACACCAGCATAGCATGGTTCCTCCCCTGTAAATTAAATGCGAAGATAAATTAATTTTGTTTACAAAAATGTTCTTTTAAGCATTGAGAAAATGGTTGTTAGTTTCAGAAGAATAATACCTCTGTCATCAGAAATCGTGGAGATGATGTGCGTAGGAGCCCGGACTTTCCCGCTCTTTATTGCGGAGCTGAGATCTTCGGGGATTTGCGGAGGAGTGATTTCCTTAACAGGAGACACCTTTTCTTCTTCAACCTATGGAAAACCGAAACAATTGAACGTAAGATCACACCAAAAAGAAATGCACCTAAGAACATATTTGACTGGAGACTGACCAATTTGTCGAAAGTTTCCTTGATTGCAGATTCTAAGGCTTCGAATGAAGTGGGTACAGTAGCTCCAGCGTCTTTGAGTGCTTGATTCTTGGCCTGTGCAGACTCCATTTCTCCACCGCTTTTCGCTCCCTGATTCAGAGATTATATCAAAAAATTGTTCATATAGGAAGGTTAGTGTTCAGAGTTTATCTAGTTGGGGGGCACGTACTGCATGACCAAATTGTACTTCGGACTTGAAGAGACGCGCACAAGTCCCGCTGACCCAAGCAACCACTGGTTTGGTGACTTTTCCCTGTTTCAAAGCTTCAACTAGAGAATATTCATCTCTTCCTCCAAGCTCTCCAAGTACAACCACCATCTTAATCTGCAATATTTTACAACGAAAGACAGATTTTTTGGAGTTAAAGACACTAGTTAAAGGTCAGATGCCTTATAATAGCTTCTCATATAGTTTACCAGTAAGAAAAAATAGTGCCGGCTATTCAAAACTGTCAAATGGAAAGCCTAGTGAGCAACAAAATGTAAAACTCGAAATTAATATACCTGTGGGATGTTGTTAAAACGCAGGATATGGTCAGATAAAGTGGATCCTGGGAACACATCCCCACCAATAGCAATACCTGTGGCCATCCCAGAAAATAAACTCAACTTAAGAACTGTTCAGAATCGATAGACGTGGTTCTGAACGCTGAACATAAAATATAGAAACTCACCTTCATAGATCCCATCTGTCACACGAGCAATGGTATTGTACATTTCATTAGACATGCCACCCTGTAGAAAAGAGAGGAAGACAAATAAATTCTCAGATTCAGATACAAAAGTGGATACTAATGAGCTTCCGCAGACTACAAGAGCGCAGAAAAGAAAAACAGCACATACAGATTTCGAGACAAAGCCAACAGATCCAGGCCTGTACAGCTTGCACTGGATGATATTGTCAATTGTTCCGGCAGTGTCACCAATTTTAAAGGCTCCAGCTTGAATACCTCCAACAGTAGCTGGTCCGATAATAACCTGTAACAACCAATCCGTAACAGGAGAGTGATACAGAAAGCTCACATTAATTAGAAAAGATTGATATGAACTAGTAATCCTGAGGAATCGAGTCAGTTCAGTTTGATAGACCACCTTATTGTTAGCACGAGCATAAGCAATCAGCTGCTTAGTGTCTGACTCCGGAACACCTTCTGCAATTATGGCCACTACTTTAATAGTTGGCTGCTTCAAAGCAGCCATGGATGAAGCAGCAGCACTAAAACAAACGGAGACCAAAAAAAAAAAAAAAAACATTACAAAAGAATCACAAAGAGAGAGTAAAAAAGATTGCATTTTACAGAATAAATAAAACCACACCAACCTTCTAAACGATGCAAAGTTGATGAATACATCTGCTGTGGGGTGCGCAGCACATGCTGCCTCAATGCTACAAGAAACAGAAGAAACTAAGTTAAATTGTTTGAAGCTTGTGTCTCTGTATCTCTCTATCGAAATGAGATTAAACTTACGCTGCATGGACAGGTATGGCGATTTCCTCTTGACCAAAGAATAGCTTCTGGAATCCCTCAGAACCAGGGTTAATGATACCAGCAACAGAAGGAGTTTCTCGCCCTGAAAAGAGTAAACATAAACTGAGACCAAAATGGTTTCCTTGACACCAAGTTTAACCGCTCGAAGGCAAAGAAAACGAAGCTACACTCACCACAGAGGAAATCAAAATCAAGCATCCGCTGAATGGGAAGCTGCTTATAGTTGTAAAACAGCGCTTGTGTGTTGCGTGAAAATAGCTGTCCCGTGGCCATTTTTATAGGCTCGAAAGCAACTGAGAATCACAGTAAGAAAAGAAAAAAGGTGACATTTCCATAGTCGTGAATAATATATGTAACAGTCCAATCCAACAGGAAAAATTGCAAAACTTGAAACCAATCCAACAGATGATTTGGTTCTACCAACCTAAAAGTTTTCACCTTTCCACGTTAATACAACTAAAAATGATTAATTTGATCAAATCCATGGTCATGAAACCGAATCAAAGAAGAAGCTATTCCGGATTAAAGAAATACAACTGGGATGGATCCAAGGGACCCATAATTCCAAATCTCAACCATCGCATTACAAAACTCCATTTCAGTTTAGATCTCAACCTCGTATAAACGAAAACACTCCACTGTCGAATCATCACTAGCCCTCTAGGCCCTAACCAGACTGACACTTTATGTATGAGGAAAAACCAAAAATACAGATCGGAATCGCAAGGAGCACGGATCTGACTCTTGGGGAAATTCAGAAACGCAAAGAAAAGAAGACGAACCTGGTCACCTGCTGAGTGCGTGAGAGTCAGAAGAGAGCAATGTTAGGTAGAGAGTAGATTGCTAGTAGGAAGGGAATGGTTCAGAGAAAACCCATTAATTAGAGAGAGAAACGGGAGGGAAACAAGTAGATGAGCTCAGCTACCACAGGGATAGAGAGAGTGTAAAGGTGGTCACGTGGCTCATGCTAGTTAGCTCACGGCTCCGGATCTTCCGATCCAAACTTGTTTTCTTCTTTTGTTGTCAAGTCCATTTTTTTATTTTGGTCAAGTTTAAGGCTGAAGTTCTATCGAAATAACAATAACAATAGGAAAAAAGGGAAAACAATGAAAAGGCATAAAGAAAATAGAATAATAGGGAAATTGTTTTTTATGTTTGATATATATAATTTTTTGAAAAAACTATTACTAACAGAAAAAAATAATTTATACATTTCATGTTTTATATTTCTTTTTGTTGAACTAGTCGTTTAAATATATTTGCCAAAATCTACCACATTTTTTTTTGTTAAAATTCCAATAAGCGACATTTTCATAATCCTTTTTTTTTGTTTATACAAGAAGTATTCTAGCATTATCTAATTTTTTTTTTAAAAAAAGAAACAATAATTATGGCTTTATCGTATATATTTTTCACAAAAACAAAAAACTAGAAATTATTAGGGTTTAAGGCGTTTTCCTATTCTGCCACTCCCAGATTTCTGAGAGGGTTTATGCAACTGTTCTAAACTCTTACTCTCTCGCATTATGAAACAGATAAAAATCAGTTAGTGTGAAAATCTAAATCTTTTCACTGAGTTTACCTGCCAATGGATTCCACTGATGATGATTTTGGTGAGTTGTACGTTGATGACAAGGTTCAGGCCTTCGCCGGCGATGTTGGTGGATTCGTAAAGTCGTGCGAAGAGCCCAAGTGTGCTCCGATTTCCGACGAGAACAAGTGTTTTGAAGGGACAGAAGAGCCCGAATCGCGAGCTGAAACGAAGAAATTAGGTGTGGTGGTGGCTAAGGATTCGAGTCCGAGTGTCGACGCTGCCTGTGCTGTGAATCGGACCGGTGCGACTGAAGAATCGGAAGACAGTGACAGTGAAGATGATTTGAATATAGTGCTGAAAGAGGACGGTTCCAAAGTGCTTCATGGGTCCAACACCAACAATGGCGGCGCATACGTCGAGCCATCCCAAACTTGCTCGTTTCAGAAACGGAAGACTGGAAATTGGGCAAGTTCCTGCGATTGAGTTTAATTTGTTTGGCGTTTTTTTATTGTCTACAGTGTTGTAGTTCATGAACCCCAGGTGTTCGTGCTTTGACTAATTTCATCTTGTTGTTTCGGATGGATTCTTTTGCAGTCCACAATGCCCAATAGTGGGATGACGATGGAAGCTTTAGCTAATAATGCCTGGATGAATCCGTATCTTGGAATGCCTCAAAGTGGATACAATATCTGGTCCAGGTTAGTGACAGTGGTCAGGGCTACCATATTTGATTAGTTTATGATAGTAATTGTGGCCGACGTGAACAATGGTGAATGTGTTTGAAGATCATTATATGTTCACTGATGTGGGTTTCCTATATTCTCACGTCTCAGAACAACTTTTGATGCAAATTTCGATGAGTTTGAGAAGAAGCCATGGAGGGATCCTGGTACGGATATCAGCGACTTCTTCAATTTCGGATTTAACGAGCAAAGCTGGAAAGAGTATTGTGATCCGTTGGTAAGTAAACATGTTTTGATTTCTTGATGTTCATGTTCCTTGTGGCAAGTGCGTGTTTCTTTTTGAATTTGATGAGTTTCTTCCCGTTTTCAATTAAAGGGAAGAGCAATTGAGGTTGAAGATGGAACTCTTGGGCGAATACCATCTGTGGATTTGCGCCATCCACGTGATTCAGACCCTGACGTGGTGATACAGGTCAGATATTGAATGATACTTGGTTTGTTGGTTTTTGTCTCCGTTAATTTTTCATTGATGATTGAATGTGGGTGAAATCAGATCCCAGTGACTAATGATGTTAAGGAGCTAGCAAGCGTGACACCTGTGGAGGCAAGCTCTCTCGGCATAACATCAAATAAAGCATCTACAAGTGAGGAGTTTCATTCAGATAACGGAAATGATTTGAATTCATCTGGTGATTCAGTGAAAGAAGAGGCTTCTGTGGGGTGTGAAGACGAAAATACTGGAAGTTTCAGAGACGAGCAATTTTCTCCGAAAGAGAATCGCTGCATCAGGGAAGTAACACCTTGCGATAAGGAGATTATCGAGGAGGAGAAAGAAGAGACTTGTTGGAATTCAGATAAGGCGGATTCAACCTCAGTGGAAAGGGAATCATCTCCTGGAGATCACTTTCGTGTTAGCCCTGCCTCTTCATATTCTGTGGGTAAAACTGAGGATTCTGAAACAGAATCATCAAAAGGTGATACTACTGATGATGACCAACGTGAAGTCAGTACCCCACCACGAAGAACTAGATTTGCGGAAAATGAAGCAAACAATATCAAAAGTGGGGAACAGAGTGGTACAAAGCATTCTAGACACAGAAGATCTCACGAAGAGCCAAACAAAAGGCACTGTGGGAGAGCTGACTATGGTGTACATAGGAGAACAAAACATGGACTTGTTAAGGATCCAGATCTTGGCGAGAGAGTGTGTTCTAGACGTGGAAGTTTGTATCGAGATTCAAGCAGAAACTGGCAAAATGGACCACCTTTTACGATAGAAAAGGTTCAGACTGAAGGTAAAGGTAATCCTCACTCGAATAGAGAAAAACGTTATGGTCCTTCATATTCATCAGTGCATCTTGATCGAGATAGAGGAGAGCACATGGTTGGTTGGCGCAACAACAAAGAGCCATCGCATGGCCGGGGCTTTGATCATTTTAATGGTTACAAGTATGAGGCGCGTCTGAGAGAGTATACCTCGGGTTCATCCTTTAATCTTAATCAGAGAAATTCTCGATTATGTTTCAACGAAGACGAGGATAGATATGGTAGGCAACATTGTGAAAGAAACTATGGCCGTGAAAGAAGTCCTGACCTAGCCTATGAAAGCAACAAAGAAAGAAATCGATATGATTGGCCAAGAGAACCTTATCATCAAGACCATGTTCCAATAACTGATATGGACTCCAGGTACCGGTTTGAGTGCTCTTCTGCTCTTGGAAGACATAACCCCAAACAGAGTCGCGAGAATGATCTTCATTTTAGAAGAAGAGGTGACTACGATTATAATTTTTATCGCCATCATAGATATGAAGATGGAATTCACAGGGCAGAAAGTGGAATTCCATTTGAGCTGGCTTATAGGGAGACGCATTCTTTAGCTGTGATGGGAAGGAGAGAATATGAAGGGTTTGAAAAAAATGAGGAGTTCTCTGAAATAGATAGAAGACACCATTACACACGTGATTGGCATCTCGATAGATATGTCTCAGAGAAAGATGGTTATCAGTACAGAATCGAAGATGCTTGGCCATCACCGTCTTTATCACTGAGAGATGCTTGGTCTACAAAAGGATCAAGAGGTGATTCCTGGAGAGATGATACCAGAGACTTCACAACAACGGAAGCATATGCGAGCCAGAGGAATCAGTTGTATAAGGATGCGCCAAGAGATGGTTGGACGCGGGATCTTGTTCACAGTAATAATGTGCGCATGCAAGATAGGCTAAGGTATGATGATGATGATCGGGTTCGTCGTGATAGAAGTAGATACCAGTTGGGAGATGACATTCAATGCTCAATGAGAGAAGTTACTCATTCTGAGCATCTACCATATACTGATGAGATGTTATCCCGCGATATAAGAATGTCTACCAAACAAGGGCCTGGATACTTGAAGCGCCAGATTCATGAAAATGATGAAAGACATCACATATCCAAAAAGCTGAGAAGAGATGGGCACGCTTTCATCAAGTGCAAGGATCCGGTTGACTTAATTGGCAGGCAAGGGAAGGTAAAAATAGAATCCAAGTCATCTATATTCATCAAGTATAAGCGCCTTTCAGTCTTTCTGAGTCTTTTATGTGGGAGTCGCCTGTTTCTTTGTTGTTCTTATCTGATTAGTATGAGTAAACATCCATCAGTTTGTGTGAAATGAAGAACATGACCTTTCTCATGTGACAGCTTCTTTTTGTGTGTGTTTCAGCGCTCGAAGCAATCAAGAAGAAGATTCTCCAACGGAAGAGATCCAATGGAACAGCAAGAGCGTCAGAAACCAGGAAATGTAACTGGCAGAAAGAAGGAGAAAGCTGGTGTGGAGATTCAAGGTTTAGATGAGAAAGAGGAAGGTGAGATCACAGAAGAAGCGAGGAACGTGAAAGGGATTGAAATAGGGGAGGAGCAAATACGAGAGAGCCTTAAGAAGATGGAGAAACGAAGAGAGAGGTTTAAGAAAACCGAATTCTCGAAGACGGTAGAGGCCACAATTCAGTCTCAAACCAAACCAGGAGCCAAAACCGATGATACAAATCAAGAGAGACCGGTTAGGAAGAGGCGATGGTTGGCAAGTTAATAGTAGAATATCAAATTGGTTGGCTACTCAAGTTAAATACGATTAGAGTTATTCGAGACTGTGGTTTTAAATAAATTATTGACTTTGACAAATACTCTTATGTTGAGCATGTGTGAATGTGATCAAACAAAATGATGCAGCCAAGGATTGAACCGGGTATAACCACAAAACCAGACCGAACTGACTTAAAAATTAAAAATTAAAATTTCTTGTGTAGGTGAAATAATACATTGGATGAAAAATAATTATTTTCGTGGAATTATGGTGAGCCGTCAGATAACACGCGGCTGATCTGAAGCGTTTCTGGAAAAAGAGAAAGGGGGCAGAGAGAATTCAAACCAGTTTCCATCAACGAAACGACCAATCTCTTCACGACCTATACACCCCGATTCCTCTCGTAAAGCTCTTTCTTTCTAACTTCTTCCACGTGCGATTTTTCGAGAACCCAAATTGAGCAAGCTCCTTTTGGTTTGGATTTTTATCAACTCTTTCTTTGGAATATCCGTTTTGTTTTCTGATTCGGACACGATATGCTCCTTTGCTCGAAATTTATTTGCACGCTTGTCTAATTTGATCGAGAATTAGAAATTCCTGGATCTGTGTATTGGAAGTTACTGTAATCGTCACATGCGTTGATTTGATACAACTTTGTTAGATTCCAAATCTGGTCAATTCGTTGTTTTTATTTTATTATTAGTGGAAACAATTCTACGAACTTGGAATCGAATTATAGATAATGGAACTTGCACCTGCAATTTTGTGTATGAGTTACTTGCTTTATGGATTGCCTGTCACTTACCGTTGGTTTATGTTGGTTTTGCAGAGACAACGTTGTATCGGTCATTCTCTGCGAAGTAAGGTGTAAGTAATGGCGAGGATAAAACCTCAGGCTCTGCTGAATCAAAGCAAGAAGAAGAAGGGTCCGAGTCGCATAAGTATTTCGACTATTATAGTGTGTAACCTTGTAGTTGCTCTAGTCATACTATCGTTGGTCACAACTTATCGTCATTGGTCCCAGAGGTTTGTTTCCTTCCATCTTTGTATTATTCCTTTTCATTACCTCCCTTGTCGTAGATCCTCTTTCTACTATGTGTTGCTTACGGCTAGGAACTGCTATCCACAAACTTGATAGGATCTTGGTTTTCTCGCAGGTCGAGAAACTCAATCGAACAGGAAACCCAGGGTCAGAGATTTGAGGTACTGTTTTTTAGAGGTTTTTGCAATGTTTGTGCTTTGTGTTTTGGATACATTATACATGATCTGGCTTTGTGTTTGTGTTTCAGGACACAAATGCTGCTTCGGAGCAAACGAGTTACGATCTTCCTGGTTATGCCGTAAGTTATAAATCTCTCTGTTTACTTGCTTGAGTTTCTTGTTTTTATCCTTGTTCTTATTTCTCACCTTGGGTAAAATATGTTTCTGTTAACTGATGTACTTAGAAGTAAAACATAATCTATCTCCTGGATATGCATTTTTCAGTGATATCTTGCTTCTATCTTCTTATCTCGTGTAGGATATAAACACATCAAAAGGTCTTATAACTGTGGAACTCTTTAAAGAAGGATCCCCCGAAGCTGTGGACAAGTTTCTAGACCTATGGTTAGTATAACATTTTGTTTGTTTTCTTTCAAGCTAGTTAGAAAAGAAATGCATATGAGTTCAGGTCATGACTTGTTTTTGGTAGGACTGTTACATCTAAATTAGTTTCTTCGTTGATTGATTTTGACTCTAGAGTCCTCTCATACTCTTATTTGGAACATAGAACCTCATCCAAAGAGAAACAGGCTGAAACACTATGTGTCACTGTTCCAGCTCAATTCAGTTGTAGAAGTAATGCACTGACTATTGTTGCAGTCAAAAAGAGCACTTCAAGGGAATGCCGTTTCATCGGGTAATCAAAAACTACTTGGTACAAGCTGGTCACTCGCCGAGCTCTATACCTGTAGAAGAATGGACAGCTAAAGGAAAGCTCCGTGGCCGCCTCCACACAAGGTGATTAACTTGCTCGGCGTTTGGCTTTTGTAAGAGTAAATTTCCATTGTCTCTCTTTTGTTTAAGATCAAACCAAACCCGTGTGCTGTTTATTGACAGCCCAAAACATGAGGCATTCATGTTGGGGACGCCAAAAACCAAAGGGAACAACAAGGATTTTGAGCTTCTGATCACAACGGCGCCAATCCCGGATCTGAATGATCAGCTTATAGTTTTTGGAAGAGTCCTCAAAGGAGAGGATGTAGTACAGGTTTGATCCAACATAACACACACTCTCTCGTTTCATCCTCTATGGTTTTGTTTCATGTGTTGACGGTTAAATCATATTGTAACAGGAGATTGAGGAAGTGGATACTGATGAGCATTACCAACCGAAATCGCCTATAGGGATCATTAGCATTATACTGAAACGAGAAATATGAAATGAAAAGTCTCTCTCTTCTTTCTTCCTCTGTAAATGAGGCCCACGCCAAATACTTCTCCATACTCACAGTTGTGTAAACCCTCTTTGGAGGTTTTTTTTCTTCTTTTCTATTTTACTGATAATTTCTGGTTGTTTTGTAATTTTATTTGATCTTTCTAGAGGAAATAGCATCTTTTGTTTAAATTACCATATTTTGGTTCTCTGGGTTGTTCGTACTTTCCTGGTCCAAATCTTGGACTGCCCAGTAAGGATGGGCCTTAATGGAGGATAAAGAGCAAAAATCAACGGTCTCGTTTTCGTTTTAGGATCAATATTAGGCATCCTATTACATAAAAGTTGAATGTTACTCTTCTTGCATTGAACATTGTCTTAAGTTTTTCTTCAAAAAACAACGAAATATCAATCATAATAAAATTACATGATTTACATCCCATAACCTTTTCAGAACAAAATACAGTTTTGGATAAGTATGACATTTTGTTATAATTGGTTTGTTTTCGAATAGATAGCAGTCTTAATAATCATAAATAGATAGATAGATAGATAGATACTCTCCATAATCATATTGTCTGCAACAAACCGAATGTTACAACCAATAGATCATCGAGAGCCGGAAGATACAATCGGTGTTACATTGCCACAATATAACAACTATTAAAATTTAAAAATGACTCAACAATACGAAATGAAAGTTCTAGATATATCGGTCTAGTAACTTTTTATCCCTCTTTCGCATAAATTCTTACTTATTGTTAGAGAGAATCACGAGAGAAGAGGAAGCTTGCATGTGAATAATGGTACCTTGGACCCTACCATGCATTTTCTTCATCTTGGCTTCAAATTCCTTGAGCTCCTCAAGGGTAAGATCCTCGATAGGTTTGTTAAACCCCTCTTCTCCAGCACATTCAAGCCAATTCTGAAGATTTTCGCCGCGTTTCTTCTCAGCTTCAGCTTCTTCGATGATCGAGTTGAGACGTTTGCAAATCTTCTTCTCCTGTCGAACTCTTTTACCTCTACTGTAGCCTGATCTTTCAGAGCCATCCGAATCTTCGGATTCGTTCTTAAAACGTTCTGCAATCAAATCAAAATTCGGTTTCCCGAAGGAGTAAGGTTTGTTTCCAGGAGAAAAGACAACAATACCAACCTCGGCGTTGCACAAAGTGGCAAGCTCACTCGCTTTCTTGAACAAACCCAATCTACGTTTCGAAAAAGTAACTTGCTTTGTGTTTGTGTCTTGCACTTTCTCCATCTTAATCTTTCTCCTACCCATTTTTTTTTTTTGTTAATGTTGATTGTAATCTAGATTTGTTGTGTATTTCTCAGTTATTTCTTCATGTATATATATACTTTTATAGTAATGAATGTGCGGAGAGTTTTCAGTGAACCTCATCATCATCATATTTTAGAGTAGTTTTAGTAAGACCTTTTTTGCATAAATACATATCTAGTAAGTCCACTGGTGAAAATCTTGAATTGCCTTTTAGAGCATTTAATACTTTCTATGTATTCAATCAATATCCATAGATATTTAACTATTCTTAGTATTTTTTTTACTAGTGGACCTCTTCTTACTATATGGTATCCCTTTGAATTACCTAAAGAGAAATTTACCCAGCTGACAAAAAAATACCTGTTATTTCCAAAATAGTTTTTTTTGTGAACAATAAAACCAGTTTGAAAAGAGAATAAAACTGTTCTATATAACTTTTTCAATAGTTTAGAAATTTGACTTTTTATGTATAATTCAATTCAAGTATATCATGCATTGTCATATTTTTTTTAAGTAATAATATAGTTTTATGAACAAAAAAAAACATATAATTTCAATTAAAATAAAGTTTCGGATTTAGACGAGAGACAGTTTAGCCAACAAATCTTGTCTTTTTTTTGGGATTACTGAATTGTTTGTCATCTCTGATTGGTAACATAATTTTCTTATTGTGGAATTATGGAATGACGAAAAAAATAAATTGTGAAAACTTATTGCCAATTTACGGAATACATTTTTTGACACTGTTAGATAAATTATGCAGAATAGCAGAATGGCAGAATATGATTATTTAAATATATTTTTTAATTATATATCATAAAAAATAATATTAATAATTCAATTAACTATTATAAAATGATATAATTTTTATTGTAATTTTTATAATTTATTTTTCAAAATAAAAATTTTAAAATATTACAAACCACATAACTTTATCATTAAAGATTTTTTTGTAACACCAAATTGTTTAGTTGTATTTATTTAAATAATAAAATATAATTAGTTATACAATTGAATAATATAAATATTGATTTAGCAATAATCTACTTCAAACACATTTTTCCGCTTAACAAAGATTTCTTTGTATTTTTCTTAATAAAAACGCAATTCTGTAGATTTTGCATTTTTGCATTTTTCCCAAGATTTTTTAATTGACAAAAAAATTACGTTTTTGCGTTTTTCTACTATTCCACAAGATCTATCAATCAGTGCCTTAAATTCATACCATGAATCCATATCATGGCGGTACGGTCTAGAACCCTCATTTATCTAACAATATATTTTCTAGGAAACACAAACCGAAACCAAAACCAAAATATCATCAAAACCAAACAAAATATAGCAATCTGAAACCAAAAAAAGAAGACACATGTAAAAAACTTCTCTATATAACTTTTTCAATAGTTTAGAAAATTGACTTTCTATGTATAATTCAATTCAAGTATATCATGCATTGTCATATCTTTTTTTTTTAAGTAATAATATAGTTTTATAAACAAAAAACATATAATTTCAATTAATATAAAGATTCGGATTTAGACGAGAGACAGTTTAGCCAACAAATCTTGTCCTCTTTTTTGGTTTACTGAATTGTTTGTCATCTCTGATTGGTAACACAATTTTTTTATTGTGGAATTGTGGAATGATGAAAAAAAAAGAATTGTGAAAACTTATGCCAATTTATGGAATACATTTTTTAACACGGTTAGATAAATTATGCAGAATAGCAGAATGGCGGAATATGATTATTTAAAAATATTTTTTATTGTATATCATAAAAAATAATATTAATAATTCAATTAACTATTATAAAATGATATAATTCTGATTGTAATTTTTATAATTTATTTTTCAAAATAAAAGATTTAAAAATATTACAAAACACATAACTTTATCATTAAATAATTTTTTGTAATACCAAATTATTTAGTTGTATTTATTTAAATAATAAAATATAATTAGTTATATAATTGAATAATATAAATATTGATTTCGCAATAATCTACTTCAAACATATTTTTTTGCTTAACAAAGATTTTTTTATATTTTTCTTAGCAAAAACACAATTCTGCAGATTTTGCATCTTTGCATTTTTTCACAAGATTTTCTAATTAACAAAAAAATTACGTTTTTGCGTTTCTCTACTATTCCACAAGATCTATCAATCAGTGCCTTAAATTCATACCATGAATCCATATCATGGCGGTACGGTCTAGAACCCTCATTTATCTAACAATATATTTGCTAGGAAACACAAACCGAAACCAAAATCAAAATATCATCAAAACCAAACAAAATATAGCAATCTGAAACCAAAAAAAGAAGACACATGTAAAAAACTTCTCTATATAACTTTTTCAATAGTTTAGAAAATTGACTTTCTATGTATAATTCAATTCAAGTATATCATGCATTGTCATATCTTTTTTTTTAAGTAATAATATAGTTTTATGAACAAAAAACATATAATTTCAATTAAAATAAAGTTTTGGATTTAGACGAGAGACAGTTTAGCCAACAAATCTTGTCCTTTTTTTGGGTTTACTGAATTGTTTGTCATCTCTGATTGGTAACATAATTTTTTTATTGTGAAATTGTGGAATGACGAAGAAAAAGAATTGTGAAAACTTATTGCCAATTTACAGAATATATTTTTTGACACGGTTTATGCAGAATAGCAGAATGGCAGAATATGATTATTTAATAATATTTTTTTATTATATATCATAAAAATAATATTAATAATTCAATTAACTATTATAAAATGATATAATTCTTATTGTAATTTTTATAATTTATTTTTCAAAATAAAAGATTTAAAAATATTACAAACCACATAAATTTATCATTAAATAATTTTTGGTAACACCAAATTATTTAGTTATATTTATTTAAATAATAAAATATAATTACTTATATAATTGAATAATATAAACATTGATATCGCAAATAATCTACTTCAATTTGTGAAATTTTGGAATGACGAAAAAAAGAAATTGTGAAAACTTATTGCCAATTTACGGAATACATTTTTTGACACGGTTAGATAAATTATGCAGAATAGCAGAATGGCGAAATATGATTATTTAAAAATAATTTTTTATAATATATCATAAAAAATAATATTGATAATTCAATTAACTATTATAAAATAATATAATTCTTATTGTAATTTTTATAATTTATTTTTTTAAATAAAAAATTTAAAAATATTACAGAACCACATAACTTTATCATTAAAAAATTTTTATAACACCAAATTATTTAGTTGTATTTATTTAAATAATAAAATATAATTAGTTATATAATTGAATAATATAAACATTGATTTTGCAAATAATCTATTTTAAACATATTTTTTCGTTTAACAAAGATTTCTTTGTATTTTTATAAGCAAAAACGTAATTCTACCGATTTTACATTTTTGCATTTTTCCATAAGATTTGGCAAAAAATTGAGTTTTTGCATTTTTCTACTATTTCAGAAAGATCTATCAATCAATGCCTTAAATCCATACCATGAATTTTTTCATACCATGGCGGTACGGTCTAGAATCCTAATTTATCTAACAATATATTTGCTAGGGAACACAAACCGAAACCAAAACCAAAATATCATCAAAACCAAACAAAATATAGCAATCTCAAACCGGTTCTACGTTTCCCTACCGGTGTTTTATATTGTAATGTCGACGACAATGACACTTTCTAATGTCTAGAAAAGGTTTCTTCACAAGTGACAAATCGCGCCCTTGCGAGCGAAAATGAGTCTCTCCGAGGCTTAGTATATGTAAAACCCAAAAGGCTCACTAACAACAAAAATTAGCAACTCAGCTGATAAAAGTGTTTAGTGGACACGAAATGTATTCGTCGTTGGTCTTTAGTGGCTCTTTCTACTTCTGCTCACGTGAGAGCTCTGATCGGTAAGGAACTTGAGGACATCGATAAGGGATCTTAGCCGGTCCCAGATGTTGAGTCCATAAAGGGTTTCAACTAGTGCCTCCTGGAATTCAAATGCGTTTTCCGCTACCGGGTACTGTGTGATTCCACCATGGTGTGAATTGTTAACGGGATTATCAAGATTGGATTCACAATTTTTTTGTTTTTTGCTAAAGAAAAACTTGCCTGAATAGGTTTTGGGATCTTGGTTTTGATGAGTGGCCAAAATCTATCCTCAACCACGGATTTCACAAGACAGCAAGCTCTTAAACCTTCTATCCCAGCAAACCGTCCAAACCCGCTATCCTTTACACCTCCAAACGGGAGCGACTGCAAAATCAAAAAGAGAAACAGTATTATTAACCTTCCTTTCCCTTGTTTTGTTTTCTTTCTCCATAGGCGTAATCCTAGACGAAAGCCAGTGATGATTACCTGGCACATGTAATTTGATGCAAAGTCATTGATTGCAGCAACGCCGCACTGAATTTGGGAAGCGATTTGTTTGGCTCGATGCTTGCTTCCGGAGAAAACAGCACAGCCAAGCGCATAGCGTGAATCATTTGCCAGCTTTATGACCTCTTCATCGGTGCAGAATTGCATGATCGGCATTATTGGTCCAAAGGCCTGATTCCCACACAACATTAATAATCATTTTGACAACTCGTGTGAACATTTTGTGTGATGCACCAGAAGTAAGAAGTCTATGAAGGTAGGGTAAAGGTTACATACCTCTTCTTTCATTATTTTCATGTTGTGGTTTACATTGACAAGAACAGTTGGAGGGAAATACTGATCCACCGCATCTTCTCCCAGATGACCAAAGCTTCCACGGACTGCTATTTCTGCTCCTTTGTCTAAGGCGTCATTTACAAGGCTTTGTAGGGTTTCCGAGTGCTCTTGTAAACATATAGCACCCATGTCGTATCTCCCAGTTAGAGGAGGACCCTGATGTAAAAAAGAGATTTTAATAAGATAACATGAGGAAAAAAAATGAGAACGAGAAGGAGACTCACGTTCCTCTAGTTATATTGCAAATTTCGGTGAATCTCCTATGTGGCTTACATAAACTAGGATTTCTAGGAAAACAAGTAAACAACTACTGTGCCCGTTACAACATACTAATGAAGAGGCTGGAGTAAAGATGACAAACAATCACACGAAAAATTGGAATAAGGAACCTCCCGAAGTTCATGTTTGTATTAAGGATCAAAATAAGTGCCATACGAATGGTTAGAAGTTTTTTTGGGAACAGTGCACTTACAGCAGAAACGGACTTCACAATCTTGGTTACTTGGCTAATAAACGACGTATAAATGTCTTTGTGAACATAAAATCTTTCAGCACCCGCACAGTTTTGCCCGCTGGACTGAAGAGTGCCCCTTACAGCCACTTGTGCAACCTACATTGTAAGATAGAAGTGTTAGATTTATCGAAGGCAAAACCTTCTTGTCGAATAATAAACAATAAGAACACAGAAGAGAGCATGATGACACAAAAGAACACTTACATGGGAGACATCTGCGTCTTCACATATGATAAATGCATCTTTTCCACCAAGCTCAAGAGTGACAGGTGTCAATGTCTCAGCCGCATTTCTCATTATCTGAAACATATAGCATCAGTACAACTCATAGTAAAGGATGAAAAATGAAGAGGAAAAGTCTGAAGACTATACCATCTTGCCAACAGCGGTGGATCCAACAAATATCATTTTATCAACAGATGAGACAAGTGCTTCTCCGGTTTCCGCAAACCTGAAAAGAATGTGATACTTTGAAGAAATCAACTTGATAACAGGATGCTAAGGAGAATTCGAAATCTACATATACAGACCCTGTTATCACATCAACTAGATTTTCAGGTGCTCCCACCGCAGCTAAAGCTGCCTGGATAATCCGGAAGTAAAAGCATCCGGACCAGCTAGCGTGTTCTGAAACCTGCAGAAAAGGTTATCAAACTATCAGAAACAGATACAAAATCTCAAAAAGAAACATGCATTGAAGAAGGTAATCAACATCCTTGTAAATGATTGCACTGTATTTAGAATATCAAATCAAAAAAGTCAGCGAATTATAATAATAGAAAAAAGTTATACCTTAATAACAATGCCATTCCCTGAGAAGACTGCTGCCAGCATAGGATTAAAAATATTGTGAAACGGATAATTCCATGGGACAATAGCTCCAATGACACCAAGGGGATGGAACTCTACTCTTGAAACTTTATGAAGCATAGCTCTGCCTGAAGACCTGCAGACAAATCAGATTTGAATTGAAAATCACTTCTATGTAATAATCAAAGGAAAACTATAACTAATACTGATATTGAAATAAGCTATGATGGAAATACCGATTTTCAGGCTTTAACCATCGTTCTCCCTCCGAAAGAAGCCAAGTGATTTTCTCACAAGTAGTCATAATTTCTCCCAAGGACGCATCGACCATAGTCTTTCCAGTATCACGTGATGAGACTCTAAATAAACGCAGGTAAATCTTACCATCACTCAGAAAAGCATGTACACCATACCACTCAGAAACAAAGAAATGAATCCTTACTCGCATATAAGCTCTTGGTGTTCAATTATGTACTTGAGAAGAATCCGCAAGAACTGCCTTCTCACCTTGAAGCTACTTTGAGCCCATGTTTTTTGAGCCTTCCTTGATAGTGTTACTCGCTCCTTAACCTGAAACAAAAATATTGTAAATCCTATGTCAGGATAATGTGGATAGCCTTGAGAGAAACCTTTGACTAAAGCAGCCACATTTTTCTAACATTATACAAACATATTCCATTCAGAAAAAGAACAGCAGCTACTAACCTCAGTAGGAGAGAGAGCAGGGAAATATCCCAGATATTTCATCGTGGCAGGTTCATAGCATTGAACTTTTTTATCTGACTGTTGGCTCCTTCCTCTTGGAGGAATCTAAAGATCATATCACAAAAAACTTATGATTCAGTGTTCCACTTAAATAAGAACAACAACTATACTAAGCCAGACACTGAAATTGACAATAATGGAAATCAGAGTTAATTTCATAATACAGAGATGAAGTTACTTAAATGAAGCTACCTAAACACTTTATGATCCTAAACCAAAACAAACAGGAGAACATGTAAGATCAACAGCTTAAATCTCATATCACTCCAGATATTTGAACCACAATATGGATGAAAATGAGAAATGACGCGATCGAAGAACTCACATAAATGAAGCTATTCTCCTCTGTATCCTTCCCATGAGCCAACACTGTTTCAAAAATCCATTCCAAAAACCAATAAATCAAACATCCGATAAGCTTGTTCCACGGATTGTTCATACAAAGGAACACGAAGTAGTGAACAACCGAGCAAAGCCATAAACGAAACTAGGAGCTGATACACGCATAGAGGAAAAGACAGGAGATACCATCGGATGCGTCTACGTCAATGGAAGGAACGTTGGGAGGAATGAGCATAAGAAGGAATCTGCAGATCGCGTAAGCGAAGGCGAGAACGATCAGCGGCCACCAGAACGGCATTTCGTCTTCGCTTGCCTAGAGATTCTTCAACTAAGGCTTGGAGAGGAATCCGGCGAGAAGACAACGCCGATAAGAATGAGTTTCGGCGTCTCCGTCAATCGGGAAAGGAAAATAGGAATCAACGAATAGCAGACGGATTTAATATCCTCAGCTTTGAATCGCCTTTTTGTTCTCTGGTTTTTGAGTCCACTGGGGAACTGTGAGAAATGGTATGAGTGGTAATTTTTGGCAACTTCAAGGGTAATCCGAGAAGATGGAGTAAATCCAACAAAGAGTGTTGCGTCACTAAAACGAGCGTTCACGCCAAGAACGTGTGAACAGATCAACAACATTTTGTTAAACCGGGTTAAACTAAATATTTAAACCAATAATTGGTTCATATTGTTTCGAAGACAACAGAAAAGAGCAAAAGAAGACCCCTAAATTCGGTTTGGTTTGGTTTCCTCTAATTACTGTCATAAACATATCTTGACTTGTCTATGAACAAAAGTCATCGTTGGTCATCATCATATACTTCTCATGGATCAAATCCGCTGCTCTAGAGATCTTCAGTCAAATTGTCGACTCTTTCACCCACCAAATAGCGTTCGTTGAAGACCAACTGTTGAAGGTAGACAATGAGATCACGTGTTAGCTTGGCCAAGTGCCAGACCGCAATGATGGCTAATAACGCCGGCCAAATCAACCGCTCAACAGCTGAATTGACGCTTTCCGAGAATCCAAGCCATGGAAACAGATACTTGGCGAGCAGGTACGGGATGGAGAATGTGGTTAGAAGTGTGCTTGTAATGGAACCGATCACATCTCGAAGCAGCCACATTGAAGGAAGTCTGTTGATTCCCACATCTCCGATTCTCTCCAACTTTCTTCGCCATGCCTTGGTCGCGAACCACTTCATGGGCGTGAGCATTGTCTGTGAGAAAAAAGAAGGAAAAAAACAAGTACATTGGTTGCTCTGCGAGGAAACTGAGTCTTTGGTTGAATGTTTTCTCTTACCATAATGACCCAGATGTGAAGCACCACTACTCCGATCAGCCAATCTTGGAACAAGAAGTAGACCGGTGATTCATCTAGCGGCACTCGTGATGGGATGATGATCATAAGGTCGATGAGCAGACCGAGCAATCCCGGTATGACAGAGATCTGTTCATCGGGTTTTACAAGTTACAACTTACATGTCATTATTTTCAAGAGTTCTTATCTTTTTTTTGGGTGAATATGGAAGGTTTTTCTTACCCAGATGGAGAAAAACAATCCATTTCGTATCCCTAGGAAGACATACTTGAGAAGCAAATCGATTCTTCCCTTCTGGATATGATCAGATACAAAGCAAGTGCTGATACATATTGCTCCCAGAACATCAAATCCAATCCAAAAAGAACAAACATCTGCATAATCACGAGATTTTGCAAAGAGAAACTTGAAAGGTTAGAGGTATGTAAATAAGAAAGACGACGAAAAAAGGTCTACAGGCAACAAGATGAAGAAGAAATTACAACACACCGTCAAGTCTGAGTCCAATTCTTAGCATGAAGAAAGAGATAGAGTCTAAGAATACTCTCCCCACGAAAATTGGCAAAGCCATGAGCGTTGTACTAACGGCGAACATACTCAGAGCAGCTAGCACCAACACCAATGCAATCCTCAGCAGAAACCTAATAGTGCAACTTATCAGAACAATTCTAAAATTTTATCAAAAGCTTGTTTGTATTAGTTGATTACCTGTTATCTCTTTGGTCTTTAATACCGTCTTCAGCATTCTGAGATCCATGCAAATTGACCATAGAGCCTTCAGCCATGGAATACAATATAAACCATGGATTATTATCATACGGCCTTCTTGGTTGCAACAATGGCCTCGCATTCTGATCATCACGGTGAAAGCCCTCTCCTCCTTGGGGCACTACCAGCAAGAAATCACTCAGCTGAAGCCAATAACTAGCAGTGGTAATCCACTTGCGAACCATTAGTTTGATAGCTGGTTTGGTATGTTTGATAAACCGATCAGGGCCGGATACTATTAGGTTGATCGAAATTGAGTTGAAAAAAATTGAGTATACACCATGCAAAGTCATTTCTCCGGTGATCCTGCATTTTGTTTAATGTACAAGAAATTACAAACGATATAGGGTAATGCTCAGACGGGAAGCAAACACGAGAAGCTTACCCGAACTTAAGAGGGAAAAATGACGGGCTGATCAATGTAATCACTTTAATTGGTAAGTGAAACAAAGTCACCAACAATACCCCATGAGAAGCAAACGCAAAGAGAGTGTGACCAAGATTCAGTTTGGTCAACTTGTACTCCGGATCTGTGACATCTAGAAGATACCAAAAGGCTCGTTTATGAATAATCTGTCGAAGAAGAAGAAGAAAATAAGGGAAAATCTGATAAAAAGAATAAGGTTCCGTTGGGATGAAACAAAAAAAATTAAACTATTACCCCCTGGATAAGTTCCCTGTAAGCGTCAGCATTCATCAAGTAACAGAATCCTACCAGCCATTGTGGCATAACCATGCTTGGGACGCGTGAAAGAATCTCGAATATCTGGGAGACTTTGGTTCCAAACATAGGGGAGGTGCAGACACATAGCCAACATCCAATCATCCAAGGCATAACACCAATCTTAAAACAAATGACGAAAGCATCCTTCATGACAGATAGGTTTTTGCAGGCTTTTACTGAGAAACCCCACAAGAGACACGGCAATGTCATTGTTAAGTCTGTTATGAAGTGAAATCCCAGCGAAAACCATTGGCCTGCGGGTGGAAATGAGGTTCGACGGAGAATGAAGAGGATTCCAAAGTAAGCAAAGGAAATAGACAGCGTCACCATGTATCCAACAATAACAGCCAAGTTTCCGGATAGATAGCTGCTTCCAAAAGTTGCTAATACAATCCATCCAATCCAAAACGGCAGAAGAACAAAGATGAGAGACACATATCCGCTGATGGCAAGAAACTGTAGAGAACAAACACAAGTTGTTAATCAACATTCTCCATTAGTTTGTAGGAAGAGAATTTGATGAACAAACGGAAATTTGGGACTTACAGCAAAGGCATCGTCATCCAGAAAGAAAAGCAGCCGCCGGATAAACCCAAATTCATGAATCGGTGCGTTTGGAGGAACAAGTATTAGTCGACGAGGTTCCCCCAAGAAACGGATGAGTGTATGATAATACCAATCACAAAGGATCTTCATATGCTTCCACAAGACCTGCACAACTCCACCAATAACACCTTGTGGTAGGCCAAACCCACCAGCAACATTGAGATCTCCTACTTCCACCCTTATAATAGTGATGATGGACATGAAACACGAGATCAAAGTGCTGTAAATCAGGCCAGCAAACAAGGAAGCGAACTTCCGAAACATCCCAAGATCTATCTGGAACTGAGCAACAGCTTCTTGGCCCCAGGGATGTAAGGAACTGCAGTATGTGTTGAAGAGAATCACCACAATCCAAGGAACAATCAGTTTCACGTAACGTGCTACTCTCAATAACACCGCAATCAGAAACTCGTTACATGGAAGCCTCTCCGGAGCATTCTCGGAGTAAACCGGAACAAAAGAGTAGCTACGTCCACATACCTGCCGTGGAAATTTTAGAGATACAGAGTATGTCAGATTCGATCGATAGAGAGGAAAAATCAGAAACCACACTATGAAATAACGTTGAACCCTAAAATCAGTCGAGTAAAAACCCTTTTCACAACCCTGCATTGAAGATTCTTCTGAGACCCAGGGCGAATCGGAAACCACAACTATGACATAATCTTAAACCCCCCCCCCCCCCCCCCCCCCCCCCAAAAAAAAAAAAAAAACTCATTCCATTGAAGATTCTTCTTAAACCCAGAAAAATAAGGGGAAATCGGAAAACCCACACTACCAGATAACGCTAAAACCCTTAGCAATCCATGTAAAAAATCCCAAATCCTTGTAGAAACAAAGTTGTTTGAAAACGCTGCCTCGCATTTCTTGTATCCGCGACGATTCAGCCAAGTACGAAGACAATCTTGGTGGACATACTTGATGGACCCTCGACACAAGCACGGATACCTCAACGGGTTTCCTGGTTCCTCCGGTGAACGACAAATCCGGCAAAGGTCTTCATCTTCTTCTTTATCGGTGTCTTCTTCCGGAAAACTCTGATCGTAGCCACCGATTCCTGCTATCACCGGCGAAACGTCCATTTCAGGAAATGCAAACCTCCTTTTCTCTCTTTCTAGTCTGTTTGTGCACTCCCTGAAGCGGCAAATGTATACTGCTTGCAAACCTTTAGAGAGCAAAGTAAATTATTATTTTAAAGAAAACAATTTAAAATAATAAGTTAAATACAATTGGTGTGACGCTGATTTCTCTGTTGCTTTTTTTGACAGCTACCGTCTGCGGAGTAAAAGAGTGACTTTTCTACGTTGCTTCCCATCTTATTAATTACTTACTACGGTAAAGTCAAATCACCACCGTTGAAAAAAGAACATATTTTTATCGTACATAAGCATACTTTTTCAAATTTCAAACTAAACTTTTTACTATTACATCTCAAATCTTCAACCAAGGGTCAACAGTGATTAAATGAAAAAGAAGAAGAAATGAAATCTGAAATGGTGACGGGTAATGTAACAAAATTCTAGCTATACATAGATTTTTGGATTTAATAAAGAATACATATGTTTTAAACACATGAGACGTTAGTAACGTTGACGTGTTGACCTATTTTATCGCAAAACTTCACATTACGATACTGAAAGTTGAATCGCCATTTGCGTTCCGCCGATCCCCGTTTTCTTCTTTGTTTTCATTAGGTCCCTTTTATCTTTCAGAAACCCATAATTTTTTTCCTCAGCAAGAGGGAAAGAATTTGAAAAACAAAAAATGGGGTCGACCTTCCGGATCATCGTGATCGTCACGTTGGTCACCATCTTAACGCCTGTAGAATCCAAAGGTGTGCACTTCGTTGCAAGATCTCTACTCCATGTCTTTCCACCTTCGAATCCTCCCTCCGAGACAGAGTCTCCACCTCCAGCACCGGCAGCTATGAAACCGATCACAATCTCGGCAAATCCTCCAACAGAAACAGATATAGACTCTCCCGCCGGTTCCATTACCCCTACGAATGCTCCGACAACGGAGATAGACTCTCCCGCGCCGTCACCTGAGGCTCTCGCCGGTTCAGTTTCCTCTCCTAAACCTGCGGCGGAGATAGATATGGACTCTCCCGCCCCGTCACCAGAGGCTTTCTCCGGTTCATTTTCCCCTGCTCAACCATCGGCGGAGATAGATACGGACTCTCCCGCCCCGTCACCAGAGGCTCCCGCCGATTCAGTTTCCCCTGCTCAACCTCCGGCGGAGATAGATATGGACTCTCCCCCGCCGTCACTAGAGGCTCCCACCGATTCAGACTCCCCTGCTCAATCACCGGCGGAGATAGATATGGTCTCTCCCGCGCCGTCAGCAGAAGCTCCCGCCGATTCAGTTTCCCCAACGAATCCACCTTCTCAGGAAAACTCCGTGGTTCCTTCCCCAACCGCTACATCTGGGAAAACATTTATGAATAAGCCCAAAAACATTTTGAATCAGCCATTGTTATCTCCGGAGATCAAAAGCATTTGTGGCAAAACCGATTTCCCTCCTCTTTGCGAATCTTCCGTTAGTCCTCTCTTAACGGCTCAACTGAAACCCGACGCTTCCACCGTCCTTGTCCTCGCGATTCAGTCTTCGATTAACGCAACAAAGGCGGCGATGGCCATTGTCGACAAAGTAGCCGCCGCCGATTGCCAGGAGTTGTACGACGACGCGGTGGCGAATTTGGAAGACGCGATTAACGCCGTCAAGTCACGTGACATTGCCACCGTTAACACCAACTTGAGCGCAGCGATGACCGATTACAGCACGTGCAACGACGGTTTTGAGGAATCCGGTGAGCCTAACCCGTTGGCTGAAGTGGGCGATAAGCTAACGAACATGGTTAGTAACTGTCTCGCAATCTCAACGTTGATCAAGTAAATACGACAGCGTTTTGAGAGTATGAGGATGAAAAGTGTTGGTTGTTTTTCTTAAATCGTTTCTTTGGGCCTTAGATGGGTTTGAACACGGTACTACGTCGTTTTTGAATATCCAGATATATTTATAAAGAGGTGAAGGTTTTATTTAGGCTTTATTGTGCTGTAAAAAAAGAAGCAGCAGAGATGGATGTTTTTCTGCATGTATCTCCTCACTGTGGATGTCTTTTTCTCGTACATAAATGTATATGTGGAGATATAGAGATTCGCTTCTTTCATTTTGGTGATATCAATTGAATCGTTGTGAAGAGTGTTTAATTTGGTGATAAAATCATATTCAAGAAAAATAAATATTATAGCTTTCTTGTAGTTGGGCCTGAATGTTAAGGCCCAACCGAAAAATTGTTTACTCGTCTTACGCTTTGACTCCGACAAGGAAACTCGCCGGAGATATTTAAACGGGACGGCATGGAAATGAGAGGAAGCACCTTAAAAAATTAGGAAAAAAATAGAAATAAACAAAAAAAAAAAGAGAGAAAGAGAAGAAGGAGGAGGGAAAATCAGAAAAAATGGAGGAGATAAAGATTTGGGGGCTAAAGGGCACAAACATCTCTTCCACATTTACCCTTCACTTAAAGCCAATCCACATACTTGCTCTCCTTCGAGACACTTCGTCTTCCCAATTCCATCTAGGGTTCTGCTCTCCTCCGTCTCTCTGCGTAAGTTCGCTCCCTTTCTCTACCTCTCTTCTCTCTCCGTCGCCTGGTTATTTCCCTCGAAAATTGGAGTTACTGTGGTGTTGCTAGGTGGGTTTTAGTGTCTGGTTTCTCGATTTTCTGCTGTGGATATATCACTCTGAAAGTGATTTCCGAGAAAATGTTAGGTGGTTTATCGCCTCCCTGATCTCATTGGTTTTGTGAGGAAAACAGAATGTGAAACTTGGTTTTGTTTGAAAATTGCTCTTTCAAAGCCTTCTTCTTGCCGCTCTCATAGTTCAATGACTGCGTAATAACTCGGGTCACTGGGTTTTAGGTATTCTGCAAATCTGATGATAATGGAGGCGTCTGAAGGTTCTTCTTCAGCTTTAGCTGGCTTTATAGATAGGAGAAGGAGAAGCTCTCTGATTCGTCGACCCCGCGACATCAAACGGAGCTTGCATAGTTTCACTTTTATGAAACCCTCAACACAGGCGAACATTGCTCCTAGCAAAGAAGGTAACCCAAGTCTTTGTGGGTCTGCAAGTGAGAACCCACTGAAACTGAAGCTTAAGCTTGGTGGTGTCACTCGTACAATCCAAACCAACTCAGAGACCGGTTTTTATACTAAAGCTACGGTAAGACTCTGGTCTGTTAAAAAAAGCCTCGATTTTTTTTTTGTCCATCATTTATGCATTAGCTTTTGTGAAGAAGTTGTTTGTTTTCTAATGGTTGAGACTAATGCAGGATGATGGGCAGAAGCCGTTTCAAAATAAGGTGAAAGGAAATGTACCGGAGCAGAGATGTGTTCAGAAAACTATGTATCTTGGATCTAGAGTAAACCCCTCTGAGACTCTGAGTGGAGCATCCATGTCCGAGAATCGCAAACGAGGTCTCAAAAAGCGTTTATTGGATCCAGAACAAGACAGTGATGATGATGGAGATGAGGAAATCAGATATCTCGAGAAGTTAAAGTCTAGAAGGGTCACCAGGGACTATCATGAAGGTAAAGAGGGTCACAGCAATGGACACAACGTGGATGATGAAGAACATCTCTCATCAGACGAACATGCTGTAACTGAAAGGAAAAGGCTGAGGGTGGGAACGGTTGATTCGGTTGCAGAAGGATCAACAAATGCACCAGTTCCTACTACACGTACTCGGGCTCTCCAATCTTGGAAAGATCCGTATTCTCCCATCGGGTCAGGTCCTCTTGAATTTCCTGATGGCTTACCTTGCCCGTCTTCTAAAAGTGAGTTGCACATTTTTTCACTTTTGCGCAACAAAATGATAACTGCAGATGCTGATTGTGTAAACCTTGAACAACTCCAGGAAAAAAACAGAAGCTTTCTGAGGTAGAGCAGCAATCGAAGAAGGCCGAAACTGCACAGAGACGACGAATGCAGTCCGAGAAGGCTGCCCAAGAAGCCGAGGTAAAGTTAGTACATTTTCTCAGGTTAATTTATACTGCCAAAAGAAGCAGGATTATGATTTAAGCTCTTCTCTCTCTTGTTCACCAGGCTGAAGCTATCAGGAAAATACTCGGGCAAGATTCAGGGAGGAAGAAAAAAGAGGAGAAGATTAAAAAACAACAGGAAGAACGAGCTCAGGTACCCAAATTGCATGTGACTCCTTATAAAACTCTCGTTTTGACTCTCTCTCCCTCTCTCTGTCTCACTGTGTTGAGTTTCGTCTTTCATCTTGACAGGAGAGAGCTGCAAGATCAAGTACACTCGCATCAAACACTGTCAGATTGATTATTGGTCCAAGTGGAACAACTCTGACATTTTCTGAAGACATTGGCCTTCCGGATATCTTCAAACCCATCACTTACAGGTAAGCAAGCATTTGAGTAATGCATATAACCATTGTATGTAGAATGGTGTGGTTTAAAAACCGTGTGCGTTTCTTTAGTTATCCTCCTCCACGAGAGAAATGTGTGGGGCCAAACTGCGAGAAAGCTTACAAGTACAGGGATTCAAAGTCGAAGCTACCACTATGCAGTCTCAGTTGTTACAAGGCTCTTCAAGCGAAGATGCTACAACCTTCGATTCATTTCTAATTGCTTAACACGTTTTTTGTCGAATGTATTATTAACACGTAATTGTTTTTTAACATGAAGAAAACTTCGCATCCTTTGTTAACACTTGTTCAGAGGGAACTTGGAATTCGGGTTACTAGGATCATAAGAAGAATTCACTTGACCTTTATTTTATTATACTTTGGTTTGAAATTCGTTTCATATAGCAAAAGACACTTAAGATGAGGGAAAATGCTCCGACCGTTTGATTTAATGAAACACATTTGGGGTGGGTTAGTATTGTCGATCACAAAACTCTATCGACAATAATACCAATGGGTACAGGTGCGTATACACTTTGCAAATTTCGGCATATTTAATAAAAACCACAAAAACCAAAACAAAATGTTAACTGTTGGGCTTCGCTCTATTCGACAAGGGAAGGCTAGTTTATAGGCATTTCCATTGCAAATTTCAACCCATATAATAAAAACATTAAAAACCAAAAATAATAGGTGTGGCTGCTGGGATTCGAGCCCAGGTCTCCACGGCCACAACGTGGAATTCTTACCACTAAACTACAGCCACTCTATTGTTAACAGATGAGTTTAAATTGTAAATTATCTGAACTTTATGTATCTGTTCGTCCCATGTAAGCTGTATCTATCAACCCAGGTATAACTTCAACTTCCTGGCGTGAGAGAAGCTTCTTTGGGAAGGATGTAAACTTAGAAAGAGACGAATAAGATGTGGCAGTCAAGAACTGGTACTAATATAGATTATACAAAAAAATATCGTGTCCATTTTTTCTTTTGGGTTAATTCATCAACTATACTTTTTTGGTTTGGCTATTGCTCCTAATTTTCCCCTTAAAAGAAACCATTAGGAACTTGAATTTAGAAAAAAAGTTAGTTGCTGATAGACCATGTCTTACAATATGCAATTGACAAGACCAGAGAGAGACTGCTAAGTTTTTCCAAAGATGAATATAAATAAAAGCGGCTGTAAACACTATGGACGAGAAGACCCCCTTTACCTCTCTCAAATTGGCGCTATCTATACATTTCTTCCTCCGTTGGCTTCCCAAACCATTCTTTTTGCGGTTACTCATGTCTCCTTCTCAGTCTTTTTTATTAGCACCCATGTGAGTGCCTTCCGTCCACAGCCACAACTATAGGAGTCGAGGGTGTTAAAATCTCAGGATCCATTTACGGCCATTTCAGGTGATGATTTCGGAGCTACTACCAGAGATTCTTCCCCATTTAGCTTTCCATTGTCTGATGTTCCGTGTTCTGAACTCGAAACTCCGTCCTCCTTGTGATTTTCTTCATCTGAACTGCTGCTATTATTATTCTTCTCTTCACTACTTCTCGAGTCCTCAGGTTCCTTGGCTACAATCGACCGGACTGCAGATCCAGCGCTGCCTGGACTTTTCTTCCCCGTAAGCACTGCATGGCTCAGCGTCGAGCATAGCACAGCAAATACGTTTTCTCTTTTCGAATTTTTACCCAGCCTTGGTTTCTTGGACGGCTCTTGTTCTCTTTCTACGCAAGGAGATTTGCGTTTCAGACTAAGGAGCTCGCCTTCCTCCTCAGAAGCTTCTGGCTGTTTCCGAGGAGGAGGTTTATACTCTTCATCATCTTCATCGTACTCATAATCAACCAAGCCTCCAGACCTCGGGCTATATCGTTAACAGAAGTAGCAAGCGAACCCATTAGACAAAGATATCACAGATGCCTTTCATAAATTTTCATTTTCGAACTACTATACCTCGAAGAAGCAGGGCTTGCAGCCACTCCATTTGAAAGGTGAGGCTTTGGTTGTTCTTCCTGTATGTTACTAGAAGCAGGTTTTTCCTTTTCTGTATTAGAAGCAGATGCAGAGTCTTCTTCGTCGCTGTCAGTGCTAAAATGTGTGAGAAAAGTTCAAGCACAACAAAATAAATAAATAATTGTTTACACACCCAGAGATAAACCTGTCTTCGTTGAAATAATCTTCCTCCTCTTTATCCAACGCACGCTCGTCAACTCTTCTTCTGGGATCAACCGCATCAGCAGTGCTTTTCGGTCCGGCATTTTCTAAGCACTGAAGACGCATTGTTAAACAAAGATACAGACAATTTTTTCCAGAGTACAGAAAAAAAATAAAGATTCAGAAGCAATACCTGTTCATACTTAACCTTAAAAGCTTGGATGGAGGTCAAGCACTGAAATGGGGCCAGCTGGTCCCAGAACGTATCGACTATGTATTTGAGCAACAGAGTTGCATTTCCCTACACACCGGAAGAAGAATAACAAAATGATCACTAAATACGATAACATCCGCAGCTAGATAAGCAAAAGGGATAAAAGATGAAAGAAGTACCTTGCGTATGTGCTCAAGCAGATCCAAGACGGCAGAGTTCAGTAGATTGTACCGGTTTCCATTGGCAATGAAGACATCTATTATCGGTTTCAACATGTTGTTCTTAACAACGTAATTCTGGACATAATCATCCTGAAATAGAAATATATTTCAGCAATTTCAAGAAAATTTCTTCATCTAATGAGCTTTTTTTGTAGTCATGATGGAAAATCAAAGCTCGGCGTCAGTGCGGGAGAAAAGGTCAGTTGTCACAAGCAGTTTAATCCCCTTACAGAAATCCTACGATATGGTACCTACCACTTACAAGAATTTGGCCAAGTAGGATAAGTTCATCTAACCATTTAGCAAACAAAAAAAAAAACAATTTTAGCTACACCAAATAACTCAATTCTTTAGCTAGAGGGATCATTCAGGAACTATTTCAGATGACTAATGCAAATCTTCACGGGTTCAAACATACTCACATGCACAGATAGGAGAGTACGGACAAATCGTATACCAGCAACCACTAGGTATTTTTCCTTTCTCCGTGTGAGATGCAAAACCTTTTCAGCCACATTGTTTTGGAGAAAACTGCATCTGTTGACAAGAAAAAATTCCACAGCGAATATCAGATGGGTTCCAGAATGAGAATAAAACAGAAAAACACCAAAATAAGCATCAACATGATTACTTTGTTCTGGATGAATCTTGCATGATGCAGAAGCACAACAGTTCACATATGTTCAACAGAACTTCAGGCTTTGTG
Organism: Thlaspi arvense; assembly: GCA_911865555.2. Classification (NCBI taxonomy): domain Eukaryota; kingdom Viridiplantae; phylum Streptophyta; class Magnoliopsida; order Brassicales; family Brassicaceae; genus Thlaspi; species Thlaspi arvense. Next base: position 55,386,048 of record OU466859.2, on the reverse strand, counting down.
CGAATCCCTCTGGATGCACCTTCAGATGTGTTGCCTGACTTCTCAGGACATGAGGCAGTAATAACATCCACTAACTCAGGTAGGTGCTTCTCGTAGAAAATATCCATGATATTCGCTCTCTGCTAAAATGGTATGCATTGAAGACACGATAGAAATCAGGATATCTATCTACCAAATTAGAATGGGAAAATGGGCAAGGTTGCCACGCCTTTCTTATCATCAAAAATTGAGGTAATGAAAGGAAACAAGGATGCACCTGAGCTCCACCAGACAATGCATTTGCATCCAGTAAGGTTCGGATAATTTCCAGAAACTGGCAATGCATCTTATCGCCAAAGTCTTCCATCATTCCCTTGACCTGTTACCCAAATGAAAGAGAATTATAACTTGTCATATACATAAACAAAAATATGAACAGCCATGCAACTGAAAAAACAATCCATAGGCTTACAGAAAAATTACCAGGAGACCGAGGAGAGGGGTTCCTTCCGTCCGAACAATATACGAACGCAAAAGGTTGGGGTCTTGCGTCAAGAAAAGAATCAGGATATCTGTCCTGCATCCACAACGATAGTTATCTTGAGTATACAGCTTGCAAATTAACACTGAGATTTCTGAACGGCACAAGAAAAAGAACCACAGTAACCACAATGAGCTATCAGGTCTATTTATTCGTATACCCAGTTAATACGAGTTTCTTGTCCGGAATCTGCAAGACTTCCTCTATGACATGAAAAATTCCTTCATTAATAAGGTCCCTGGAAAATCATTGAAAAGGCAAGCACGCCAATTAAAAAACAGTACACTAAAGACGATTTTTAAAGCACTTAACAAAGAGAGGGCTATAACGATAATCTAATAACTGTTACAAATGTTCCGAAGTCCGCAACTGTTCAACACCAATTGCATTTAGTTTCAGGTGAGTACATACCTAAAAAGCCGCAGCTGCTGCACCACTTGGAGGCTCTTGCTTAGGCTACAAAATTCGTGCAAGAAATATACCTATTTAAAAGAGAATGAAAATACATCAGTCTGACTAACTCCACTCAACAGCAATATTTTTCTAACAGAGATCTAATGTTTCCATCTGTTCTCAGATGTAGATCATCTAAACAGCTGGGCTAGAGAAAGGGGATCCCAATAAAATCTTACTCCCAAAAAGATTTCAACTAAAATAACCTTTACAAATGTCATTCACGAGTACAAAACAATTGAAGCTTAAAACAAACAAATCCCTCTTGAAGGCAGGAAATACCAAATTTTTCTTGGATTCCATAGATGTAGAAGGTGACCTCAACCTTGCAAATAATTCTTGGATAAAAGTGCTATCGTCCTTCAGCAATGAAACAACCTGGAGAAGATACACTTCAGTTACGCAAAAATATGGGGAACATGCTTCCAATGTCATAGCATTTACATGGGAAACTTACAATGGCATTGTTTGCATGGATTACTGAATTCAAGTTTGCGACTATAGCATCATCTAATACTCTAGCCAAAACAACATCCTGTAAAAAGTGACAGAGGGTGAGAGGCTTAATACCACAGAAAAAGAGAAGTAAATTTTTTAAGAAAATGGGATCCGACCTTCAGGTAACCAATTCTGTACGTTTGGTGTATCTTTGACAGGACTAAGGGATCTTTAATTGGTATAGCCTGCAAAAAAAAGGGATATACTAAAGAACCCAGTAACTTTTTTCCCAAACATCCAATATCAATCCATCTCAATTCTAAAAGTCACAAACAAATCTCAAAGTATTAATAGTGCGCATGTCTTTTTCTTGCAAAAAAATAAACTTTCTCTAATATATCTAGTAAGCATATTCTGTTCTTATAAAAGGAAAACGTCTCTAATAATCCCTAAGTTCGGTCTACTTTAACTGGTCACAATAGCATAAGGGAATATTGGGTTACCTCCTTAAAAACAACATGCTCCTTCAGAAAATTCCGGTGATGCTGAGAGTGGGCAACACCGGGGTCATCTGTAAGGAGAGTCAACATGTAGCGTCAGTTATTGCTACAAATGAGACAACGGACAAGAAAAGAGAAAGCTTTACATTGGCTACAACATTTGTAGTCCCAAACGCAAACCCTTAAGAACAAGACTATTTGATCCAGCACGAAACTATCAACCTAATAATCAAATGAAAACACAAGAATATTCCTTGACAGTGTAATTCTAGAAGGCCAATGCTACAGATATCCAACACCTACAGGACTTAGGATCATTTAGGTTCAACTAGTGACATCAAACTTACACTCAAGGCATCCGATAATTTCCATGATCAGCTCATCTCCAAATATTTTCTCCAAGATCTGAGAACTGTTGAGTAAAACTGCATGTAAAAGATATAAGAAATGATGGACATCAGAAAATATTCTAAAATATGTCGATGGAATAAATTATAAACAATTGTATGTGAATCTTAACTGATTCCTTTGACAATATTGAATATCATGTGAAGGCCATCAACATTTTCCAAGTCCTCGCATATTTTAAATACACCCATCAGATTGCGGAAGAAACCATGCTGCACCAACGGAAAAAGGTAGTTTAAGGACGTTTCCAGAATATACAGGAGACATGACCAACTATATTAATTAATATACCAGTATATAAAGTTAAGAGTTGACACTGAAATCACAAACTTTGAGTACCTTAAAGATGAAAATTAAACAAAAACTTATATCAATGGAGATGTTCTTGCTAGCGCTTGTTTGTAAACATTTTATTTAAAAAAAAGATAATACTAGTGACATTATCAAAGAAAAACTTCAGTGGAATCAGATTCTCAGAGAGAGTGCAAACATAGATATCGCATTAAACTGGACTGGCAAGGACAAGAATATAAGAATACGAATACTTAATAACTTACATCCTTCAAAATAAGTTCAGTAAGACGCATCTGATCTGTAATGCCACTCTCTGTAACAATCTGCAAGGAAAATGGAGAGATATAAGAACATTTTTTCTTAACCGAGGAAACAGATTCAAAGCATCAACGAACATTATTAGTTGACGCGAAAACTTCCACATATTGATGGCACATACACGCACACTAAGAGGATAAAGATAACAGTGCAAAAAAAATCTTCTAGTTCTGGGAGTCACAGATGGATGGAAATAGAGGCCCATGATGAGAAAGGAAAAAGCAAGGGAAAATATTCGAGAGGACAAAACTTAAAAAATGATGCCATCATAAATAAATACGACTTATTTTGCACGTTTCACCACACATGGGACATGTATCAGACATAGGAGCAATAGAATATTACAACCTTCAGTATTAGGGGAAGTGTAGTAAGCTCCACAGCAGGAAGCTCCCTCAACTCACTATTAAGGCTGTGAAATGTTTCGCCTGGTCAATCACAGATGGTTACAAAATCAGATGTTAATTAATAAAAACTTACAAGAAGAAGTCTGTAAGCTTAGAAAACGTTCAACAAACCCAGCTAAGACCCTTGCATTACTATAGCAAAAAAAAATTGAAACACACCCCAAAATCAAGTCCGTGAAACAGAACAGAAAATATAGAATGCGCTTAGATTAAATTAAGAGGCAAATCACATTTAACAAATATCAACTAATGTAAATACTCCAGTAGAAGATTCTTACTGTTCAGAGAGCTGAAATGCAAATTTCGTTGCATAGTGCATATTTGATCCCTGAATATTACAAAAAACACCATAATTGCAGTCATGAGTATTGTGATAGGTAGAAATGAAGGATGGCAAGACGAAGATAATAGGAGAACTTTCTTCACTAACCATACATAAGAGCACCCCGCAGTCTCTTGAAAGCTCAAAGCCAATTCTGTTGAGCGCTCGGGATCTCTCCATGAGATTATTGTGTCTGTACATTGAAACGGATACCATTTATCAACGCAACAACAAAAAAATGCAAAAAAAAATAAGAAATCCTAAAGATATAATAGCTAATAAAACCACGACTGCCAAAGGCTACCTTCTTGCTTCCTGTAAATATCCTCAGGGTTGATGGGATGCACAAGTAAAGTTTCGTTATCTTCTTCATCAATAACACATAGGCTGAGTTCTTCGGAACGCTGCGTCATATAGCATTTCAATTTAGCTACAAGTTCTGAAAGTTTATCTACAGAATAAGTGCTGCACAATACCGGCAGCAGGATGAATTCAGGAAGTCAATTAGAATCACAACAGACCTCCACATAGTCGATGCTTACATGCCCAGTTCCTCGATCATCCCATTTACCATCTTCATTCAAATGATAGACCTTCACTCTCTGAACAATTAAAACAAGAGTGAGAATGCTGTTCCCATAGTATAGATGAAATAAAGCATACCCTTCCTCTCAATTCAACACAACTCGTCAAACAACACACGTTTCTAGTAATTTTCATGTATCGATCTTAGAGACTTGTTTTATATCAAGAAGATAAGGTATACCACATGGTGGGAACGCTGCTCCAAATTATCAGGTATGATACACTATCTAAATGAGGATAAACACACACGGAAACTAGTAGACTACGCTACACTGTCGAACAAGGATGCATATATATAGTAATAAAATCACATCATTGTGGTGCTCTAAAAACCGAGATATCAATTGAATTGCACAGTAATTTGCTGGGTAACCATAGATTTCTTCAAACAATAGCACAGCTAATAAGCATGGAGCGTCGCAATACAAAAACACAAGTATACAAGAGTAAGTTCTCTACAACAAAATCTACTAATCGAGAAAACCCCAGTTCGAATCAAGTGACCGAGCAAGTAAACAAAATAGAGCGAGAGACACACCTGCATCGAATTGGTATTAGATTGTGACTTTTCCGGGGCGCCCATCACTGATTTTCCGACCTCCAACACCAAATCGAGTCGAGAAAGTGAATATACTGACCGACGGTGGGTCACCGAAGCAAAGTTAGGGTTTTGGAGCAAGGAGAAAGGAGACGAATTAGACGCCGTCGATAAAGGCGGGAGATTCAGCTCTCGAAGGGAACGAAATCAGACAGAAAACCCTAACCACCATACGGAGAATCAAAAAAACATTGACATTCTCTCTCTAGCTTTTATTTTCTTCTGCGAAAGCCTTCCCCAACCTTCGAAACGCGAAAGAGGAGAGAGGAAAGGAAAAAAGAAAACTAAAGCAGCGAAAAAATATTATAATTCTTCATACGTTATGGACAATATTCCATTAATACCCTCAGCACATCTATATTTTACCGTAAAGCCATCAGGCGTAAGGCAATATATCTCCACGCGCTCTGTTCCCGCGAGTCAGCCCGCTCTCCCTAAAAATAAACAGCCTGTGACGTAAAACAAAATGACAAGCGGAAATGTGTTGTCTCTACCAAAAAAGGCTTCCAATCGAATGGCGCCAGGTGGAACTTTAATAGTTCACGACTGTGAGATTAGTGATGCTGTGAAGTGTATAGGCTATGTGGTCAAGCAAATACACACGTGGCTTTAGGTTGTTGGTAGATCTATCCAAAGCGCAACAAAAAGAAGGGACAGGGAATCGAAAGCTCGACACGAGCTCTGTATCCTTCGTGCACAGTGAAGGGGTTCTTTCGTCATCACGACTTTATTATTTAGTTTTTTTAATCACTTTTAATTTCCCCCATCAACAGTTTTTTGGGTTTTTTCTCGTTTTCAAAATCCTTAACTATCACTCCAACTCGACTCGACGTTTTAAGACCATGCCTAAACAATGTTTTTAAATCACCTAAGCGAATTAAGTGTTCTCCTTGTTGTTATCGATATTAACACAGTAGCTCTGTTCGTTTGGCAGCCGCAGCTACTTGCAGCTGCGTCGGCGGCAATAATTCATGTTCGTTTTGTTGCCGCGGCTATCTGCGTCTAAACGCAGCATCAACCGCAGATACTTGCGTTCGAAATTTTTAGACGCAAAGGAAAATCGGCGGTGCGGCTAAATTTGCTGCAACTAAATTATTAAAAGACGAATTATCCATATTATTATTTGTAAATTACAAACACATGCCATCAAACCTAATCTAAATCATTTCCTCTTCGTCGCCTTCATTTCCTCTTCGTCGCCTTCACCAGTCCTTCTTCTCCCAGCTCTTTCAAAAGTTTCAAACTTCATCTTCGATCCTATATTAGATTTCTGGGTTTGTTCATTTGCATTTCTGGGTTTCTGTGTTTAGTTTCTAAGCTCCGCTCAAGCTCTTTTCTCTCTCTCTATCTCGGCATTGAATCGAATAATCACTGAAGCTTCCGGTGAACTTTTCTCTCTCTCTTTTTCCTTTACTGTTTCAGTTGTTTTCCGCGAGTGATATTCCCATTCATCTTATGAATGTTTACCCATCGTTTGCAGATCTTAAGAGTCTTGTGTGAGAAATGCGGCTTACTCGGATTTGATTCTCTTTGAAGGGTTTTGAATCTCTCAGTTAAAGGTAAATGAGGTTACTTGAATTTGATTATGTGTATGGTGAAGGCTCGAGATGGTCCTAATTTGTATTCTGTGTTTCACGTTTACACTTGCGCAAGACTCCTTATAACTTGTGATGAATGGATCTGCTTAGCTTTGATTATTGTGTATCGCTGTTCATTTCGTTTGATTACTTAGAGACTAGTTTCTCTGAGATTAGCTTATGTATGAGTTTGTGTATCGCTTTTGTGACTTTAGCCGATGTAGGAGATTTTATATTTGCCTTATGTGAGATTAGTTTATTATGTATGAGATTTGTGTGTGAGATTCAAGTTCTGATCTGATGAACTTAATGTTTATGCAGCTTGGTGTTGAGACCGTCCCTGTACTTGTTGGCCCAGTCTCTTACTCGTTGCTTTCTAAGGCTGCCAAGGGTAAGAAATCACTTTGTTTTTTTTCCTGTACTCGTTGCTTTATGTATTCGCTGCATCAATACTCGGGTCCTAGATACATTAGTAGCCTAATTACACCTAAAGTAGTTTCTTTCTTCTTCCATTATTTAAACGAACTGGGTTGGATTCTCGAATTGCTTAGCTAGAATCAATAAGGACACTTAGCTAGAACCAAACGAATTCCCCTGCTTTTACAAATACTTTTTGGTTTCTGTTCTACAAATGCTTATGTTCGTGTTGCATACAAGTAGTTTATGTATTCGCTGGTGTATATAGCTCTCATTATGTATAAGCTGTTGAGCATCCACCATGTCTCAGTTTAGTTCTCAGTTTACGTTTGTGTATGCTGCCGAGTCTAGTTAGTTACTTTTGTGTATGCTGGCGAGTCTAGTTAGTTAGCTTTTATCTTCGCTTATCTTTGTAAATGTTTGCTTGTGTTTCTTCAGGGTCTTGATGATTTTTATGTGAGATATATGTGATTGTTTTTCTCTTCTTCATGTTCTGATCTGATAAACTTAATGTTTATGCAGCTTGACGTTGAAACCGTCCTTGTACTTGTTGGCACTGTCTCTTGTTGCTTCACATAAAAAGTCTCCCTGTCTACAAGTAAGAAATCACTATTCTTGTGTGTGTGCTTCGTGATGCTTGTTTGCTCCTTTGATGATTTTTATGTGAAGGATAGTCTAGTTAGCTGCCACGTCTAGTTAGTTAGCTTTTATCTTCGCTTATCTTTGTAAATGTTTGCTTGTGTTTCTTCAGGGTCTTGATGATTTTTATGTGAGATATATGTGATTGTTTTTCTCTTCTTCATGTTTTGATCTGATGAACTTAATGTTTGTGTTTACGTTGTTGATTTAAGTTGTTGATTTATCTTTGTGTTTACGTTGAATCCTTGTGTTTATGAGCTGATTGATAATTCCCTTAGTCATCTCCATCGATTTATGCTATCTGTATTGTTAATTGATTCTTCTAGTACAGTGCAGATTATTAAAATGGTTTTATGATTGCACTATACTTTGCAGTTCAATTAAAGCTTGTAAGATGTCATAATAGTCTCGTTTTATCAGCTTGCCTCATAACGGTGTCTATGGTTTTATAGTCTTCTCTTCTCTTATGACTTTTTCCGATGATTTGCTTTCTTACTGGTGTTTATTGTTAGTGACGGAAACTTTGGTTTATAGCGTTCTGATTTAAAAACGAGATTTGCTTTCTTACTGGTGTTTATTGTATATGTTTGCTTGTGTTTCTTCAGGGTTTTGTCATCACTAGTGCTCTCTCTGTTTTGTAGTTAATTGCCGAGTCATGTACTCTCTTCGCTTATCTTTTATCATTTATCTTCGCTTATCTTTGTTTATGTTTGCTTGTGTTTCTTCAGGGTCTTGTCATCACGGAGAGGACAAAACTTGACCCAGCGTTTAGAGAAAGATGTCTAAAGATGTAAGTGTTTTGGTTTTAATCTTAGTGTTTTGTTAGTGTTTTGGTTTTGATCGTAGAGTCTTTTATGCATCGTTTAGAATTGGACCGATGAAGAAACTAGATACTTTTTTCAACTGTTTGCGGATGAGAGAAGCAAAGGAAATAGGACTAGTACAGGAATGAATAAAACCGGGAAAGATTGTATCATGAAGAAGTTTGAAGCAAGATTTAAGAGAGGATATCAGAAATGGAACCATTTCAAGAACAAGTATGACTCGTGTAAAAATAAATACACTAGCTATAGGATGTTAACTCACAATAGGACCGGGATTGGGTATGATGATATGGGAAAGCTGGACATGTCAGATGATTGGTGGGAGGAACGCATAAAGGTAATCATCTCTTTCAAGCTTTTCATATAGTTCTTGGCTTTAACGATTAGCTGAATGCCACTGATCCGGATCTTGTTATTTTTGCTATATAGGAATGGCCTGACGCTAGAAAATGGAAAGGCAAATTGGTTGCTAATATGGATGTGTTTGAAGCTGAGTTTCGTGCTGTAGTGGTAACTGGAGCTGAAGGATGGAGCGCTCAAACTGGAGAAGCTAGTTTAAATTCTAGAGTGGATGGAGATGAAGACGATGAAGCTGATTCTGTTGCCACTGGTATAGAGACACAAACTCAGACACAAACCCAGCCACAACCACAAACACAGACCGGAACTTCAAGAGCAAAACGAAGACGTAAAGAGAAAGATGTGGTTGTAGAAGCTGTTGTGAAACGGACTGATGTTCTTGATAAGAAGAACAGAATAGCAGAACAGATGTTGGAACCTGAGCATGCTTCGAGTGTTGAGAATGTTTTAGAGATACTTAATGGATTGCCAGGAGTGACAATGTCGTCTGCATTTTACGAAGCAGCAATTGCTCATCTTGTAGATAATGAAGGGAACCAGAGAGGGTTTATAGCATTTCCTAAGGCTGAAGATAAGATTAGGTTTTTGGAGTTTAGGACTGGAACAAAACTTGATGATTGATTTTGCTTGAATGTTTCTCTTAAACATGTCTTTTATTTTGGTGATGAATTACTTATGTTTATGTTTGAACCGTTTGTTGAAAATAATGATGATGATGTTTTGTTAAATGTGTTTTTGGTATGAGTTTTGATGATGAATATCTTGAGTTTGAACCTAAAAATAATGATAGATTATCTTGTGTTTGCAGATGGTTAGAAGATGGATTTTAGGTGATGATGATGATGATGAACTTGGTTTGCTAGATTCACTTACCACTGAGAGATTGAGTCATAGAACAGATCGAGGAGCAGGTTGGCGTCATGTTCAGCAACTTATGAATGGATCAGATCAGCAGTGTTATGACATTCTTCGAATGAATCAAAGAACATTTGGAGCTTTATGTAAGATGCTAACTAGGCGATATGGATTAGAAAAGTCAGAAAATGTCTATGTTGAGGAATCTGTTGCAATGTTTCTTGAGGTGGTTGGTCAGGACAAGACTATGCGGGATATAGCCGACAGGTACCAACGGTCACTGGATACTGTGAAAAGGAAGCTTGATGAGGTTTTGAGTGTTCTCCTCAAATTTGCAGCGGATACGCTAAAACCACAAGAAGGTGAGTTTACAAGAGTAAACCCTGTTTTGAGGAATGATGATAGATATATGCCTTTTTTTAAAGATTGCATTGGAGCACTTGATGGAACCCATGTCCCAGTCCGTCCCCCTAGGCAAACTGCAGAAGCTTATAAAGGTAGAAAGCATGAACCCACAATGAATGTCCTTGCTATATGTAACTTCGATATGAAGTTCATATATGCATATCTCGGTGTTCCTGGTAGAGCACATGATACAAAAGTCTTGACTCATTGTGCGAAAAATGAGCCTTTTTCCCACATCCGCCTAGTGGAAAGTACTACCTAGTTGACTCCGGATATCCCACTAGGACAGGATATCTTGGTCCGCATCGTAGGATGCGATATCATCTTGGTCAATTTGCTAGAGGAGGACCACCAGTAAATGCACGAGAGTTGTTTAACCGAAAGCATTCAGGTTTGCGATCAGTGATTGAGAGGACATTTGGAGTATGGAAAACAAAATGGAGGATTTTAGATCGCAAGCATCCAAAGTATGGTCTGACCAAGTGGATTAAGCTTGTAACAGCGACAATGGCACTACACAATTTCATACGTGATTCACATCGGGAAGATCATGATTTTGTACATTGGCAAAACACAGAAAGAGAAAGAGAAGGAGAAGGAGAAGAAGAAGAAGAAGAAGAAGAAGAAGAAGAAGAAGAAGAAGAAGAAGAAGAAGAAGAAGAAGAAGAAGAAGGAGAAGGAGAAGGAGAAGGAGAAGGAGAAGGAGAAGGAGGAGAAGAAGAAGATGATAGTGATGAAGATCATGGTGGACATATTGCATATGAACCGACTGGTGATAGAGTGATGGAAACTTTGCGTGATTTTATTACAAATGAATGTAATAGAGGTCGTTTACCTTATTAAGTTTTTGTTTAAAACTTTGTTTATGACTTTTTATTAATTTGTTGAGATAATGTCTTTGATTATTTTTTTTATATAACTTTGGTTATTTATAACTTGATGTTGTACTTTTATTTTATTTCAGTTAAATATTTTAACTTATTACTTTTATTTTAGTTTATTCTACGATTTATCACAAAATAAGTTGTTTAAAATTGTTATAGCTATATATTCAATTTCAACTTAAAAATTATTATTAACTAAATATGATATTTCTTATTGATAGAAATATATTTAAATTATATTTTATTGATTAAAAATCTAATTATACAAATTTATAAAAATAAAATATAAATTATATGAAAATTTATCGCAGATTCTGCAAAACGAACAACATTTATGTATCCTGCGGCTGTGTCCTGCGGCTGCGGCTGCGGCTGCGACTTTCAAACGAACAAAAATAAATTTGCTGCGTTTGCGGCTGTGTCTGCGGCTGCGTTTGCGGCTGCGTCTGCGGCTGCGTCTGCCAAACGAACATCAAGCTGCAATAATGTTACCGCTGCCGCCACCGCTGCTCTCTCGCTGCCGTTGCTGCTGCCGCCTGCAGCTGCCAAACGAACAGGGCTAGTGTAGACACACGAATTCAAGCATAAGTTTTGTCCTTGTAATTTTGATCAGCAACGCAGAAAAATAGTTTGATAAAAGCAAAATACTCTCAAAGAACTTGATGTTGTAGCAAAAATGATATAATAACGATTTTATCATTTTACTTTATGTTGTAACAAAAATAAAATGTTAAATTTCAATACTTATCTTCCATTGATCTTTGATCAACTTCAGTGACACAAATGAAAGATTTTGCCACAGCCATGATCCAAGGCTTATTGGACCTTGGGTGTTGTTGACTTTCCAACGTCTTGAAAACCCAATTCAATTAGAGATTGTAGCAGTACTTTCTTTTTAGCTTAAGGTAACTTTTTCTCAATCAAATTTTTGAGTCGACTCACTTGGTAACCGTTTACAATTTGAATGCATAGAAATTTGTATGACTTAAGGCTAACTTCGCAAGTCGATGCCACCAAATACTTACACTAATATCCAGCATAAGTAGATGATGACTCTGTCTACCACATTCCACATACAATTTTCCATGCACGTGCCTTGTTTTGGGTAGTCCTTTATTCTATCCACTATGCGAAGCTTTTCTTGGACTAGGACACATTTGCGTAACTCGTCAGGGGAGAAATGAATGAGAAAGGCTGTCTATTGTCTAAGACTGAGTCTACAGTGTTATAAATCTTCTCATATAACAAACATGTATACCTTAGAGATAAGAAGAAAAAAAGTTTATCTAATACATTACCTGTGATAATAATGATAATGAGGATAATAAACTTATGTTTTTTTCTTTCTTTCTTCAACTACAACATTTTGATTGTTTTTACATTTATTAATTTATAGGATAATCTAATGTTTAGTACTAATTTTTTCATTTTGTTTCAAATATGTAGAAATAAAATTTAACACATAATTCAGAAATAAGAAAAAACAATAATCACATAAAGATCTTAGCTGATGTTAAAAAAAAATGAGAGATTTTAGTTTTAACAACATGATGATACTATATTTTTGGTGTATTTATAACGAGCATAATCAGATATTGAAAAATTACTAATGTCAAAGAAAAAAAAGTAGTAGTCAATAAGAGTCCTTTCACACGCTCACACGCCTCGTAGCTTTTGTTGTCAACTTGTCGTCGTCCCTCGCTGGCTATTTCACTTTTCACTCTTGTAGGGTTTTTTTCTCCGCAAGATATTTTTTCTCGCCATGTCGCTGAGACCAAACGCGAGGACTGAGGTCCGCCGGAACCGTTACAAAGTTGCGGTAGATGCGGAGGAGGGACGGCGGAGGAGAGAGGACAACATGGTGGAGATCCGCAAGAGCAAGCGCGAGGAGAGTCTGATGAAGAAGAGGCGTGAGGGTATGCAAGGTCTTCAGGATTTCCCTCCATCTTCCACCGCTTCTCATGCCGCCGTCGTCAATAAGAAGGTGAATTCTGGGGTTTTTGGATTAAGCGATCGCACCTGTAGTCGGTTTTCTAGGGTTTTTGTTTTTCACGACGGCTTAGTGAGGTTTTAGGGGTTTTGATTTTGGTCCGATTGCTCAGGAATGGTGTTTGTTTTCTGCTAATTGGATTCAAATTCCTTGTAGTTGGAGAGTTTGACGGATATGGTCGCTGGGGTTTGGTCGAATGATCCTTCTTTGCAGCTTGAGTCCACTACTCAATTCAGGAAGCTTCTATCTATCGGTAATGTTTATGTTCTTAAGCCTCTTCGTTTAACCTTTTGACAGATTTTTTAGTGTCCCCTTATCTGTCGTCCTTGTTGGGATTGTATTTGCGTAGAGAGAAGTCCTCCTATCGAGGAAGTGATAGAATCTGGTGTTGTGCCTCGGTTTGTTGAGTTTCTCAAGGAGGAGACTTACCCTCAGCTTCAGGTGAGAGAAAGCCCGTCTCTCTCGTTTTATTCAGTGTTCTGTGCGATCTCTATGTTTATCATCTCCTATGATCCTTTCCTAGTTTGAGGCAGCTTGGGCTCTAACAAATATTGCATCTGGAACATCGGATCACACAAAGGTTGTGATCGATCACAATGCTGTACCAATCTTTGCCCAGCTTCTTGCTTCCCTCAACGATGATGTCCGTGAACAGGTATGGTACTTCTGATGATTACGGAATGTCTTTATCATTTCCTTTGCGAGATTATGCGACTAAATTTTGTAAAACCATGATCTCAAGATTACGCTCTAACCTGCAGGCTGTATGGGCGTTGGGTAATGTTGCTGGGGATTCACCACAGTGCCGTGATCTTGTTCTTAGTTGCGGGGCACTGACGCCGCTGCTCAGTCAGCTAAATGAGCATGCCAAGTTGTCCATGCTTAGAAATGCCACATGGACCTTGTCGAACTTCTGCCGTGGCAAGCCTCAGCCTAACTTTGACCAGGTCTTCTTTTCTTTATCCTACATGTTTCGCTTCTTCAATGTATGAATCTCCACGTTTCTTTTGATAAACGAAGCATGATCAACAGGTGAAACCCGCTCTTCCGGCTCTTGAATGGTTAGTTCATTCGAACGACGAAGAAGTCTTGACAGATGCGTGTTGGGCTCTGTCTTACCTCTCTGATGGGACCAATGACAAAATCCAGACTGTCATTGATGCCAATGTTGTGCCAAGACTTGTTGAACTTCTCCTGTGAGTACCCTATTTGAACTCTCTTTATTTTCTGTCTTGTCACACATGTGTAGAAGATAACTTGACACCCTGCTCTTGATTATACAGCCATCCTTCTCCATCTGTGTTAATTCCTGCACTTCGCTCTGTTGGAAATATCGTTACTGGAGACGATGATCAAACCCAGGTATGAATTCTAAATGCTGTCTATTAAATTTCTCGCAATACTTCTGTTGTGCACATCGAAAAGATACTATACCTTTTTGCTTTGGGCGACGCATAGCTTTGTGTATATGCATAACAGTAGACTGTGGAGAACCCTTTGGCCTTTAGGACTAGGTCCGAAGATACGACTATAATTTTTCATAACTGAACTGCTGGCAGAAACATGTCGTTAGTGATATATGTATATTATATAATCAAAAGCTGTATATGAAATGAAGTGTTGGCAATTGCATGGTGTATCCTCTTGTTTTTATGTCATATCCAACCTTTCAACAGAAAAATGGGATGGTTGAATGCTTATCATTAGACCCTCCCTCTGTGGCTCTCTGTCTATTTTAGTCGATAGGATGCAGTGCCATTTTATATGTTACTCGTGTGTTTTATGTTTGCTGCAATGAATTATTACATTAAAACCAACAACCACGCACAAACTTTAATTTTGTTGAAGTTTGTTTTTTCATGAGTCAATCAAAGCTGACTTGTTTATATTTGAAATATATCTTACCTTGTTTTACTCGGGAAATCCGATGAATTTCTTCTCTAGTGGGTGGTCAGAAGTGGTGCTCTACCTTGTCTTGCAAACCTTCTCACTCAGAACTACAAGAAAAGCATAAAGAAGGAAGCTTGCTGGACGATCTCAAACATCACAGCAGGCAACGTAGAACAGATCCAGGTACATCGTTTGTTTTTTTGTACCGTTGTGCTTCCAGACTTTCTCTGACCTATTCATTAACTGTGTGATCTCCCTTTTTCCGAATGTTGCAGACAGTAGTTGAGGCTAATTTGATTGCCCCCTTGGTTAATCTTCTTCAAAATGCCGAATTTGACATTAAGAAGGAAGCTGCATGGGCGCTTTCAAATGCAACATCAGGTGGTTCTCATGATCAAATCAAGTATGTCACTGTCATGTTTACCTTCCTCTAACTTCCAATTCCTTCTCTCTTATATACACTTTGGGTTTGTAATATCAAATTTCTGTTCCCGTTGATTATACAGATACATGGTGGAGCAAGGATGCATAAAACCACTATGCGATCTCCTGGTATGCCCGGATCCAAGAATCATAACAGTCTGCCTTGAAGGATTGGAAAACATTTTGAAGGTGGGAGAGTCAGAGAAGAACTTGGGTAACACAGGGGACCTGAACCAATACGCTCAGCTGATTGATGATGCAGAAGGACTGGAAAAGATCGAAAACCTCCAGAGCCATGACAACACTGAGATATATGAGAAGGCTGTTAGAATTCTGGAGACTTACTGGCTTGAAGATGTTGATGAAGAGACAGCACAACCTCCAGGTGTTGATGGTTCTCAGGCAGGGTTCCAGTTTGGAGGGAACCAAGCTTCGTTCCCATCCGGGGGATTCAACTTCAGCTGAAGGTAAGAAGGAGCAAGAACCATTTAACTTCTAACAACCTCTCTATTCGTGAAAACCTGCAAACTCTGACATTTAGATCTGAAACACAAAACCCGCAGGAATTGAATTGCAAGTCCAGCATGAAAAATGGTGGAAGGTCAGAGTCAAAGTCAGAGTGTAGTTTCAATGCTGGGGATTGTATAGCCCTGGTCTCGTATGAGAAGGGCTATAGTCGGTTTAAAAGTACAGAGTGTTTGATTCTATCGTCCATTGCTATTTTTTTGAATGACGGGTACACACGCCGGTTCAGAGGTCGCATGACTCTTCTTTTGTGTTGTTTTTTCAAGTTTGGTGGGTTATAATTTTATTTTACTGGAGTCTTGTTTCTGCGTTCACGACACTTTGTATGTTGGTCAAATCTGAAACTACAAACCTTTTTTGTGTTTAATATGCTGAAACCAAATTTGATGATTATCTTGCAGTTCGTAAGTTGATGATTGTGGCAAAACAAGAAATATGTTATTCGATTTATTGAATTAGACCGAATTAAACAGTATTTGATTAAATGAATTGTCTTTACTCTTAAGCTAAGGCGTAGGTGTAGTAAGATAAATTTTGTTGAAATAAAAAAAAAAATGTTAAATTAATACATTACTCTATTTTTCTATTGCCTTATCGTCTAAAACCCCTCAAGACCGAAAAACCTTAAAAGCTAAAACTGAAATCATTTTCCACTCTCGAATCCCAAAAATGGCTCTTGTTCAATCCAGAACATTTGCACACCTGAACGCCCCCTTATCGCCGATTCTATCTTCCCTCCATGCTCCGTCGTCCCTATTTCTCCGGAGGGAAACCCGCCCTGTATCCTCGCCGTTTTCCGCCTCCACCGCCGTGAGCTCACCCTTCTCGCCGCCATTGACGCGTCCGCGGAAGCTTCTCTGCCCTTCGCCTCGCGGAAAGTTTGTTAGAGAAGATTATCTTGTGGTACAGACATTTTTAACACGATTTCTCGCCTTCTCTCCATGTTGTCTTGTCAATTTCGTAGTTTTTAAGTTTGATTTCATTTTACGATTCTCCGCTTAGTTTTCGGAATTGTGTTGGTTGGATACAATATTCTTCTAGACATTATGCCCAGAATCTGGTTGGAATTAAGATTGCTTCATTTAGATCTCATGAATGACTCGTGAGAACATCAATGTGGGAACCTCACTGTTCGCTGGATGTTTTGCTTTCTTTGTTGTTTTGACAGAAGAAATTGTCAGCTCAAGAACTTCAGGAATTGGTGAAAGGAGAGAGGAAGGTGCCGCTGATTGTCGATTTTTATGCAACATGGTGTGGACCTTGTATCTTGATGGCCCAGGAACTCGAAATGGTACCATTGATTCTCATCGCTCACCTTCTTACATGTTCTCGATCTTCATGTTTGGCATCTAGTATGCTTTTATTGTTTACTAACATATGCTCTTGGAACTAGTAATCCCTTATATCTACTTGAATCTTGAAATGTGATGGTTTCTTGTAAGTTTTTTTTTTTGCTATGTCGAGTGCATGACTGTTGTAACTACTAGCCTAGGGGTTGAGCACTAAATTGCAGCTGTTCCATCTGAGCAACTTGTCTTATGGTTAGTCGAGAGCTCAGGTTTAAATGGGGAGCTATGAAATTGCATTGGGTACATTCTAGATTTGTCTAGGGTCTTGCGATGAGAAATGGTCGAGAGTTTGGAAACCTCTCTCGTTAAGCAAGTTTCTTCTATGGTGTACTTCTTTGGTGAATTGAATAGAAAAGTCGTTTTAAAAGAAATTATTGTGAAGATACATTGTCGTGAAGTTTGGCATGTTTTCCATTTTCAAAAGAAACTATCTCTGAACTGTGGGATTGGGGAGAGTCAACATATTTGCTCCTTGAGTGTCTCTATCCACTCGCTTTTACTCTGCAAAATCTCGTTGGAATTGTGCTAAAGATAATTGTGCTCTTGTGAAACAGCTTGCAGTAGAGTATGAGAGCAATGCAATGATTGTGAAAGTTGATACAGATGATGAGTACGAGTTTGCACGCGACATGCAGGTATCACTCTTAACATTCAGCTTCTGTTTTTCACCAATCACCTCACCCCCATGTATCAATGTAATTCATTACAATAATTAAAACTTGTGATGCAGGTTCGGGGCTTACCTACACTGTTCTTCATCAGTCCTGACCCGACCAAAGATGCAATCAGGACAGAAGGGCTAATTCCATTACAGATGATGCGAGATATCATCGACAACGAGATGTGACTGAGTAAACACTTTCTTGCTTTAGGATTTAATAGAATCGCCGAGTTTAATATTGGTACCTAGTTATTGGCATTTGAGAATGCAGTAAGAATGCCAGCTAGGTTTCGTAGATGAAGAATGAATGTAAACGTGATGAATGTAATCTATGAAGTTTCTGTGTATCCAGTGTTAACTCTTAAGCTTGGTAAATGACTGCTCTAAAGCATTTTATTTTCCAGAAGAGGTTTGTGATGTTGGGTAATGTGAGCAGGAGATCTAAGCCGTTGATCTTGTCGGATCGTAGGCACATCAAAATCCCGGTCCGGGTATATTTATGCGACTTTTTTAATTTCGAAATTAATTATGAAAACCGAAATCAAAGTATTTTAAACACCACTATTAAAAAAGCACCGCGCCACTCGAAATGGCGCCCTTTTTTCGCACCCAAATTATTATCGTATCAAAAAGAAATTTTGTCATGTTTTTGCGGTTTGTTGGCGGGTTGATACAGGGGTAATATCGTCATTTAGATACTAAATTAAAGCTAGGGTTTAGTCGGCCCGATTCAATTTATATTTGGCGTTTGGTTTAGATCTGATTCGTGTGGTATCTGTCGGGTCGCTTCTTTGAAAAAAAAAAAAAAAAAATCTCTGTTTCTCTGACACTCCCTCGCTACTCATTTCTCTCTGTTTTCCCTTTTCAAGATTCAAATATATTTGTTTCCTGATCCGCTCGTCTCTCAATTCGCATCTGATCCTGTTAGCCCTTGCAGACTCTTATCTACTTCTTGCTTACTCCGATCTCTATTTCAAACCCCAGATTCATATCTTCTCGATTGTCACCCGTTCGCGATCTGCTGTTCGATCCAGATATCTGAATCGAAAGTTGGTAAATGCAATACCACAGCGAGGAAGTGAGTGATCTTATTCCCTCTTCTTTCTCTTGTTTCCGGTGATCGGATCAATTACGCTTAACGCTGCTACTTCTTTTGGTGTTTAGATCTTCGATTCAGAAGCCATGGAGAACAACTTCACACCCGAAGAAAGCAGCAGTAGCAGTAATGGAGATATCAGCAACGAGATGAAGAGTTGTGCTATTTGTGGTACTAGCAAAACTCCTCTATGGAGAAGCGGTCCCGCCGGTCCCAAGGTTAGTCTCTTCCCGATCTTCACCAATTTTGTGGGAAATTAGTATTCGAATCCTTATCTTATCGGATCCGATCCGATCTGATCTGATCTCTTTGGTTGCTTGTGTAGTCGCTGTGTAACGCATGCGGGATCAGAAACAGGAAGAAAAGACGAGTCGTGATCGGAAACAGATCAGAAGATAAGAAGAAGAAGAAGAAGAATCACACCAGAAGTCCTAAGCTTGGTGACTCATTGAAACAGAGGTTGATGGAGTTGGGGAGAGAAGTGATGCTGCAGCGATCGACGGCTGAGGATCAACGGCGGGAGAAGCTCGGCGAGGATGAGCAAGCCGCCGTGCTACTCATGGCTCTATCTTATGCTTCTTCTGTTTATGCTTAACGAATTTCTGGATCTCACCGAATTAATGTTGGAATAAGGGATTAATTTTGTAGGATATATATATATATATATATATGTTTAAGATTCTGAGAACAATAGCTAACGAATTAGTGTGTAATTTTTTTTGTACGTTTTGTTTTGTTGAATTAACCTTCTTTTTAATTTTATTTTTGTATCTGGTTTAAATATGTAATCTGGAGAAGAGATGGAAAAGGTCAAGAGAGTCAAGCTGGTTTTCTTCGGTCTTATTTATTTTGTTATACTCTCTTTTTTAATTTCTGTATGTTTTGTCTTTATTGGGACAAGACTGAATGGAGACCGCCCATCTGTCAAGCACATAGATTTATTTTGAAGAAAAAAAAGTTTTACTAAAATGTGTAAGATTCGAATTTGCCGCTTGCTTCTTTTTCCAGAGAAACCTTAAACGGAACCAATTTAAACTTTCTGTCTATTTTCCACTCGCTAATTCAACTTATGGGAACCAAAGACTAAACCATAAATCCACATAGGAGAACTCAAAATATTCTTTAGTTTGATTGCTGATCCAATCATTACAGAATTATATTCGAGTGGGAATTTGAAAGATTAATTATTAACTTGTAAATTAATATTATGAAGTTTTTTTGTAACAAAAACAACAACTTGAACTCAATGTGAAAGTGTTAACTGTGAATAATAAGGGCAGGAACCATATGCAATAAATGAGCAGCATACGGAATGTTGGCCTATAACTATAACCTCGAGACGATTTACCACTACGTCACAGGTATCACGTGATTGGTCAAGGTTTTGACTCTCATTGATCCTATTAGTCTAGTGGACACAGCTCACAAGCCACTAGAGAGAGAGAGAGAGAGAGAGAAGAGAGTATATAGACGTGACCATATCAAATAAAATAATGCATGCATTTGCCATTTGATCATTTAACAGAACTCATATAATCGGTTTTGATATTTGCTATGAAGTATGGAGACAGCGACTCCAACAAGGTATATTGAATTACTGATCTTAGCAGAATTGTTACGCTTATAGCCTAAAATCCTTTAGACTTTAGTTTGGTTTTCATGTCTCTACAAGTCTACAACTTGACAAATCGCTAACTGAACCACCAAACTCTTTTCATTTTTTCGTTTGAAAATAAAAACTCTTTTCATTTTTGTTCTTGTGCTCGAATTTTATGATTTTTCAAATTTTAACTCCAATAAAATCACATTTGTGTCCCACAAGAATAACTCAACATTCTTACTCGTTTTATGCAAAATTGTAGATATTTTACACTATTATACTTCGTTATTCTAATCATGTACTTCAGATAAAATTTATTTACTTCAAAATTCTCATATCACACATTTTTATCTACTGTAATAATGGCTTTGACTGTTGGATAAAAGTATATATTCAACAAATGGGTTAATTTAATAATGGGCTGGCCACATGTGGCCCAACGTTCGTTGAACAGCCTTTTGTTAAATTGATTGAGAGTTGAGACAGACCTCTTTTTTTTGTTTTTGGCTCGAAATTTCTGGTTCAATGTCTGTTTACCGTGGGATAAACGAAAACCAGATTGCCACTATTGGTGAAAACAATGATATCAACTTAACTAGTTAAGGGAACCAACCAAATAATCAAAAAAGTAATTTTCGGTACAATGGTTGCTTATGTGATTTTGGTTATGGCTTCACTGAACCGGCAGAGAGTCTTGACTCTTGATCACATGGGCTGAACCGGAGGTAATGTATAAGGCGTGGAGTGTGCGTGCACGCCATGACATAAAAGTACATAATATTAATTCAAAATGATGAATTGGTTACCGTTGTTTTTCGTTATGCATTGATTGTATTACTACTATCCAAGGCGTGACATGACAAAACACAGACATATAATTTCGGTGGCAAATTCTCTATGTTTTATTCGTAGTCTACATTTTTCTCAAATCTTTGTAAACTTTATCCCTTTCTTCGCTTTTTAATATATATCTTCTTTTCCTCTCGAGATCTTCAGGATCTTCAACTTTCCATGTTATTACAGATAGTATATGATATGTCTTAAGTAAAAGGAATTATAAGTAAAGCTGAGTAGTATGTTAATTTAAATTTAACCCATATAAACTATAAGCACGTCCTTCTGTATAATCATTTTTTCCCCATCAATCAACAAATTTGTCAGAGCCCAGAGGGTAAGGAAAAGCATTAATGGGTGAGAAAAAAGCATACAGTTAAAAAAGCTACAAAGTAGTACTAAAGAGCCAAGCCCCACTTAAAAGGCCGACCAATCTTAATGAGCCTATTCCACTAGATGCAATCGACCGGTTCGGTATATTGATTTGATATCTGTTAGTCAGTTACTCTCTCTTCAATTTATTTCCTTGGGGATGAAAATAAAGATCAAAACCTACCAACTATAAAACTCATCACCATACGAAATTACGAATGCAGTAAAGAACAAAACGTACCAACCTGTGTACCGGACTATACCGAATTTATGTTGGATCGGGCTTGGTGGGACAGGAACAAACCCATTACTCGCACGTGCTAAACCAGCTAATACTTTCACATTTTCTTTAGGAGACGCATCATAACTAGAGTTAAAACTTAAAAAGAAGAGATAAAAAAAGAAGAAGAAGAAGATACGATCACATGGCCAATGAGTAACTCATGGCTTTCAGAGCGATACAATGGTTAAAATGATAATTGACTAATTTGCCAAAGCCATTAACGTGATTGTGATTAAGAGATAAAGAAACATAATTCGTTAATAATCAGGCAATGGAACCGACAAAATAGTGCAAAGTGAAACTAATCGACATTTTATCCACACAAATAAAAACATTTTTTTATTTTTTGTGATAATGTATTTATATTAATCGAAAAGAAAAGAAATACTCCACATTGAGCTTAGATTCATATATCATACTTATAAGATTCTGAACAACGAGTAATTATAAAGTTAATTGAAAAGAAATCTTAAATACACAAATCGTCACCAGAAAGTAAAAATGTAGTAGTGTAGTTAAAAAGTAAAAGAGAGAGGTTTCAGTTCATCGTACTATCGGGACAAAATATCCGATGATTTTCAGTCACCCAAAACAGAGCAAGACCGAGAACAGAACAAAGAGAAGAGAACCCAACAAACGATCCGATCCAGAATCTCCCGGAGGTGGAGTGTGATAGTAAAACGGAAAATAAGGAACGATTGGATTCGGTGGAGGCGTCATCGGGTAATTGCCGTAAGAAGCAGGCGGATAATAGTAATTTTGTCCACCGTCTCCGTTGCCACCGTATGGAGGCGGGTATTTAGCACCACCGGAGCTTGAAGGAGGAGGAGGAGAGGAGTAATAATAAGATCCTCCGCCGCCGGTGCTTGGAGGAGGAGGAGGAGGAGGAGGATATGGGACAGGATTACATGGATTGTCGCAAGAGGCACACATTGTGCAAGAAACAGTTTGGTCCTTTGAAGTCACACAGAGAGACAGTGACAGTAGCAGTAGAAGAAGAGCTGGCAGGTTAAAGAATCTGATTGCTTCCATTGTCAGAAATTTTGTTCTCGACAAATGAGCGAGAGATATTAGTCTACGATTAAGATCAAGTGATAAGGATGAGAGAAGATGAAAGGAAGGGAGAGAGAGAGAGAGAGAGAGGAAGCACGTTCAGTGATTCAGAGGCTCAGACAGAAGTGACCTCTCTTTATTAAGGAATTTCATATTTTTATTATTTATTTATCCTTTGTTGCAAAATAAATAATTATTTTATGCTTTCAAAAGTTACATTGGGTGTATTTATCCATGTGACATTTTCTTACAAATTTTACAATTCTAGGTATATTCCTATACTATTTTTTTCCTTAAACTGTTTTATTTTTATTTTTATTATATCTAGTGTAAACGTGAGGGTTATAGGAGAAGAAATACATACACTTATAAGCATTATGCCACTGTAGAATCAGCACAGTGTTATATATAAAAAAACATTAATTTTTGTGACATTTTCTTACAAATTTTACAGTTTTAACCTTTAGGTATATTCCTATACTATTTTTTTTTTCCTTAAACTGTTTTTTTCTACATCTAGTGTAATCGTGAGTGTTATAGGAGAAATACATACACTTAAGGCCACTATAGAATCAGCACACAGTGTTATATTTTTTTAAAAAAATCTTACTTTGAAAATTAAATCTGTAAACTCTCTTAAGATATAATTCTATTATTATTTTACAATTTGAATAATTACATGCATCTAGCAATAAAACTCATCAACTTGGAGCATAATGAACTTAATAGCGTGACATTGTATCACACGAGCCATTAGGATTTAGTTTTAGGTCCTCGTTAGAATAGATAGTCGATACTTTAGGTATAGCTGGACGAAATTTGGAATGAAGTGAAAAGTCTTGTAATACAATTATGCAAGGTGGTTGCAATAGCCAATAGGCCCAGTGGAGGTCGGCACCTATACGAATGTAAATGGGTTTTAAGTGAACGTATAAAAGTTACATTGATGCAAAAAGATCGGTGTCATTATCTTGCATCCAAGAAAAAGTTTCCCAATGCACAAAAGTGATAAGAGACCAAATTTAATTTTGCTTTCGTTTGTTTCAATTTATTATTTAGAAGATGTAATGTGAATGTGGGTTAAGGTGATTTGAACTTTGAAAATGAAAGAAAGAGAAGATCCAACGAAAAAGCACAAAGGCAAATAAAAGGAGACAAAGCCCTGTAAGTGTTGGTTGCCAAAATATTAATCGGATTCCTCCTTGTTTGATTGATACAGAAGTTGATTATTATTGCCATCACTTTATTCCCTCCCCTCACATGCAGCTTGTTTTTTTATACCTTTTTATAAAACAAATTTTTTTACAAATTTGAGATGACTCATGTCGCTCTCTGAGTTTTTAATTATACTACTACAAGAATAATTCGTAACACGAATCGGCGACTCATAATCATGGTTTATCTGGTAAAGTATATAAAATTAAGTACTAATAAATGCAGCAGTTTGTTTTATAAAATTTATTAGTAATAAATGTGGCAGTTTCTTTTCTTAGACAGGACTTTGTGGTAAATCAAGGCCACACGTGTGAAGCATACATACAACAAAACCCCTTTCTTATGTTCGGTCCAATCCAAACCAAACCGCGTGAACGAACGACTGATATTAAATGGGGCAAAACTATAAATAAGAATAAAATCGGAGGGTATAACAGGTAAAACATATGTTGGCTTTCTTTGTCATCTTGTGTCTTCCGAACTACAAGTTCGGTAACAAGTCTCTCGCTTCCACTCTCTCTCTTCCACTCTCTCTCTCCATCTCCCTTCCGTTTTTCTTCCCCTTCTCTCTCTCCGTCCTTCTAGGGTTTCGTTTTGATCACATTCATTTTTTCCCCTTTCATCTCAATTGTCTCGAATTTTATTCAGTTTTGTAACATTCAGAGGAAAATGGATTCGAGTTCATGGATCAATTGTCCTTCCGTTTTCTCATCATCATCTTCTTCTTCGCGACGATGTCAATCCCGATCAGGTTCGCGCGTCTTTTTGTACCATACGATCTCGTTTTCCTCGTAGGCTCCGTCATGGGATTGATCGGTGAAAGTTTTGGAGCAGATTTGTATATAGGTGGAGGGTACGAGGATCTCGAAGGAGAAGACGATTTGAAGGCAGAGTTTATCTGCCCGTTCTGTGCAGAAGATTTTGACATTGTCGGGCTGTGTTGTCACGTTGATGAAGAGCATCCTGTTGAGGCCAAGAATGGGGTAATCAACGATCATCAACCCTTCTTTAGCGTTAGCAAATCTTTGATGTTTAAGTTGATCAGGTCTTAAGCTTGTTTTTGTCCAAATTATACAAAAATCTGGTTTTTTTTTTCTTAAGAAATTTCGAAGCTTGCTTGGAATTGAAAAATGTCGGTTTCATGTTCTGCCTACCTGTTGTTTCTTCTTATCAGATGAGCAAATTTAGCAGCCTTTTGAATCCAATCTTGGAATATTTCGTTAAAATGAGTATTCGTCAATAGCTGGTAATCGGTAAATTAGTGATCTTTGGTGTCCGGATGCTACTTTTTGAGCTGATTATCTGTCTGCTCTTAAACATGGAGCTGATAGAATGTGTGCCTTTGGCTTTCCAGGTGTGTCCTGTATGCACAAAGAGAGTGGGACTGGATATCGTTGGCCACATTACGACGCAGCATGCGAATTTCTTTAAGATATCCTTTCAAATCTTGATATTTTCTTATATCATGCTTTGTTCTGTCTATAGACTATATAGTACACAGTCATTTGGTAGAACTTAAGAGTGAGTTTTGTTTATTCCTTGATGAGAGGTTTCTACGTGCAGCGAAGGAGAAGGTTGAGGAGAGGTGGATATAGCTCTGCTTATCTCGCCTTGAAAAAAGAACTCCGGGAAGCAAACTTACAGTCTCTTCTTGGTGGATCTTCAAGTTTCACTTGTTCAACCAATATAGATTCTGATCCGTTGCTGTCATCTTTTATGTTTAATTCTCCTTCGGCTAATGAATCTGCAAGCAAATCCGCTACACCTGTTACCCAAGGAACCTCAGCTACAAAAGTCCCGCAAAAGGAATCTCTCAAAAGGTATTTATATCTGTAATTGAATCTTCCGGTCCCAAGAAAGCTAGCATAGGGCTTATTTCTCACTTGGTCTCTGGCTTTAATCTGTGATGCAGAGATATTCGAGAAGCTCCACTTTCAGGAGAAGATCAAGAGAAGGCGGAAAAAAGCGAGTTTGTGCGAGGTTTGTTTTTGTCAACCATGCTTGGAGACGAGTTCTAATATCCGGTAAAAGCCCTATGCTTTGTTGAGGAATCTGAGGTTGAAATTGATAGAATGGTCTCAATGTATGATGCAAAACCTTGCAAGTTAAAAGGAGAGCAGACTTAAATCCATATATTATTGTCATTGTACGTTGGAGCCTTTTTATGCGTATAAACGGAAACAAAGTACTTTCCTTTCGTTGAGGCTGTCATGGATTCATTGAATTAGTCAAACTTGATGGACTCGGAAGTTTCTATTGGTTCAAATCAAAAAGTTAATAAGTTTTGGGAAAAGACAAAAGAAAAGTTGAATATTTGTTTTTGGAGTTTTCTATTTTATTTACTAAATAAAAAGTTGGATTATTTTCGTCTGTAAAAAGCTGAAAATCCCATGAAACTTTTGAAGCAAGACAAGAGATAAGAATATAAAAAAAAAATCAAACTGATCACGAGAAATCTCCTTTTCACTAATTACGGCATCTTGAAAAAACTGCTCAACAAAAATTTCTTTGATTACACATGAATAAAGAAATGAACCTGTACAGATATCACAATATGCGAACTACATGAAAAAACAAAAACGGAATAACAAAAAGCAACATGTATGACCTGAGAGACAGTGTGGTTTATTTTGGGAAAAGAATCTGACCTTTTTTTTTCTAACTTCACAAATATGAATTGAATCCTAGAAAGAATCCCAAGAAAATACTTTCTTGTGTTTTTTTCTTTCTTTGGCAGAGTTTCGGTCTCTTTAGACTGCAGCTTTACCGTAAGCATTATCAACTCTCTTAAGCTCGGGACACGGTTCAGGTATTACCGATTTCGAAGACCCGTAAACGTAGGAACATTGCCAAGAAACAGTTGAAGAAGAAGCAGAGCTCATCGACAATGAGACATTCGATAAAGCCACCGAGCTAAACGGAGACTCTTTGATCCCAAACAGTTTTCCCGCAATGCCGATATCTACTCCATAAATGTTGTTTAGTCTAATGTGAGTCACTAGCGGAAGAGCATTTGCGTCGTATCTATCATCAGGGTGAGATCCAAAGCTACCATTAGCAACAATGGCAGTACCGACTCTCGACATATGGATATTCGAAATATCGATCTCTTTGATGTAACCGCCTCTTCCTTTCGCGGTTCTAAAGGCGATGCCGGTCAATGAGTTGTGTGTATGAGCATTATCGACCACGACGTCGGATATTCCACCGGACATTTCGCTACCAAAGGAAATAGAAGAACCAGAAGCTGCTCGAAGGTAAACGTTTCTGATATGAACATTTTCAGTGGGACGAGAATAAGCAATTCCGTATTCATCCCAACCGCTTTTCAGGGAAATCGCGTCGTACCCCATGTTAATGGTTGAGTTTTGGATGCACACGTTATAAGAAGAATCTGATGAAACATAACAAAAACTTTTTAATATTTTCTTACATATAAAAGGTAGTAATTTTAATTAATAGACAAGAAGCGGTGAATAACTAACCTGGTACAATACCGATTGTGTAAGGAGACTCTGGAGAAGAATGAGCTGATATCGTATGAATATATACATGGCTGCATAAGAACAGTGATTAGAGTCAAAAGTGTTTACCATTTCTAATATCCCAAAAAAATGCGGGTTAGGACTGAGCTATCTCTTACTTACCTAGAGTAAATCGAATGGATTGTGTAAGCTGGAGCATTCAAGAACGTAAGATTCGAGACAATGACATTTTCGGATGAAATAAACTCGACGAGGTGAGGACGGTTATACTTCAAGGAACGAGAAGTAAACCGATCCCACCAAACCAAGCCTTGACCATCTATCGTACCATTGTCACCTAAAATGGAGTAACCATCAAGTGTAAACAACATATTATAAGCCAAGTAAAAATGAGAGAATTTATAAAAGAAAAGCATTGTTGTTACCTGTTACAACCACATCATGTAGCATATGACCGTTTATCAAACTCTTGTATCGCTTCCCCGGCAAATCAGTCCCTCGTCCATATGACGGTAACGGATCAACAACTTCCCAGTGCGATGGATCCTTTTGTAGTAGTAACAAACACACACACACACAAACAAAATTAATCATTAAATGCTACAAAATTTTGTATTTTTTTCTCTACTAATCAAATTATCGAAGTTTTAGTGTATACCTGGGATGCAACTATAACGGCGCCGTTTTCGAGAAAGAGAGTTAGATGGCTGGTGAGGCTGAAACTTCCGGTGAGCCATTTCCCGGGAGGAACATAGAGCTGGGCCCCACCTTTGTCGGCGAAGGACATTAGATAGAAAACGGCGTTCTGAAACGCAAGAGTGTTCAGCGTTTTGCCATCTCCCACAGCTCCAAACTCTGCAATTGAGACACTGTGTGGTCTTGTACTCAATGATCTCCGCCCAAGTTCGTCGCATACTTTTCCGGCGCCGTCAATTTTAGCGTAAACTGAAATCAGACTTGTTATCACGAGCACCAATATTATTGCACCCTGCGACAAAAGCCAAAACAAAACAAAACGGTGTTAATCGAGTTACAATTTTCAGATCCAGTTTTAGAATCGGATCTAGTGAAATGAAGAACACGCAGAAACTCTAGTGAACAGAGGGACTCATTGACGCAACGATGGAGAGTTTAAAATCAACCAAAGCCCAGTAGAAAGGGACAACGCAGAAGTACATATATAATTATGAGACAAACAAAAAGTGAGAACGCACTTACTGACATCTTTATTTGTAACGAAGCTGTCGGATATTGAAAGAGAAAAGTTATAAAGGGAATGAAGAACTTTTCGCGCCAAATGTAAAACCAGGCGCTGAGAAAGAGAAGGAGAGAAGAGAGAAAGGAGAAGAGTTTCTTCGAAACCACACCACACAAAGCAGAGAAGGTTTTTATTTCGAGACAAAACGGTATAATTGACCGAAAAGAAGGAATTTCAATTTACAGAAACATATAAAAATTTAATTTCTTTTAAAGGAAAATAAGGTAGGAAGAAGATTGACGCCGAAATGACAGCCTTATATGCGCATAATAGGTTGATTTTCTTAATACGAAAAAAGAAATAAAAGAAAATGTATAGAGAGGAAAAAATGGACAGTGGGAATGAAAAACAATATACAAGGAAAGAGAGAAGGGCCAAAAAAAAAGTAATCATTAATGTATAATAAATTCTCACTCTTTTTTATAGCAATTAATATCGGGTTTTCATCAAAATAGATCAAGGGAACTGGTAACGTATTATCGCCGACAAATCTTCTCACCATATGATGAATTTTAGATGCATATTCATCTAAAAGATTAAGGAAGTATTACAAATTGATACTTATCTCTATAGGAAAATTATAACATATACAGTATTCCAATTGAGAGAGAAGACGAGAATAAGCAAGAAAAGAACAAGAGAGATAAATGGCTGTTTTAAGCTGTGTCGTGCCAACAGAATTGTAGTTTTGTTTAGACAATGCATGTGTCTCATATTTTTGTTTTGTTTTCATGTTTGCGCTCAATTATGTTGGTTGAATTTTAGCGTTTTTTTTATTTATAATGTTTTTTCCTGAAAATGATTTTTATATACAGCATCACTGTTTCTGACTGTTTTAAGATTTATCACCGCTCGTACATTACTTTTTTTCTTTTTATAATGGTGGCATACACCGATCGATCATACATTACTATTAAATTAGCCAATATAGTTAGTAACTAAAAGTAAACTCGGATAGAATGAAAATATAAATTGATTTGAAAGCATTTGAATTGACTCGAAGAAATGGTTTTTTGAAGGAAGCACTAAATGTGGGGGGAATGAGAAGGAGACGGCGAAGCATGTGGAGTGACAGGGCGGATGCAAATGGAATGGGTCCCACTCCAATCATACGTTAATTTGCCAGCTTGGCACTTTTGTGTGTTTTGGTTGCTGTTTTTGTATCCTCTTTCTAAAATGTTTATCAATCATAGTTAATAAAATTTGAAATCATTCCATTTTCGATGTATATAAACAATCTCAACCCCTAGGTTCGCGAACTACGTTTTGTTTATATAAATGTCAGCATTGTAACTTAATGCCCAAGTATCTTACAATTTCTAATAACAGAAGACTAGCTCGTCTAAGAAAGTGGGCTAAAAGTTATGGACAGTTCAAGTTTTGTGGTTCTGCTGCCACTATTCAACCCATAACGTTACCATAAAGGCCGTAATTTTTTAAGGCTATAGCGAATCTCACATAAAGGCTATAATTTTACGCTATTTGGGCTTCATTTCAGCCCATAACGTAACACTGCTTTTTACTTGAGATACACTTATCACTTTGGTTAGGTTGACATCGTGGAAGCCGCCGTGTTGAGGATTCGAAGGGTTCTAGCTAGAGTTTCTCCGCCATGATCGTATCGGAGGATCTTCTTGCCGTCAGCCAACGCAACCCGAGAACGAAGACCTCATCAGAACCGATCCCATTTGATATAATCGTGGAGATTGTTTCGAGTTTGCCGGCGAAATCCGTAGCGAGGTTTCGCAGCGTATCCAAGCAATGGGCTTCCATCCCCGTCCTCCCCTATTTCTCGGAGCTGTTCATCACAAGACCTTCGGCTCGCCCAAAGCTATTGTTCGCCTGGAACGAATATGGTGAGGTGCGCTTCTTCTCCTCACCTCAGCCTCAGCCTCGAACTCTTACTCCGTTGGCCGCCACTTATCAGATGAAAATTCCGTATGACTTCCCATTCGAAAGATTTAGTCCTATGAGAGGTTTTGTCTTTCTTAGAGATACGCTGGTTTTGAAGGGATAAAAGCACCAGGTCCCGGTGATTTGTAACCCCGGCACGGGACAGTCTTTGACCTTACCTAGAGTGAGGTCGAGGAGGAGGGTTGGTGTGAGGAGCTATTTTGGGTATGATCCGGTTCTGAACCAATTCAAGGTTTTGTCCATGACTTGGGTGGCTTATGGAAATCGAAATATTGTCACTGAGGAGCATCAAGTTCTGACAATTGGATCCGGTCGAGAAGCGTTGTGGAAAAAGCTCGAATGCACCATACCCCATTCTCATTATGAGTATAACCACGTATGCATCAACGGTGTTGTGTATTATCCAGCGTTCAATACAGCAACAAGCGCGTACATAATCGTTTGCTTTGATGTTAGGTCGGAGAAGTTCAGATTTTGTAACGACACGGATGGTTACTTTCAATCATATCGTTGTGCACCTCTGATAAACTATAATGGCAAATTAGGCTCGTTTTCGTCGTCTCGAAGCTTCAGTATCGATGGAAGCTTCCGTATGGATGGAAGCTGTACAAGTATTACGTTGCGGGTTCTTGAAGATGCCGAAAAGCATGAATGGTCTGAGCATATATACGTATTGCCTGATATATGGAATAAACTTATTGGAGGCACGACAGTGAGCTTTGCTGGAGTTACCCGGGCAATTGAAATCGTATGTTTGAATGAGAAGGAGACGGTGAAGCATGTGGAGTGACAAGGCAGAGGCAAATCGTATGGGTCCCACTCCAATCATTCTTAATTTGCCAGCCTGGCATTTTTTTTTATGTTTTGGTTGCTCTTTGTATCCTCCTAATATTTTGTTTTCGATAAAATTGATCCAATTTCGTTGTAAAACCTTATCTTCGCGAACTACGTTTTGTTAATATAAACGTCAGCACTCAGCATTGTGAATTAATGGCCGAAGATTATAAAGTTCTAACAACAGTACTAGAGGCTAGCGGGCGGCTAATGTAAGAAAGGGCTCGCATGTATCCAGCTTTCAGTTAAAACTTACAGGCCTAAATTTAGGCTAAATGGGCTTCCATACAGCCCATTACGTCATACACTGGTCTGACTTGAATACATGCTTATCTTCTCGGCAAAGCCGCCGTAATCAGCGGACTCGAAGGGGTTTTGACCAGAGTTTCTCCGCCATGAACGTCTGTGAGGATCTTCTCGCCGTCACCCAACGCAACCCGAGAACGAAGACCTCGTCAGAACCGATCCCATTTGATATAATCGTAGAGATATTTTTGAGACTGCCGGCTAAATCCGTAGCGAGATTTCGCTGCGTATCCAAGCAGTGGGCTTCCATCCCCGTCCTCCCCTATTTCTCGGAGCTGTTCTTCACCAGATCTTCTGCTCGCCCAAAGCTATTGTTCGCCTGGCACGTAGATGGCCAGGTGCTCTTCTTCTCCTCACCCCAGCCTCGAATTCTTGGTGAGGACTCGCCGTCTCCTTTAGCCGCCGATTACCTGATGAAAATCCCGTGTGATGACTTGTCATTGAAAAGATTTACTCTCATCAGAGGCTTCGTATTTCTTCGAGAGCGGCGGATTCTAAATGGGAAATCTCACCAGGTCCCGGTGTTTTGCAACCCCGGCACGGGACAGTATTTGGCCTTACCCAAAGTAAGTTCGAGGAGGAGGGTCGGTGTGAGGAGCTTTTTTGGGTATGATCCGGTCGAGAACCAGTACAAGGTTCTGTCCATGACCTGGGTGATCTATGGAAGCCAATGGAGGGCCTCCGAGGAGCATCAGGTTCTGACATTTGGACCCGGTCGAGAACCGTCGTGGAAAAAGATCGAATGCAGCATACCCCACTCTCTTCTTTTTGAGTATGACCACATTTGCATCGACGGTGTTGTGTATTATCGAGGGTTCAATACGTCATCAATGGTTTTCCTCATCATTTGCTTTGATGTTAGGTCGGAGAAGTTCAGTTTTGTTAGAGACACGGATCCTTACACTCAAATATATCGCTGTGCGCCTCTGATCAACTATAATGGTAAATTAGGTTCATTTTCGTCTCAGGGCTTCCGTTTGATTGTCGATGGGAGCTGTACAAGTATTACGTTGCGGGTTCTTGACGATGCTGAAAAGAATGAATGGTCTGAGCGTATATACGAATTGCCTGATATCTGGAAGAATGTTGTTGGAGGCACGAGTTTAAGCTTTGTTGGAGTTACTCGGACAAATGAAATGGTCTTCGCCCCTAGATCTTCTCAATATGTGCCTTTCTACGTATTCTTCTACAATACAGAGAGAGAGACAGTCACAAGAGTTGAAATCCAAGGAATGGAAGCGTGTATAGGTTGCGTTTACACTTTTATGGATCATGTAGAGGATGTGTCACTCATGGACTTGTTTTAGAATCATGCTTTTATAACTTTGAGGATCTTTGTAACAGAGCTAGTTTGCGATTATCGTACTGGATGACTAATCTTTAGTTTTGTTAATTGTTATACTCGATTCCCCTGTTTACCCTTTACAGTGAGCAATGGCCAAGTTTCTCACTTTGTAAATGGTTATCTTGATAGCTGAAACAAGTAATCCACTTTGTTAATCGTATCTTCATGACTTGAACCAAACCGATCAATCTTGATACCTCTGGTTCGGTTTCCTTATGCGCTGGTTTAGTTGGTGCTCAATTGCTGCTTCACCATTTCGTCTGAAAGACATTAATGAGCCTACATGCTTCGAAGACAAACAACATAAGTAAAGCTCTACAGTTGAATAATTGAACCGGGAATTGAAACGGAATTCTCAAGAAACTTATTTGAACCCGCCAAACCGGTTATGGGATCATAGTACTGTTGTAATGGGGACAATCGGACAATGAATGAGATAACACGCGGATGCTCTTATTAAGCGAACGCTTCATATCCACACACATTTCAATAAACTTCTAATAACAGAAGACCACATGCTCCTCTAAGAAAGTGGGTCTCATGTGACATTTTTTTGTTCGCAATTAAGGAGGTGTTATTGGTTCTTGTATTTTAATGGATTTGAGACTCCAAACCAAATTTAATATTATTGGTTCTTGTATTTTAATGGATTTGAGACTCCAAACCAAATTTAGTGTTATTGGTTCTTGTATTTTAAAATCTATATTGAAATACAGTGTTATTGGTTTTATGATTTTAAAATTCATAATGAAATACAATATTATTGGTTCTATCATTTTAAAATCTAAATATTATAAGGATTTGAGTTTTAATTGAATTTGAATGGATTTGGAAAAATTTTCATAACTAAAATACAAATACCCAAATACAAAGTCTAACCTTGGTATTTGAGTGAATTTGGTTTTATTCCATTTTGCTGATTTTGAAATCAATAAATTTATCAAATCCAAAAAAGATTTATAAATCCACCAAAATACAAAAACCAATAATTCTCACCAAATTTATGGACAAATCGAGTTTTGTGGTTCTGTCACTAAGGAAACACTAGCAACCCCCAACAACAAAAAATAAAAATAATTATTATTGTAAGAAAGATAAATCATTTCTGCAATTATTTAACCCAAAAACAAACATCAACTGTAAATGAACCTCACCATTAAAGGCCCTAATTTTAGGCCAATTGGGCTTCATTTTAGCCCATAACGCCACAATGCTTTCTTTTACTTGAGATACACTTATTCCTCACTTTGGTTAGGTTGCAATCGTGGAAGCCGCCGTGATGAGGACTCGAGAGTTTTGACTACAGTTTCTCCGCCATGACCGTATCGGAGGATCTTATTGCCGTCTCCCAAGGCAACACGAGAACGAAGACCTCAAATACAGTATCAAAGGCGTTTATAATCGTTTGCTTTGATGTTAGGTTGGAGAAGTTTAGATTTGTTAAAGACACGGATACTTACACTGAAACATATCGTGTTGCACTTATGATCAACTATAATGGTAAGTTAGCTTCTCTTTCGTCTCCAAGCTACTATTTCAATGGAAGCTGTACAAGTATTACGTTGCGGGTTCTTGAAGATGCCGAAAAGCATGAATGGTCTGAACATATATACGTATTACCTGATATATGGAAGAATGTTGTTGGAGACACGAATTTAAGCTTCGTTGGAGTTACACGGAAAAATGAAATCGTCTTGGCCCCACGCTATCAGTACGTGCCTTTCTAC
This sequence comes from Thlaspi arvense, assembly GCA_911865555.2. Classification (NCBI taxonomy): domain Eukaryota; kingdom Viridiplantae; phylum Streptophyta; class Magnoliopsida; order Brassicales; family Brassicaceae; genus Thlaspi; species Thlaspi arvense. The sequence goes on along the minus strand of OU466859.2, from coordinate 55,351,084 downwards.
GTTTTCTACTACAATGCCGAGAAAAACACAGTCACAAGAGTTCAAATCCAAGGAATGGAAGCGTGTAAAGGTTTAGTTTACACCTTTATGGACCATGTTGAGGATGTCACACGTATTTGAGTGTTTTAATCATATGATGCATTTTTATTATGACTTTGAGGATTTTTGTAACAGAGCTACTTCTCATCTATTAATATGGTGATTTTACTGCTCTTCTTGTCTTATTGGATGACTATTTTTCACTTTTATTATATCCATTAATCCCTTGTTGACTCTTTACAGTGAGCAATGGCAAAGTTTTTTGCTTTGTAAATTGCTATCTTCACAAGTAAAAGCCACTTTTTGGATGTTCGTATCTTCATGAGTTATATGTGTCACTCATGAACCATTGGTGAAAACAATACTTGATGATTGAAGCTACTAAATACCGATGAATATGCATGCTACTACAGATAGGGTCGAGTCTGATACATCAACCATCTGCTTAATATCCTTAGTAGAGTCCACAATCACTACACTACACGAAACGAACCTTGGTTCGGTGAATTGAACGATAGTTACATTTCTTACTTATTTGAACTAAAAAGAAAAACGAAATAAATGTTATTAAAATATGAAAAGCTAAAACATGAGTGAACACAAGTGGATCTGCTTCTCATGAACACCCTCCAATCCGACAAGTTGTTGTCCAACACCCGATTTCTCACATGTGGATCATCCCATAAGCTGTAATCCGAAGGAGAAAACCGGCGACTCCTTATTAAACCGTTTTGGTTAGGTATTTTGAATACTGGGGCTTCCTCGGTTAGGTTTCCCATGAATCTTGAAGTGTTGTTGGTCTTTAGACATCTCTCAATCACCGTATTCTCTTCTCTATTAGAACAAGGGTATAAACAATCTCAATCCCTCGATTCGCCAACTACGTTTTGTTTATATATAAACCTCAGCGTTGTAGTTCAATTCCCAAATATTATAGAACTTCTAATTAACAAAAGAAGAGTAGAGAGGGTTGCATGGCATTATTAAAGGCCCTAGTTTTAGATTAATTGGGCTTCATTTCAGCCCATAACGTCACACTCTGCTTTTTACTTGAGATACACTTATTTTTGGGGATTAATCTGAAATGCCCCTCCGTACACCAAATAAATCCAATATGCCCTCGTTATAAGATTTTTGATTTTTATTTAAAACCAAAATGCGTGAAATGACGATGGAGGGTATCCGAAATCCTCTAAATTACGGACAATAACCAAATAATATCTATTGGATTTTGGCCCAACATAAATCAAAATCGGCCCAAACCTAAATCTAAATCTAGCCCAAACCCAAACCAAAAACAACTTTCCCTTCCCTGATTTTTCGATCAAACTGCCTCCTTTCCAACCTTCATCTTATCCGATTCAGAAACCGCTAACTCTCATTTTCATATTCTCTGATAAACCACTAATTTCCACCAATTTTTACTTATCAATCTCATGGCGCGTACGAAATGGCTTCGGAGAAGAACACCGTCTTCGCCGGATCATACATCATCGCCGCCGCCACCGTCAAGTTCAAATCCTCCGGCGGAGAAGCAAACAGAGGCGGAGAAGCCTCCTGCAGCACCGCGAGGAAAAGAGAAGAAGCCGAAGAAGAAATCGAAATCAACAGAAGAAACTTCTAGTGCTCCGCCTCCGCCGGGTCCGGTGACCGAAGGAGAAGAAGAAAATCCCCTGCCGTCGAGTTCAAATCCGCCGGCGAAGAAGAAAAGAAAGAGAGAGAAGCGTCTGGAGGCACCGCGAGGAAAAGAGAAGAAGTCGCGGAAGTCAAAGTCCAATGCTCCGCCTCCGGCGGCTCCGGCGACTGAACCAGCAGAAGAAAGTCTGCCTCCGGTGGTGCAACCGGCAACCGGCCCGCCTTCGATTTCAGAACCGGCAATCGGTTCATTGTCGCAACCACCACCACCATCGGTAAACCCTAATTTGTTGTATAATTGGGTCTAACTAGTCCGACTGGTATGAGTAGTTCAACTAGTTCAACTAGTATAATTGGATTGAATGAAATGTCGAGTCTGAGTAGTAGGAGTAGGTCAACTAGTCGTACTAGATTGTAGTCATAATAATCGTACTAGTCGTACTAGTTTGACAGTAGTTGGCCTAGTAATCGTACTAGTCGTACTAGTTTGACAGTAGTTGGCCTGGTAATCGTACTAGTCGTACTAAATCGGTTTTCTTATTTTTGCAGCATGACGATGATGATGTGGAAGAACCAATGCGGCCTCTCGGAAATTTCTTCAATCCCATCGAATACCAAAAGGGATGTAAGCTAAGTACCAAATGCTTGCAACACAAATTTAAGGAGGAAGTATTTCCAACTTTGGAAGAGGATGAGAAGAGTTGGTTTCTGAACCACCCGCAGTTCAAGCACCTGTTTCACATGAAGACTTATGCAACAAGAAAGGTGATGGGGCTGTGGATGTTGCTTCTACGCACGGTACAAACGGAGAAGGGTAGACAGGCTTGGTTTGTGGTAAATGGAGTGCCCATTAGATACTCCATCAGAGAGCATGCTCTCCTCTCGGGACTGTACTGCCACGAGTATCCAGCGAATTACCCGAAGTTAGGTGGCGAGAGGTTTGCTAGGAACCATTTTAAAGACGAAAAAATTACTGCTGAAGTTGTGCTAAAAGCACTTCAAGGGATGAGGTATAGTGACACTAGGAATCGGCTAAGGATGGCTGTCCTGTACTTCTTGGCGACAGTGATAAGAGGGAGATCAAAGCATGGAGTAGCCATAGAGCCTTTTATTCTGAGGATGGTTGATAATCTCGAGCTGTGTGAGACATTCCCGTGGGGACGGTTTACTTTCGAGGATAACATCAAGGAGATTTTTCATATGACGAACCATTTCAAAGGATCGATCCCAGAGAAAGCGAGTTGGACGTTTCCTGGGTTCCTCAACCCTTTGGAAGTAAGTCGTATTTCCTACTGTTTTAATTAGTCTGAATAGTACAACTCGTCCGACTGTTTTAATTAAATATGCAGATTTTTCGTATTAATAGTACAACTACTCTAACTGGTCTAATTATATGTGCAGATTTTGGCGTTTGAATGTATTCCAACCCTGAAGACACAATTTCGGGTGAAAGCAACAAATGCAGATGATGATTGTCCAAGAATATGCAAATGGGAGTTCACGCAGACTGGCACAACTGGATATTCGCTGGGTTCAATAAATGAGCATCTTGGAGATACAAAGGTATTTTACTTTTTGTTATTGGAGTCGTACTAGTTTGACAATAGTTGGTCTAATATTCGTACTAGTCGTACTAGTTTGACAGTAGTTTGACAGTAATTGGTCTAATATTCGTACTAGTCGTACTAGTTTGACAATAGTTTGACAGTAGTTGGTCTAATATTCGTACTAGTCGTACTATTTTGACAGTAGTTTGACAGTAGTTGGTCTAATATTCGTACTAGTCGTACTAGTTTGACAGTAGTTTGACGGTAGTTGGTCTAATATTCGTACTAGTCGTACTAATCGGTTTAATTTTTTTTCCGTTATACTTCAGGACATTACTAGTATTTTGACTGCTGAGGGTGAGGAAGTAGATCTCATAGAGAGGGCCATGGAAGAGACACAGTGGCAGGACTTTGAACTGAAGGATGATTCAGATGTAGCTGACCCTATTGTTGATGGGTGGAACAAGTTTATAGTCCGCCAACAAGGGAAGATACAGTGGGAGGATGTCTTCATGGCCGATGTTCAATCCCGAGTTGTCGAAAAAGAAAATGTCCAAGAAGAAGATGTCCAAAACGAAGGTGCGGCAATAGGTGAGCCAGCTGAAGAAGAACCTGCAGTTGTGATTGAGCCAATATCCGAGCAATTGAAAAGGATGATGAAATTAATGGAAGAAGGGTTCAAAGAAATTAATGACAAGATTCAAGGTTTGGATACAAGGTTGGTAGCTGTGGAGAGCTTCGTGGAAGAGCAAAGAAATCCTCCAGATTTTCAGTATGGTGGAAATGATGATTTCGGTAAGAAACAATTTTTGAGAATTTTTTTTTGTTTTGAATATTGAAGTTTATTTGACTCTTTTTTTTATGTCACAGGGGAAAACGGCTGAAGAGGAGATGACGGAGGCTGCTGCGGCTGTAGAGAGGGAGATGGCGGAGAGAGCCGCGGCTGAAGAGAAGGAGAAAGAGAAGGCGGAGAAGGAGGCTGCAGAGAAGGAGGCTGCAGAGAAGGAGGCTGCGGAGAAGGAGGCTGCGGAGAAGGAGGCTGCTGCGGCTGTAGAGAGGGAGAAGGCGGAGAGAGCCGCAGCTGAAGAGAAGGAGGCTGCGGAGAAGGCTGAGGCGGAGGCTGCGGCGGCTGTAGAGAGAGAGAAGGTTGAGGCTGCGGAGAAGGCTGAGGTTGAGGCTGCGGCAGCTTCGGAGATGATGGAGGCTGCGAAGACCGTGGAGACTGTGGCGGCTGAGGCTAGTGCAGCTGCGGAGATAGTGTTAGCTGCTGTGGATAAGGCTATGGAAAAGGCTCTAGCTGGTAAGTGCCGATATAATGAGTTTCATCGATTTTTGTTGATATAATGAGTTTCATCGATTTTTGTTTGTTTTTGTTAGGTGGAGATACAGTCCAAACTCCTAGGAAGGTGAAGATCAAGAAACGACCTAGTCTTCAAGCCCAAGCAGCAAAAAAATTAATTAAGAAGAGTAAGACTCCCAAGCGAAAAAAGAAGGTTACTCGTTCACGGTTGTTGAAGGATTGTTATTAAGTAACTTAGGCCTTTGAACTTCTGTTGTGTCATTATCTGCTATGTTAGAATTTATCTTTGTGTTTTTCAGGATTTAGACATATATATTTTATGCAAGTCTTTTTTTATGTGTTGAATTAAAAGGTACGACTAGCAGAACTAGACCAACTAGAAAAACGTGTGGCAGCAAAAAAAAACGTGTGCATGCAAAAAAAACATGTTTAAAATGAAGTTAAAAATGGATAAAATATGAAGTCACGTGCGCCGTCAAAAGAGGAAAAATGGATAAAATATCTTTGCCAGTTTGCGCCGTCAAAAAAAAAAAAATTGAACCCAGTTTTTTTATAACATAGTTGTACCCAGTTTTGAGTTGTACCCTAAAGACATAAAATTGTAAAATTTTGTAATCAGTAGTATCATACCTAAATTAAACATTTTTAGCTGTACTTGTAAAATTTTGTAAATAAACTAATATTCTAATGCTATAACTAGTATAAAATAACAAACTTTCATGGTTTTCATGTTTGTGTGGTTAAGATTTATAAAGTAACCTTAAAAGTATAAGGTAGATTGTGTAGAGAACACATTTTCATGGATCAAACATTTTCGTGGATCAAATTTATTTAACTATAAAATGTTCAAATATGTTTGCAAATGTTCTATGGCCTATTTTATATGGAAAAATGTTTACAAATACATTTACAACTTGTGTTATTGACATTATTGTAGAAAGCATAGTCGTACCAGTCTTCTCAGTTGGACTTTAGTACAACTAAAATGTAGTTGAACTAGTTGTACTTGAAACGAGTGGTACTAGTCACACCAGTCGTACCAGACATATTAGACGCGGAATATAGAGTTGTACTAGTGGTGCCTAGTCATACCTGATAGAAATAACATGGATACAAGTCTCGGTCATACAAAGTTGCACACATAGTTCAAATAATTTAAAACAAAGACATAAATTACTCTTCACTTCCTTCAATCCCAAACCATTGAGCCCAGCGTCCACCTCTCCCTCTTCCTCTACCTCTTCTTCCTCTTCCTCTTCCACGATGTTCTGCAGCTGATGGGAATCTTTTCTGTTGCGGTTTTCCTTTCTTTACTTCATATTTCGGAGGTAAGACTTCTTGTGCTTGTATCTCTTCAGGTACAACCCATTCAGACATATGAGGAACTGGATAGATTGTCCTGGAGTATGCCAATGCCCATAGCTCTACCAAATAATATTTAGAGCAAAACTCTTGTAGATGAAGTTCCCTATCTCTGCTCATATGGATGGCAGCAGCAATTGCATGCACACATGGGTATCTATCTATATCAAAATACTTGCAAGAACAAGTTTTTCTAGTCATATCAACCAAATAATTCTTCCCATCAAGCCCAATCACATTGTATTCATGGAGATAGCTGTTTAACTCTTGCACCATGAGTTTCTTTGCATCCACACATCTCAGATCCATTTCGTTTCCACGGAAGGCACAAGCTTCTGTGACAGTGGGACTTCAGCGGCACTCTGCCTATGGGTGTTCCACCATTCAGCCAATTTGGCAATAATTACATCAATCATTGGCAACAGCGAGTACTTTCTTGCGTTTACAAAAACACCATTGATAGATTCTACACTATTGGTGGTATCTATGTTGTACCTTTCTCCTGGAAAATAGCATTTTGCCCATTTTTTCTCATCAACACTTTTGTCTAGATACTCGGCAGCAGATGGATATTTCATCCTAAAAGCACTATAGAGTTTTCCGAACTCAACTTCTGTATAAGCTTTAGCGCACTCGATGAACTTCTTCGCACATGCATCTCTGTGGGTGGCAACGTGTCCTTTCACATTCTGTGACAAATGCCTTACACAATACCCGTGTTGAGACAGAGGGAACACTTCCCTTATTGACTTGATCAAGCTTGGATTCCTATCTGAAATAAACACCATTCCAGGGACATCTGGTGTTACTGACTTCAACTGATTCAGAAACCACGTCCAACTTGCATCTTTCCCACCATCAACTACACCAAAAGCAATGGGATAATGATGATAATCAGGATCCTGAGCTGAAGCGACGATTAGAACTCCACCATATACGTTCTTCAGGTGGGTTCCATCTATAATGATGACTTTCCTCATCGATAGAAACCCTTCTATGCAAGCTTCCAATGCAAAGAATAGGTATTTAAACGTTTTCTGCTCATCTAATTCCACACAAGTCCGTGTACCCGGATTCACTTTCTCTAGCATGTACAAATAAGAATATAGCCACCGATAACTCTCCTCAGAACTTCCCCGCACCTCATTAGCAGCTTTGTTTTTTCCTCTCAGCGCTGTCGAGTATGATACTTTCACGCCAAGCCTGCCTTGAACCATATTGATCAGCGTTTTTGGATCTGGTGTGTCGAATCGACCTGGATAGTCTTCAGCCAAAACAGTTGCAACTAAGTGTGGTGTGCCTTTCCTTTTTTGTTTGATTGTACTTGTAGTAACCCGAGAGCATGTGTGCACCTTGTTGTAAGTGACAATAGTGAAACTATTTGAGTTCATCCGCACAGAAGCTCTTAAACCCCACTTGCATCCCACTTTTGCTCCCAAACATTTTACCACGAAACGTGTGGGATCAGACTTTTTCGTTTCATACTCAAAACCATTCTCATATGCACCTTTCTGCAGGAGAGCTTGCAGTCCCTGCCTAGTGTCAAATTCTTGACCTTTATATATATCTAAACCATCTTCCCATCCATGACTTACTTGCGAGTTTCCATCAGAATGTCTGACTTCTGTATCATCATCATACACGAGCTCATATCTTTGTAGAGGATCTGTATCATTTTCTTGCATCTCATTGTCTGGCATTTCATTGTCTTGCATTTCACTGTCCAGTATTTCTAAACCATCTCTAGCGGTAGAAAACATCTCATCATTACTTAGACCTACATCAACGTCAACTCCATGATCCTCTCTTGAAACATGCACGCTTCCATGACTTTGATCAACATCCTTGATGAACTCCACATGTAGAACACTTCTACATTGATCCTTACTCATTTGTAGTAGATAACCAAAAACATTTTCGTCATTCCAAATATATGATGGTTTCTTCGTGTTCAAGACCATTGGATAGTAACTAATTTTCAGCTGAGATGTAGCTGCATCTATCAAAACCTTTCTGAAAATTCCCTCCACTAATCCAAGATAAGTGACATCCTCCAAAGATTTCCTCATCACTAAAGTGTGAATCTCATCTTCTACAGAATTCCAAATAACTTTATCACCATCTTTTGAATAGAACCCCCCATAATCAAAACATATGACTGTGCAACCACTGCTACTCATTTCCCCTGAAAAGAACAAAACAATCGTAAGGTAATCTTATCATAGTTGTACCAGTTTTACTAGTCGTACTTAAGATGTCCAGTTACGCTAGTTATACCAGTAGTACCCAGAAAGTTTGGTTCATCCTAGTCGTACTAATTCACTTAATATGTCCAGTTGTGCTAGTTGTACCCAGTAGTACCCAGAAATTTGGTTCATCATACGAATCATCACTAGTTTTTACGATTCATTGCTCAGTTAACCAAGATATCATATTTAATTAACAATATCAGTTTCTAATAGTCTTATCCAACTAGCTCAGCAGCTCCAATGAGCAAAAAAAAAATCAAAATTTTTTTTACTATGAAATTCTCTAATTGAGAAGAAATTATGTATTATTTGCTCTGCCTATGACATAAACTTAGATAATTCAATCAAGAAATCGAAAATAGTATAAGAAACAGCAACAACTAACCTTCAATTTCACACCTCTGATTTTGTCAATGGTGGAAACATGAGAGGAAGAAGACGACGATGAAAGGGGACGTGCAAAAATTTTGGTGGTTGGTTTGGTTGGTTTAGACAATTAATTTTAGATTGGTTTGAATTAAATTTCTTACCAAACCAACCACCCGAATTTCTTTTATTTTTTATCATTTTTTTCGATTTTTTTTTATTTATTTATTAAAGGCAACATAGTCAATTCAGTGAAGAGAGGGGTGAGATTAGAGAAGGCGCAGTGAGATTTTGGGGAGTGTACGGCAGGGCATTCCAGATTAATGTCCCTTATTTTTCACTTTGGTTAGGTTGAAATCGTGGAAGCCGCCGTGATGAGGACTCGAAGGTTCTAGCTAGAGTTTCTCCGCCATGATCGTATCGGAGGACCTTCTTGCCGTCACCCAACGCAACCCGAGAACGAAGACCTCATCAGAACCGATCCCATTTGATATAATCGTGGAGATATATTCGAGGCTGCCGGCAAAATCTGTAGCGAGGTTTCGCAGCGTATCCAAGCAATGGGCTTCCGTCCCCGTCCTCCCCTATTTCTCGGAGTTATTCTTCACCAGATCTTCTGCTCGCCCAAAGCTATTGTTCGCCTGGAACGAATATGGTCAGGCGCTCTTCTTCTCCTCACCTCAGCCTCAGCCTCAAACTCCTACTCCGTTAGCCGCCACTTATCAGATGAAAATTCCGTATGACTTCCCATTCGAAAGATTTAGTCCTATGAGAGGTTTGGTTTTTCTTAGAGACACGCTGGTTTTGAAGGGACAAAAGCACCAGGTCCCGGTGATTTGTAACCCCGGCACGGGACAGTCTTTGACCTTACCTAGAGTGAAGTCGAGGAGGAGGGTTGGTGTTAGGAGCTATTTTGGATATGATCCAATCGAGAATCAATTCAAGGTTTTGTCCATGACCTGGGTGGCTTCATTCGGTTATGGAACTCCATCTGAGGAGCATCAAGTTCTGACAATTGGATCCGGTCGTCAACCCTCGTGGAAAAGGATCGAATGCACCATACCCCATTCTCTTCATTCTATATATAATCACGTATACATCAACGGTGTTGTGTATTATCGAGCGTTGAGTACGTCGTCATTAGAAGCTTCCATAATCATTTCCTTTGATATTAGGTCGGAGAAGTTCAGACTAGTTAAAGAGACGGATGCTTACACAACATATCGTTGTGCATCTCTGATAAACTATAATGGCAAATTAGGGTCGCTTTCGTCGTCTCGAAGCTTCAGTATCGATGGAAGCTTCCGTATGGATGGAAGCTGTACAAGTATTAAGTTGCGGGTTCTCGAAGATGCCGAAAAGCATGAATGGTCTGAGCGTATATACGTATTGCCTGATTTCTTGAAGAATGCTATTGTAGGCACAACTGTAAGCTTCGCTGGAGTTACTCGGACAAATGAAATCGTCTTGGCCCCATGCTCTCCTCAATATGGGACTTTCTACGTTTTATACTACAATACGGAGAGAAACACAGTCACAAGAGTTGAAATCCAAGGAATGGAAGCGTGTAAGGGTCGCGTTTGCGCTTTTCTGGACCATGTAGGGGATATGTCACGCATGGACGTGTTTTAGACTCATGCTTTTATAACTTTGAGGATTTTTGTAACAGCGCTACTTAATTTGCGATAACTAATTTTTACTGCTATTCCTTATCATATTGGATGACTACTGCTTAGTTTTGTTAATTTGTTACATCTCATTCCCTTGTTTACTCTTTACAGTGAGCCACGTTGTTAATGGTATCTTCATGAGTTGTATGTCACTCATGGACAGGTCACAGGTAAAGCACCACACTTAATTGTTTTGACATTGAAGGAACCACCAAAATTTGAAGTAGTTTTTTTTGGGGTCGGAAACTGTTTTGTATACACTGACGTTTAAGTTTTTGATTAATTGTAACTAACCGATTTCAATAGTGAAATAATTCATTGATGCTACTAAATTCAATAGTTTATGTTTCTTTCTTATTTGAACGAAAAAGGAAAACGTTTCACAAAATACAGGATTTGTAATTGTAATCGAACTACGCTTTGTTTATATAAAATGTCACTGTTGTAATTTTAATGCGAAAGATTATAAAATTGCTAACAACATGTATATAATAAGATATCTGCTAAAACTTACAGGCCCTAACTTTAGGCTAAATGGGCTTCATTTTAGCCCATCACGTCACACACTGGTTTGACTTGAGCTACACACTTATCTTCTCGCCGAAGTCGCCGTACTCTAGGGTTTTTGACTAGAGTTTCCCCGCCATGAACGTCTCGGAGGATCATCTCGCCGTGATCCAACGCAACACGAGAACGAAGACCTCGTCAGAACCGATCCCGTTTGATATAATCGTGGAGATATTATTGAGACTACCGGCGAAATCCGTGGCTAGGTTTCGCAGTGTATCCAAGCAATGGGCCTCCATTCCCATCCTCCCCTATTTCGCGGAACTGTTCTTCACCAGATCTTCTGCTCACCCGAAGCTTTTGTTCGCCTGTAACAGAGGTGGTTATGTGCTCTTCTCCTCCTCACCTCAGCCTCGAATTCTTGGTGAGGACTCGTCGTCTCTTTTAGCCGCCAAATACCAGATGAAAATCCCGTATGACTCCTCATGCGAACAATTTACTCCCATCAGATTCAGAGGCTTGGTATTTCTTAGAGACGAGCAGATTATAAACGGGGGTAAGAAGCACCAGGTCCCGGTGTTTTGTAACCCTGGCACGGGACAGTACTTGACCTTGCCCAAAGTGAATACGAGGAGGAGGCTTGGTGTGATGAGCTTTTTTGGGTATGATCCGGTCGAGAACCAATACAAGGTCTTGTCCATGACACGGGTGGGTAGCAAAAGGCTTTATCATGTCTCTGAGGAGCATCAGGTTTTGACATTTGGATCCGGTCGAGAACCGTCATGGAAGAAGATCGGATGCAGCATACCACATTCTCCTCAGGCTAGATATAGCCACCTATGCATCAACGGTGTTCTGTATTATCGAGCGTATAATACGTCGTCAATGAATTCCATAATCATTTGCTTTGATGTTAGGTCGGAGAAGTTCAGTTCTGTTAGCGACCCCGGTGCTCACACTGGATCATCTTATCGTCGACCTCTCGTAGACTATAATGGTAAATTAAGTATACTTTCGTATCAATGCTCACATTTCTATATGGATGGAGACTGTACAAGTATCATGTTGCGGGTTCTTGAAGATGCCGAAGACGATGAATGGTCTGAGCATATATACGTATTGCCTGATATATGGAAGAAGGTTGTCGGAGCCACGACTTTAAGATTAGTTGGAGTTACTCGGACAAATGAAATCGTCTTGTCCTCATGCGATCTGGGATATGGACCTTTCTACGTTTTCTACTAGAATACGGAGAGAAACACAGTCACAAGATTTCAAATCAAAGGACTGGAGGAAGGGTGTTGGGGTAATGTTTACACCTTTATGGACCATGTAGAGGATGTCTCAGTCATGGATGTGTTTTGATCATTCCTTTTTATTTAGCTTTCAGGATTTTTTTTGACAGAGCTAGTTTGGCCCTGGGTTCTCATCAATTAATATGGGATTCTATTCCTTCCTGTCCTTGTTTTTTATATTGGATGACTACTTTTTAAGTTTTATTACTTCCCATCCCCTTGTTTACCCTTTACAGTGACCAATGGTTAAGTTTTTTTGCTTATTTGACCTAAAATGAAACACGAGAATGAGAAAGTAAAAAAACAAGAGTATAAAGAATCTCAATCCCTAGATTCGCGAACTACGTTTTGTTTATATATAAACCTCAGCGTTGTAATTCAATTTCCAAATATTATAAAATTTCTAACAACAGAGTAGAGACTGTTAAAATATAAACTAGAAAAAAGAAAACACAGAAGAGTAGAGAGGGTGGATTAATGTCGAGGCTAGATTAATTGGGCTTCATATCAGCCCATGACATCACACACTGCTTTCCAGTTAAAACTTAGAGGCCCTAGTTTTAGATTACTTGAGATACACTTTATGCTCACTTTGCTTAGGTTGAAATTGTGGAAGCCGCCGTGATGAGGACTACTCGAAGGTTTTAACCAGCGAATCCGCCATGAACGTCCCGGAGGATCTTCTTGCCGTGATCCAACGCAACACGAGAGCGAAGACCTCACCACTCACCAGAACCGATCCCATTTGACATAATTGTCGAGATACTTTTTAGACTGCCGGCGAAATCCGTAGCGAGGTTTCGCTGCGTATCCAGGCAATGGGCTTCCATTCCCATCCTCCCCTATCTCGCGGATTTGTACTTCACCAGATCTTCGGCTCGCCCAAAGCTATTGTTCGCCTGGAACGTAGATGGTCGGGTGCTCTTCTTCTCCTCACCTCAGCCACGAATTCTTGATGAGGACTCGTCGTCTCCTTTACCCGCCAATTATCAGATGGAAATTCCGTATGACTTCTCATTCGAAAGATCTACTTCCATCAGAGGCTTGGTCTTTCTTAGACATGCGCGGATGATAAAGGGGATTAAGCACAAGGTCCCGGTGGTTTGTAACCCGGGCACGGGACAGTATTTGACCTTACCCAAAGTGAACACGAGGAGGAGGATTGCTGTGAGGAGCTTTTTTGGGTATGATCCGGTCGAGAACCATTACAAGGTCTTGTCCATGACCTGGGTGATTTATGGAAGTCAATGGAAGCTCTCACAGGAGCATCAAGTTCTGACACTTGGAACCGGAGAACCCTCGTGGAGAAAGATCGAATGTTGCATACCCCATTCTCCTCATCATAGATATAACCACGTATGCATCAATGGTGTTCTGTATTATCCAGCGTTCAATACAGTATCAAAGGCGTTTATAATCGTTTGCTTTGATGTTAGGTTGGAGAAGTTTAGATTTGTTAAAGACACGGATACTTACACTGAATCATATCGTGTTGCACATCTGATCAACTATAATGGTAAGTTAGCTTCTCTTTCGTCTCCAAGCTACTATTTCAATGGAAGCTGTACAAGTATTACGTTGCGGGTTCTTGAAGATGCCGAAAAGCATGAATGGTCTGAGCATATATACGTATTGCCTGATATATGGAAGAATGTTGTTGGAAACACGTATTTATGCTTTGTTGGAGTTACTCGGACAAATGAAATCGTCTTGGCCCCATGCTATCAGCATGTGCCTTTCTACGTTTTCTACTACAATGCCGAGAGAAACACAGTCACAAGAGTTCAAATCCAAGGAATGAAAGCGTGTAAGGGTTCCGTTTACACCTTTATGGACCATGTTGAGGATGTCACACGTATTTGAGTGTTTAATTTTAGTCATATTCTAATCCAAAGGAAAGCTTTATCGTGTTCTGAACTCTAAAGGTGCTCGAAGAAAATAGAAGAACCAGAAGCTGCTCAGAGGAAAGCTTATTTTTGCTCAATTGTTTTTTTGGTTGAAATTTAGCTTTTGTTTTATTTGCCTATTTGTAAAGTTTCTCCTACAAATGATTTTTATATACAGTGAACGTTTAGTTGCGGGTTCTTGAAGATGTTGAAAAGCATGAATGGTCTGAGCATATATACGTATTGCCTGATATCTGGAAGAATGTTGTTGGAACTACAGTTTTGTATTCAAGTTTCAAATTTTGATTACTTGTAATCGAACCCATTTTAACAATGAAAGAATACTAAATTCAATAGTTATGTTTCTTACTTATTTGAACTAAAAAGAAAAGCGAAATACATGTAATTAGAATATGAAAAGCTAAATCATCACGATGAGTGAACACAAGTGGATCTGCTTCTCATGAACACCCTCCATTCAGACAAGTTGTTGTCCAACACTCGATTTCTCACATGTGGATAACCCCATAACCTGTAATCCGATGGATTAAAAACCGGCGACTCCTTATTAAACCGATTTTGGTTTGGTATGCTGAATACCGGTGTTTCCTCGGTTAGGTTTCCCATGAATCTTGAATTGTTGTTGGTCTTCAGACATCTCTCAATCACCTTGTTCTCTTCTCTGAACTTGTCCCTAATGTCCCTGAGGGTTTGACAAAACCGGTTCGGTTTAGTATCGGTACGGTTCTCTTTGGTTTTGTATGAGGCTCTGCTGCATTTCAGACAGATGTTCTTTCGTCGGTCTGTGTTGAAGCATCTTCTCTTTGCTTCGTCTGAAAGACATATATAAGCCTACATGCGTCGAAGACAACAACACAAGTAAAGCTCTAGAGTACTTGAATCATTGAACCGGGAAATGAAACGGATTTCTCAAGAAACTTATTTGAACCCGCCAAACCGGGTTATAGGATCATAGTGATATAGTGTTGTTTGTAATAGGAACAATGAATGAATTCATGGATAACACGCGGATGCTCTTATTAAGCGTAATGAGTCATGGCCACACATACATTTTGTGGTATTTACTATAAGAAAAAATGTACTATAATTATTGCCTCTCTTTGAGAAAATAATAAATATATTCATATAAATAAGGTGAAAATGGCTGACCTCGTGGATGAGCTTAAAAGCAATATCTGCTTTTGGGTGATTGTTTTTATCGGGATGAACCTTCAAGGCTGAACAAAGATAACTGTTTAAAATACTTAAATATTTATCTTAGAGATAGACCAAAACTGAAAATACTTAAATATTTGACAACTTATTAATCAAAATCAAAGTTAAAAACGAAACTGATATAAAAGCGGACCTAGTTTGTGATATCGTTTACGTATGAGCTTGGCCTCTGCATCTTCCTGGATCTGTTTTATCCAAATCAGTCCAATGTTCTCTTTTTCTTTATTGAACAACACGCAGTGAAAAGTTCGTCCAATGTATTTTTCGAAATTATATATTTTGAAAAGTGGTAGAAAATAGATAAATTGAGAAGAAAAAGAAAAGAACATACACCGAGAATGAGATACCAGTCGATGAAACATGAACCGGAGTTGCGATTGATATGAATGCAAGAGATTGGTGATTTCGACAGGGAACAAATCTCTGAGACCAATGCCGCTTTTGGATCCGGTCCGGGTCGGATCTTACCCATTTGCAACAAAAGGTTTCAAGAAAATTTTCAGGAAAACCAATTTCTGTGGGGGAGAAAAATGCAAGGAGCGAGCAGAGAGAGAGGGAGAATACGTTAAGAGAAGGTAGGCAGGCTTTGCGGGAGAGACATTTTAAATTGGAAGAGAGAGAGAGACGTAAATTAATCCATTTATGATAAAATCCATAGGTATTTATTTTTCCTTCTTCGGATAATAATTATTTTTAAATAAAAAGTTAAATAGTAAAATTTAGACTGAATTTTTCAAATTGAAGAACGGGTAAAAGTAACCGCAAATTAATCACTCGCTTTTACTGTGAAGATAGTCTAAGGAGCGCAAATTTGATAGAGCTGAGTAAAAATAAAAATTGAGTAGATTCTAAACGTTGTAAATTAATCAAAACGGCTGTGTCGTTATTTTCTACAGACATAAGTGTTGATTACTTTCTGTTATTTGATGTTGTTGAGCACACTAACTAACGGTGCTTACATAGGTTTTGGTCAGTATTAACCATATTAAACGAGGGAATAGTTGACGGTGATCGATCATTCGCTACAACAAGGCAGGAAACAAAAAAAAAAATTGTAAAAGGACACGGGTTTTATAAAAAATAACCTACTTACTATCATATTTTTGTGAAAGCTTTTAGATATAAATACCACTTACGGATTAACGACCAATCTAGCTATTTTGAAAATCACTTTCTCTCTCCCACTTGAAAATTCTAAAGTTTTTATTATATATACGTGGAAACGTTTTTGGTTGCAAATTCCAAACGTTTTATAGTCCTATTATAGATTTTGAAATTAATGATTCTACACCATATTTAAATCAAGAACGCACTCTAAAGTGATTAGTTGTAAATTACGGATGCAAACTTTCAGATGCTCAGTCATGTTGCATGTTAAATCATATATTGTGGTCTATGGATTTTTGAATTTATCTTTTAAGAATATCCAAGGTTGCATGATGTGGACAGTTTATCATGTATAACAGTTTGGTAAAATTTTACAAAATATGATCATGATATTAAAATAAAAAGGTACTTCATAAATAACCTACAACGTTTAGTAGCTGTTAAATATAGAAAATTTATTAGTGGAACATGAAGCTTGTGATACATAGAAGAAGAGAAGTGATCAATAGTACAAAAGGATGCCTTTTTCGAAATCAAATGATTTAGGTGAAATAGACGAAGTAGGTGAAGAAAACAAGAAAATGAAGCGACTACCCAAATTTTCTTTTCTTTCTACCGTTTACATGAAAAATCGAAGCTGCGAGGATTTTCATATTTGTCTGTTTGATAGCACAAAATTTTATGGGTTGAATCAAAAACCTCGGAAGTCTAACATGATGTCTCGACATAAAAAATGTAAACTGAAATTGTATTATAAAGTATCTCTTTTGCTTTGAAAATTGGATTTAGATTGGATTTCGTGATTTGTTTTCTGGTGTTTGATGTTTGACTATAACTAGAGACAACAAAAATAGTAGTACTAAATGAGAATGGCTTTGGACATAAGCTAAGTATGTACCTAATATTACATGCACGTCGGTTTATAGACATAAATAAAATACACAAACTACAAACACATTAATAGCCTAAAGTATAGGTTCTACTTGTGCTTGACTTATTGCAATGAAGCCGAACAAACCTGAGTAATATATTATATATTCGAAATCTAATTAATCACTGCTCAAAATCAGTATTAAGTCAAAGATAGCGGTTGTAATTTGGTCACCCGAAAGTAAATCACATGGTCGTGCTAACTTCTTGATTATCAATAATTTTTCTAGCCAATTATATATCCTGAACTTTGATTAAGTTATGCATTTCATTTGTTTCCCCTTCAATATAACCATTATTTTTCATAGTATAAATCAAGATGTATCAGTTTCGCTACTCACAGGTCATATGTGTTATTCGAATAAATTAAACATTGAAAATATTAGCGATCATGTGAGATATTTTTGTGACTTTTTCTACAATTTTTTTTTATATACTCCAAAGCCAAAATGTTATATATACTTTAGGAGAAAGTTTTCAGTACGTTATGTAATAATCTTATGGCTAATCCATATTTGAAGGATTTGGAAGGCGCCTGAGTCCGAAAAACCAAACGTTCCTGAGATTTGTGGTAAAATTGTAGACGATGAATCTGAAGAACGGGTTGTTTATGAACCGAAAGTAAAATTTCATCCATTATGCTATAAATCTCACTTTAATCTGTGTGTTTTCCAGACAAAGCATAACCAACGAGTTTATAAAAACATTACCATCGAAAATTGTCAAGAAGCTCATATACGCTACTTAACTTATGATTTGGTCTCTCCATCTTTCCAATATAGGGAAATTCCCTTGAGAGAGTGATCAAGAACAAAACCTTCTTCTGTTTTACAAATAGAATATGGGCCTAGCTTGAGTAATATACATCCCGCGGTTTGGGGCTTTCGGACAAGAATATGGGGCCCATTTGAGTGTTACCCACGTTTGTATAAAAGACACGTGGCGTGTATATTCAACGCGCAAACCAGTTACGTGTCCAATTTATCCGCCTCCATCGGATCCGAATCAAATTCTCGATATTATTTCCGTCATTACCCGAATTTACCGGCAAAGTTGTACAATCCCTAATCCAGAACTCTTTGGTGGATTTGGGGGAAAATCGAATAAGGTCGTCGTCGGATTTGTAGATCATGGAGTTATCTCTGATCGCCGATACAGTCGCAGTTTGCACGGCTAAGCAAGGCGTAGCGTTTGGGAAATCTCTCCTTAATCGCTGGGATTTGGCCAATCACGTTTCATTCGCCGATTCTACCGTTGATCAGTCTCCGGGTGGGATCGTTCAAGCATCGGCGGTTATCTTTCCCGTTGATGCAATCGCGCCTCCACCGGTTAGATCCAGCTCTTACAAGACAATCCGCCGGATCCGTAAAAAGCGGCGTACGAAGCGCGTTTCCTTTGGCGGTGATTCGGAAGACGGAGGAGATTCTGGTCGTTTTTTCTCAGAAGGAGATCTCGGTGGTAACGATGGTCCATTCGGATTTGGTGGTGGAAACGATGGCGGCGGTAAAGGATGGAACTACGGCGGCGGCGGTTTCGGAAACGGGAATTGGGATGAGTCTTCGTCGTCGTCGTCTTGGTCGGATCCAGCAATGGAATTCGTGTACGAAGTGATTTGCTGGATCGCGTTGTCGAATTGCGTGCACTTCGCGTTCAAGAGGATAGTTAGGATCGTGACGGACGGTGAAAGGGAGAAGCTGAGCCTGACATTGTCTCCGGTGTGCTGACAATTTCCGTGGATATGTCGAAAATTCTTAATCTCAGGTGCAATTGCATCAGATTATCTCTCGTGTGTATAGTATATATAGTTATATACATTTGTACATATATATTTAATTTCGTTTGCAATTCACCTTAGATAATATACCGATAGCTCTCTGTTTGGATTATTGAT
This sequence comes from Thlaspi arvense, assembly GCA_911865555.2. NCBI lineage: Eukaryota > Viridiplantae > Streptophyta > Magnoliopsida > Brassicales > Brassicaceae > Thlaspi > Thlaspi arvense. The sequence goes on along the minus strand of OU466859.2, from coordinate 55,332,064 downwards.
AATACTCTTGACATGATGAGAGTTTAAGGCAGGCCTGTCATAACTCATAAGCATTTAGTCATATAACTCATAAGCATTTTAAAAAACTCGATTACAGATGCATACTTGTTCATGTAGATAACTAGACTTGAGAGTTTATATTATTAAGCACCAGGCTTGTTTAACTCTCCGGGATTAGTAGCTGCAGCTTGATTAGCCATGGAAGTTGGTGGTTGATTTTGGTTCCAGTTCTGTGTTGGCTCTCTTCTCTCCACCTGCATCGTCTCACGGCGCCTGTCGTACCTAGGCCTAGGCCTCCTGTTTGGGCGCTGTTCAGTGAACCTGTACTGTGGCCTGGGTATGACCTTTCCTTCGATGTACAAGTCACCTGAACATGATGCGCCAAACAAAATGTGGTTTAGATGATAGTTATATCTCAAGATTCTCTCGTAATATCCCAATCATTCTGATGAAACCCAAAAACAATTACAAACCTCCATAGTCTTTGTTGGGTACATCAAGATAGGAATCTGGTAGGACCCAGAGAACACCAGGCAATCCTGAAGAATCACAACTCTATAGTTTAGATATCTTAATACACAAGGTTAATAAGTTCCAAACCTAAACTGATATGTTCTTTCTCGTATTCCTACAGACAATAATTCAGATTTACGCAATTCAGGTGCAGAGAACTATTGATTGAATCCAACAGAGCAAAATCAAAATTTGGAAATAATTTTACACTACAGCTACATAAGCATTGAACTAGAAAATCCTTTTTAGAGCAAAGAAGAATGAAACAATAGTGTGACAAAAGGAAAAGTTGATACCTTTGACTTTGCAAGAAAGCTCTTCAGAGATCAAAGCTCCAAAACCAGTATATGTCGAAGTGCAAACCGAGTAAATCTTCTTCTTTGCCTCATCCTCGCTACAAACACAAAAATCTATCACATTACAAATGCACAAACGAAATGAGTAAAAAATATATATATATATATAAAAAATAAAACGGGATATTGCCTGCCCAAAACTGAAGTTAAAGTCTTGACATAAGAGTTGATCATCTCTTCCTCAGTAGGCTTGGGATCGGTGAACTCCATGACGATGAGCCAATGCTCGTAATCGCAACCATCAAGGAGAATCGTCTCCTTCGGCGGACGGTTGCTCCAATTCGGCGAAGGATCATTCAGAGGAGAGTATCCCGACCCGGATGTCTTGAGTCGGGTCGCTATGTAACACGGGCCCAATCCAGTTCGGGCTGAGCAAACCTTGTCAACTAAAGGCCCGGCGAATCGAGAACGGGAAGAGAGCGTAGAAAACGACGAAGAAGATGAAGATGAACACGAAGAGAGAGTTTTGCTCAGAATTGTCGCTAGTTTGCGCCGCGCAGTGAAAAGAGCCATCGCCGGTGAGGGTTTTGGCTTCTGTTGCTCTTAGGCGTAATCTCTCTCCCCTTCTCTTCGGTGGTTTCAGATGCTTCGAGAGATTCTCTATGGGCTAAGTGGGCCTTTAGTCTATGTGTTTAGATGGGCCAGTATATTCAAGAAATAAACTCTTTAAGCCTCCTTCAAGTTTCGATAAGCTGCTTATCTCGTTCTTGTTGTTGTTGGTTTTCTTGTCTGTTCAAAACATGAGTTGGCAAACATCTATCTATATCCGTCGATTTTTTAAATGTTCTTTGGTTATTGAGTATGACCTTTTTGCCCTACCAATATATAAATCACGATGATGATGATAATACCAATGGTTAGAAGTAAAGCAAAAAAAGATGACGTAGACGATTGTTAGACGTAGACGAACAAAAGTCTAATCAGAAATGGTTACTGGATTAATGTAATCAGGAAAAACAAGTTGGTCTACATTGGAAAGACAGATAAAATTTTCGAAATGATGATAGCTAGAGAAGATTTATGTTCTTAATTTGAAAAACTAACTAATACAATGTATGTTATAGATAAGATTTTTCTTTAGATAAGCCTATTTATCTTTATCATCTTAAAATTACATTAGAAAATAATTAAAAGTCTCAAAATATATGACGATTTCTTCAGAATTTCTCCTGTAAAAACATCACATGTAATGCTGACTAAAAGTCTAAAACCTTGATTAGTTCCGACAAAAGAAGAAACCTTGATTAGTTTTTGTATGTTTTCATCAGAAATTCATTTCTCTTAAATTTTTTTAAAAAACAGCTTTGAATGATACTGTATCAGCTAAAAATAAATAAAAATTATCCAAAGGGAAGAAGGTTTGCGACTTTCCAAAAATAGTATCGTCTGTACTAGTGCGTAGATCTTTGTGTTAAAACTTATCTCGTCTTGTTCGTGAAATCTCATCGACTTGAGGAGTAGACAGAGATAGATAGAGACAACTATACATGGGGAGCAGCACGGGCGATCTGGTGACACGTGTCCAATCGGCTCATCGGTTCGATCACGATGCCTTGTTCCGTTACGCCGCAGACAACGTCTCCGGTTTTCCGACCAACCCATCCCAATTCACTGTCTCTCAGGTATTCATTCATTCCTCCAGTCGCCGGCGTCCTGAGGTTTTCTTCGCCAAGATATAAACTTTATCAGATTTTTTTCTTTGGTTTTTACAGTTCGGACATGGGCAGTCGAATCCGACGTTTCTGATCCAGGTTGGCTCAGGGAGTGCCTTGAAACGATACGTTTTGAGGAAGAAGCCTCCTGGGAAGCTCCTTGAATCTGCTCATGCTGTTGATAGGGAGTTTCAGGTATCTTTCTTCAACTCTGGAAAAATCCCCAATCCACTTCTGAATTCCGAATTTTTGGGTGGTGAAACTACTCTGATTTTGTCATCTGGTTCCGTTCGATTTTCCTTAAGAAGATCAAATGCTGTTTTTTGTAACACCGTTTGATTGGTCAGAGAATCATTTGTAACTGTTTAATCGATACAGAATCGAATAAAGGTGGAGGCTTTTTGGCCTAATGCTTTTGATGACGGTTATGTTAGGTGCTTCGGGCTTTGGGTGAGCATACACAGGTCCCTGTTCCTAAAGTCTTCTGCTTATGCAATGACCCCACCGTGATTGGGACTGCCTTTTACATTATGGAGTTTATGGAAGGACGTATATTCATAGACCCCAAGTTGCCGGTAAGACATTCTGTTATCCCATGACTGTTTTTTCTTAGCTTGAGATGTGACTCATCGTGAAACGAAAAGGCGTAAACTTGTGTGTGTTTCATTAGAATGTAGCGCCCGAAAGAAGGAGTGCGATCTATCGTGCAACCGCAAAAGCCTTAGCTTCTCTTCATTCTGCTGATGTGGATGCTATTGGTCTTGAGAAATATGGCCGGCGCGCCAATTACTGCAAAAGACAGGTTAGTGGATTGATTTGGAGCTTGTGACTTTTTGTACATCACTAGTTTGTTCTTCTGTTAATGCTTATGTGCTCTTGCTTGGATATCTAAATCTCAGATAGACAGGTGGTTCAAACAATATCTGGCTTCAACAAGTGAAGGTAAGCCTGAAAGGAATCCAAAGATGTTTGAGCTTGTTGATTGGTTGCGGAAAAGCATACCCGCGGAAGATTCAACAGGAGCGACATCAGGCCTTGTCCACGGAGACTTCCGCATTGACAATCTCGTGTTTCATCCTTCCGAGGTTCTGAAGACTTTCAAGCTCTTTTGCTTTTAGTTCCTTGGATAGTCTCGGAGACCTTACTGAAAATTACCTTAAGCTGCAGGATCGAGTTATTGGGATAATTGACTGGGAACTGTCCACGCTTGGGAACCAAATGTGTGATGTCGCATACAGCTGTATGGTAATAAGCTATTCTTTTTTGTTACATTGTATTCACAAAGCGGTTTTCTTTGTTTCCTGCTCTGATATACAGTCCATGTTGTTGGCAGCATTACATTGTGAATGTTCAGCTCGATCAGGAGCATGTGAGTGAAGGTCTTGAAACTGCTGGACTCCCTGAAGGGATACTTTCGATGCCAGAATTTCTCTTAGAATACTGTTCTGCGTCGGTAAGTCCTGCAATAACATGTAATGTTGAAAAGAGATTTGTATATAATATGCGTTCTTGAAAACTAACCGACTGTTGTAACATATTGGCAAATGCATTTTAGGGGAAACCATGGCCTGCTGCAAACTGGAAGTTCTACGTAGCGTTCTCCATGTTTCGGGCTGCTTCAATATACACGGGGGTGTACAACAGATGGTTAATGGTATTGGCCGGGAAATTGTATATAGTGTAAGATCCTTTGTTATGCAGTTGCAGAGCCATTCACGTTGTATTGGTCATGCAGGGGAATGCGTCTGCCGGTGAACGTGCCCGGAATACAGGGGCTCAAGCCATTGAGCTTGTAGAGGCTGCCTTGGGTTATATTGCACGCGAAGATGCTCTCCCTGAGAACCCTCCATCAGGTGATACAGATTTTGCTGAGAAAAACTGTTTAATTCACATTTCTTATTCAGTGATAAACAGTGGTTTGATCCAGTACTTTGCGTTTCTAGTTTTGGATGCAGGTAAAAGAGATGCGAGCCCGTCCTATGACAGCCTTGTGGATGGAAGCGGGAGGTTCGTCCCAAACAGAAAAGTATTGGAGTTAAGGCAGAAGTTGATCAAGTTTATGGAAACTCAAATCTACCCGATGGAAAGCGAGTTCTCCAAACTAGCTCAATCGGATATGCGATGGACCGTTCACCCGGAGGAGGAAAGGTTAAAGGAGTTGGCAAAGAGAGAAGGCCTATGGAACTTATTTGTTCCTGTATGTATATTTTTTCTCTTCAAAATCTTTATTTAATTTTGCCCCTGAGTGAGAGTGTGTGCTTATGGATTCTTGGTTCTTGCAGGTAGACAGTGCTGCTAGAGCTAAAAGAGAACTAGCAGCTGTTGACAATAAACATGATCAATTGTTTGGCGAGGGCTTGACGAACCTGGAGTATGGCTACCTTTGTGAGATCATGGGTCGTTCCGTTTGGGCTCCACAGGTGTTTAACTGTGGTGCACCTGATACTGGAAACATGGAGGTAAAATAAAGCCTGATTTTGTATGAAGGTCCAGAAAGTCATCTCATTGCTTATTACTACTTGTGTTTATTTGATCTGTATTGTCTTATAGGTGATACTGCGGTATGGAAACAGAGAACAAATTTCTGAATGGCTTATTCCGTTGCTTGAAGGAAAAATCCGTTCTGGTTTTGCTATGACTGAGCCACAAGTCGCATCCTCTGACGCAACCAATATTGAGTGCTCTATTAGAAGGTAAGAGATTATTCTCTTTTTATGTTGGAAAATATTTACATTCGAGTTCTCAACTAAGTAAATAAACAGAAGCATATCAGTGCTATATGTCATCTTCAATTTCTATACTAGTAATTCTCTGAGGCTGAGTCCACATTAGTCCTTATTATAGCTAAATCTGTTGCTTATACAGACAAGGTGATTCATACGTCATTAACGGCACAAAATGGTGGACAAGTGGAGCCATGGATCCCAGGTGCAGAGTTCTTATCCTCATGGTTAGTTCTCTGTCCTTGCTCTGTTTCTATCTAAAAGAGTATGTTCTATTCTTGTTTTGAAACCAATTATATCCGTGTTGTACAGGGGAAAACTGATTTCAACGCCCCTAAGCATAAGCAACAGTCTATGATATTAGTGGACATGCGGACTCCAGGTATACAAGTGAAGAGGCCTCTCACGGTGTTTGGTTTTGATGACGCGCCTCATGGACATGCTGAAATTTCTTTTGAAAACGTGATTGTCCCGGCGAAGAATATTCTCCTAGGAGAAGGCCGAGGATTCGAGATTGCTCAGGTTAATACTACAAAAAACATAGACACAGATTCAGTGCTTGCAGTAACACAGAGAGTAAGGGTTGTACTTCTTGCATTGTTTGTGATATCAGGGTAGGTTAGGCCCTGGAAGATTGCACCACTGCATGAGACTAATAGGTGCAGCGGAGCGTGGAATGGAGCTAATGGTTCAAAGAGCTCTTAGTAGGAAAACTTTTGGGAAGTTCATAGCGCAGCACGGTTCTTTTGTCTCTGATCTTGCAAAGGTTAAACAATACTCTGTAAAACCCAAATCCCTTCTTTATGACTTCTTCTTACACGAGTGGTTGTATGAAACAGTTACGGGTGGAGCTTGAAGGAACCCGATTGCTAGTTTTAGAAGCTGCTGATCATCTCGATAAGTTTGGAAACAAAAAAGCTCGAGGAATTCTTGCAATGGCCAAGGTAAAAAAAGCTGTGTTTTTGTGAATTTTGTCGCTGTCAGAAATCGACGAGGGTATAGATTTTTGAAGAAGAAAAATCAATTTTGGGTATTCAGGTTGCAGCTCCAAACATGGCGTTGAAGGTACTGGACACGGCAATGCAAGTCCATGGAGCAGCAGGTGTATCCTCGGACACAGTCTTAGCGCATCTGTGGGCCACGGCTAGAACTCTCAGGATCGCTGATGGACCTGACGAGGTTCATCTTGGGACCATTGGCAAGTTAGAATTACAGAGAGCTTCTAAGCTTTAAAATCTTTTTTTTTTTCATATCCGCGAGTCTCATTGATCCTCGGCAAAAACAAATCAGATGTTTCTTATTTTATTTATTTTCATCAAAATAAAGCTGCTCGTGGGTCTTTTACGAGAAGCAGTACAGTAAATCTGAACAAAGTGTATACACAGGTTCTTCTCATCTCTTTCATACATTCAACAGCTAAACGAATAAAACCCTTCTTCTCTGGCCTCGTCGCAGGTGCTTTTACATCTCTAAATCTATTCTCTCATTCGGTAAGAATCACATGACTTATTTAGAAAATTTATCAGGATTATACACAAATTCATACCTCCAAAACCTTACTATTCATAGGCTTCTCATGAAAGCGGGAAACCAAACATTTTATATGGAGAAAAAAACCTCTCAAACTTGTCTGAAAAAGAGACAAGAACTATTCCTAAAGACAGAAAGTGTAACATAGCCTCATGTTCTTTCCTTAAACCCTAAAAATAGCATTTGCAACTCTCCTCTATATTAACTCCATCGAGATCTTTTCTATCCATTTGATCAAAACTTTGTAAATACCAAACACCAAAACCCCCTTTCCCCCCAATAAGGAAAAAAAAAAAAAAAACAGAGCTAGAAGGGGCTCATAGTTATGAGCCACACAGTTACAGGCCCCGTCTGCTCCATTTCTAACATGTAAATAGACACATTAGAAGAAGAAGAAAAAATAACTTGAAAACTAAAGAAAAGCAGTAAAAAATGGGGTTTGATGGTGACAAGAAAAAGAAATGTATCATCGCCGGTAGCGTCTCGGGTTTGCTAGTCATCATGGTTGTCTCTGTAGCTGTCGTAACATCTAAAAACTCTCCCAATGAAAACGAAATCCGGAAAACCACCAAAGCGGTTAAAGCAGTTTGTGCACCCACCGACTTCAAAGACATCTGCGTCAAAAGTTTAATGAACGCCTCCCCCAATTCCACCGAGCCTCTCGAGCTCATCAAACTCAGCTTCAACGTCACCATCAAATCAATCGACGACGCACTCAAGAAAGCCTCTCAAGACGTTAAATCCAAGGCTGACGATGACCCCGAAGCAAAGGGTGCTTTCGAGCTGTGTGAGACGCTGATGATTGACGCCATCGATGATCTGAGAAAGTGTGTTGATCACGGGTTCTCAGTTTCTCAGATTGACGGATTTGTCGAGGATCTTCGGGTTTGGCTAAGTGGCTCCATCGCGTTCCAGCAGACCTGTATCGATTCCTTTGAGGAAATTAAGTCGAATCTTATGCAAGACATGCTCAAAATCTTCAAAACATCAAGACAGCTTAACAGCAACAGCCTTGCCATGGTTACTGACCTCTCCACCATTCTCCCTAATTCCAACATCACAGGTATGTATCTTTTTCAGTTCACCAAACATCCATTGCCAAGCAATCAGAATATATAAGCAAAAAAATTCGTAATGCGAGTCTTGATAACAGGACTCACCGGTGCTCTTGCAAGCTACGCTAGAAAGCTCTTGTATACAGAAGATGGTATCCCAACATGGGTCGGACCAGAGGCACGGCGGCTCATGGCAGAACCACCGGGTGGAGGACCAACAGTGAGAGCTAATGCCGTGGTGGCTCAAGACGGAACTGGCCAGTTCAAGACCATCTCCGATGCTCTAAATTCTGTGCCTAAAGACAACAGACTCCCATTCATCATCCACATCAAACAAGGTATCTACAAAGAGAAAGTAATCGTCACCAAGAAAATGCCTTACATCACTTTTATCGGTGATGGACCAACCAAGACCAAAATCACCGGCAGCCTCAATTTCGGTATCGGAAAAGTCAAGACGTTCCTTACAGCCACCGTCAGTGAGTTTCAATTTTCCCCTGCTTATCAAATCCCGGAAAGAGAGATGCTTAACATTACGAACCTTTCCAAATTCTGCTTCTTCTTTTTTTTATGCAGCAATCGAGGGAGACCACTTCACAGCTAAAAACATCTGGATCGAGAACACGGCTGGACCAAATGGAGGACAGGCGGTGGCGCTGAGAGTCACGGCGGATTTCGCCGTGTTCTACAGCTGTCAAATCGACGGTTACCAAGACACCTTATACGTCCACTCTCACCGGCAATTCTACCGCGAGTGCACAGTCTCCGGAACCGTAGATTTCATCTTCGGGGACGCGAAATGCATCCTCCAGAACTGTGAAATAGTCATTCGAAAACCCAAGGGAGGTCAATCGTGTATGGTCACAGCTCAGGCACGCAGCGACGTCCGTGAATCGACCGGAATAGTGCTCCACAACTGCCATATAATGGGAGATACGGCGTACATTCCGGTGAAATCTGTGAACAAAGCATATCTAGGAAGGCCGTGGAAAGAGTTCTCGAGGACGATCATCATGAAGTCGACGATCGATGACGTCATCGATCCAGCGGGGTGGCTTCCTTGGCAGGGAGACTTTGCGCTCAAGACGCTATACTACGCCGAGCATCTGAATATTGGGCCTGGATCTAATCAGGCCCAAAGAGTTAGATGGCCCGGAATCAAGAAACTATCGCCTGAGGAGGCTCTACTATACACTGGCGGCAGATTCTTACGTGGCGATACGTGGATCCCACAAACCCAAGTTCCGTACATCGCGAACATGTAGGAGATACCAAATCTGTAAATGATTTTATTTTACATGATTTACATCTTTTGTTTTTCATGTGTTCTTGTGTAGAATTGTTTAAAGAATGATTAATTGACTCTTTAATTTACTGCCCATTTCATCGTGAGTTTGGCATCGATCTCCCGAGTGATATAATTAATTGCTGAAAACCTTTTTTTTTTTTTAATGAATAAGCTGAAAACCTTGATAAGTGAATAGAAATATATAGTTGATTTGGTATAGGATCTAGAATGAAAATAAAGAGTAAAGACTAGAGTGATATGTTCTCCGTTTGGTGAATGGGACACAGAGACTAATCTTACCTGCGTACTCATCGAGTCATGAGACTTGGAGAGGATAATATAAATATATATAATGATGAGAAAGTCGAGGAGCTTGCATGTGTTATGGAGATCACGTGATGCTCATGCCCACGCACATGTATCGCGTCCTTCGAGAGTTCTTCCATATTGTTGTTCTTGAACGGTGAAATCAATAATATTCCTCGTCTCGAAAAACCAAAACTACAAAATGGTTAGCCTAGTAAGTCTGTAACTGTAAGTGCCGCCACTTATGTGTATTTATTTTCGAGGAACATGTATGTATGTAGCTGGGAAAATACTTAAGCATAGTAAATGTATATAATTGCATAAGTTAGCTATAAACTTAATTATTTATAGAAGTAACATAAATCATAGTGGTTCATTTTGGTTAAATGATCTAATTTTCTTACAATGTCAAATTATGGTTGACTACAATGGATACTTTAAATTAGAAGAATCTACCGAGTTATTCCGCAAGTTTTGGATATTCAGATAATAATAATAAAAAAAAAAGTTGGTATTTAATTCCTTTTGAGGATTTAATTTGTTAGTGCAATAAAATGATGTTCATAATTATTTTTATATCAGGACAGTGAAGATGGATTTGAAAAAGAGAGAAATGTATTTGTATGGCCCATTTTATAAAGTAAATGTGGAAATATTGGGGGGGGGGGAAAGAAGGAAATGAGGGAAGGGATGTTGAAAACGACACAATAGACGACTCGTTGCATTGAATTGAGTGAACCCCACACTCTCCCAACGGCCATCCCCATCCTCTTCTGTCCCTCCTCAAATCCATTTTTCCGCCATTAAAGAGCACTGTTCATCTTAAAACTCGGTCACTCGAACGACAAACTACAAGGAAGAAGAATGTCCAACAGCTCTCCCATTTTCCCCATCCCCGATTCTCAACATTTCTGCGACTATGGCTTCGACCCCCAAATCGACTACTTTCAGGTATCTATGAGTTTGCTTCATTGTTTCGTTCCGAGTTAACAAATGAAATCGAATGGTTTTTTTATCTCTGCATTTTGACTCTGTTTTGAGTAAATGTCGTCTGATAGGAGTTTTGTTCTTTTGATGTTGTTTTCGGGGAAAGGTTATGGAAGAAGCAAGGAAGCGTAAGAGAGAAACTTGGGCAAAATCCTCCATTAACGGTCTTCAGTTCAAGCTCCAAAAACCTATTTCAAAGGATGACCCGACCCGATCCACATTGCACAGCAAGAGGAAGCAGCGGTGGTGGTGGAAGAAAGCTTTTCCCTTTTTCAAGTGGCGGAAGTGGCCAATCTCCGCCGTCGGCCTGAACGAAGATCGTAGGGCCAGGAATTTCCGCGCCGTATCCGGGTCGATGTCGGGTCCGATTTACGTAACGGAGAGTCGGAGCGGGCCGAGCACACCGTACCGTACGACGACGAGTAAACCATCGTCGGGACCTATAGCGGGCACATTGACGCCGGCGAGGAAGGGTGACGTGGCGACTCCATATCTGAGCTTACGAGAGCTTAACATGGAGCAGCAACAGAGGATCTCTACTTCTTCTTCGCCCATTTACTTGGTCACGTAAAAAAAGATAGAAAAATTAATAACCTTAGAAAAAAATATTCATCTTTTCTTTTTGGTTGAGAAATTCAATAGAACAATGTGATGTTTTTAAGTCTTTTCTACTTTTGCAGTAGGTGAAAGCTTTAATGTTTCATCTATCATTCACACGTGAATCAGTTTAATTGACATTTTTTTAATAATATATATAGATTATAGATACATGTATGTTATAAGCTTGTATTTAACATCTTTAAATTATATAGTTATTTGAAATTTTTAAAGCATGATATAGTTGGAAGTGAGTCACATCAAAGTCGTGTACGATTGCTTTAAAAGAAACGTTACGCTTTTTATCAAGTAATTAAAAGAACGTTAGTTAGTACATTGAACATGGATATAATTTGTTATGTGATTGTTTTAGTTTATAATTGCTAGCTGAGTCAAATAACAAGCTAAACTTAATCTTATTCGAACATGAAGATTCATTCACATAGTTGCAGAATCTTCTACAGGAGTCAAAGAATGAGAGATTCACAGAGAAACATGAACTCTAATCCTTTATTTAATTCATCTCATTTGAAGCATTAGCAACTCCGGTTTCTCAACATACTCTTTCTACTGGCAGCAAAACCGAGCTACCGTTGCTCCATCTAGAACTCTGTGATCCGCAGCGATGTTAACCTGAACCAAAACATGTCACAACGGAACAAGCCACAAGACACATCGGAATCAGACAACACCGTTTATCACTTGGTTCTAGAGGGACTAGACGTGTCTTACATGATAGATAATGAAAGAAGTAACATCCTCGTCCAAGATGTTTCTCTTCTCAATATCCTGGAAGATGTTGCAGGAACATGATCTTTGTGAAGACTTATTGGATCTTCTGGACTTGAAATGATGGTTCCATCACCATTGCAAAGGAAATCTCGAGCTTTTTCAATTCTTGCTTGTATTGGGAGTTGAGGATGAATAGCGAGAGAGAGAGACACACACAAGACTCGGTAGAAGAAGAACAAATTTGGATTCACATTGAACACAAAACCAAAGGCACGCTAATTGTAATTGGATGATTGAATTTCCCAGTTTTGATGTTAGATGATTGAATTTCTCAATTTGTGTTTGGTTTCATGGAAAATGTACAAAAACAATTTCAAGTCTAAACCTTTCAATTGAAGGTGCATTCAATTCACGCAAAAAAGCGGCGCGTGAATCTTACTCCCACACCTGTCACTGTTACTCTGTTAGTGGTGCTCTCGAACTGCTGGATAAGAATAGTGACAAGACATTTATTATATATCAAATAGGCCAAACTGAAAGCCCATAAGGGTTTTTCTTTCTTGAATATTTATGCCATTTTTTGAGATTAACTGTTTAAACGAATAATAATTCCGTCTTAATATCCACAGATTTATATATAGGAGGAATATATGCATTTCGTGTATCGTGATTATTGATTTTCAAATTTGATCGACGGTTAAAGAGTGAATGACTTATATTATTCATAAATCTGATCGATGGTCAAAGAATTTTGATCGTGACCCAAAAATATTTAGATCTTTGGCCCCTCATTCTTTTATATTGTTCCATAATTGTGACAATATCAATATACTTGTATTTAATAAAACAATATATTTTTCATTCAAAAAAGGAAGAGCAATCTGTATGAACAATAGTTGTGCAAAATACATTCATCATCTAATCAATATAGCTGTGAAGCACTTGCTTCTATACTTATCAACATGATGACCAAATAAAATTTAGGTGTTTTAGATTACCTGAAATTATGTTAAAAACTGATACTCCTGGTAACATAAATAGTCTTTAACATTACCACTCTTTATGCTACCAGGATTGTTAGCCTTTAACACAATCCCACATATCATACAAGAGTTGTCGAAATCACCCAAAATTTTAACAATATGTATGCTATGATGTTCGATAAGTGCCTGTGATTATAGCTAATTAACCAGAGCCGCTAAATCTCATTTATAATTAACAAAAGTTAAATTGGAAAAAAAAATTGTTTACCTTGTCGATTAGGTTCAACAGAAAATACTGATTGAGAATTCTCATAACTTCTCCCAACCGACTTATGTTTTTCATCTTTTCCAAAAACGGCGACGAAAAGCTTCTCCATGCCTGCGACATCTGATAAGGAATCGCCATGATTTTTTTAACCCAAGAAATCTTTCCTGATAGCTAAAACCACTCTACCGAATCCAAGAAATTACGAATCAAAAGCTTTGTATCAATTTAAATAATTGAGGACGATTAAAGTAATTAATGTTTAAAGAGAGAAATTATGAAACTCATAGAACAACCAGTGATACGACGATCATCTCTGTCGTCTTGATTCCTTTGCCGAATAAGTCCTTCCTCCATGCTTCTATCTTCTGCCACCACCATTATTACTATATAGGCTTGTTTGTAGAACACGTTACATCATTATATACTACTATACATTTTTATTTTATTTTATAAGTTTCGCTGTCAAATAGGAAAATCACCAATTGTCTCTATAGTGACACACCGTTTTACTAATTAAAATGACTGTAATTTTCTTTTTTCTTTTAATGAATATCGAACTTGAGAAAAATGAGTTTACTTCGTCTCCAAATCTTTTTACCACTATATCACGACCACTTATAGTCGAGGTCAATGCTTGCTAGTGTTCAAGATTCACAACTAATCATGGAATTATGAGCTTAAATATCACCAAGCGGTATCTCAACGATTGTTCGAACGGGCCGGTGTGTTATTACAATAGCAACAAATACGTTTTCGGACATATTTTTTTGATATAATCAAGAAAATGTTCCAATAACATATCTATGTTATTCTGTAACGATGATGGTGTAATTCGTTTTTTTTTAAGTATACCTTGAGGTAATAAAGATAAAACTAATTGTCCATATAAAAATTAATTCACTAAGTTTTGAGAGTATAGATCTAAATTTTAGTCTCTACTAAAAACATCTCCAATCTTATATCAAATATAGTTTCAATTTTTATTTTGAAATAAAATGTGCTCATAACCCCATTTTATTTTCAATTACATAATAGTACTGTATAGTACTATTTTTGATTTATTTACTTTTGAATTCCATTTTGCAGTTGATTTTTTTTTAGTTATAAACCAGTTTTGAAATTTTAAATAGTCTTACTTTAAAAGACAAATAATTTTTTTGATGATGAATTTTTTTATTGATGATTATAAATATCAGAAAATTCTAATCTCTAAAATTAAAATGAAAATATTGTTTATTTAATAGAAAATATAATGACATAAATTTTTTTTTTGAAAAATACATCAACACTGTATATAGCTTTTCTTAATTATTAGTATTGAATAAGATCAGTATTGAATTATGTATGATCATAGTCGGTTTTACGAATCCGCATATTCTTGGATCAACGGTAACCATTCGTTTTGCGTAGCATAGGAGATACGTTATCTGGCTTTAGATGGCACGATGTTTCGAAGGAATCTTGATTCGGCATGCTGTTCATGTAATTATTGACATTTTTTTTATAATATATATAGATTATAGATACATGCATGTTATAAGCTTGTATTTAACATCTTTAAATTATATAGTTATATGAAATTTTCAAACCATCATGATATAGTTGGAAGTGGTAAAGGAGACGACTTTGTCGTGTACGACTCCTTTAAAAGAAACGTTACGCTTTTTATCAAGTAATTAAAAGAACGTTAGTTAGTACATGGAACATGGATATAATTTGTTATGTGATTGTTTTAGTTTATAATTGCTAGCTGAGTCAAATAAAGAACAGCACGCAGTTGAGACGCTAAACTTAATCTTATTCGAACATGAAGATTCATCCACACAGTTGCAGAATCTTCTACAGGAGTCAAACAATGAGAGATTCACAGAGAAACATGAACACTAATCCTTTATTTAGTTTTATCTCATTTGAAGCATTAGCAACTCCGGTTTCTCAATATACTCTTTCCACTGGCAGCAAAACCGAGCTACCGTTGCTCCATCTAGAACTCTGTGATCCGCAGCGATGTTAACCTGAAACAAAACAAAAATCCGAACTCATCATCAAACTTTGGTACTAACAAAGAAACACTATAGAATGATGAACATGGCTCAGCTTTACCATCATTATCGATGCAGGATAAACAGTTCCGTCTTGTGAGAATTTGGGAACTTTCTCGATTCTTCCAAGGGCGATGATGGCAACTTCGGGTAAGTTTAGAAGAGGGGACCCGAATTTCCCACCGATCGCTCCAATGTTACTCAGAGTTATGGTTCCACCGGTTACATCCTCTGGGTTGAGTTTGTTGTTTGTTGCCAAATGTTGTAACCGCGACAGCTCTTTGGTTATCTCTAGTAGAGACAGCGACTGAACATTCTTGATATTAGGAACGACAAGACCATGTTCCGTAGCCATTGCAACTCCAATGTTGTGTGAACCTGCGGATACAATCCAAATAATGATAAGCTCATAACCAAAAACAACAACAGAGTTTCTTAATAGAGAAAAAAACCTTTAAGGATGATCTCGAGAGACTCCTCGTTGAAGCAACTGTTCACGAAGGGATATTTGCTTAGAGCCATTGACAGTGACTTGATTAAAGTAGGAAGGAAAGTGTGTTTGACGGTCGAATCCGTGTTGTTCTCTTTAAAGAATTGCTTGAGCTCCACAAGCGCGTCGCAGTTAATCTCTTCGACGAAATGAAAATGCGGCACCTTTGTTGCCATAGTCATTGTCTTCACCATTGCTCTGTTGAATCCCCTGAAGTATAAGGAATGGTTTTGACTTTTGAGACACAAGATGCGTTAACTTTGACATTATAACCACAACCACAATAGGCGTACCTTAGAGGAACAGTTTTATCTTCAAAGTTACTCGCTATAGTGGAAATCGACTCCTTTCCTACAGCAGCATGCTCAGAGGAAACTGAATCTGCTGCATTTCCTTTCTGGCCACCAAATCGAAGAACATCCTCTTTCAAAACTCTCCCGTCTTTACCACTTCCAATAATGACATTTATATCTACGCCAAGATCTTTTGCAAGGTTACGAACAGCAGGCGTTGACAGAGCTCCGACAAGATTCTCTGTGTTTCGCTTTGAACCGCCCTGGTCTACATTGCCTGAACTATCAGAGGATACGAGAAGATCATCCTGTGCGTCTTCAACCGCCAGCCTAATCAGAGTCTCTCCAACCTTGCATCAATAGATGTTTCCCCAACAAAATCCATTATCTTGCAGTATTCAGAGTTTGAGCGAGTATATGCTTAATCATAACCACATTAAAAACTAGACACCATCGATGCTATGAGCCTAATACAACAGTTTTCAAATTATCTAATTAACCACTTTGTTTGCGCTAACCTTGATAATGTCGCCTGGAGCATGTGAAACCAGAGCTACTTTCCCTTGAAAACGACTCGTTATCTCAATCGTTGCTTTATCGCTCTGAACTTCACAGAGCGGCTGAAACTCTTCGACATGATCTCCCTGCAAACAGATAAATGGCCGAATCTAGAATTAGAAACAGAAGGAGAATCGAGAAAAGATTGAGTCTTTAAGCAGAATATAAAACCAACAGACCTCTTTCACAAACCACTTGAGAAGCTCACATTCAGCAATACCTTCCCCAGTTTGTGCCAGTGGGACATCGATGAACCCTGGATTCGAATCTATGGCCATGGTTTCGCTCGAAAACCAGCTTCTTCTTCCTCCACACCATTTCATCACCTGCCGAATTACGATAAATGTGACTTCTTAACTTGTTTGATCTTAAAAATTAACCGGAAATCTAAACAACTCCCAATTTGTCAGTTTTATCCCATTTCTCAACTTTAGTCCCTTCTAAATTTAACAGGTTAATGTTGGTTTTCCACTACAGGAGCTTGTCGGAAACTGATCTCAGGGTGAAGCCAAGAAAACAAAAGGCTTTTTAAAAAAGGCTCAATAAAAATAGAAACTTGGTCTGGAGAAACGTACAGAGAGAGAGTGAACAAGGAACGGGCGCGGCGTCGGAGAGGCGAACGACTGAGAATGATACTCCGGTACCCGAAACGGCGGAGCGCAAACAGAAGAGGAGCTGAACGGGCGGAGAAACCGATGGCTTCGCCAGATCCGCCGCGCTATCATCGTCGTTCGCGGTTGGTCTTTGGGTATAAACAGTTTAGGGAGAAACAGAACCAAAACAGAGGATGATGAATTGGGATTTTCCCTTTCCAACAACTCGGAAGATGAAAATCTGCCAGACAATGTAACGTACTTTGTATTTTGTGTCTCAGAGTATCTGAATGATTGCGAAGACTGATGCTGAATAGATATAAACTAAATTGGATTAGTGCCAAAAAGAATAACCTATCGGATTAGTTTATCTATGCCACGTCAGCAGAATTTTGCAGAGCGATCAACGGTACACGCGTGTTCTGAGTCATGGATGCCCAAGTAAATCACTTGAACTGAAAGAAAAAAAGAACAACGCATATAGCAATTGTTTTTAAAAAGTCGCAGAAATGATAATAAATTATAGTATTAGTTAATGTGATTTAGCTGTTTTTTATACTAATTAAAAATTTGACGTTATCAATATTTAATTATTTTGCTTCCGCGGCTATTAGGTTAGGAAAATCTGAGATATACTTGAGAAGAAGAAAAAGGACCTATCGGATTAGTTTGGGTATGGCATGTCAGCAAAAAACAGGGGCACGAAACTTCTGAAGGAGGATCAAATGTAGACGCATGATCTTGATCAATTGAGCATTAATTTGAACTTTAATAGTATAGTTTATCCGATGATGAAAAAGGCTAAACTGGTATATGACAGGTGAAATGGACCAAGTGGTGCGATCAATATAGTAGTTGGTTATGTTGGGTGTAAAATAGATAATTCGATCTAGTGAGTCGATCGTATAGATTTTGTATTATCAACTCTACTATTCAAAACCAGCCCTGGTAGAAAGCAAACAAACAAGTTAGAGGGATTCGAATTCGAGTGTAAGACTGCTTCCTAAATAATCGTTTTGCATGCATAAATGCCCAACATGGCCTTTGGAACGTGAGATAGCAACCTAATCCAAATGACATATAACTTGCACCTTTTTCTCTTTTTGTGTTTTGTCAACCGTAACACTTTTGTCGACCATGTGAATTTTTAGTTGACCAAATCCATCTTGTTGGTGAAAAATATTTCAGTGAGAGAAGTATTTTGGGTAATGAAGACAAGGGATGCGATCATGCGATTTCTCTCACACATGATCATATCATATCACCAGCATTATTTGATTAACTCTTTTGAAATGACATCAATCGATTTTATGTTATATTCTTTTTTTTTTTCGGTGCAAATTATGTCATATTTATGTTTTTTCATAATTAATATGCAATTATATGTATGCAATTACATATATGTGTAGGCAAATTAGGAAAAAAAAACTGTAAATATCTTCTTGATCGGCATACGTAGGAGGAAATGACTGAAAAATTACTGTTTTTTCTTTTGAACAAAAGGCTTTCAAAAAATGACTCTAGTTTCTGAAGCATTCACAGAAGTGAAGTCATAATCGTCTAAATAATACTATAAGTAAAAAAGTATGTTTGTTACAATTAATTAAATGAAAGCTTATTCGTTGCCTCTCGCATATTTTTCTACTATAATTTTGTTAGTTTGTTTACACTTTGACACATTTTATGCATTGTCTACTATTTAAAAAGCCGAAGTTGTCATTTATAAACATAAAAATGGTGGAGAAATTGTCGTCGATGAGATGTGTAAACTACAGTTTTCAAAATTTATTTGCCAAGGAAAACATGATTTAGAAAACAGTTTCGATTTTTACTTAAAAAAATGCCTTATAAACCCAAAAGGTATTTTTTTATTGTATAAATAAAAATTCAAAATGTAATTTTTTCCCTCATAAATACAGATATGATTTGACTACATTTTCCAACCGAAAAATGGATGGATTTAAGATCCGCCAAGTTTGGTAGTTTGGTGGTACAGGTTGGTGCCAAACACAAATTTTTAGTAAAAATCCGTAGATTTCAACAGCAACTATTTTGTTCCTTAATACAAAGATTAGTTACTTTATTAGAATATAATATACTACTAGTATATGATAACATACTTTATCCAAGAAATACTAAAATCACTCACTTATCGGAAACATTATCAAAGCAACGTTACGTTGAGGAGCGTGCCACTGTGACTGTACCATTATCACACGTCATCCTTCCATGTATATATCTGTTTTTTTTACGTTTCTCTCTTTTTATTTTCTTAATTCCGAGTTTTGACTCGCAATCTCAACGAAGATCGTAGAGAGAAACCGAGCTCGAAAATGGCTTCACGAACGAAGGGGAAGACGACGATAGAAGTTGGTGGCGATGGGGTTGCCGTCATAACACTCATCAACCCTCCCGTCAATTCGCTATCATTTGACGGTAATACTCTCTTCTACCTTCTCCGATTTGTTTGTTTTTGATCTGGAATTTGTTGGATTTCACCTCTACAGATTCTAGGTCAATCTCGGTGTATGATTATGATTATCGCCTAATTCTTTTCTGATCCCGTGTAATTTTTAGTCTCCCCGACTGCCTTCTCATTTTCCAATCGAATTTATGTAACTGATTATGTGAAATTCAGGCTACTAATTTGATCTCATACTCTTTTGGTTTAGTAAATAGCCTAAGATGATGATCTCGAGAAACCTCGTTTTTGTCATTCGACTTGTATTGATAATATTACTGACGAAGCAGGGAAACCTCTGTCTGCTACTCTGTTTTTGTGTATTTCTGTACAGTGCTAGACAACCTCAAAAGTAATTACGAGGAAGCCTTGAGCAGGAATGATGTTAAAGCCATTGTTATTACGGGTAAGTCTGGAGATCACTCTCTTTCACGCCAAAAAACTGAACACATGTTTGCAAAACTTTGTGGTTGATTTGGTGATGGTTTTTTTTTTTTTGTCTTTCTTACTGCAGGTGCAAAGGGGAAGTTCTCTGGTGGCTTTGATATTTCTGGTTTTGGTGAAATTCAGAAAGGAACAAGTATGTTTCAGTGACTTGGTATCTTTGGTGATTGTATTGGCGTTATGTATGGATGTGTGTTATAACGTACACTGGTGTTATATTGATTTTATCAGGGAAAGAGCCGAAAGTTGGATACATCTCAATTGACATCATAACCGATTTGCTTGAAGGTTATCTTTCTAAAAACCGAATTTTTTGGTTTATGCAATGGTTCTGATGATGTAATGCTGAGGGATCGATTTTTCTCTTTGGATTCAGCTGCTAGGAAACCGTCTGTTGCTGCCATTGATGGGCTTGCCTTGGGAGGAGGGTTAGAGCTTTCCATGGTAGCGTTTCTATGTTATCCACTACCTTCCCTAAAAGTCCTCTTGAGACTGTTGATCCTGGTGAGGTTTTTCTTATTAGATGGATGGTGATACAGCTGTATAATTTGTTTTCAGGCTTGCCATGCAAGGATATCAGCTCCTGGTGCACAGCTGGGTCTGCCCGAGCTGCAGCTCGGTGTTATTCCTGGGTTTGGAGGTACATACTCAACTTTGTTGATTGTTAAGTCCTTAATGTTTGCCCATCAGCGGTGTACGAGTTTTGATCATATAGGAGGCAAAATCTTTGATTCCCATGGACCATCATTTGTTTTTATAACTCGTGGACGGGGAAGTCAAAGTATTTTTCAAGCATAGATGGTGATATGTGATTCATGTTTGTGGGGAATGAATAAGTCGTTTTCGTTTTTATTTTCCTTATTATGCTCCTTTGGATCGATGCAGGAACACAGCGTCTTCCACGTCTTGTTGGTCTCACAAAAGCCCTTGAAATGATTTTGGTACGTCAGTGCCTTATACCTATGGCAGCGTTAGTCTGATTTGGTTAAAATATAAACACATTTTATTTTGTTAAAACATATAGACTTCTAAGCCGGTTAAAGCAGAGGAAGGTCATTCATTGGGTCTTATTGATGCTGTCGTGCCACCTGCTGAGTTACTGAACGCTGCTCGTCGCTGGGCCCTTGACATAGCCGAGAGGAGAAAACCATGGGTTTCTAGTGTTTTAAAGACTGATAAGTTGCCTCCCCTTGGAGAGGCAAGGGAGATACTGAAGTTTGCCAAGGAGCAGACACGCAAGCAAGCCCCCAATATGAAACATCCCTTGATGTGCCTTGAGGCTGTTGAAGTGGGTATTGTTTCTGGTCCAAGGGCTGGTTTACAAAAGGTATGTTACTATCTTGTCGTGCTTCGTTATATATTCTATTTAGGTTTACTCCCAAGAGTAGTGACCCTTACGAATTTCCACCGGATTGTCACTTACAGGAGGCTGAAGTCGGCGCACAAGTGGTACGCCTGGATACCACCAAAAGCTTGATCCATGTCTTCTTTTCTCAGCGTGGAACTTCAAAGGTTTGTTAGTCATTTAGACTTGAGTACCACTAAGCCTCCTTTTTGTCTTTACAAGATTTTAACTATTGATGAAAGCTTTCCCTCTTTATTTCATTCCTTTCAATCTATCTTTTGGACAGGTTCCTGGTGTTACTGACCGTGGGTTGGTGCCTAGGAAGATAAAAAAGGTAGCCATAATTGGGGGCGGGTTAATGGGATCTGGAATAGCCACTGCATTGATTCTCAGTAACTATCCTGTGGTTCTCAAGGAGGTAAATGAGAAGTTCCTGGAGGCAGGAATTGGCAGAGTCAAAGGTAGGGATGGTTTTCTGTACATTTCTTAGCAACGAGTTGCAAAAGCTTGATTTGACATATTTCATAATTTGATCAGCTAATCTTCAGAGTCGTGTAAAGAAAGGAAGGATGTCTCAGGAAAAGTTTGAGAAAACCATGTCTCTCCTTAAGGGTTCTCTTGACTATGAAAGCTTTAGGGATGTGGACATGGTTATCGAGGTAATTATGAGCATAATTAAGCTGAAGTTGTTTAGTGTATGGCTAGGTAAGTGAATTGACTTTGTATGATGATGTCTTTTTGGTGGCTTGAAACAGGCCGTCATTGAGAATATATCTTTGAAGCAGCAAATTTTTGCTGATCTAGAGAAGTACTGTCCTCAACATTGTATCCTTGCTAGCAACACATCCACCATCGATTTGAACAAAATTGGGGAGCGGACCAAGTCCCAGGATCGGATTGTCGGAGCACATTTTTTCAGGTAATTACTTATCCTTGGAAGTTTGGATATATTTCAGTGAAAATCTTATGCATGGAGTGGTTTTGCAAGCTGAACTAAATCATGTCTATTCGTTTTTCTGATGCAGTCCAGCACATGTCATGCCACTACTTGAAATAGTTCGGACGGACCATACCTCTGCTCAAGTAATTGTTGACCTGTTAGATGTTGGAAAGAAGATTAAGAAAACACCAGTCGTGGTGGGAAACTGCACAGGTTTTGCAGTGAATAGGATGTTCTTCCCATACACACAGGCAGCTATGTTCCTTGCTGAGCATGGAACAGATCCATATCTAATCGACAGGGCAGCCAGCAAGTTTGGAATGCCAATGGGCCCTTTCAGGTATATCGCATTGTCAAGATCCATATAGTTCTCATACACCTTTTTTTTTTAACTGTACATTTTTGTTACTTATATGAAAGAGTAGACTGTGTGACTTGGTTGGATTCGGTGTGGCCATTGCAACCGCAACGCAATTCATTGAGAACTTCCCAGAACGGACGAACAAGTCAATGATTATCCCACTCATGCAAGAAGACAAGAGAGCTGGTATGTTAGAAACAAGAGCTCCCTGATTTTTTTGATTTTTTTTAACCTTTCTCCTAAATCTTGTGGGCGTTCCTGTTGATTTCAGGTGAAGCCACTGGTAAAGGTTTCTATCTGTATGATGATAAGCGCAAGGCTAAACCTGATCCTGAACTAAAGAAATATATCGAGAAGGCAAGGAGCATGTCTGGTGTAAGCGTTGACCCTAAGGTATCATCTCTCTGTCCAAAAATCAAGTAAAGTAACTCAATGTTCTGTTCTCACTCTGAGTAATGTCTTGGCTTGCAGTTGGCGAAACTGTCGGAGAAGGAAATTATCGAAATGATGTTTTTCCCAGTAGTGAACGAGGCGTGTAGAGTTTTTGCGGAAGGTATTGCTGTCAAAGCATCAGACCTTGACATCGCTGGCATAATGGGAATGGGTTTTCCACCTTACAGGTCAGTGTTGTCATAAAATTAACTGCTGTAATTCGGTGATCCTTATCAAATCGCCTTTTTGCTCATTGTGGTTTAAATCTAAATCTCTTGCAAAACAGAGGAGGAATCATGCACTGGGCTGATTCCATTGGATCGAAATACATCCACTCGAAGCTAGATGAGTGGTCCAAGAGTTATGGTGATTTCTTCGTGCCTTGTGCTTTCTTGGCTGAAAGGGCATCTAAAGGAGCTCCTCTGGTGAGTATCTCTTTCTCTTCTTCCTTTTCTTTCTGGCTTGTACCTTTCAGTTTTGTGCACTTGTTTATGAAGCATTTTTTGTTTTTCCCGCTATTAACTTAATCTGTTTCAGCTTTACTTATATTACATGAGTATTTCTTAATCAAAGCGACAAAAGTGCATGACTATTTATATATCTACTAGTTTGGCTTCTTAGAGTTGCTCAATTGTAATGATATTGTTCCTTTATTTGTGTTGCAGAGCGCTCCCTTGGAACAAGCCAGGTCGCGGTTGTAAGCTCAGCGTTTCAACGGAAACCACTTCTTCGTTGCAGCATCTTCTATGTTTTCTTTATGTCCACAATTACTCCGGAAAGTTGGGGGATCTTTGGCCTCTGGAGTCTTTAAAATAAAGTCTCGTCTCAGACAGATGAATCTGGGAGAAAGTAGAAAGTAAGTTCGAGTAGCAATAAGATTTGTTTAATGTTATGTATGATGCTTTGTCTTACAAAGTCGTTAGATACATTTGTTATAAAGCTCTATGGAGCAAGTTCTATGATCTATTGATAATGTCGTTTGACATTTTTTTCTTCTTTACTTCTATTTAAAGGAGGTCATATATATACTCCATGGCACTTATTTTTTATTGCTGGGATCTGGATATATAATTAGTGAGTGTGGTTACACACATAGATTAGTGAGTCCGGTTACACCCAGACAACATGAAACTGAGCGTCTCGTAAGACGCAGGGCCTTTGAAACGCAGTTAAACTCATTTAGTAAATCAACATGGAACTTTGTGTGTGTGTGTAAAATTCTGAAAAATGTAAGGTAATTGCTATATGTGAACTTATGAGTGTAAAAATAGAAATATTTCGTAATAATTAAACGTGACAGAAGTAGAAGGGGACCATAAATAGAAGAATTGGAGGAGAAGAAAGACGAGACAACTAAGTGAAGAACTGTGTAATAAATTTAGTGTAGAGAAAAGACACGAGTAATCAATATTTGGACCACCTTTTGTTTTTTCTCTACGTCTCTGCTTTTCGATACATTACAGATTACAGCACCTTAGTAGTACCTTACAACACATCTTCGTATCAATTTCCCCGCATTGGAAACCAATTAAAAAATGGATCTCCTGTCTGTACTTTAATTATAGAAGGTCGTAGAAATAAGATTTTGATATAATAATAAAAAAATACTATTTGATAGAATACATGTTTGGCTTTATCGTTTTGGTTATCCATGCATGTTGGTTGAATTTTCATATGTTTTTATCCTCAAAGATATACGTATATATATATATAGATTCGTGATATGGAATACCTAAAATTCACTGTCAGAATAAGTGATAAAATTGTATACAAACAAACTAGTAGATTATTTAGTTACATCTTTTTTTTACGAAAACATTATGGACTTTTTGCCTATAATGTGGTTGGTTTCGACTAACAGGGGGACCTTGGATCCAATAATCTCATGTTTTGGATGGTACTATGATCATCTGAATTCGACTTCCACCTAATTAACATGTATGATAAAATGCTCTCACATCAGATAATCCCATATTCAGGGGTGGACTACGTTTTAACATTTCGCTACTTGATACAAATTTAAAAGTTAAACACAAAGGAGTGGTCGTCAATAATCAATGATTTTGTTTGATTAGATGGCCATAGAAAAAGGAAGCCGGTGAATTTCCTGATTAACAAAACTAAAGGATAAGTGATATTTAATACACTAACATGGGTCCGGGACTTATAAAAGGACTAACATGGGAAACAACTAGGGTATTTGCATAGTAAATGTATTTTTTCGTTGTTGTCAACCATACATGTTTATTTATGCCTTTAAAATATTTAGTAATTAACTAGTTGATCATAAAACTTCAATTATGAGGAAAGTCGACGACCAGCATGATAAAATTTCAGTTTTTGTAAAACTGATCTAAGTAAACAAATAGTATTAGTGAAATAAAACTATGGATAGCTCTTCTGATGTTTTAGGGTAACCTACTAACCTTTTGACACACAAAATGTCTCTCAAGATTATGAGTTCAATGGTTGTGACTTGAGCGAGAACTAGAAAACATGCTCTGTTTTTTTTTGGCTTGAAGGAATTCTAGACTCGATTAAAAGACCGATAAGTTTTCTCTAGTTATTAAACTTGAAAATTTTGCTACTCCTATGATGATCTTGTTAAATCAAATGTTTCTTTATTCATCAATTATTTTTTTTAGAACAGATTCAAACTAAATATATATTAGAAGATATGTATTCTTCGAACGGTAATTTTTTTCCGTTTTTTTTTTATCTTCAACGGTCACTTAGACAGAAGTGTTAATTAGTGTTTTCCTAAAAGCTAAACATTAAGTAGACGAGTGACACGTGGAATCATGGACCCCAAAAGAAGAGATTATATAATTGGAGGTGGTCTGAAGAAGAAGAAAGAGCTCAGAGAGTCTGAGACTGAGACCAACAAAAGAAAAACGAAGCAATAGAAAAAAGAAACGGAGAGAGAGAGAGAGAGAGAGAGAGAGAGAGAAAGCTCGAGACGGTAGAGGTCAGAACTCCCACGTGCACTCGGGGAACTCGACGCCTTTCTCTTTCTCTACAAACTCTGCACACTTCTCTGTTCTCTCTCTCTCTCTCCTTCCTCAATCCTTCATCTCACTCACAACAACCAATCTCTCTTTCTCTCTAAAAGAATCTAAAAGCTGAATTCTTCTTTTTTATATACATTCAGAAACAGAGGAAAGTCCTTGACGATCTTGGATTTCTTCTTCTTCTTCTTCCTTGTTTAAATTCTTATAATGGTGGAGCTCAAAGATCAAGACATGGGAGAAGGGATGCAATGCATAACACATCCTTACACGAGAAACCCAGGTGGGATCTGTGCATTATGTCTCCAGGAAAAGCTTGGTAAGCTCGTCACTTCCTCTTTCCCTCTCCCTAAACAAACACACCTCTCTTCCTCTTCTCCTAAAACCTTCACTCCTTCTTCCACCACCTCTCTCGCCCTATCTCTCTCATCCGGAAGCAACGGAAAGGATTCCACAAACAACCTCCCGTTTCTGCTGGCGAAGAAGAAGAAGAGCATGCTCGCTGCTTCTTCATCCTCTTCTTCTTCCACCTCTTCGTCTTCTTCCTCTAGTCTTATCTACAAGAGAAGCAAATCTACGGCTGCTGCTTACGGCGATAGTTTCGGCCAGAGGAAACGAAGTGGCTTCTGGTCTTTTCTTCATCTCTACTCTTCCAAGCACCAAATCAGCAGCAGCACAGCCAAAAAAGTCGACAGCTTTAGCCATTCTTCGAGGCCAAGGAACCAGATCGAAAACGGGAGGAACCAGAGAACAGAGGAAACAGAGTCATCGAAGAGAGTCGGTGGTGGAGGCATTGATGTGATTGCGGAGGAAGAAGATGAGAGTCCTAATAACCAAGTGGTTGCAGAAACGCCAACAAACGGTGTTGGTAGTGGTGGTGGTTCGTCTTTTGGGAGGAAAGTGCTGAGATCTAGATCTGTTGGTTGTGGAAGCAGAAGCTTCTCCGGCGATTTCTTCGAGAGGATCTCTAATGGGTTTGGAGATTGCGCCTTGAGAAGGATTGAGTCACAGAGAGAGTCCACAAAGGTTATTAGTAATGGTGGTGCTGAAGCAGCTGCCATGAGTGAAATGGTGAAATGTGGTGGCATCTTTGGTGGGTTTATGATTATGACATCATCGTCTTCATCAACAACATCATCATCATCGTCTACGGTTGATCATCATCATCAACATCATCATAAGATGGGGAATAAAAGCTGGGGATGGGCTTTTGCAAGTCCAATGAGAGCCAAGGCAACTCATAGAGATCGTACTATTACAGAGTCTACCACTGACAAGAACACATCTCCGAACGTAGACTCAATTCCTTCGTTGGTGGCTTTGAAAAGCTAGATTAAGAGATGCATCAAGTACCTTTAATCTCTAGCTCATATTTCATTCATGTGTTTAGTTAGGCTGCTCTTTTGTATTTTTTTTTGGACATTGGTTTGATCTTTTAATTTCAACTAGTAATGTAATGTTACACTATATTTTTTCTTGTTCATCTCTATGTTTGGCGTCATGACTTAGATGTTGTTCATCATCATATCATCATCATCATAAAAGCTTGAAACCTTTAGGAGAATGAGCTTAGGATACTTGCTGCTTTGTCCTATTCTTCTATCATTGTTTTCTTATCAACGGATTATTATCTAATTCTCCCAAGATTATTTTGTCTTGTGGTGTCACTGTGATGGTAAACCAGATGCGTTACTTACAGTATACTATTATAATGGTAGCAAAACCCACTTGAAAAAAGCAGTCAACAGGTTTTAGGGTTTTAAGTATTAAATGAGTGGAATCAAAAGGCACATGCCTTTGCACATGCATTACGATTCCAACACTCAATAGTTTTTTTTTATCTTCTCTTTTTTGAGCCCCACAAATTTTAAGTAAGTAAGACATGCAACAACAAGAAGTCAACAACATCTCCAAAACTATCATCATCATTATCATCAATGTATCATCACCAACCAGCTAATCTATAGTATATAAAATTACATTTAATGCAAGCCAAAGCCATATTGAGTTTGCTGTCCGACAAAGCCACAAGTTTGTAACAGGGAAAAAAAAAACATTGAAATGTCAAGTCGATCACAATTCACAAAACTGTTATGAATCAAAACAAAAAGAATTCTGTT
The DNA here is from genome assembly GCA_911865555.2 of Thlaspi arvense. Taxonomy (NCBI): domain Eukaryota; kingdom Viridiplantae; phylum Streptophyta; class Magnoliopsida; order Brassicales; family Brassicaceae; genus Thlaspi; species Thlaspi arvense. Next base: position 55,303,987 of record OU466859.2, on the reverse strand, counting down.
ATGAGTTTATGATCAAAATGAATAAATTCATATTTCATAATCACATGATTGATGATGTGTGGAATTTCTTTCACAGACATAACAGAAGTATTATGAGTTATGACACATTAATAAATTCAGATTGATAATCAGATGATATAATATGTGGAAGAGATGGTCGGGACAAGGACATGAAAAGGGGTCCATGAGATGAAAATAAAGACGAACAATTCTGCAAAGAGACAGAAGGGAGAAAAAGGCTGCCTTCTGACTTAACCCTATTCATATATATATAAATCATTTTGATTATATGATATTTATTTTCTTCGTGGGGACCCAAATTTGGACTTGTCATACATATTCCAAAAATCTGCATAGATAGATACTTCAGACGTGACCATGTGAGTACGATCATTTTTCCGTTGTGAAATATTTACGAAGCATCTTTACATCAAAACTGTAGGACCCATTAAGATCTTAAACAAACTATTCCATTTCATAATACTTATTAACTTAGAGTTGTATTTTCTTTCTGCTACTAAAATCCAAAATGTAAAAAAGTAAAAATGTCATTGCGTTTAGTGTGTATAGAAAGGATTCTTTTTGCTCAAGTGTGTATACGAGACCTATCAATACGGTAGTTATCACGTAACTTCAAAACATTGACAATTTGGAATATGTAGCAAGCATATGCTTAATGTACATATCCATGATTTAAGAGGGCATTGGTTTTATCTTACAACGTTCTTCGAGCCATTCAAGGTACTCGAATATATTCCATTGAAGATCATAAATACTTTGTATATCTACACACAAGGGAAATGACGACTCAACTACACCTTACATATAATGCTATGTAACACATGTACAATTATCACATTAAGCTTATTCATTTCACTCTAATTTAAGCTGTGTATATACTTCTCCACGATGATATGAAAATGAGTCTTCATGTATCATAACTTTGACCTGATTGTAGAAAACGTAATGGTTACCTCATATCCTTGTCACTTGTAGCTATAATGGAATCCATCCCTGTATTTTGTCGTCAGAAATTATGAGTGGTGTTCACTAATTGATTCTATAACATAATTAGCCTTTAAGAACTCTATAGCTTGTGTGTGTATTATTCACCTTAATGACTCCTGCTTCTGTACCGCAAAAAACAATATCGTTAGCAGTAAGGAGGCTTGTTATCTTGCTTCCTGCTGATAGCCTTCCCACTTTCTGCTGTGTCCTTCTCAACCAAACCTTATTTTCCACAAAACCATAAGGCCTTACTTTAATATCACATACAATTGTGATGATAATATGGTTTTGTCAAAGCTAGCCAAGTGTAGTTTAATTTGATGTGATTTTGGTTTAGGAAAGTATTTTCACTTTGCAAGGAAAAAAAAGATTACCTGAAGAGTGTTTGCGGATGAACTTCGATTCAAGTAGATGAAATCTTCGACGACACCCATCGCTACAATATGGGACCCTTTTTCTGCTGTTATTGACATTTGTGGCTCATAATTCCTTCTCAAATCCTGTTAAGCCATTTATCTAAGTTACTTTCTTTAGTATTTTCAAAATTTGACAACTGTTAATGTAGTTTTTACCTTTATATTAGACATCTCAACATGTGTGCTTGCGCTATATAACATCTCTTTGTACACAACAACTGAATTGATGGGCTTGTTTTGAATTCTCCAGCTCCTCGTTGGTGCTCTGATCTCTTTCTCCCGTTTATTCGTGACGATTAATTCCTGTTAGGAACACACTATGTTACTTTGTGTCTTTATATTGATCAGTAACATGTGGATGAAAGAAAAGAGATATATATGTCCATATGTACCTGTATGCTTGAATCTATGCATCCTATATAAATCTTTCCTTGTGCTGCTACCATACTCTTCACACCTTTACCTTTGAAGATACTTTGAGATGTTCTTGATGAATCAAGCAGCTGTAGAAGATTATTAGCTGCCTCTGAGTAATATTGGGAGATTAATTATATGATATAATTTGTATGTAATATAGTCTCTGCCCTCTGGTGGCATAATGAGAGAGATCTATCTATACCTTCATCTTGTGTCCCTTGGTTATGACAAGTATCATATTTCCGACTGCTTCCAGTTTCCTTACTGATTCTTTTGTTTTTATTACTTCAGCACATTCCAGTTTTCCTTTAACTATCTGCCATATCTACATGAGAGAAGGTAAACCATACATTTCACAACAACAAAAAGAAAATCAAATTCCTCATAATCCACAGTGCTTTTTCTTGGAAACAATGAGATTAGATCATTATCATACCCTGATAGTTTTATCTGCAGATCCACTTAAGACACTCTCTCCTGTTTCAGATATTGAAAAGCATGTTACGGCGCTTTTGTGCTCCTTGATGTTCCATAGAAGCGTGGCTAGTTTCTCATTCACATTCCACACCTGATGATAATAATCTTGCATGCTAAAGGTAAGGTTTCTTTTGTTAAATCTTAATTCAAGTATGACACATACCTTGATAGAACCATCGGAGTATCCACTAAAGAGCAAGCCTTTATGGTAGATAAGGGCTGTTACAGCTCCACTTCCAGATTGATGCATCTCTATGGTTTGTGTATGAACACAAGATATGCGCTGGTCCTGTCCATATGTTAAATGGTTGCGTTAACTTGTGGTTTTGATGATAGTAGAGAAGATTGTGATAATTTGAAAAACTTACTGATTTGCTGAATAGATAATATGTTGCTTTATGCAATTCATCTGCCATCCAAGTCACATCTGAAAGACGTCTTAAAGACTCCCTAACTCCTTCCGAGAAATTAATTAGCTTGTGGATTCCTGAGTGAACACTACACTTTAGTATAAAACTTTCAGGCACATGCATGCTTTAGTTAGCATTGTTTTCAAGTCAAAATTAAAGGAAATTTCACCTTTGCCAGAGCTGAAATTGTAGATGCATATACAAGCAAGAAGTCTCTCTTCAAGCTCGGAACCAGGGTGTAGAAACTGTGCTATCTCATTAAGTAAGACTTCGCATGCTGAATATTTCAAACTATTTGGACCTTTTGAAATCTCTATACTGAGCCATGCAATGGCTATAAGACATGCCTTTGCAACACTCTTGGTTTTACTCTTCAGCCCTTCTTGTAAACCGCAAAACGTGGCTGTTCCTGTCTCAATAATTCTTCTTGCTATCTTACAACACCATGCATCTATTCCTGTATCCTGCAAAAATGCATGAAGATTTCCATATGTAATTCACTCATTTTGGCTTGGCCTGTACTTAATATTAGAATGTTTTCACTTAAAAGAAGAAAGTAAACCTGCAAACATTCATCTGACCAGTTGATGTTTCTTATCATGTTCATGTGTGCCATAGAAGTAAGACCTCCTCTTTTCATTAGCCAAGCAGCAGTGTATGGTTCTCCTTTCCACGAATAAGTTCCACCGATATTCGAAAGAATGAATGTTGATAAAAGCCTCACATTTGAACCTTCACTATTTGTGACTGCATCGAGGAGAGCTCTCGTGGCCTCATTTCTGAACTTTTTGCTCTCAGGAGGAGAATCCTGTTGAGAATTTTCGATCTAAGATTGTTTCTTTAGCAAACGGAATCAATAAGACATTGTTTTCAATGTTTAGATCTAACCAGTGCATTTAGTTGAAGCAATATATCTGCTGCAAAGAGCCTGTGATCTCCCTGAAACTGTTTAATACACTGCAATAACGTATCCCTAATGTCAAAACTTCCTTCTTTCTTTATCTGCTGCAGAATCTTAATTGCTGACGACCTGAAATTACAAGCATGTCGTCATATGAAAAGTCTAAAAAAGAGAAGTTTTTTTAATGCTGAGATATGTATGTGTATACCTTGGTATCTTCAGGACCTCATGAAGAAACTGAAGAGCAATGAAAATCTCTTCTCTGTCTCTTCTCTGCAGGAGATGTGCAAAAGGAGCCACTCGAGTATGCTGATAGATATACTTCCTGTTAAGTCCATCAAACTGCATGCACTTCACTAAAATACTCGCCAAGGAGATGAATTCCCCTGAGTTTCCACTTTTTGCAACATCAAGAAGTCCACAGAGGACAGAAGGAGAGCTGATTGCAGCCAAGTGCACTGTGTTTGTAGCTTGGTCAAAAGCAGTAATAAGCACTTCAATTATCATCAATGATGCTGCAGGAGGCGTCAAAAGAGGAGGTGAAGGTCTACACGTGTAACAAGCAGAAGAAGAAGAAGTTGATGCAACAACATCCACAAGAGCTGGTAGAAGCTCAAGACTCTTTATCTCTGTTGGAGATGGCTTTATCAGGTAGATAAGAATAGCTGCTTCTTGCACGTTTTGTTTCAGTGCATTCGCTAAACTGCTTAAGTTTAAACCTTTCCTCTTGACCTCTTCGAGAGCTGTTCCGTTGACTGATATGATCTTCGTAAGTGCTGTCATCGATGCCTTTATCACAGTTTTCTCCTCGGAGCTAGAGATAGCCGTAAGAAGCTGATCAAGAATGACATCTTTGAGCATGCTGTATTTGAACCCTTGTTTACTGTTCAGCATTTGATAGATCATTGTAACCTCTGAGACATACTTCTCATCGTCATTCCCTAGCACTTCTTTTATAAAGCTCTGAAGATTCTCCCATAAATTCATTCTCCGAGCTCTTCTTGAATGCGTTTGAACTCCATTTCCTCGTTTTGTGGTATGCAGATTGCTCATCATTCCTTCAAAAGTTATGGATCCTTTATGTCCGAAAGCTGATACTTCTTCAAACTCTAGTTGCCTCAAAGAAGAAGCATCTTCTCTTTGGGTATTCCAACTTTTATCTGATTGCTGGGCCTGAATGTCAAAAACTGAACGGTTCAAATCACTGACAAAACTGTGGGATCCGTTGGCTACATTATATGCTTTGCTTGCTTCCTTGTGAGCTTTCTGTCGGGAAACACAGAAGAAGTTGGCTAATGTGTCCTGATTCACAATACAGTTTGTGGAATATGTTATATTTCTCTGAGCTATTAAGAGATGAAAGTGTTCGGTTAGAGAATTTACAGTGCCAATGTCTTCTCTTGAGCTTGGCGTATGATCTGGCTGAGACTCGTTCAAGAATTCATTGAGGCACTTGACTCTTGGATTGTAATCTTCCTCCTGCATGTTCCAATCCAAACATGGAGAATCTTCGAAACTGTTTGCAGATTTTCCAATCTTCCTTGATGCTTCGATTTTTTCAAAGATTTCATTAAGCTCATCCTCTTGCAAATCAACACTCTGGAGGTTCTGGTAATGCAATAACTTCTACAACATGAGAAGACCAAAGGGACAAATGTTACACTTGTGCCCAATTAAAAATCACTGAGCATTTATCAAAGACATGTTCATGGTCACTAATAAACCCTACCTCACAGGTTTCCGACAACTCTAGCTTCTCTGCAACTGAATGTGCCTTAGCCGCAGATATCTCCTGCCTGTTCATGTGTAAGAGATTAAGGAAATTGGATATAGATGTTGAATCTTACAAACTTTCTCTGTTTCAGGAAGCAAAAAGAGAATTGCAGAACAAAATTATTTTGATTACAAGCTTTGAATCAATACCTATTTTTCTTCGGCCTCCTCCGAAGCGGCTTCTCTGTACAATCACTATGCGGCTGATGAAACTCTCCGTAAGACATAACCTGGTAATAAGTTGCTCTGTATTTATACTTCCTTGCAATCTCTCTGAGCTCTTCATCTGACTTAAACACACTAGGAGTGGAGAAAACGCTCTCGCAGAGTTCAGGGGCAATGTCGTTTCTTACAATATCCGGCGAGACCAGAACCGACTGGAGAAAATGCAATGTGGTCTGCAAGGAATCACCTTGGAGATAGCTTACAATGGAGAGGTAAAAGTAAGAGAAAGCAACCAAGATTGTGTTTGGAACACCTGAAGTGGTGGTCCCTTGTTCTTCAAGCAACGCAGGCATTTGAAGCATCCTCTCTGAGTTTCTCAGACGAGACATCTTCTCCTCTGAGCATTCGGGTTGTATAGAAGCTTCGATGCTCTCGATTCCCCAATAGAGATTAGAGAGAGCAGAGTGTTCAGAGGAGAATTCAAACAGAGTATCCTCTTCTTCGATGCTCAACATAGTGATGCATTTCCGCTTAAGCGAAATCCATTCTTCGGGGTCTGATATAACGCAGAGAATGTAGTTGCTGATCGAAGCTACGATCGCCCGAATCGAATCAAGATCAGAATTCTCATTGCAGGAGATGAAATTCGAAGTAGGTGAAAGGTAAGCCATTTGCTCATACTCTGTTGCACACAAGTTTCGATGGTTTTATGGGATAAGATGTGAGAAGAAGTGAATTGAGAGAGAAGACACAGAGAAAGAGAGAGGTGTAGTCTCGTGAAGGAAGCAGCCAAACTCCAAAAAGAAAATGATTGGTCCTGTTTGTAATCTTTTGCTGTCAAAATGACACATAGTTAAAAAGTCAAAAGTGTTGCGTGTGTCTGAGGAAACCTAATAGAAAGATCCTAACTTGTTACATGTTTTATTATTATTGTGAAAGTCAAAAGATTGTAGGAAAATAATTGTATCCTAGAGTATTGAATCAAATGACTCATATTAGTAAGCCATGCTCACTTCCCCAGCCCTCATCTCAATAAATTCTATGTATTAATTAACTTTCTCTATATATTAATTATTACGTTTGTGTACCAAATAACAAATTTCTACAGTTGATATTGTTTTGCTGTTGATATTAACTATTAAGGTTTCCGTAGTAACCTACCTACATACTATTTTACACATTGAAAAAGAGCATTAGGTAATTATGTAAATCTTACACATTTTACAATTTGTGTAACGTAGTAGAAGAGGACAGTTGGTGATAGCATTAAGTTTAGAAATCTTAATTCAACCACATTGAGAATTTTAATGTCCATCAATGATTTTAAGTTGCAATATCTTTAACATTTTGTTATAAACTTACATAGGTGCATGTGGGAGTAAATAGCCCTCAACATAGCTTGGAGATATCAATACAGAAAATCCACTAGACTACTACTAATCAACTCCTTCACAACTTGCACCCTAAGGTTCGTGGAGAAATATGACAATAAGTGTGATAATATTCTTCTCTGATGCTGTTAGCTTAATGGATAAGAAAATATTGACCACATTATTCTTACACGGTTTGACATTCGAGTATATTTAAATTACGTATACACGCTAGGTTTGATGAAGAGATCTGTTGTGACAAAAGCCCAATTTGTTTCTTGGTATGATTAGGTGGTTTTGAGGTTATAAATGATAATGATCAAAATGGTTGAAAAGATTGGGCCCCAAGAAAACGAAGGAAGTTTGAGAATTGTCTGTCACGGGGAACTAGAATCTATGAGAAGATGTATAAATAGAGGAAAGGACAAATAAAATAAAAATGCTCAAGAGCTCATCACCCTCTCATTGGCCTCTCATTTCTATGCAATGCGAAACATTGGTTCTTGATTCTTCTTATGTGCTTTTGTTTTGTGTTGTGTTTATAGTGACCAATAATGCTTTTGACGTTGGACTTTTGTTTAACTCATGTTCAGTTTTACATTCCAATTTGGCTAAGATTTATTGATCCATCTCTAGTTCCATGTACATTATGCTTTTATCATTCCATATTATTTTTTCCCACTCTTCAATCCAAAATAGTCTTTTCGGTTAAAATGTTAAATTTAATATGTTATTGTGTATATATATAGTTTTGAAACGACATTGAAGCTTGAAGTCAAAAGAATGAGAAAATAATTAAAATGTAATGAATCAAATGTTTGAAAAAAAAAACTATATCGAAAGCCCCAACTAATGAAATGAGTCAAAAAAATTTGCACAAAAAAGAACAGAAATATTCTTGAAAATGTTACTTACGACTTGCGTTTTAATAAGTGTGAATTAAATTTACATTTGTGGAATCACTAAGTATTTTTCAAAAAAAAGTATTATTATCGTAAAACGACGTAGAAAGGAAAACTCCCCACGAATTTCGAAGAAATTTTAAAACACACGGAAAAATGATTTGAACTTTTTGAAAAGACGAACGCGTCCCTCCTTTCGTTTCCCTGTAAATTAAAAAAAGCAACAAACCAACAAATTCTCAAATTCAACTGTAACAAAACAAAGAGAAAAAAAAAAAGCAAACACTCTCTGCGATTCACACTCAGTAATGTATCAAGATCGGCAAGGCGTTATAGGCGGAGGCGGTGGCGGATCTGCGCCTCATGGAATCATACTCGCCGTCGTTGTTGCAGTGGTAGTGCTCGTTCCGTTCTTCATCGGAGACGGCGGCGAAGCCATTACAGATGCGATCGCGGAGCTTCTCAGTCCAGTGGGACTTCTCTTACTCCCCATTATCCTCCTCCTCACTATCCAGTTCCTCTCGTCGGAACGCGGTTCCTTCGTATCGGCCATTTTCTCTACCGGAGAACCCGAGTCGATTCACCGGGTTAGTGGATCTCCAGTCGGTGTCGCTCTGTTCCTTGTCCTCACACTGTTCTTACTCTACAACCGCTTCTCCATCTTCGGCGGAGATGATGATTCCGGCGACTGACTGACTGATGCCGCGGCGTCGTTTCTCCAGATCTACTTTTTTCCCTCTTTTTTCTTTTTTGGAAAACAATATTCTATTTCTTTATTTGTGTTTTGTTTTGGTTTTTCTTATTCGTTTCATTTGACAGTTGAAGTCAAACTATACAGCAATTTTATTTTTATGTAATGTAGGTACGCACATGAGTCACGTGACAACAGGGACGAGTGAGCTCGGGTTGTTTAATTACGTTAATGCCAACGTGACATGTGATTTGATGGATTAATGCCGAACTTTTTTAATTAGCTCCTTTTTTAATTTCAAAATGTTTGCTAAATCAGAATCTCAAATGCACAAGTTTAATGTAATCAAATTTTAAATTGATGGTATTATATAGACTAAAGTTTTTATCTTTATGAAAATGGGAATGTATAAGGAGTATATTTTATGGGGGACAAATTGGAGTTTTGGACTTCGTCCCCACCACATGACCACGTGAGATACTGATCAGAGACAGTTTTCTGCTATCTCAGATGCAAATCCTAAAGAATAGTAGTTTTGAATTAGGTTGCATATAAACTTCGTCCGAGATATGCTTCCGAAATGTTTCGGAAATTAAAACTCTCGAAAACTTGTCGGAAAAACGAAAAATCATATTTCCTAAAAATTCTAATTTGGAAACACTTTACGAACGCGTTTCCATTTTAGAAACACGCATTTCCATTTTAAAAAGAAGATAAAAACTAATTTCTTGTTTTTAATTTGGAAATCAAAATTAATTTTGAGATTATTAAATTTAAAAATTATTCTCTGGATGAATTAGAATTAGAGATATATTGGTTAATGAAACTAATAAAATTTATAATAAAGAAAATCTTTTAAATTTTTAACTTTACATATTTTAATTTTTATAGTTTAATAATTATGTAAAAATTATATATTGGATTTTATGGATTTAAATATTCTACTTATAATTAGATCTTTAATACTTAATATAATATATATATATATACGTTTCCAAAACGTTTCCATTTCTATATTTTTTTAAAAATAACGTTTCTGCGTTTCGAAACGTTCCGCTTCCACGTACCCATTTCCGTTTCCATGCAACATAGCTTTTGAAAATAGACTTTTGAAAACATAATTTAATTATCACAATTAAGCTTTCAGATAACACATCTGTTACCCTTTTCTTTTGTATGTACATCAAACATATCAAAAACACCCAAGTGCATCTAACTTTCTCAACACTTATATCTACATGAAGAAGAGACCTCTCAAAACTATTATTCTTCAAGAGTTTTCCATGTTTTTACTGAGAATCACTCAGCTTTCAGCTGCAGAATCTCCTTCGCTGTCCTAACCCGAAAATATGGCATTTGTTCCTGTGTAAACCACACAAAACAGTATTATGTTAAGCAGTCTCAGTCACTCGCAACGACACTGACCCACGAAATACAAATGGCAGTTTCTAGTGTAATTTTCTTGCGAGTTTTACCTGAGTGAAACAAAGATCCAGACCTCTGCTGTAGAAGTCCAAATATTTCAGCATAAACATTCCACAGTCGAATCTGCAAGAATACAAAGCCCAAGTTAACACAGGATGAAATAGTAGCTGACATATATTATAATAGGGAAAAGATACCATACCCATTTCTCTGCTCAGGAAGGTCCTGCACAAATTCTTGTCTCCATTGACTTACATCAACCTCTACTTCACTCTTGTCCCTAACTTCATCGACAAAGTATCTAGCCTGACAAATGAAAAAAAAAACTACATAATCAGACTACATCTTATCTTATGACGGTAACATTGGTTTCACTTACTAAATTACTACCAGCGTATCGAGGATTCTAGGCTCTCTTCCTTTGAATGAGTCGAGATACTGGAATTTCCGGTCCTTTATATTTATAACAGCCAATGTCCAATGGATGTTCATGTGTATAGGAATAAATATCTGACAACAAGAAAGGTCTCTTAGGCAGATGGTAAAGTGAAAAATAGAGTTTGAATATTTCAAAAAAGAAGTGTAACATAGGAGAGTAATAGTAGAAGAATCACACAACAAGTTTACCTTGTCACAGTCGATGAGATGGTAGCCCAACTTCTTCATTGACGTCCATCTTCTGACTGCACCGTAGTTGTATCCAGTTCCCGAATTAACTAACTGAGGTGTGATTATTAAGGTTATGTCTTATTAAAATTCATGAACATATATATATATATATGAGCTAAAACCTAAAATTCATAGGCCATGGGAATTTGTATAACCTTAGTGAAGAAGAATGTATTGAAAAAATGACATTTTAGAAACTTCTTTGGTTCTCTAGCTTCCCTTTCTTTCAGCAATACCAGATAAAGATTAATGACCTACATAGAACAATACCAGATAAATCATAAAGACTCTCAGTCCCAAAAAGAAACCAGGTGAGATTTAGATACAGTGCCTAACCTCATCGTTCAACCATTGACCTGGTTTGAGGCACCTCAGGGTTTCCCCTGTAATGTCAATGTTCGAATTCTCATGTGTAACCAAGATGTTCCTGCAGCGAAAGACGTTCATAGCATTACACAACAAGAACATAAATGAATTATTAGGGCAAGTAGACAGGAGACCAAGAATCAAAAAACCATACTGAATATTGTTAGCTGAGAATGCATGCTTGACTGCTTTCTCATCTTCCTTGGAAAGAGGCAGAAATGGCTCACGCTGTACATACTGAAAATCAATTAAAGAACAATGAGTCACCCTATTTCACAAAATCAAAATGAATGATAACACATAAACGCTTCAACTTTACCTACAACTATAAAGATCAAGGAAAAATAGCCAAACCTCTATTAGTTCCTCATCTTGAAGCCAAAGGGAACGCAAGCTTCGCAGTAAAGCAAGACACCTTTCTTTCAAAAAACCAGCAAAGCCTCTGTCTTTCAGTTTCGAAGTCCGAGTCTCAGCACTCTTTAGAGCCTTTCTGTATGCTTCAAAACCGGAGACATCGGTCACAGGGCGAGAGCGATTCAAAACGAGTGAACTATAAGCTTCGGACTCATCGTGCACCATCACGCTCCCGTATTCCAGGTCGTCATCCTCTAAAGATAGTTCATTTTCCTTCTCCGCCTCGTCTCCCACATCCATATCCACGTTTTGGACAAAATCAGCCTCCGTACTCGTGTCATCAGATATCAATTCCACATCGCTAAGCTCATCGTCAACATCAATCACTTCTCTATCGGTTCTATAGCACACAGGCGAATCAAGTGCATCTCGTTTTAAGCTGTTATGGTTCCTGGAGATAAAATCTCCCAACGCATTACCGGAATCCTGTCGTGGTCGTGGGCTACGGTTCCGCCGTATCTGTCTAGTGCAAGAAGAGAGACCGAACCTTCGGACCGGAGAAGGAGCATGGACTTGTCTCGGCAGAGGAGTTTTCACTTCTGGGTAACGGTAGTTTCCTGGAGCCATGGCCTTCGGCGAGTGCGAGAAACTGGAGTTTTCACAACCGGCGCTGGGTTTGTGGTAACCGCTCACGCCTTCCATTGCTCTGAATTGGGGAATTCAGAATCCTATTGATTTTGACTTTCATCACAACTCGGGACCAAGCAATTCTCATTACCACACCTCTTGCCGTTTCTGCTTCCATCACTGCCTTTTTTGACTCGCTACGCTCCCATGACGACCCGACCCGATACAAACAGATCCGACCCGACCCGGGTCGTTATGGTTGGATCATGGATAGGTCAATTTTGTTGATTCCTTACCCTCTAGACCAGAGAGAGGTTTCTAGGAGTTGTTCCCTTTCGGCTAAACCTATGTTTTTCTTCTTGTTAAACCCGTTACTCCTCTCCTGGAAGTTAAAGCTGGGCTTCTCACTTCACAATTTCTTAAAAGTTAAAGCTTTTACAGTCGATCGTGTTGAATTTGAGTTTAATCGGTTGCTCGGAACACTAAAGTCAGAAAGATGCGGATGCTATTAAGACCAGGTAATCAGTTTCTGAAAAAAAATTCAAATTTGGTGAAAATGGGTATAAATCTGTTTGATTTGTAGCTGAATTCTGGTGATTTCGCTGTAGTATTGTGGCTTAGGGGTTGATATAAAAAGTGTATTCCGTTGTATTTCACTTTAGTAACAGCAGTTTTCCGTTTTCCGTTAAATTTCTGGCTATGTGAACAGTATATAGCTCGTTACTGATTTGCTTTCTGTTCGTCTCTGGCAGGAATTATATTTCACACGGATACAAAGCCTTCTCGTGTTTTCGCCCTTTGTAAGCATCTATCATCTTCCTCTGATAATGGCGAAAATCGTGAGAAGCCGACAACATTTGAGGGTAACAGACAAGTTGTTAACGAAATCTGCAATGTTTTGGAGAGTGGTCCATGGGGACCTTCCTCTGAGAATGCTCTGTCCGCTCTAAACTTGCATCCCCAACCAGAGTTGATCATTGGGGTGTTACGAAGGCTGAGAGATGTTGACCGTGCAATTGGTTATTTCCGTTGGTACGAGAGAAGAACTGAGATGGCGCATTGTCCTGAATCCTACAACTCCTTGCTCTCGGTGATGGCTCGGTGCAGAAATTTCGATGCTTTGGAACAGATTCTTGGAGAAATGAGCGTTGCAGGGTTTGGCCCGTCTGTCACCACTTGTATCGAGATGGTTTCGAGCTGCGTTAAGGCGAATAAGCTTAGGGAAGGCTTTGATGTTCTGCAGATGATGAGGAAGTTCAAGTTTCGACCTGCCTTTTCAGCTTACACAACTCTTATCGGTGCTTTCTCGGCAGTGAACCAGTCTGATGCGATGTTGACACTCTTTCAGCAGATGCAGGAGTTAGGATACGAACCAACCGTTCATCTGTTTACGACACTGATTCGGGGATTTGCCAAAGAGGGCCGAGTTGACTCTGCTTTATCTTTGCTTGATGAGATGAAGAGCAGCTCACTCGACGCCGACATTGTTCTTTACAACGTATGTATAGATTGCTTCGGTAAAGTGGGCAAAGTTGATATGGCTTGGAAGTTTTTTCATGAGATGGAAGCGAATGGTTTGAAGCCTGATGAAGTCACTTATACTAGCATGATAGGAGTTCTGTTCAAGGCCAACAGATTAGACGAAGCTGTAGAGATGTTTGAGCATTTGGAGAAGAACAGACGGGTCCCTTGCACTTATGCTTACAACACGATGATTATGGGTTATGGTTCGGCTGGGAAATTTGAAGAAGCATACAGTCTCCTAGAGAGACAAAGAGCAAAGGGGTCTATACCGAGTGTGATCGCATATAACTGCATTCTCACATCCTTGAGGAGAATGGGAAAAGTTGACGAAGCTTTGAGATTGTTTGAGGAGATGAAGAAGGATGCCGCTCCAAACCTTTCAACCTATAATATTCTCATTGACATGCTGTGTAGAGCTGGTAAGCTTGACTGTGCTTTTGAGCTACGCGATTCTATGCAGAAGGCTGGTCTGTTCCCTAACGTTAGGACCGTGAACATAATGGTTGATCGGCTCTGTAAAAGACAAAAGCTTGATGAAGCTTGTGCTATATTTGAGGAGATGGATTATAAGGTTTGTACACCAGATGAGATTACATTTTGCTCGCTCATAGATGGCTTAGGGAAGGTCGGAAGAGTTGATGACGCTTACAAAATCTACGAGAAGATGTTGGATGCTGATTGTCGCACAAACTCTATCGTCTACACATCCCTCATAAGGAACTTTTTCAACAACGGGAGGAAAGAAGATGGCCACAAGATATACAAGGAGATGATTAATCAAAAGTGTTCTCCTGATTTGCGGTTTCTTAATACATACATGGATTGCTTGTTTAAGGCTGGAGAACCGGAGAAGGGAAGGGCGATGTTTGAGGAAATAAAAGCCCGTGGGTTTGTTCCAGATGCTAAAAGCTACTCGATTTTGATTCATGGACTAATAAAATCGGGATTTGCGAATGAAACTTACGAGTTGTTTTATTCCATGAAAGAGCAAGGCTGTGTCTTGGACACGCAGGCTTACAATATTGTCATTGACGGTTTCTGCAAGTGCGGGAAAGTTAACAAAGCTTACCAGCTGCTGGAGGAAATGAAGGCAAATGGTTTTGAACCAACCGTTGTCACATATGGTTCAGTCATTGACGGACTTGCGAAGATAGACCGGCTCGATGAAGCTTATATGCTCTTTGAGGAAGCAAAATCAAATAGAAAAGAGGAGCTAAACGTGGTGATTTACAGCAGTCTTATTGATGGGTTTGGGAAAGTTGGCAGGATAGATGAAGCCTACCTTATTTTGGAAGAGCTTATGCAGAAAGGCTTAACACCGAATGTTTATACATGGAACTCATTGCTTGATGCGTTGGTCAAAGCGGAGGAGATCAACGAAGCCCTCGTATGCTTTCAGTCGATGAAGGGATTCAAATGCACGCCAAACCAAGTTACTTACGGTATCCTAATAAATGGTCTTTGCAAAGTGAGGAAATTCAACAAGGCATTTGTCTTTTGGCAAGAGATGCAGAAACAGGGGATGAAACCCAGCACAATCTCCTACACGACAATGATTTCGGGACTTGCAAAGGCTGGGAATATCGCAGAGGCCGGTTCGCTGTTTGATCGGTTTAAGGCAAACGGCGGCGTTCCAGACTCTGCTTGTTATAATGCTATGATCGAAGGTCTAAGCAGCGGAAACAGGGCAATGGATGCCTTTTCCCTTTTCGAGGAAACACGTCGAAGAGGATTAAATATCCATACCAAAACATGCGTTGTGCTTTTGGATACTTTGCATAAGAATGATTGTCTTGAGCAAGCAGCTATTGTTGGAGCTGTTTTGAGGGAAACGGGAAAGGCACGGCACGCTGCAAGATCTTGGTAGGCAGTAGTTACTCGTTTCTTGAATAGGACAAGCAAAAACGTTGTGGATTATGTCTGATACCAAGTCAAGTGATCATTCTGAGCGTTTTAGATCCACAAGAATCCCCCAAGTTTATGGAGATGACATTGTTTTTTTGACATATGTGAATCCTCACCGAGAAAATGCTCTTAAGAACCACCAAAATCTTCATGGTAACTTCCCATATCCATATACATCTGCTTTTTTTTGTTATGTTATACATTACATTTCTGATATAATGCCACTTTCTCTAGGATTCGTTTGGAGACTATTACTTGGTCGAAATGTCAGTTCAGTATTCGTCTCAGGTCCGTAATTTTCTGACTCAAGAGCAAGGTCCTTATGCAGTCGAAGAAGCATAAGGTTCAAGAAGATTGTGACAAGAAGTGAATTTACAAAGAAAAAGCCTCTTTTGCGTAGTCTTGTTACACTGCGACATAACACAGCATCAGTTTGTTATTTTGTGATCATAAGCCGAAGTTGGCTTCAGTTTGTTATTTTGTGATCATAAGCCGAAGTTGATAGCCATTTCTTTTCAAATTATTGTATTATTATGGATGATCTGCAGCTTGTGCTGAATGAGAGAGACCTTTGAATTCATCTCACGCTCACATTTTCACATCTTAGTAATGTTGTACGTTTGTTTCTATCGCCATCTTACAACTCTTGCTTGAAGGCAACTAAAATCATTTTTGTCAAACCATATAACTCCATTCACAAGTACTATTAACTACACTACACCACAGCAAAATCACTTTTTTCTTTGTCCCCGACCGTAGACTCTTAAGCAAAATGTTTACAGTGAATGTGGAGGTTTCAGGGTATAAAAAATCATGTGGGTTTATAGATAACTTAATTGACTGATAAGTTCGGGTGTGAAGAAAAAACACAAAAGGTGCAGAAAGCAATGGGAATGATAAGATCTTTTCATGCTCACCATTTTACATAAAATCAGATCTAACCTCACAAGGAACCAAAATCATTTTTACCTTACAGATGTTACAAACATGAAGCTCAACTTCAAATATGACTGAGAATCAAAGATGATATAACCACCTCTCACCTTCACTCACTTCTTATAGCGTTTAGAGCTGTGCACTCGTGTTCTGAGGCGGTTGTTGCAGTAACTCGTCTTCTAAATCATCGTTCTGTATCTGTATGCCCTGCTCATAGTAAATGCACGTTATATATTGGCAGACATAAAATAACAAAGCAATCATATTTCTAATTGCTGAATGCATTTTCACCTGTGTATTTAGCTGTTCTTGTGGTTGTAATGGTGGTTCTTGTGCAGCAGGGTATGCTTGTGGCTGAGACATTCTATAGTAAGGTTCTTTCAGGTCGAATTTGCAAGTCGATGATTGGAGGATTCCGCCTTGACTTGCACCAGGACCCCACATTTTAGCTGTCGTAACCCAATAACTTTTGTTATCAAATCCGGACTAAAATGTTGAAAGTTGGATGATAATGATCTTTAAACGACGAAAAAGTAAACTGGACCTGATAGAGTTAGATCTATGGTGTAACTTTGAGCACTGTGGGCTATCAAATGAAGTCTACCAGTGATCTCTTGACCTGCCATCACATAGATGGGTTGAGAGAGAACACATCTGATTTGGTACCAATGCGTTGTAGGTGCACCAGGAGCAGTTGTGAACCACCTTTGGACCGTGCTGTTAGAAACAGAGTAAAACCATATTTGAAATCTGAATCTTCAAGAGGAAAGATTAAATCGAAAACGAAATGGCTTGAGAAAAAGGAGGAGCAAAAGTACCTCCCATCAAAGAGAACGTCAAACCAGCAGGCAAGTCCATGCACTCGGGTGCACATGGAAGCAGTAAACTTCAATGGGATATCAATCTCATAAAAATCTTCTTCCTGTGGAAATAAATTCAAGGGATAAAATGAGACTGATAGTGGTTCATTCGCACCATGAAAGATTGGCGTTAAAGAACACCAAGTTACAGTTCTAAACTTCTAAGTAGCTTCATTATACCTTCATCTGAGTGAAATCTAGCGTATGAAACATCGGAGGAGCCACCAATAACCTCGGATCAAATGCATCAACCACGGGCTGTACAATCCGCATATATGACTCATCAATATCGGTAATAATAAACCAAATAAATTAATAAGTCACAGATTACTATTTGATGGTGTGGAAACACATGTACCTGAGAAAAATAACCTTGGTGTGCTGATCCAAATAAAGGTGTCAGATCAACTCCATAATAGTTCTGTTGTTGCCAAAATATAGCCTGCATAAAGGAGGATATATAATTATTGAATCCTGAAGATCGCTTACCCGAAGAAATCAAACTAACCAAGCAATTTCTGTATATGTTATCAGAGAGCAATGTCCGTACCTTATTTGCCATTTCAATAAATAAGAATTCATCCGAGAAAGGTGCCATGTGAATCCTACAGTGATAAAACTACATGAGATTTAAGACATAATGATAGACAGATAGAGTAAAAGGGAAACCTCTCAAAGGTTGATTTTACAGTCTTTACCTTCCAACAGTGGGAAACATTTTGCCATTCGGAGACATAAAACGATCCCTCGCAATTACATACGATTCCAACATTCTCTCGTTAACCAACAGGGTGCCTGATTTAAAATTTAAGACATGTCAATCACTTTTGCCACATATTTTTTCTTGACCAAGGCTTGGCTTGTCTAAAGATTCGACCTTAAGGAAAGAGGTACATTCTAAAGTCTGCCTCTGAAAAACCTACCCATAGGTTCAGAGATCAAAACATCTGCTTTCTCAGGCAACTCGATATCCTCGACTTTTCCCTTGATGACCTACACTTGTGCCAGCTTCAAAACATCAGAAAGGATGCATATAACGCAACAATATATACTGAATGAGACTGAATCAGAAGTCTCACTGTGATCCGGTCAGCGAACAATGGGTTTCCAGCAATCAGCTTACGTGCATATTCAGCCATTTCTGATGCTTCTACAGCATACACATGCTTGGCACCAGCCTAATTTAGGGGGAAAAAAGAAGAAGAGAGTATTAGAGAAGTATGAAGGAGAAAAAAAAATGGACAATACCATAGACACCAGATCACTAAGATAGCCACCATAACCATGATGTGACTACAAAATAGTTCATGTTTGCTTTGGCAGTTCAGTATATTGCATATACGGATCACCAATTCTAGTGAGTGGATTAAGGCTGTGCGAGAAATGAAAGACAGATTGGAATTGGAGATGTAATAGTAAGAACAAAGCGAGGACCTTTCAATATACAATTCCTCTTTATCCATTTTCTAGCTTTAAGATATTAAAATTCTACCAATTTCTCAATCTATAGCTGCTCGAGCATAGCAAAAACTTAGCTGTGTAACCTTTAGGTCGAAACTTTGCATACCTGGGCAGCAAACATTGATAAAATGCCACTCCCAGCACCCACATCGACCACAACACGACCAGCAAAATCTGAACGATTCTCCATGACTGCAGCATAATATGTTCCTGAAGACATGAATGAGATTAATAAAGAGCTATCCAGGGTTCGAATCAAACAGAGGATATTCTTCTGTTGGATTTGCATCCTATAAAATCAAGAAAACTAGAGAACAGTTCCGAGGCAACCAATACATCTAAGGCCAGATATCTTACCTGTCCTCACATAATCTTGTAGCATATTTTGCTGGTGTAGAAGTTGTCCATAATAATGGAAATACATTTTGGCCGAGGACGCCTCTATCTTATCGTCGAACTTGCTTCTATTAGCTGAAACTGTTCCATTTGGCAAGGATGATCCTAGAAACGGAAGAATGAGAACACAGTAGAGGAGTACGCACAGAGAAAAATTGGTTCTTTACAGTCAAAAGCGCACCTTGAACAAGAGCCTCCTTTCTCCACTCCTCAAATGAATCACAAAAATCCTTGCTATCCTTCTCATTCCTAAATTTTATATTGACTCCGTGGGAGAATGATTTCTGTTTCAAAAGAAACATCATTTCATCACGCAAAAAGAAAATCACTTTGCAACACATTATCGATAACACAATCAAGGATTTGATCACAGAGCGGATAAAAAAAGAGATTCATTTCCAAGAATAAGTAAAAAAATCGATCTCATAGATATATCCAGAAGAAAAGTAAATAACTCAACGTACCTCCTCTGAGGACTCTGAACTATCAGATACACAGATGAACTGGACCAGCCCCAACTTGAATAACTGCGAAACATAAACGAAAATACATTACGATCAAATGCATTCACCTTCTCAGACGTAACAAGACGCAATAAGATTAGGAAAAACCACATAAGCCAAACGAGCTCTACCAAAAAATTCAATCTTTTGTAAGTTTAGTATGGCTAAATCTCAGACAAAAATCCGGTTGAGATTCATTCAAACTTCAAACAGATTGTGAAGCAACAATGTGGAACAAAGTAACTAGAAGGAACAAAAAAAAACAGAGTTTTGTTTCTTCCAAAATTCATCATCATGTAGCAAAGAAACGTTTCAAACGAGATGAAGAAAAAAAAAAACCCAAAAGCGATGAGATTCAGAAGAACATTGACAGTAGGAAGTGAATCGATATTTACCTGAGCCGAAGCGAGATCAAAAGTGAAACAATGGGCCGAATCCGATTGCAGAAATCGGAGCTCCGTGACTCCATTAACGCACGAAAACGTAGCTACAGCAGGAGAGGACGACGAAACAGAAGGGGAGGAGAGATCAGTGACCGAGTCTAGAGAGAACTCCAGCTGCTCAAGCTTTTTCAAAGGAGAGACCTCCATTACAGAACAAACAAGAAGCTACAAATGTACAGAAACAGTATCTGTTATACGTAAAGGATGCTAAGAATTTTAGGGTTTTTTCTGCTGAGAGCTTCCGAGAGCTCTGAGAGGGAGAGAGAAAGAGAGCCGCCAAGAAGAGTAGTGAAACGGTGGTTTTTTCGTAATTTATTGCGATGATGAAGTCTTTTGCTTTAGTAACCAAATTCCATAACAAGGGAAATTTGCAATTTTTTTTGTGTAAAATCACTCTTTTTAAGCCTGTACTGTGTATTTTCTTCATACTTAATAACTTAAACTAAATTACTAAACAAAAAAATGTGAAAAACCAAAGTTTTTGGTCATTTGGGTTCTCAACAAACCCCAAAATGTTCAGAGAACTAAGAAGAAAAAAAAGTGTCATGTGAAGTACAAATGGTACAAATGTGAGTGTGCAGCAAAGTTCTGGGGAAAAAGAAGCTCGCTTTAGTCTGACAACGAGCAAGATCTTTTATTCTTCATCACCCTTCACTCACTCTTTCACTCACTCATTCACTCACTTATACAAAGACAAAAGGAAGATTCAAAATCATCTACTTTATAACTAACCAACACATCCTAACCGCCAAATAAACTATATAGCCTTACAGGTTTTCTTGTTATGCCCTAGTCCTTTGCACTTGCTACACTGTAGCTGACGTTTTATCATGTCCAACGGCTCAACACGCTTCATCTTTGGTCTTCCCGGTGTCCTCCTTGTTGGCGGAGGAGTCACGGAGACCAACCCCTCAGGCGGCTCCTCCAGCATCATCCTCTCCATGTTTGGGACTGGTTGAATCGACACTGCATACATTAACCGGTGACTCTCGACCGTCAAGTATCTTGAGCAGTACTCATAAGCGTTTTTCTCTATACATTCAATCACAGCTACCGCATGGCTACAAGGTAACCCGGTTAACCGCCACATCTTGCAGTCACAATCACACTGGTTAATATCAACTATGTTGATGGAACCTTCTCCACCATTAACCTGGAATAAGCTACCTTCTGGCGATGAGACCTGAAGTAACTGTGCAAGCCCTATTTCTTTCTGAAGCTTCTCTTCGTTTGAAGGTGTTAATGCTGTGACCCATTCCCGGGACTGTACCTGACGGGTATAGATAGATTGCATCATCTTTGCTCGGAACTCGTCAATCATTTGGGTAATGGGAAACTCATGTGCTTCAGACACCCAGCTGTAGAAGTCTAGCCCAAAGGTTGAGTACATCTGGTTATATCTCTCTCCTTGGAACAACGCGTTTGCCCAATGGTCTGGTTCGCTCTCTATAACCCAGGCATAAGCATCAGGAGATATACTTTTTATATTCTCCAAGGAACTGTAGTAACCCTCAAGTGTTGTTGCGTATGCCACAGAGTAGAAATCGTTGAGCATATACCGTCTTGCTTCATGAGAAAACTGCCCCTTCAAGTCCGAATTTAGTTTCTCAGCGAGCTGGCGCAAACAGTAGGCGTGATATGCATCTTCAAAGACCTGGGATATGGCATTCTTCAGACCGTTCTGGAAATCCGCGACAAATGTGATTCTTCGCGGCTCGGACAATGCAGCTTTGAGTTGTTCCAAAAACCAAAGCCAGTTCTCCTCTGTCTCTGAATCGACAATAGCGAAAGCTACTGGGAATATGCCATCTTCGGCGTCAGAAGCTGTTGCAACGAGCATAACACCTTGGTATTTCGAGTTCAAGATGGCGTTGTCAAGGAAAAGGAGTGGGCGGGAACCTTGTTTAAACCCAGATATCGAAGCGTAAAACGATATGAAGAGACGATGGAAGCTGGAATCTTCTTTTGTCATGAAAGTGGCAATGCTTCCAGGATTCGTCTCCTTGATCTTCTCGCAGATTAAAGGAAGTTGACTATAGGCCTCTTTATAAGAGCCTTGGAGCTGTTCTCTGGCGACCTCTTTTGCCCTCCATGCCTGTGAGTAGTTCAGCTGAATACCGTACTCTTTCTTTATGTCCTCAGCAATATCCTTGGGCTTGTAGTCTGGGAAGGCTTTCAGCTTCTCTTTCAAGATGGTCCTCACCCATCCTCTCGTTGCACGGTAACCAGGCTTGATGACTGCCCTCTCACACGTGTGCCTCGGGTTCATTTTCTTGATACATATCAACTGAGTCGTCGATAGCCTCGCTGCGGTGATACGCCATGGGCAACCCTGAGCTTTGCATTTGACAGAGACTCGATGGCTGTCGTTTTTCTTGTATTTGTAAGCAAACCCATGCGCGACCGAAAACTTGTGCAACGCATCCCGGAACTCGATGAAGCTGTTGAACCGCTGGTCGACACCGGTGATGACGTTTTCCCACTGCTGTATCGCCGTGTGGTGTTTCTGATCAACCAAAACAAAGTTGCAGGGCAAAGGGCTTTCGTCAGGCATTGCCAAATCAATCTGAAAATCATCATTAGTCATCTCCTCATCAACTACATCTCCTGCCGCAGTAATTACAGGCACCACCCCTTCTGATGTCGTCGTCCTGCTTGACCTGTAATAGCAGTTCACACATCAGCTACTTTCTTTTGCCTAACTCACACACATGGCATCACACATCGGCCCTGACTATGATCAACTCAGTGGACCAAACACAAGTTCTAAAGCTTGTTCTCGAAAGTTGAAACATGTACCTACTGGCTGGCATTTTGGCACCACCTTCTTCGGGTAAGACGAAGATCTCAACAGTCCCTGCATCGGCGGAGAAGTTAACCATGCGTATGAAATCCTTGTCCTTGGAGATGGTGATAAGGGTCTTGTTGTTTCCAGGGAGAAAGTACTTGAGGCTCATCGTCTCCAGTCCAAGCCCGAAGTTCTCAGCCAACTCCGACTTGAAATCGGTCATTGAAGTGTTCTGATCGATGTCTATTGCAAAGGCATCGCCATCAGAAGAATACGATAACGATCCATCTTTGCTAGTCACGAACTTTCCTCCTGACTGACATATAGCTATGACTTTGTTGGTGGCCATTACCACAATACCTACAAAACCAAACCAGACTCCGTATTACGAGAAGAAAAAAAAACTACATTTTTTTTCAAATTCAGCCATCGGCGACAGTACGAATTCGAAATTACGAACCTAATTTCCAGAAAAACGAATCCGAAATTGAACAATAGATCACGGATCCTACAGAACAAGCCGGTAAAAGGAAGAGCTTGACATCAGAAAAGAGGGAAAAACAAAAAGAAAAAGGAACCCCACTGACGAATTGAAGCAGCTTAAATCATAGGGTTCGAAATAAGACATTAGTGTACCGTTTGATTGCGCCAGCCTGAAACTGAACGATAGAGAGAATTGAGTTCTCGTTTCAGGAAACAATCGAAATTGTCGAGCTTTTTTATCTTCTGAAGACGAGAAGGATAGAGAGAGAGAGAGACAGAGAGAGAGAGTTTGAAACGTTCACGTGCGGCCCTAAGAGAAAACTGAGACGTCAAACGCTGCGTTTTCGACGCCAGAGGGGAACCTGGGAATAAGATTAGCGTTTCGCGTCTACTGAAATAATAATAAGCGATTACATTAGGACAACAATCTCTTACTGACTCGATTTATTTATTTCTTGAAAACTCAATTCATAGAAAACCGACTCGGTTTACATAGGAAACCAGAATCTTGAGATTACACACACAGAGACACACGAAGAAGGAGATGAGATGTGTAGCGCTACAGCAGCAATTCCTCCTTCACTCTTTACTAATGGGTCTCTCTCGTCTTCTAAGAATATCTCCGTAAGCGCCTCAAATGCAATCTTCTCCCTCCGAATTTCGACTTCTCTGGAAATGCCCAAGAAAGCTTTTTTTTGTCTGAATTTTTTCATTTTTGCAGAAGACTGAGATGAACAGTTTGGTAAAGCTTAGTGACCCTGGTGGTTATAAATGGCGCCTTGTGATTGCCTACGATGGCACCAAATTTTCAGGTTCGTCTTTTGACAACTGAACAAATTTGCTGTCTCTGTCTTTTATAAGACCATACAGTGTATATTCTGCTGCATATATAGAATAGTCCCAAACTCAAGCTACGAGTGTGTGCTCTTTGAGGGATGAAATCGTATCGTTTCTATAGAATTATGTCACAGCGCTCATTTGATTCCGGTGAGGAGAAATTTCGTTGGTTTTTGTTTTTGAAGTTTCACTTTGACTTTGTTGTGTTAGAGAGAGAGGGAAATGGTTGTTTGTCTCTGTCCCACTCAAGCCATTGAAATCTTGATTGTGTAGTGATTGAAACTTTCACTTGGTCTTGTTCTAGTATTGAGGCATCTATCAATCTGGTTACCTTATCTCGAACTGAAACCGGGCGTTTGAGTTACAGGTTGGCAATATCAGGAGTCACCACCAACAATCCAGTCAATGTTAGAGAAAGCATTGATTCAGATAACAAAGCTCGGAAGAAAAGAGCTGCTTCTAGTCGGAGCAGGTAGGACTGATGCAGGAGTTCACGCCTGGGGTCAGGTTCAGACTCAATTCCCAAATTCTCTCTCCTTCTCAACTTTTCTTTCAACAAAAGTTCCATCCCTTATTCTCAACTTTTATTTCAGGTGGCTCATTTTGTGACTCCATTCAATTATTCTAGTCTGGAGAGCATTCACGCCGCATTAAACGGTCTTCTTTCTCAAGATATCCGAATCAGAGAGGTTGGTGCAGCGGTCCCGGAGTTCCACGCTCGGTTTTCTTGCCGTAGCAAGGTTTATCGCTACCAGATTTACAGCGACACGTTCATGGACCCGTTCCAGCGTCATTGGGCTTACCACTCTGCTTACAGACTCAATGCTTGTAAAATGCGGGAAGCTGCTCAACATTTTGTTGGAAAGCACGATTTCTCTGCGTTTGCTAACGCTACACGAGAAGATGGAGTACCTGATCCTTTGAAAACTATATTTCGCTTCGATGTCATCCAAATGGTAAAAATACCAATAAAATCTCGATTCTGCAAAAGTTACATTAAGGGGTCAGACTTTGACCTTTGTTGTGGGTTTTGGTTGTTCAGGGATCTCTTCTACAACTTGAAGTTGAAGGTTCAGGCTTTATGTACAGACAAGTCAGGAACATGGTTAGTCTACTATAGTCTCTCTCAACGCTGCTTAACAGTCGATAAAATATATTTTTTTGTCTGCTGAGTCATTATTCCACATTTGCAGGTGGCTTTGCTGATTCAGGTTGGGAAAGAAGCGTTGGATTCAGACATTGTCCCAATGATTCTGGAAACCAAAGACAGGAGGGAGCTTGCAAAGTATACATTGCCTGCGCCGCCTCATGGTCTCTGTCTTTTGTCTGTTAAGTATGAGGAAGATCATCTACGGCTTCCACCAGATTGCCCTGTAACTAGTTTTGGTAGACATCACACTATAACCAAATGTAAACTTCCTTTCTATTGAAACATTCATCTGTTTAAGATATAAATTGAAAGAAAAAACTTCGTCTATTTACTTCTCTCAGGATCATGCTTTTGACATTTTGAGTATATAATCCTTAGGCTATGTCTCGTAGAAACGAAGCTCAATCATGAATTCTTTCTGTTTCGGGGAGTACCAAGCAACAGCCTTGGCAGAAGCAAGCACCTGAAGAGCATATTCGATAGCAAATACTGTGTTATTTATCGTCACGGGGTTAGCTCCGTTCTGCAGATCAATCTGAATTCCAGACTCCGCTCTTAAACTAAACGGTCCAACAATCTGCAACCAAAATGCGTAGAAGACTTATAAATCAAGTAGCTGAAACTTATGAACCAGAGCAGAATAGTCATTTCTATTACCTGTTGCTGCAGAGACACTGTTACTTCAGGGCAGATTTTCTGAAATGCTTCTAAACTAGGCTGCCGAGAATTCAAAAGCTCTTGTGCGACACTAGTGGCACCGGTGAGAAACCTCAGACCGTGCGGAAAGTCTAATCTAGCATGGAAGCGGGTGAGATCAAAGAAGAGCTTCTGGAAGTTTCCATATTGAGCTGTGAGTGATGCGCGTCCCAAGGCATCAGCCATGAATCCGGAATTTATAGATGGAACATGAAGAGAGAACCCTCCAACGCCTTCAGAATCCTTCTCAAGTTTTGATCTGATTGAATTTTCACCAAATGCTGCAGTCATCACACTACCTGTGGAATTAACGAAAATTATCAGCAACATCAAAAAGATCATCCCAATGACCATTGCACTCAAACATAAAACTTTCAATCAGATCATTCAGATGAAAACTAATTTTGGAGTTGCGGAATTCAGAAAATCAGATTTGCACATAAATATTAGACAAAATACATAGACTTTTAGTCTTGACGATAAATATGCTATTGAAGTGAGTGGAAGAAACTTATATCATACCGATAATCCCAGACACTGAGACATGAGGACTACTGAGTAAGATGTCATAGGGCTTGCAGGTTTCGAGCTTTGGAGTGGTACCCCTCCAGAGATCCATGTTTGTCCTGTAAGAGACTGCGGATTTTAGAGACAGGCCAGGAAGCAGAGATGGTGGAGGCACTTCCATTGCATCAGAATTCAACTTCTTGGGCGATCCGCTGTTATGGTGCAGACACAAATGGTAACTTGGACCAGACTCAGCAGGAAGAGAAGCTAGATCAATAGCCACTGATAATGGAACATCCCAGTATTCGCCATGTTTATCCACAAACAGTCCAGGCCAAACCGCTTCTGCTGTCAGATTGTGAAGCGGAAACTGAAAACAATGGCGTCACCAAGTAAGTAATCACATTTCCAACCACATTGGTGAAAATTGATAAGGGACAAGGAAGCAAACGAAGGTAAACAAAGGGAATTGCCTCGTGATTGAAGACAGCCTTAGCCCTAGGATTCTTCTTAAGGTCACATTTGTAAGTATCATAGCTAAGAAGCAAAGTATCATCTGGTGTTAACAAAAACTCCGAGAAGAAGCCCAACGCGTACAACGACTTATCCTTCAGATGCTTGCCAATTGTTTTTAAACGAGAAGCTGCTGAAGACGAAGACCCTCGAACAAAACCTTCATTCTTTTTTACCTCCGATACGAATCTCTGAGCATCGAACTGGCCCAGAAGAGACACAAACCTTGGGAATTACAGAAACGAAGTTATCGACCATTTATGCGAAAGTATCTGGAAAACGGAAGGGAATTTTTGAAAATTCGGTGTAAGTACCAGTTGTTGGAGAAAGGCAAAGTGAGGACTCGTTGAAGAGATAATCCACCGCCGACTGCATCGCCTTCAACGCCGGAGGTGTGACGGAGAGAGGAGAAGGAAGGGATGAGGGGTGTGGCCATGAAGCGGTGGAAGAACTCAGCCTGCTTAGGGCGAGAGAGATGAGTGCCTCTGGAGAGACCCAGAGGAAGAGGGTCGTCGGAAACAGCTCGTGCGGTGCCCTCGAGTGTCACCGGAGTAGACATATCGAGCTCCCATATGTCTCCCTCTCCGACCCATCTCAGTCTGTTCATCGCCGTCGTCTCCGTCTCCGTCTCCGCCGCCGCTCGATTTCTACAAGCAGCTGACCTCGAGATGACCAAAAATTATCTTTTGGTTAACTCTTGGATTTATTCGGTAAACAACTTGACGTTTTTAAGTTCCATAAGAAAAAATGCTTGCCGTTTTATTCGGCTGGCCAGTATGATTGGTGTGACAAACGTAAAGGCAAACGAATTCAATGGTCCATGTTCATATGATTTTTTTTTTAATGTAAAATCATATAAACTCTACAAAATATAGTGAATGTATACTAATAAAAAGCACTGCTCCAATTCAAGATGACAAAACCGATTTGAGATTTACACATTTGTTGTAGCGGTGAACTAGACAAATGAATACGTAATAGATTGGAACACAAAATTGTTAACTACAGTGCGTTCTTATTTAAACATTGATGGTAAACAAGTTATTCATTTTACCAAAAAAAAAAAAAAAGTTATTCATCAATCTGAATAATACATATAAATTAAAATATTTAAGCATTAGTAAAATATATTTGACACCTTAGTAAACTTTATATATTACAGATTGTCCATAAAAAATATTTTTCATAAAAAGCTTAAAATAATAAGGGAAAAAGTAATATCTTTTTGGTTGGTTGGTGTTTCGTGCATGGTTCCTCTAGGATTCCAAGTTAGGCAGCCTTATTCTATATAAAGAGACATTGTGTTTTGAACCCTAAACCATCAGACCTCACATTTCTTCACATGCTTGTATTGTATCTTTAGATATATACACGCAAAATACATCTCTCTCCCTAACGTATCTAATTTCTTCTCTAAAGGGACTGTCATGGGAGGTTCTTGGCGTTTCTTGTTTAGCTTCTTCGGCAGCTTCAAGGCATGGTGGAGGAGAAGACAGAGATCTAACCCGGGAGGCACAGACGACGAGATGTATGGTGAAGACAACGAAGCCAATTTCTATAATTGGTACGTCGTCGAACCCGCTATTAACCGGAAATCCACTGATTTCATCAGAAGGTTCCACGAGACTCGTGACTGATTCCATCGCCTCCTTCTTCTTCTTCTTCTCCTTAAGCTTCTTTTAAACGTACTAGTTTGGAAAAAAATATTTGTTCTTTCTTTTTTTTTCCCGTAGTGTGTGTTTCTATGTGATTCCGAGGATATATATCTATAATCATCATTTGTCAAAGTCTGTCGAGTTTATCATATGTTTTGTTTCTCTACTTACATTATTATTGCTAATGACATATCAAACCCTTTATGTTTTGGCAATATAAATGTATGATTTCTGGAAAATAAACCAAAAAAATCCAAATTTGATGCTTCCGCATACATTCGTTGTATGTTCTTGAGCGATGTTATTTAATTATATCAAATATAAATTCTCTCGGATATTGGAAAGCTATAGCCAAAAGATCGGTGGTTTGTAATTAGCAAAACAAACAAAATTATGGTGAAACATTGTAACCAAATAACTAAACCATCTAGCCGATCGTATAGACCATTTGAAGTGATTTTACCGCGAGTACCGCATCAAGTTATAACTGTTCTAGAAATTTTACATCCAATATAAGTAATATTCCCATCTGAATGAATAAGATGTTTCCTCGGAAGGAAGAAAATGTTATCCCTTTTAAAACAATTTAGTAAGTAATTCACATGGGGTTTACATAAAGCTGTCAGTCATGAGATGATTGATTGTAATGCATGTAGATGTATATCGAATCGAACGGTGAGAATATTGAATGATATATAGTTCGTCTTATATTGTTCTTAAACACTATTTACATTTACTATGGTTTTGGATAATTTATGACTTCACTAGACAAAGTTGAGGGTAGGAATCATAAGTTCGCCAAATAATCAGTACCCATTCTTATTATAAGACAATATGCACCAAATAATGGAAATCAAAACTCACTTCTTAATTTATACAGAACTTTTGGAAAAGAAAAACGAATATATGTTAGAAAGAAGGAGCTTTTGTAGGCACGAATCGATACAAAAGCAATGAGAATCAGTCAAAGAACGATATGCTTATAATCGAGAAGCAGAAAAAAGTTACATGTTTCACTAATACATGTGCCTCCTTAGTTTTTTTTGTTGTATATTGTGCCCCAAGCTTTAAGATATCTTTAAAGCACTGCTTTGTGGTTAAAGTATCCGCATTCTATATATAGGCTTAGTCACTTTGTTATCTTTCTAAATTCTTACCTTCTTGGAAGCTTCTCGCCTTTGTTTCTTTGTTCTTTATATATATATATATATATATATATATATATATATACTAGAAAGATGTCTTACCCCTTTTACTTTACCCATCTCTTTGTTTTCGTGATAATATGCTGATTAATTTTATAAAAGCAATTTTATAAAGTGTGTGTTGGTTAAACTCGAATACTGATTTGTTGTAAACATGTAATTATTGTCAGATTCCAACCAAGAAACGATAATTATCGGGTGAAAAAAAAAGATATATATATATATATATATATATATTTTGGGTCCAGATTTTAAAGAAGTCTAGGAGTATAGGACGACTTTAGTTTTGGGGATGAATCAAATTTCATCAAAATGTTGCATCGCTTAATTTTTAAAGTTATTGAAATTTCGATATCTCAACGCCTCAATTTCTCAGCTCGGTTCAAGATACGTACCAAGGTCCCATGTGCAAGCATGATATTGGGAGTACGTAATAAATTCTTATTATGAGAAAATCATATGATTTAATTATAGGCAGTAGGGACCATGCATCTAGAGTATCCATTCGATTACTCTCCAAAAGTATGGTTTTGGACTTAGAAAAATAAGATGGTCATAGTTCAAGTAAAGGAGCAAGAACCGAATCCCAAAGTACACTATAACGTACAAAAAAACATATTTTTAATTGTTCAGAACTCCAATTTTTATGTGCACCCATCAAATTTCTCTAGAAAGGGAACCACTCAACTACCCCAAAAGAAAAAAAAAGATATCAGATTCGTTAACTTGGACAATTAGAATAAATTAGTGAAGATATAGCAAACCCTTTCGAGATGATATTCTAGACGCATTTTAAGGCAGAATTTATAACGATAGAAAATTATAGTTGAGATTAAATTCTAGAGAAATTCATGATAGAATGAATAACATCCACTATTCGTCTAAATAACAGCAGATTATAGTTGTATTATTAGCATTAGTAACATTCACTCACTCTCATTCACAAACCACCGACATCACGAGTTGGGGTGTAACTTCAATCCCATTATCGAGCTGTTTTGTTGCATCCGCATCTTGCTTGATGTCATCGTCTTGTCCACTTATCATCTCTACCTCTTGGTCCTTTGAATCTTGCATGATGTCATTGTCTTGTCCACTGCCATCTCCGTCTTGATCCTTTCCCTCATGCTGCTGATCAACATCATTGTCTTGATCCTCTCCATCTTGATCCTTTCCCTGTTGCTGATCAACACCATTGTTTTGTCCACTGCTCTCTCCTTCTTGATCCTTTCCATGATGCTGATCAACACCATTGTCTTGTCCACTGCTCTCTCCTTCTTGATCCCTTCCCTGATGCTGATCAACGACATTGTCTTGTACACTGTCATCTCCTTCTTGATCCTTTCCCTGATGCTGCTGATCAACACCATTGTCTGGTTCTGTATCTGCCTTTTCGATGTTGTCATCAGCTTCTTGATTGGTTTGATCACTGATGCCTTCAGTTAAAATCGATGGTCCTTTAGGCGGAGCTGAAATACGGACAGGTGGTCGATTACTCGTCTGACGCCGAATCTGTTGCATCCCATATGTTGAACCATATTGATAGATCTGCACAAAATACCAATAACCAATAAATATTATCAGTGTGTTAATTAAAAAAAATCAATTAAACTAGCACAATATTATGGAACATTAGTATACTAACCATGGTGGTGAGGTAAGGATTGTGTGGAACGTTATACACGTAACGGTATTGTCCACAATTTGGATCCCTGTGGACGTTACAAATAAAAATCAAAGAAACTAGAATAGTTATTCATCATAATCAAATACGATGTTTAACCTAAGTGTCAAGCAAAAAAATAGAATTTACCAGTAGACTTGAGGAAAATGTGGATTTGTGTATTGAGAATATAGCTGATGTTGATGTTGTGCAGCTTGATTTAACCAACCTGCAAATTTAAGATTTATAAAGATTAGCTGCTTGTGGAAAAGTATTGTTGGAGAAAAAGTAGAAAAAAAAAAAAAGTAATTTAGAGATTTTACCGTTGTGATACTGATGCCATGGTCCAGCCTGATGATGATGTAGAAAACCTACAATATTTAAGGTTATAAAGATTAGGCTGAAATAAAAGCAAAAAACCCGAGAGAGAAAATAATGAAATTTAGAGACTAAACCGTTTTGGTTAAACTGGTTAGTGTTGGTATTCTTTGCATGAAGGTATGCCCGATTGATATTGGTTTGTCTTTCATCAATAAACGGAAACGGGTTTTCGCAAGCTCTAGCGGCAGATTCAGCATCTCTAAAAGTAACCTGAAAAAATTCAGAAAAAGGTAAATCGATTTGTAAAAATATCTATATAAAAAAAAAACACTTGAGAAACTGGATCGATTGTTAAGTTCACATGAGAAACAGAACCGTCGCGTCGAGTTATGAGAGAAGCAGAACAATCGTTTGGTTAAACCTAAACCTAAACCTAAAATCCCATAATCAAACACACCGATCGTTTCGTTCCTTCGAACAAACACAACATGCACGAAAATCTCTGCAAACTATCGCTTTTTAAAAGGTTTACTATATACTCCATCGCAATTCAAAAGAAGCAGAACGAATCGTTTAGTATAACAGTACTTACAAAGCCATAGCCTTTTGATTTCATTCTTCCTCCTGGGAAAGTTTCGCTGACAACATTAGCATCAAGAACATCTCCAAATCGCTGGAAATATCTTTTGAGACCGTCTGTTGTTGTTTTCCAGGCTAAACCTCCCACGAAGATTTTCGTATCTTTGTGATCGTTTGGCTGAGACATGATCAATAATCTCTTCAAAACCAAAACTTTGATAGCAGGAGAAGAGATATAGAGAGAAAAGGGCCGAGGTTTTAGTGAGTTTAAAGGTTTTGATAAGAATGGGATATATAGAGGTCATGGAAATTAGTTTCTCGTTGGAAAAGGAAATAAGAAAATAGGAAAAAGGAAAAATCTCTTAACACTTTTTTTAAATTATTTTATTTTAAATTTTAAATTTTATTTTAGTAAAATTAAAGAACATATCATCACTCTCTCTTATCTCTCCGTTTCCTTTTCCTTTTCCTTTTCCTTTTCCCTCTCTGCTTGGGAAAGTGTAGACCAGAAGAGAGAGAGAGAAATGTTGGCGAGAGCTCCACCGCCGTCTTTTACGTTTCCGGCTAGGAATAAAGTTTGTTATCGGAGGGAGATTGTGCGGCTGTTTCATAACGGCGAAGGAGGAGGAGGAGGAGTGTTAGCGAGAGCCGGTTTCACTCGGCGGCCGCTGGAAACTTCAGGCTCGAATGAGGTCGTTAACGATTCCACCGACGACGGGTTCATCGTAATCAGAGCGGACGATCAAGAGAATGAATTCTATCCTCCGCCTCCGTCCGATTTACTCTCTTCGATTCCCTCAGGTTATTAGTAGCTCTCCATATGTATATATTGTTTTTGGTTTTTATTTTCAAAATCTGGATTAGGAATTGAGCTCGTTGTTTGTGTTGATGGTTTGGTGTTTGATATGGGATATGGCAGAATCTGCGAGACGAAATGGTTCGCGTTCGAGAGGAGCAACTTCGAGTTTTGGAAGGCTAAAGGCCCAGAAAGTGAAAGCTCTTGTTGGAAAGGTAACGCAGAAGAAGCAGCATTTGAGTCACAATGAGGAAGAGGACGAGGATGACGCCTCTGATGAGGATTATTCTGCGGATGACGGGTTTGGTTCATCATCAATTCTGGATTTGATGAGGAAGAAGCTGGCTATGAAGGCTGTTCCTAGATCAGAAAGATCCGTAGAGCCAAAAGAGGTAAATAGATTCAGCAAATTGCGGGAATCTAGGGAGCCAAGAGATTTAGATAGCTTGAAAGGGCATGATGAAGATACTGACGAGTTCTCAAATCCTCATAAGTCTACTGATAATGAGAAAGCAGGGTTGCGGAGTTCATATTCAAAAGGTTCTGCTGCTAACTCCAGGAGTAGGGGCGATAGGCTTTCGATTGCAAAAGATTTAGATGCATTTAGGGGACATGGTAGAATTGTTGATGATGCTTCAAAACCTCGAAAGTTTGCTGATGATGAGAGAGCAGGATCGCGGAGTTCCTATTCAAAAGGCTCTGATGCTAACTCCAGGGGTAGAGAAGATAGGCGTTTTGTTGCAAAAGAGTTGGATTCATTTGGAGGAAATGGTAGAGCTACTAGGGAGGTTTCAGATACTCGAAAGTTTGCTGATAATGACAGAGGAGAATCGCATTTTTCATCTTCAAAACGCTCTGCTGGTAACTCCAGGGGTTGGGGTGATAGGCGTTCTGTTGTATATGCAAGAGATATGGAGGATTGGAGAGAGAGAGGAAATAAAACCAATGCTCCAAGAGAGAACGGCTTTTTTAGCCGGAAAAGTTTTGCAGAAGTTGGATGTAGTGAGTATATGATGAAGGCCTTAAAGGAACATAACTTTGATCGCCCAGCACATATACAGGTGCAGAAATTGCCTTTTTCTCTTTGATTATTCATATAGGTGCATGCGCATGAGCACAATTCTTCTGTCGTTTTATCCCTTTATTGTTGATGACGCAGGCTCTGGCTTTTGCGCCAGTTGTTGATGGAAAGAGTTGTATCATAGCTGACCAAAGTGGATCAGGCAAGACACTGGCGTATCTTGTCCCTGTTATTCAGCGTCTCAGAGAAGAGGAACTTCAAGGACAGAGCAAATCCTCTTCTGGTTGTCCTCGTGTTATTGTTCTGGTACCCACCGCAGAGTTGGCGTCCCAGGTTGATTTCGTTATAGTCTATGATTGCTCTTCCTAGGCTGATTTATTGTTTACTTTGTATCTGAATGTTTTGGTGTAAATGAAATCCTTGGCAGGTTCTTGCCAACTGTAGATCAATATCAAAGTCCGGGGTCCCGTTCCGTTCCATGGTAGTGACGGGAGGTTTCAGACAACGAACCCAGCTAGAAAACTTAGAGCAAGGTGTTGACGTTTTGATTGCAACACCAGGGCGATTCATGTACCTCATGAAAGAAGGAATCTTGGGGTTGTCAAATTTGAGATGGTAGTGTAAATCTTTCAACGATGCAAACTTTATTAGTTTTTGTGAGAAAATTGAAAATTGATGGGGCAGAATCTTGGTAACGTGTCTTGCAGTGCCATCTTGGATGAAGTGGATATACTCTTTGGTGACGAGGAGTTTGAGGCAGCCCTGCAAAATCTTATAAACTCTTCCCCTGTTACTGCGCAGTATCTGTTTGTTACAGCAACCTTGCCCCTTGAGATATACAACAAACTAGTTGAAGTTTTTCCAGATTGTGAAGTTGTGATGGGACCTCGCGTGCACCGTGTTAGCAATGCTCTTGAAGAGGTATTAAGATAAGTGATTTGGGAATATATACAATGGGAGTATAGATTAATCTTTGTTGTAAACTTGGTTCCTGCATAGTCTTCTTTTGACTGTTCCTGATATGATGGACTTGGATTTCGCGGATGACCAATATTGAGTTGCACTGTGCAGGTTCTTGTTGACTGCAGTGGAGATGATAATGCAGAGAAAACTCCTGAGACTGCTTTTCTGAACAAGAAAGCTGCTCTTCTTCAGATTGTCGAGGAAAACCCAGTTCCCAAAACTATCATCTTCTGCAATAAGGTGCCATGGTCACTCACTTACTGGTTTTTGCTCCTACGTAATGAACACATTGGAAACCTCAGTCTCATGATTGAAAGTTCCACCCTCTTTCCAGATTGAGACATGTAGGAAAGTTGAGAATATATTCAAGCGGTTTGATAGAAATGAAAGGCAGTTGCACGTCCTACCATTTCACGCGGCACTCGCACAAGAGTCAAGGCTTACAAACATGGAAGAATTCACCGCATCTCATCCCGAGGACAATTCACTGTTTCTGGTTTGCACGGACAGGTACTTGGTGGTTTTGGGCTACAAGTAACCGATGCTATATGTTGCCTGAACATTGAAAATTTGTTTCCTGTTTCCAACACATGTGCAGAGCATCTCGTGGGATAGATTTCTCTGGTGTTGATCATGTGGTGCTCTTTGATTTTCCACGTGACCCGAGTGAATACGTGAGACGTGTTGGAAGAACAGCCAGAGGGGCTAGAGGAGAAGGGAAGGCTTTCGTCTTTGTGGTGGGGAAGCAAGTAGCGCTTGCACGTAGAATAATTGAGCGAAACCAGAAGGGTCACCCGGTTCATGATGTCCCAAACGCTTACGAATTCACAGCCTAACTTGGGTAAAACTTTTTGGCAGTGCTCTTTGAGAACTAGTTTTTGTTTTCCGGTTTTAAATATAGTCAGTAGTTGTTGGTATTTACAGATTCTTCTCCTGAAATAAAAACAGGGCTCGTCGTGTTGCGCTCTAGCACAAGCCAAGAAGATGGTTCAAAAAAAGAGTCAAACATAGTCAAAAGAGATTTGGAGTCAAGACGAAATATATATAAAGTCAACATTCTTGCATCTCTAAAAGGTTTTGACAATCACTAATAATAACAAATTGCAAAATGACAGAGAAAGTTTGCATCCTACTCATCGATGTCTCCCTCACTTTCTTTCTCAACCTTCTCTTTCCCTTTCCTATCGATGTCTCCCTCACTTTGTTTCTCAAACTTCTTCGTGAATAGTAACATAATCATTTCCCTATCGTAGATTCAAACCAAAACCAAAACCAGAGCCAGTACGATTCTATTTCACATTATTCAACAAACGACGCAAAAACACAAGAGTTTCACACACAAAAAAAAGATGGAACTAGTACAATCAAATCAAAACTACCTAGCTGGTCAAATCTTGTTCACATTCAAAATTTCTCAATCACTAGAAGTGAAACATTAACCTAACCAAAACCCTAGAAACTTACATTTTGAGGAACAAGACGGCGGCTTAAAGCTAGATTTTGATTTAGGACGGAAATGGAACGTAACTTAGTGCAAAACCTCTGCATTGACTTCTACAAGGAGTACAATTTTTCGATAAATTGCGACGGTTTAAGAGTGAGTGTTGAGGTTTTGGAGCAGCCATAAATCGTATGGGAGTGTTTGGGTATTATTAGGATAATTCTAATTTCTTACTTTTAATGAAAAATTATCCCAAAATTTGTTTAGAGTTTAGGGATAACGAATAACTGGGTCTGCCCAGAAAGAAAAAAACAACTGGGCATGCCCACAAGAGAGAAAAAAAAATAACTAGTCTTACTCATGAGAATAATTACGAGGACGACACATATACATAGAAAGATTCTGATTAATTATGATACTAGAAATCTTTTTGATTGGCGTAATAAATATTTTAATTTCTTTGTGAAGAGTAAACCAAAAGTCCAAAACGCTACATTTTTGTGATCATATAAGAGATAAATTAATTTCTAAAACATTTTTATAAGATCTTTGTTTATTTCAGCCTGTCAGGCAACTAAAGTATTTGTTTTTTCTATAGGATGCTTGTTTCACTGCATTAATATATGTTGGATCCATCAGAATTGAAGAATATGTTAGAGTCGAATATTTATCTCTATGTCCATTCCATCCTTCTTTCTTTCTGATAGAGCACTTGCAGATTTTTCAACTGTCTTTTATAAAAACAGTGGTTGATATTTGGTCGGTGGTTTCTTCTCTACACCTTGGGATTATCAAGAAACATGTGGTCAAGAAGAAACTGCATCTTATAGAAATGTTTTAGAAATTAATATACCTTTCTTATGCGATCACAGAAATGTGAGTAAGCCAATGGTTTGTTAGGATCATCAAAGGTGCGATCGTAAAATAAGTTGTAACCATCGACTATCAAATCTTTAGGGGCTTTTAACCAGATTCGAGACTCATTGTCTGAATCAATTAAATCTATTACCTATAGCTACCGGTGATCCCACAAATATAAGAAACGTGAATGAAGTTTTACCTTGTATAAAAGTGAATATTTTTATATGTTTGAGATGTTTAATTAGCCAAACTAAATTATAGAAACAGTTGAGAAAGCAAATCAACAATAGCTTTAACAAATGGTAAGTAACTTGGAAAGTTGCTAAGTGCACTAAGTTCATTACGCCAACAATAGTAAAAAATATCTCAAACCAAAGATTCAGTTTTGCACAACGGTTGACCATTTTGATGAAACATTTATAGAGTTTCTGAATTACTACTAGCTATTCGTAAAGGTTATGGTTGAAGTTTCTTTTGTTCATGTGGATTTCTCTTTATCATATGATATTATTGACATTACCAACAAGCCTTTCGTTAAAAAGACATTGAATATCTCCTTTTTAAAAATTCAGGCGATGATGATACTTTTGAAAGCTATTTGGTTCTTATGTTTTTGAGAGCTTATTACAAGATACATAAACTGATCCAAACCAACTCAATTGACCAACCCTAGTCAATTGATCAACCCTAATAAGTTAAAAAAGTTGAGCATAATGAATTTATGGATCAAATGGAATTGATCCAATCCAACCCAATTGACTTTTAAAAGTTATTTGACTCTTATATTTTTGAGAGCTTATTCCATGCTACATGTGTTGATTCAATCCAAGCCAATTGATCAATTTTTTTACTAAAATGGATTTATGGATTGATGAATCAAATGAGCTGGATTAAAATAAGTAAGATTGAAATGTTGTACAGGTTAAAATGGTTTATTTATTAACCAATCATATGATAAAATCATTAATATCATCTTATTTCACAAAACTATAATTTTACTATTTTTCCAAAATATGATTTTTTGAATTTTTAATGAAAAATACAATTCTCGAAAAACTTTCTACCAAAAATGATTTTAACAACATTTATAGATTATTGAAAATTTAAACTTAGGATAGATATATATTATATACTACATAAAATTTACGAAAATTATAATAACTATAAAGATACATAGTGGCATGAGCTGTAAATATTACTAGATTGTAGGTTTTATTAAATTTAAACTTATCAACTCATATTATTATATAGAGCGAAAGAAACTAAGATCTATTTCTTTTTTTTTCACAAAATTATATTGCTTCAGAGAAAATATAAACAATAATTAAACATTGATGAGGATAAGAATTGTCCATAACACATTGATAATACCAATCCAACTTAAGTTAAAGATCTCTTGAGTTTGGTAATTTCTTTGCAATGTGTCAATTCATAAAAAAATTAATACTAGTCAGATTTTCAAATCAAAATATCTACATAAAAAAAAAGAATATATAGGCACAACCCAGATATTTCTCCAAGGTTGGCGACAAAATAATAGGAATGTGCCAAAAGTCAATGGTAAATAATAATGCACAGCAGATTTTGGTTGAGTGTTAAACCTATAAAACTAATTTAGATGAACAAATATAAAAGCAAAAGTTTTAGCAAAAAAATAGATATATAAAAGTAGAAGTGATATATTTGACAATACGATAAAAATGAATTGTAAGATTAGAATTATGAATTTTGTAATAGTTTCTTCAATAATTATCCTATTTCTCATGGTTCCAGGTTAGTATGTCTATGAATTGCATATCTTAACATGTCAAATTTGATAGCAAATTAGAAGATATATTAATAAATAACATCCTATTATTAGGGAAAGTTGAAGCTGAAGCACAATGTATTGGACTATGTACAATCATGGCTGATTGTGACATTGTTTGCATCAAGATGGGATATCGAACTGGCCAATGCGTTTACTTAACAGATCATGATCGTTGTTGTTGCGACTATTAATCATTTCATATGTAAATCTATTGAAAATCATTAATTAATAACAATATCTAAGATTACTAATTTAGTAATAACATATATCTACCAATTTGTGAGTTATCTTTCTCCAAGATTCAGAATAAATTAAATATATCAAAATTAAGATAGGTATCTAGTTGGAGAGTGAGAGTTTGATCACAGCTTCAACAGAGTTCTATTCGGTTGTGACTTGTGAGAAAGGGTCTGCGAGGCATGAGAAAATGATAGAGGTGGGAATTTTAGGTTGTTTTAGAGCCAAGACGAAATATATAACTCAACATTCTTGCATTTCTAAATATTTTGAAAAATCATTACTAACAAATTGCAAAATGACAGCCCCAAAAATTCCTTCTTTCATTAGGTACAGGAAACGCCCTGGTGTTGCAATCACAACGTGAACACATTTCTCTAAGATTTCTAGCTGGGTTCGTTGTCTGAAGCCACCCGTAATGAAAAAAACAAAACTCTGAATTAAAAGGGTTAATTCCATGGTCGGGGTTAAATGATCTCATAGGTTGGATTTTTCAAAGAGGGTATTGGTTTGTGTTGACCAAAAGTTTTATTGTACGGAAGAAACTCAAAACAAGTAAATAAAATCGTATCCTTTGAGAAAGTTACGAACAGCCAAAGCAACTTCTGATAGAAAGAAATCCAGATGGTAATCGTTGTTGTGAGATATTTTGATTCGTACTTAAAAAGGTAATCGTTGTTGTGATGCTATATGTTGCATAAACATTGAAATTTAGTTTCCTGTTTCTCTGGTGTTGATCATGTGGTGCTTTTTGATTTTCCACGTAACCCGAGTGAATACGTGAGACGTGTTGGAAGCGGAGATTCAAGTTGAAAGAGAATCGTCATTTTAAAGCACTTAGTGGATTCCTGCTTCGAGTGTCAAACTGTGAAACCGTGTAAAACATTTGTTTATTATATATACAATGAAATGGTTATTCATATGATCATCCACATGTGTATTATGTTGATTTTGGACGAATATATACAATTGTTTACGTATAAACTAAATTCGTGATTGCTTCTTTTGTCATGCCTCAGAATCTACCAAGTCGTATGATATCTAAGACGCCTCGGAGACGATCAAGTTTCACAGCGTCAGGTATAAAATTATGTTTTACTTTTGGTTCTTTACATTTAGGAGAAAATCTAAAACCCATAAAACTAAAGTAGGATCTACATTTCTGATAATCACCCCTTTCAGTTATCAAAGGAGCGTAACGAATGAATTCCAATGAAAAAATTTGATGGTGTAAGCAAAACGGATTTGGGCTTTTTTTAACAAACCCTCGTATAGTGGAGTCTAAGAACCCAGGAAGACAAGCAGCAAACCGAGAGATTTGAGGATTGAGAAGACGCCTCCAACTCCAAAGACCAAACAAAGCACGAGGCAAAGCCCATCTCAAACCCAACCAGCAACCACATCAGCAGCAAAGAAAGCAGAA
The DNA here is from genome assembly GCA_911865555.2 of Thlaspi arvense. Lineage (NCBI taxonomy): Eukaryota > Viridiplantae > Streptophyta > Magnoliopsida > Brassicales > Brassicaceae > Thlaspi > Thlaspi arvense. The sequence goes on along the minus strand of OU466859.2, from coordinate 55,263,039 downwards.
CAGAAACGGGACAGAGCCCAACAACCACACCAAGACAAACGCTCAGAGTTCTACAAGGAAATTATGATATTGTTTACTTTCCCTCTGTTAAAATTATTACTATTATAAAAGTAAACCGATGAATTTATTAGAAGAAAGTTTTTTTTTTTTTTTTTTTGTCCGAGACAAACCATCAGTTAAAAATTATTATTTTCTCCTAATTTGATTATAGTTTCACAAAAAAACATCAAAAATTATTTGGGATGACAGGACAACTATCCTCAGATTTGAATATGGTTGTAAGTTATAAGTAAAAGAAGTCCATGCGGTAAAAAAAAACTGACCTAATGTTTGTTAGCTGTGTTGATTAATTTGGTTCTGGCGCACGTGTGGCAACTTGTAGTGGGATTCTTTTAGGAGCAACGAGAACATTAGTTTGGAGTCAAGACGAAATATATATAAAGTCAACATTCTTGCATCTCTAAAATGTTTTGAAAATCCCTAATAACAAATTGCAATATGACAGAGAAAGTTTGCATTCTTGAAGTTTGACAGAGAAAGTTTGCATCCTTGAAGTTTGCATCCTACTCATCGATGTCTCCCTCACTTTCTTTCTCAACCTTCTCTTTCCCTTTCCTATCGATGTCTCCCTCACTTTCTTTCTCAACCTTCTCTTTCCCTTTCCTCAAAGTATGCCAGATTGCCTTGACATACAAGATCGTGGCTCCACTAGCAGCTACAGACACAATGGAGGTGCTGTCTTTCACAAACATGTTCAGAGCAATAAGAAGCAAATCCCCAATTTTAGCAAAGAGTCTTCATAACTCCAGAATCTTCAATAACAATCAAAAGCTTCCCTTTGTAAGTTTTCAGAAGAATAGTGAGAGGATTTTCCCAATTGGTTTTAAGGAAAAGAACTTCCTCTTGTACCTTTTCAAATTTGTTGAGTTTGTTGAGAGGGCTCAAATCTTGAGGATAGGATGGAACTACCCAGAAGTAGATGTTAGTCTGATCCTTCTTCATCATCTCCAAGTATTGACCCAAAGAAATTAATGTTGTCCCACTATGTGAAGAAGCAAAACGGAGGAGTAGAGACAGCTCCTGCGAGTTTGCAGAATCTTCTTGTAAGCCTTGAATAACAAAGCAGCCAAACAACTCCCAAAACCTATCATCATTGGAAATGGAATACAACAGATGTAAAGTCTTCTTCACCAGGGGATTCCTGATGATATCAAGCATCTCATCATGTGAAGCATCTTGTTGCCGAGAAGAAACATTGAGAACAGATGAAGACAGATGAAAATTTTCATAAAAAGAGTTGTAATCATAAAATAAACTGTAAGAACAAGTAACTCGAAGAAGCCAAAGATAAAGATTATGCAGATTGCACATAAAAGATTCACAGCAAGAAGGAAGCTTAGACGGTGAGGAGCATCGATTAAAATTAGATTCCGATTACGTACGCCCACAGTAGTGAAAAATATCCCAAATCAAAGATTCAATTTTGCACAAAGTCTGACCATGAGATATTTATAGAGTTTCTGAGTTACTACAAGAAGAAATATTAATAAGGAATAATGCCCAATGATTAAGGAAAGTCAAGCACAATGCATTGGACTATGTACAATACTAGCTGATTGTGCCACTTCTTGCATCAAGATGGGATATCGAACCGGCCAATGCGTTTACTTGAAAGATTATGATCGCTGTTGTTGCAAATATTAGTCGTTATATATCTAAATCTATTAAAAATCATTAATAATAGTTAATAAGTATAATTCTCCAAGGTTCAGAAACGATAACAATTTTCCTTTTTTAAAAGCCAGATAAATTTTGGATTCAATAATTCATCTAGTTGGAGAGTGACTTGATCACAGCTTCAACAGAGTTCCATTTGGTTGTGACAAGTTCGGAAGGCATGAGAAAATGATAGAAAAGGGAATTTTTGGTTGTTTTGGGGTCAAGACGAAATATATATAAACTCAACATTCTTGCATTTCTAAATGTTTTGAAAAATCATTAATAACAAATTGCAAAATGACAGAGAAAGTATGCATCCTTGGAGTACCATCTCAAATTTGACAACCCCAAAAATTCCCTTTTTTTTCATTATATAGGTGCATGAAACGCCCTGGTGTTGCAATCAAAACGTCAATACATTTCTCTAAATTTTCTGAAGATCTTTCCAAGACCTCGGGTTCGATGTCTCAAGACCATGGAACGGAACCGGACCCAAGTAAAACTAAACATGTCGAATTCCATCTGCAGGATAGTTTAGTTGTATATACAGACGACCAAATCATCATTGTTCTTTCTCATTCACATAAAGATATTCACAAACCATACATTTGTAAAAGCAAAAGCAACGGCAAATTCTTTGTTAACGTATAAACTACCAAGCTTCACATATTTTCTTTTTTTTCAGAGATAGAGAAATGCAATGTCATGTGCTTCTTGCCTCTTCACTGTTTCCTTTTTAAGCTCCACATGTCCCCACCACATTCACTTCCTTCGTTTCTCAACCCAATTACTGATTCCTCAATCTTAAGAGTAACCCACCAAGTACTGAGTTTTCATTTAATGCTTTTAGACCACTAAAGCAAGATAAACGACTAAAGAAACCAACGGAGGTGAAAAGAATAATCATACAACTTTATATTACAGTTGAGGCCGTTTAAATTAGGCATCCACATCCCATACAGGAAGTGTATATATCGCAAGAACCACAAAAGTAATTTTTTTTTTTTAAAGTGAAGAAGAAAAACAAGATGAGATCGGTAATCTTATCGACTTGTTTCTTCAAAACCAAAAAAAAAAAATGGTTTTTTTTCGATAGTTGACCCATTAACATCGGCGACCGGCCCTGCAGTTAAGAGCACCTGAGTAAGAGGTCATGGTGCCGACGAGTGACGACGATTTGGCTGATAAACTCGAAGCTCTGGCGTAGCCGGCTCCAGCTCCAGCACCAGAGCGTGTGAAAAATGCTCCGTTTAGGAAAAGATCTCCTTCTGATCTCCAATTCCAGTGCTTCCATTTGGATTCTCCTGTGTACTCTCTCTTAGTCACCTGCCATATCCCCCAATCATCAATACCATCACTATGGTTCAGCATCAGCACCATTGACATAAAGATCGATCCTATTGATAGTCAAAAGAAGCACATACCTCCTTGGCAAATGGGTTCGTTGGGGCAAGAAACCGATTCCCCTGACTGTTGATAGTGGGGCCAGCACTACCACCAATCGCATACATTTCCCAATGTGTGTAGTCGTTGTTTACTACATGGAAATATCCATGCCTACACCTGCAAATACCAAAAGGCTTTTGTCTTAGAATCTGCACCTTAGTAGCAAAAGCTTGAGTATCACGCAAAGAGTATGTACCTTGGCATTCTCTGGATTAGACCCTCACCAAAATGGTTGTAAGCAATCGTGACTTGCATCACTTTGTCCCTTGTGTATGAATCACTGTGCCCCAACAGCATAACCTGGATAACACAACCGTTACTAAAACCCTAGTTCCGAATTCCCCCAAATTCAGATAGAGATAATAAATCATCTCAGGTGTCGATTTTGGTTTTACCTCATTGTGGTGGGTGAAGAAGTTGTTCGAGACGGTAATCGCGGTGGAGCTCATAACCGCGTCGACGAGCCCATCGGCACAGTTTGAGAGCGAATTGTGATCGATCCAGATATGGCTCGACCCAAAAATCGAGATCGCGTCACCGTCAGCCATCGTTCGCCACCCGTAATGCGAGGGAGAGCTTCTGACCATGGCGTTGCCCGTGGGCTTACAGTCGTGAATATGGATCCCATGGATGATGATGTTCGTCACGAATTGGATGGTGAGGCAAGCGCCATTGGCGATGTGGACATTGACGCCACGGCCATCGATGGTCTTGAAGCTGTTCATGATCAGCTCTTGCTTCAGGGTTATGACCATATCGCGCTTGAAGATGATCCACAGTGGCTCGTCTTGGATCACGGCGTGACGCAGCGTCCCGGGTATCGGATTAACCGGATTGTCGTCTCCCGGGTCGGTCACGACGTAGAAACGGCCGTCGCGGCCACCGATTGCGTTGCGGCCGAATCCGATTGAGCAATCGGCGAGACGCTTTCGCCGGAGCTCCCATTTGCGGTCACAACGCCAGCAGTCGTCGATTGGATTCCCGGTGGCGCAGGAGAAATAACCTAATCTTCTCCGCTCTGTACTGTTGCGAATGCTCCTGCATCATCATCATCAATTCAGTAAAATATTACTATAAAGTTTTGAGTCAAATCAATTGTTTTTGTTTTTATAACGGAAGACATTGGAATATAACATTCACCTTCTATACTAATTGTAATTTAACATTTATAAGTAAGATATAAAAGCCGAATTGCTACTTTTAGGAGCTCTAGTATTATTGATTTATACAAAAGTTACCAAAAATTTATCAGTAGATTATCCTTCTCAAGATTATTCTCCCTCCATTTCATAAAAAATAAAGAATGTTGTTTTAGAGTTTTATTTTTGTTTCACAAAAAGTGTCGTTTTGTATTTTTAATACAAATTTTTAATTAAAAATCTAATTCTAATTTTGTTATTTTAGTGTATTAATTAGAAAGAAAAAACTGTTTAGTGTATTTATGAAAAACAGAAAAGATTTTTTATTAAGTTTCTTAATCTGTGTGAAAAGTGTCAAAATGACACTCTTTCTGAAACATAAGAAAAATATATAACTGATGAACATAGTTTTAATTGATGTGTTTAAAGTATCTCTCTCACATAAGCTTCTATATATATATATTTGGAAAAATATATCTTATGAATTATGATTGCTTTAAAAAAAACCGATATTGCCATGGTCAAATGTTTTTTTGTTTTTTAATATAATTTAGAGACAAAGTCCTCAACGAGTACAAAAATTCCAAAAAATACAGAGTCAAACACATAGGGTAGAAAGAAAGAAAAAACTCTTAATTAAAAGGGTTAATTCCATGGTTGCGGTTAAATGATCTCATATATTGGATTTTTCAAAGAGGTATTGGTCTGTGTAGACCAAAAGTTTTGTTGTACCGAAGAAACTCAAAAAAGTAAATAAATCATATCTTGTGAACAAGCTTTTTGTACTGCTGAAACTCAAACGCAAGATATGGTATCGGTGTAAAGAAAAGTCGAACATCAACAATTTTGATAAGGAGAAATAAAAACAACACATGCCATGAAGTGTACGTGTCACTGCATGTGGCATGGGCATGTGCATAAGCTGGCAAATCATTGTTCCAAAGATTAGTATTGAAAACATTTACACATGTCCTCAAGTCTGGACCAATGCCTCAATAATACACACAACATTTTTCACTACCTAAAATATCATACTTCTTTATAATATTTATAAAAATTACACTATGGAATATTAATCAATAATTGCATTATTGCCTTTATTGAAGAAGCCACCAAGGACTTACATGTGAGTAGTAGGAGAATAAGCAAAAAGTACATCTCACTTTGCCAATATATATACCACCACAGTGAATTAAATTATCGAATGACATACCTACATCATCTTATACTTTATAATGCATTTATGAATACAACCGTTTTTTTAATCTCCTTTTGTAGCTGTTAAGAAAAGTGGGGGAAAACTAAAAAGGTGTGACAAGTACGGATTCCCTTTTTTGGTTTATTCGGTTCTTTCATTTCAAATGAGTTTTCTGTCATTAAGCATTTCGATGCCACTGTAAATTAGTATAAAATATATATTCATTGTTTTATTTAAAACAGCTAATGTTTTTAACCCTAAAATAAAACTTAATCATATAAAACAGCTCCATTGTTGACTGTCTTAAAAGAAATCAGTGTTTTATATAGAGATGATGCGAAAAGATATGTACTAGTATATGATATATATCAAGAGGAATGTGGCAAATGCTTGGACCCATTTTGACTAGAAGATGAAAGTGACGTGTCAAACTCTGAACAAGAACTTCATGTGAGCTCTGGTTTGTCATAAATTCTAATTTCTACCTGTTTTTTTTTCGATTGAAAAATAATACTATCAAATATGAAAAGTTGATTATTTTATTTACAAAACCATCACGAGATGCTGGACCTGGAATGCTGGAAGTAAGTATTAATTAAAAACAATACGCTCTTTAAGTTTATATAATTGACGAAAAATAAGTATTGTAGATTATATATGGTAAAGTTAAAAAAACATCTATATTCGTGGAATATATTATTGTTTTATAGAGAAACTCACATGTCCACCATGGCAGCTACTTCATCTGGGTTCTCAACTGCATGTTCATGCCATGTTTCATTGGACCTGAAAATCATCAAATTACCAATCTACAATTATTGTCTCATATATAAATGTATATATTAGTAAAAATTATTCCTAATTTTTTTCCCCTTCTGGATTGGAATAACTATACAAAATATACGCTAACATCACAGTGATGAAAATGATCTATCTTAATTTGTTTTAAGAAATCCCATCGAGCCCTAATAAAACCCCTTCAAAGTTTTAGATTTATGAGAGAGAATAGGTTCTTTTTACATCGTTGATGAATCGTTCAAGCTTAATTGCTTGGTTCCATGAACTAGAATACGTAGAATTAAGAATCTTTAATGGAATGGACATGTAATTAGTCAATGTACGATAGTAACGATTATAATGATGATAATTAATAAGCGGTACCTGGAAGAATTAACGCCGATAAAGAGCGTTGTTATAAGTAATGCAGAAGCAAAGAAAATTAGTTTTATGACAGCCATGGTTATGGCTGTGTTCTTCTCGCTTTGTTCTGTTTCCTTGTCTCTGTCTGAGGCAGAGACTGTTCTTGAAATAAAAAGAAACGGAAAGAAATAGGAGAAGAAGAGTAGAAGAAAAGGTACGAGAGGGAGAAGTTAATATACAAGAATAAGGCTGCGTGAGAGCGTGACTGTTCCCATTATCTTATTGGCCTAATTTCTTGAAAAAAAAATAAATTTAATAATCAATAAAGAAAAATCTCTAAAAGTAATACTAAAACCATATAAAAAAACTATTCATGTTTTTTTTGTATACAGCTGTGTTGTATATATCCTGCTTCTGAACCTTGTGATTGCTAACTTGGAAAATCAATATAAAATTTATTTGGAATTTTGCGGTTTCTGCTCACCCATTCTGTAAGATTATTAAGAAATGGAACTGTAAAATTTTTCATTCACCGATTTTGCAGTTAAGCCAAACTTGTTTGATTTTTAATGAATATGCTGTATCCATTTTTCATATGTTTTTTTTTTCTTTCATTTCCAGTGAATCCCACATTCCGATTTTACCAATGGGGATGGATCCCTTTATATATATATATGATTTATCGATATTAAAATATTTTAACAGGTTGCAAAAACCATTTGACTGATGTCACAAGTGATTTCTCATGCATAATAATACCCCGACCGACAAAATTTTAGGGTGCTTTCGAGTCAATCCAACCCAACCGACGATTTTTTTGCGTTGCTAATTGAGTCAACCCAACCTTCGGTATGAATCCAAAAGGTTTTACTATAAATATGTAAAATTACGAATAAAAAACAAAAAGTAGAGAATCTTTTCCACATACAGTATATATAAGCTTTTGAAGCATAAACATGATTATTTTCTGAACACATATTTTTTAGTATATCAAAATGAAATTATAAGGTTAAGAAATTGTTAAAAAGGATAAGATGTCTAAATCAATTTTTTTATTTTTTTCCCTAGAAAGTGGAAACACATGTGTATGTGTATGTGTACTTGCATATAAATCAAGTGTTTAGTAGTGATGCCAATAATGAGTTTGGCCAACAACGGTATCATGTCATGTGATTGGTATTCCCCCTTCCCTCTTTTTTTCTCTAGCAAGTGATTGGATAATAATTTGCAAAAGACAATAAAAGAGAAATCAAAACTTGTAAATAAAAATTATATAAGTTATAGACAGCTAACTAAACTTGTAGGTCTCATATTGTCCGGATAATTTTAGATCCTTGGTTCAGCACATTGACTTTCCCCATGTGACGACCGTACCTTATGCTCGTTACAAAGCTAATCATTCAGTTTTTTAACCGCAAATAATGTTACAATTATGCAATAATTAACTCATCATCGTTTGATAAGCGGCCAATCATTTTTTATAAGCAACTAAGTTATATATATAGAGAAATATTCTTCATTTGCTCTTATTTTTGATAGTCAGTGTTGGTTTCAACATTTCGATTTTCTGTTTAGACGTTTATACGAATAAAAAGTTAAAAACAGGCAACACCTATTCAATTAATATAAACTAGAGACGTGTTGCTTCTGCACGCCATTTCCATTGAAGTTGCAGCTCAAGACACTGAAACAAAAATATTTCATATGATATTAAAAGTCGATAATATCCCACAATGTTGCACATCTTAAGAGCTTTGTTTTCATTTTTCTTGTGCTGCTTATAACCAAAAAAAAAAAAATCAAAAATTATATGCATCACCTAAACATTAAATTCCCAAGGTACTTGACAAATGTTAAACTTTTCCTAAGTGAGTTTTTGTAAAACCAAAACCAAGTAACAAGAAGAGTTAACAGAAATACAAGAGATAACAATGCACAAGAGGAAAGAGCAGATTCTGAGTGGGAGAGAAAGTTACGAACAGCCAAAGCATCTTCTGATAGAGAGAAATCCAGATGGTTCCGGGATCGGATCCGGGATATTCTGATTCGTACTCGGAAGGTGTTTAAAGAAGGCCTTCACGGCACCAGCCACACCGTCCTCGTCCTTCATCGCCTTTGCTAGCGTCTCTGCGCTGCTCTTCACCTGCTCCCACTTAAATGCTCAGTTTCATTTGTAGACAAATAGCGTTGCCATTATCACAATCAAGGATGTGAAATGCTTAGAGAGACCGAATCCGAGCAAAAATGTGTTTAAACCCCCTGATTGGATTCTGAAAGTCTTATTTACCTTATCGTCGACCATGAAATTTATGGCATCTTCAAGCTTATGAAGTGAGAATTCGTCCACTGGGATTGGTGCAGGACCTACTCCTCTTGCGTGCACTCGTTCTCCCCAAAAAGGTTGGTCTCCAAAGAAAGGCACGATTGTAGTTGGGCACTGTGTGTTTTAGATAAATCAAAACGCTTACATATCAACTTACACTAAAGTCCCATCATCTCAAGAAGCAAACTTTTTAGCTTATACTCAAATTAATCTTACCGCTGCTTTAAGACCTGCAGCCGTTGTTCCAGCACCACCGTGATGAACCTGAAAAGCACAGAAGAGCAACAATTTCAGGCTACGATCCTGTTGAAGACGAGACTCGGAATATACTAGTCCCAGAGAGCAAAATGTATAACTGGGCCTTAAAAGCGCAATGAGAAAAGGACTAGAAGTTTCCAGAACCAAAATAAAGAAACAAGATGTTCAGAAACTAAACTAACTAAACTATTATAGATATACCACTGCCTTGCATCTCGGGAATAACCAGTCATGTGGGACATTATCCAACAAGTAAACGAAGTCCTTAGGTTCTTTCACTGCATGAAACGCACATCAAGCATCATATTATTAAGATTATATACCAAACAGGCAATCATCCAAATAAAGGAAAGGTGATACGGAGTATTAGAAAGGGTAGCCTACAGTTTCCAAGACCACCCCAGCCTTTGTTGATGATTCCTCTCTGTTTGGTTCTTTGAAGTGCTTCCACAATGATTTCAGTCATTTTCTCTGGTTCTTGGACAGGCTTTACCACAAATAAACACAGAACGGGAGAGACATTATTTTCAAATTTCTCATAAGATAGTTACAGCCATAGATAAAAAGTTTGAGCGATTCTATTTAGGTGGAAAAAAGACTCACAAGACTACCAAAGCCGATATAAATGGGTTTGTCACCAGCTTCTAGCCATTCCACAAGTTCTGCAGGAGGTTCATAATTTGATGCAAGATCAAGGAAGCAAAAACCCACTACATCGATTTGTGGCCCCCAGTCTGAAAAATAAGATGAAGGTAACGATCTAAATTGCTATTCACTGGGAAAAAAAAAAGCATTCATTGGTAAAGCTCATGAGCCAAACTACCTTTTGGCTTTGGGACAAGATGAGGACTCCACATATATCCATGTGGAATATTAGAGCCAGAGCCTTGTGTTCCGCTTAGATATGTAACAGGCCGTAGCTTCAGTTTCTTCTTCCTAAGGTCATTTACCATGTCTCTAATTCCAAGCCAGATCAATGAGTCGACAATTTGATACGAAAGCTGAAAGTTGCATAAAGTCGATGTTTAAAGAAAAAGTCAAGTTTTATAGCAAACCAATCAGATAATATCCGAGTAAACAAGTCTCACTCTGTATCCTGCTGGTTGTTTGACACGTGACAAGGGGTGTGGAAATTCACTGGTTGGCCTGGATCAGCAACAGCAGGAAGATAGTGAATGATTCAGTAAAAAAAAAAAAGAATTTATTTCCAGAAAAGATGTGAATAAAGTAACATTCGTTCGATCAGAATCTGTTGCAAATACAAGACTTACGTCCAAGGCATGGTGAAAAATACGTGAATCGGTATCCTCAGTGCTTCTGCAACATGAGTATGTCCTGAAATGGCGATTCCCAAGTTTAATTACCATTCGAAGTGAAATCTATGATAAGTCAGGAAGCCAGAAAAAAAAAACCAAAACATCTCAATGGTTCACATCCCAAGCTGTGAATGACATTGGAGATGTAAGAAAGTAGCCAGTAACTCAAAAGATGCTGAAACTGACCATATGCTGGAGGGTTGGCGATAATTGCATCAGCTTTAAAGGAGATCCCAGAATCTGGATCAGGTTCTTTACATGCGGGAAGTAGAGAATATATAATGTCCTTCATTTGGTTCCGTTGAATTGGAATCTCTGAAGGGCCTGATGGCAAAAATCCCTTGTTCTTAACCATATCTGTACACAAACAACATAGCAAGGAAACCGGTGAATTGCTGATAACTATTCAAGCTAAAATACACTTTTAGATGACGAAAGAATGAGAATGTTTAGGAGATACATACAACCGGCTAGCACTTTTGGGTCTCCACCTAGAGGATAGAACTCCAATCCAGCAGTCAAAACAAACTCTTTGAAATTTGCATGAGTTGCAAGCCTAACTCTATGCCCATAGTCCTGCACAAATAAGATTAAACATTTTAAGTTCAGAACTTATTATGACCAAGAAAGAAGAATGAAGAGACATATACTGCAACTCCACTGAATTCACAAAAGAGTCATCCACACCAAAAGGGTTGTAAGATATCTACGGACCTGAAGCCGTTTGGCGATTGCAACAAAAGGTTGAACATCTCCGCGTGTTCCAACGATAAGCATGACAATCTGCATAGGTGGAATGTACTGAAGGTCGACCCCATCGATAGACTCATCAGGGCAAACAGCAGTTTTGGGATCTTCAGTGTCTACAACAATAGGTTGTGGGATAGCATCTGCTGGAACATTGAACTCAACTGTCCCATCATGTTTCACAGTAGCTATACGGTTCAGCAACTTGAGCTGCAAGATACGACATTTCAAAAACCCACACTGTTGTGAACTACTACTTTTGAAACATCATTGCCCAGAAAAAAAAAGAGGAATCATTGAAAAGAAATTCGCAGAGGATTCAGACTCACTTCGTAGATAACAGATAGCAACTAAAAATAGAGGCAAGACAAGAAGAACAGCCCAAAAATAGAAGTTGTACCTTCTTCCCTGCAGAGATGGTGTCATCGAATATCTTAGCGGCATCCTCGGCGAGAATGTGAGTAACTTTCTGCTGCCTCTCAGTCTTTGATTTACCTAACCTAGGCTTTGATGACGACGATTCAGCCCTGTCACTGCTCGATGAACCCTCCACTGGCATTGTCCATACTCGGGAAAAGCTTTTGTTGCCAGAACCTGAAAACCCACCAGCCAATGAACTTCAAAAATCATCCCAAAAGGGACTGGATCGAACCCAATAAAGATGGACATACAATCAAAGGAATCAACTTTATAGCCTAAAATCGTTTTCAATCCAATTTCGCCTTCGCGTCAATAGAATTATAGAAACCAAGATAAAACGATACCTGAAGATTCAACCACAGCGTTGTCGGCAATGGAGGGAACAGCAGAATCCGGTTTGCTATCCAGTTCTTCACAGCCATTGACGACGCCACTACTACCACCGCCTTCAATCTCCTCGATTTTCACGGAAGCTCGGTCGGAACTTGAAGAAGATGAAGAAGAAGAAGAAGAAGCCCTGCCAAGTTTAGCCGGCGATATTTCCGGCATCGTATCCTCTCTCTATCTCTCTATCTCCACCAGCAGAGACGATCTGGATCCTCCCCTTTTAAATAAACGACAAATCCTCCTTGCTCCTCGGTGTCTCTCTCGAATTTGCGTAAGCGTGTATGTGAATCCCAGAAAGTGAAAGAAAAATTAAATATACGATTCTTTTCTTGCTTTTCTTATGATTCTTCAAAATCAGAAATTAAAAAAAAGAAAATGAAGAAATGATTCGATTGTCTCGAGAGAGAGAGAGAGAGAAGCGGCACGTTCGAACAAAGTGGGTCGATGGCTGCGTCATGGTTCGCTTCGGTTCAGGCTACGATTTCGCAATTAACTGTCGGAGTGATGGATAATTCGGTCAATTTTATTTTATTATAAAATCAGCTGGCCGAATTTAATAAATATTCCTTGAAACGCTGTCGTATCATATGACAGCGAATCTAACTCTTCTGTCATTTCGTATTTTACGTCCTTGTCGTCTTTTCCTCTTTTTCCCTCCCGCTGGATATTTAAGTTTTATCATTATTACTGAAAAAATCAGAGCTAAGATACTTCCAAATTCGTGCCGAAGAAAACATCTGACCATGAAAAGGAAATTAGCTTATCTCTTACCCTTTTTTCTGATTTTTACCATTTTGTATGTATTTTAAGAAGGGCTTCTTTTGTACTTTTATTAATGGTTCCTAGGCTGTGAGCCACAGTTGTTATGGTTAAATGTTAATATTTGATTGCTGATTGCTTTTTTTTTCTTACATATATCGAGTTATTTAAATAACAGTTAAAACGTATTATGGAATGATTTATTATTGGCACAAACCAATACCTACTTTTAATTATTGGTCAAAGTTAACAACAAGGTGCTGTGGTGTAGTGGTTATCACGTTTGCCTTACACGCAAAAGGTCTCCAGTTCGATCCTGGGCAGCACCATTTTTGCTCCTATCATTTAATTTACCTTGAAAACACTTGAGACATTTTAAAACAATAAAATTACATGAATCGAATTTTTTTCTTTCAATTTCTGGCAAATCTAAGATGAAGTCAACCAATTATTTGAGTGCATCATTCAACATTTTCTTTTCAAAAGAAAGAATAAAAAAGATTAAATAAGAGTTTACTTGAGAGGGATCGTATTTGTCGATGCCGAGTGCAGCTAAGTTTAGCTGTTTTTGTTAATTGTATCTTTTACTCCAGTCTTGTACTTACAATCCTTTTTTAAAGAGAATTGTTAGAAGTAAAATATACTCCACAACACAATATTGACAAATACTGAAGTGGCATAATTAATTACAAAAAGCACGAAAACAAACACAAGTTGATTTTGCACTTGTGAAATTTGTGGAGAGAAGAAAACAAAAAGGAGCCCATTCCTTAAGACTCCCTTGGGGATTTTAATATGGAAACTACCAAAGGGAGATTTACAGAAGATGAGATAACTTAACCATAACCCTTCAAAGCATATTTTAAAAGGAAAAACCTTGGCGTGGTCGGTAGATTGTGCTACTAATTTTAAGGGTTTTCTTAGGTAACGAAAAAAACAGCAGCAAATTGCCCATATACTATTAGCTTAGAGAATGGGAATTGAAACAGCTTAGGATTGGCTCTGGTTAGTAGCACCACCCCTTGAACGACCACCATTTCCCATCCTTCCACGTCCACCACGACCATAGCCCCTTCCTCCGCCATATCCTCGACTTCCACCATACCCATCACCTCGACCTCCTCCATACCCATCGTCTCTTCCTCCACCATACCCGTCACCTTGACCTCCACCGTACCCGTCACCTTGACTTCCACCATACCCATCACGTCGGCCTCCACCATATCCATCACGTTGGCCTCCACCATACCTGTCACCTCTACCGCCACCTCGACCACCTCGAAACCCACCTCTTCTTCCGCCAAATCCCTCGTCTCTGCCTCCACCATAACCCTCTTCTGTGCCTCCACCGTAACCATCGTCTCTTCCTCCACCATACCTGTTATCTCTTCCTCCACCATACCTGTCATCTCTCCCTCCACCGTACCCACCGTCTCTCCTACCACCGTACCCGACATCTCTCCCACCACCGTACCCACCATCTCTCCCACCACCATAGCCGCCTCTGCCACCCTGATATCCAGCACCTAACAGATATCCGACAATTATATTTCAAACAAAACGTAAAGACTAAAACCAAAAGAGTACAACGTTTGATTTGTAAGGTTTTAATTCTCTGTGACAAACATAAGAACTAATCAATGTTGATGGTATATTATATACCGTACATACACCTTAATTGACTTACCACGATAACCATAGCTCCGACCACGTCCACGGCCTCTGCCCCAGTTCGAATACCCGCCATCATTTTCTAATCATATCACGATAAAGCTAGAAGTCAGTAACAGACTAGACAAATAAATGTTTATCATTAACCTTAGATTATGCTTTTAAATATATAGACAGTAGTTTCCCAGAAACACTAGATTGCCTTAAGATATCAATGATACCTTGATAATCTTCTTGATAGTTCTCTTGGTACTTTCCTTGATAAGTCCCTTGGTAGTTTCCATATCCACCTCTTCCCCTGCCTCTTCCTCTGCCTCTGCCACGTCCTCTCCCTCCACCATAAGAATCTACAATCCAAATATTGAAAAGGTGTTCAAATATAGGCTAACATTAACAGCTTTACGTTCTCAAAAAAAACTCACAGGCGTCACCTTCACCATAACCATTGTACGGAAGACGGGTTTGTCTTTCTTGCTGTGGCTGATTTTGAGGCTTAGACTGATCTACCTGTGCTGGAGCTTGGTACCTGAAAACACATTTACAAACCTTTATTGTAGCTTTATCCTAAGAACCACGAGACCATGTGAAGTAAAATGCGATAGTAATCCAATTCACTAGAAAATAGCAACTGAGATGATTCTCTTAAACAAAAAAATAATACTAGAAGCATACGAACTCAGACATTGCTAGTTCCAAGGGGAAAAA
Organism: Thlaspi arvense; assembly: GCA_911865555.2. Taxonomy (NCBI): domain Eukaryota; kingdom Viridiplantae; phylum Streptophyta; class Magnoliopsida; order Brassicales; family Brassicaceae; genus Thlaspi; species Thlaspi arvense. The sequence goes on along the minus strand of OU466859.2, from coordinate 55,247,811 downwards.
AAAAGGAGATGAACAAAAGTGAAACTCACCCAGGAGAATCTTTGTTTAGCTCACTCAGCGACAATGTGATTGAAATCATGGAAACATGGCGCGTCAACTCCACCCTGCATCATAAGGTAATTCGCTTAAAGCCACCCAAAAAAGGAAAGAAAGCAAGGAACAGAGTGAAGAGCAAGATACTCACGGTACAAGACCCTCCTCAGTAGGCTCCCAGACATCAGTGATGCTCATAGAACTGATTGCAATATCTTGATGCAGACCTGGAATTTTACTCTGCAGTGTGGATTACAAAAATCTTAGACGATTCGATGAAACAGAAAAGCATATATTAGATGATACTCTTCTCTGAGGTTCATAAAGTGAGCACTGACTTTGAGTATCTCAGAGATGGCCACCGTCTTGCTGATTGCCTGCCCCATTGCCTTGAGCACAATGTCTTTCGCACCTTTCTCCTAAAAGCGAGATAAAACGGGAAATTAAACACAGAAGATCACACCGCAGAAGGAGAATGCACAATCCGTATTTCCTATGGAAACATTATATACCCTCACTGAACATTTGGTGAAATCACGCAATTTCAGCGAATGAGTTCGAAGAGTTTAGAACAGCGATAGAGAGAGAAGAGAGGTAGACGCAGTACCTGAAGAAGACTGGTGCCATAGCTGATGTAGTTTCGGATAAGGCCTTTGCTGGTGATACGGATCTCATTTTCGTTAATCGGAGACGCTTGTTTTTGTTTCTCGACCCTCTGGTATCTATCCATTATACCAGCGGATGGAAAAAAATCGAAAACACAAGGTTCGAGTGAGAGAGAGAAGTGAAAGCTCTGGAGTGGAGAAGGAGTTTGGATAGAGAGAGAGAGTGTGTGAGAGTGAAGGAGAAACCCTTAGTAAACCCTAAGAATCGCGAGTTTCCAGATGAAGAGCGTCGGGAAAGGCCGATAATACGAAGGGACACCAAAGAGCCTTGAGCCCAAAGACGGTCATATCATTTGGGAAAATGTAAAACCGCTTCAAAACGGGTCAGCTATTTTCGGATCCGGATCCGGAATTCAAGGCGATCCATTATCTCTCTCTCTTTTTTTTCACTCGTGTGACTTGCGCGTGAGTAACACGAATGGTCAGATCTCCATTTTAACCGCCGCGGATCGTTGATGACAAGTTTTTTTGTAACTCCAAATTTCAAAATTTTTTAATCTGTTTGTTTTGGATTTGTTTTGAATGGAGCGAGGAGAGGAAATGAAAAAATGGAACAATTCAAACTCTTTGGGATTGTGAACCGCTTTAATTTAGAAGACTTTCAACTTTCCACATTTTGGCGAGTAATCACTGTTTTGTTTATAATTGGACATTTCAATATAAGTTAGTGTTTAAACTTATTTCTGTATTTGCAAACTTGATTAGACTCGTAGTTTTTCTATAAAAATTCTGCAAGTAATTAGTCAAAAACCAAATCTAAACCAAAATCATATCACGTTGGCCAAATTTCTAAACCGAAAAGTCAGTTAAAACACGCCTAAGCCAAACCAAAGTGAGTGTGCATTGTACCGTTCCGGTCCGGTTTAATAAGAAGTTTCTCGGTGATCGTCGATTCAATTGACTCACTTATTACTCCACACATCGGCGACCACCTATTGTGCGCGTGAGGAAGAAGAACGCCGAGAAATCGCGCGACTTTGTCTCTGTGAAGCTTTGTTTCATCAAATATTTGATTTTACTGGTAACTAGTCTCCCCTGAGTCAAAAATTTCGCGAGTAATTTAGTTTTTCTTGACACCGTAATTGGGGAATTCTCTGTTTTCCGATTGTTGAGTTTGTCCCATTGACTCTTCTTCCTTTCGCATCGAAAGAACATAGCTTTTGCACAAGTTTAATGGCAGAAAGGATTTCTTGATTCCACTACCTTAGCCGTTGGAGTATGCTTCCGCGTTTGTCTCTGAGAATTCCCAGGTTGATCTGATTAGAGAACAATCACGAACGGTGTAATCTCGTGATACGGAGAATTTGGGTTTTCGTTAGGATGGATCTGGAAACTGAAAACCGAATAGCGTCGGTTCTTTTGAGAGAAGCAGCAGAATTGAGGAGACAAGCTGAAAGAGAAGGCGTCCGAGCTTATCTCGAGAAGCCTAATGTAAGGTATCGACCTAACTCAAGATTCCTCACAGCAACTGTTCTTGGCGTTCAGCAATGTATGCTTCTTCTGCTGACCCTTTTCTTTTGTTCATTACACATGCTCGTTTTTACCGATTGTGGGGATACACCTTTCTCTTTCCATCAGCAAGCTAGTTTCAAGTAATGTCTTTTTAGTTTCATCAAACTCAATTTGATCACCGTGGAAATTTAGGTAGAAGAACTAGCTCAGTATTTGGAGGCTGTTATCTTGTACAATGGTTTTTGCAATCTTTGCATGTTGAGGCTGTAGGAAAAGGAGAAATCTTTACATAGCTGTAGTTTTGACTTTCTTTTCTGTTCCTTGAAGCAATAGCTGCATTTTTTGGAAGAAATTTAGTTTCTTTGTTGGTTAATTATGATTTGAAACACGATTAATAGGTTGGTAACATGCGAAAGTTTTGTTCAGGTTTATGTTTCTAAAATGGATCCTCCGTAATATAAGATTATATGGTCTGTTTGAAAACAAAGAGAAGGAGATATATCTACTAAGGGATTGAGTGTTATTTCTTGTTTACCCGGGATTACGAGGGTTTGTGACTTGCCCGTCTGTCTAGTGCTCAATGTAGCTGAAAAGGTTATTTGTTTACTCTAATCTCTTACATGCTCTGTTTCTTGACCGTACAGCAAACAAAGCGGTAGAAACAAATGAGATGTGGAGGATTCGGCAGAAAGAGATTGAGCTAGAAGACGAAAGGCGCAAAAGAAAACCAAGAGACGAAAGCAGCAGTAGCCAAATGGGGCGGAGCGGTAGTCTCTCGAAAAGGAAATTTGATAAGAGATGCAGTTCCGGAGATGAGATAAAGGTTACTCATGCATCATCATCATCATCGGACAAAAGATGGTACTCGGAAGATGATGAAGGTTTAAGAGATGATGAGATTGAGTCTTTTCTCCAATCACGGTATATGTCCTTTCTTACTCAGCGTAGCGGCTTCTGTTACCTTTGAGTTTGCTCATTTTCTGAATCTCGTGTAAATACTGACAGGAACAAACGTGGCAGAGGCTCTGTCGGTACTAGGATGGATGAGACAGGTCCTTATCTTCCCACCGAGATGGTCGATAAGTTGCGAAGTTGTGATGATATAGGAGAGCGGAAGGTAGTCCTGGGGCCGGAGAGACCACCTTCACTGAGACAACACTCAGATGATAACGAGCGTGGTCGGGGAATAAGAAAGGAGTCTATGAAGAAGCGTAGTAAAAAAGACAAGAAAGGAGAAAAGAAGAGAAAACGGGACAGATACTAGAGATTTCCTCATGACAGTGACGTTTCTTTTAGTCCAAGTACTTGCTCCAATTGCCCGAACAATTTGTAGATTAGATATGAGCTGTTTTTTATACAGTACCTTTTCTTGCAGCAACACTGTACGTGGAAATTTGTTATACATGATCGTTTATTGTCTTTATATTCTATTGTTCGGCTTACATTACCACAGATTTTGTCTTCCCCTGTTCTCCGAGATCCACTTCTCTAAAGTATACAGCCTCTTCATCGAAACCCTTGGCTACTTTCATCTCCTCGTCAATGAAGAAACTCACATGCTGCATGATCGTTAAGTTCGTCTTCTGAATTCCTTTTTGAAGTAAACAATTTTGAGAATGTTACACAATTTTGATGCTTCTCTAGCCACTCAAGATGAGAGGCTGACATAGAAAGAGCCATTATCATTTCTGAAATGATGCCTAATTGCAGGAATGTGTTTAACCCTTGACCGGTCTACACTCCCTTCTCCACCAATCCGCTCTACTAGCTGATGAGAAACATGACTCAAATGCAGTTCTTGAATATTCACAAGATTCTCAATGCCTCTCGGTACCGACTCTAACCCTCTGCAATCTCTCACATAAAGTTTCTGCAGGCCAAACATCGCACCATCTTCTATTACAACTTCTCTCAGATGTTGCATATGAACTACGTCTAGAATCTTCAGATTATGAAACCCTTGTGCAAAACACAACCTAGGTCCGATGTATGCATTGTAAAATGAAAGCCATACCAGTTTAGGAAGCGCTTGGATATAGCGGATGGCGTTTTCTTGCAGCTGAGATCCGCGCAAGCCCAAATAGGTGAGGTTCTGAAGAGTACTGAACCAGCTTGGTACTGTTTCCAGTTTCCCTGCAAGAAAGAGCTTCTCAATGCTTGCAGTTGCTATCAGTCCATCTATCTTTAACGGTTCCTCTTCGTGAATGGACGTCAGAGATAAGAATCTGAGTCCTTTGATCTTATTCAGTGACTCGCATAAGTCACTTCCATGCTCTCTTCTAACCATGACGAGACTTAGTCTTGTGAGTTGGGTCATGTTCCCCAGGTTCTTGATAAGCTCAGCTTCTGCGTTGAAGCAGTCCATGACTTGCAGATCCTTCAACTGGTAAATGTTAGGAGAAACCTTTATACCTAAAACATAGTTCCAATTGGAATCATGTCCATAGTTGCAACGGAAAGTGATCAGATAACGCAACTTCCGCAACTTGGACATCCCTGGAGGAAGCTCCTCAATCTTGGAGTGCCTAGTGTTCAGTGTCTCTAAATTGACGAGCTTGTGGAAGTTTCTTGGGAGTTCCTTCACTTGGGTTTTGGACAAATTCAAGTACTTTAAGTGGAACAGAGTGACTAAACAATCTGGTAGCTTGATGATGCCAGAGTCTTCAAGGTCTAAGGCTCTTAAAAGCTTCATATTTGGAGGCAGTTCAATGTTGTGTTTAGTGTAAACCAAAAGAGAGTGAAGGTTTGTTGTACGTACGATACCTGATCTCATCTCTCTCTGGATGCACAAATGTCGAGTATCGTAATCCTCTGTTGTTTCTGCATCATCATCGTTGTCATTACTATACGCATCACAAAACCTCTCATCTTTGGATATAGATAGAGTGATCTCCCTTATCACGTCATGCATCTTGAACAATTTGGGCCGTCCAAAAGGATTCCACAAGATAACTTGAAGCATATTTCTGTAAACAAGCTCATTGAGGTAACCATCAGCCACTTCCTCTGCTTTCACTCCTCTGATCGGTTCAACAAACCTTTGTGCCATCCACATCCTCACGAGCCTTTTTCTTTTCATCCGATAGTTCACAGGGAAAAGAGAACAATACAAGAAACAACGTTTAAGCGGGTATGACAAATCGTTGAAGCTAAGCAACAGGATGCTTCGAACAACCTTGAGCTCAAGATTGTTGTTCAACTCCCAATTCAACGAGTTGTAAACTTTCTTCCATTCTGATTCCAACACCTTTGTTGACATCATGCTCCCTAAAGAAGCGATAGCTAATGGCAGGCCTTGACATCTCTCAAGCAATTTCCGTGCTATCATCTCCAGGTTTCTCCTTCTGCACTGCTCAAGACTTCCAGAAAACGCCTTGTTGCAGAAAAGCACCCAAGCTTCATCTTCTTTCAAGAGCTCAATCTCGTGGTGACGGCTCCCAATGCCGTATGAGAAAGAAGCCACGTTATTGCTCCGAGTAGTTATCATAACACGGCTTCCACAAATACCATCTGGTAGAGCGATGCTTATCTTCCTCCACAGACCAGTGCTCCATACATCATCAAGCACAACAAAGTACCTCTTTGACTGCAGATACCCTACAAGTTTTTCCACCAGCTCTCTGTAACTAAACGAGTATAGTTCAGCTGGAATCTGTGTCTCTGCTTCTTTGTAGAACTCCTTGATCATTGTCCTAAACACATCTTCAATCACATATGATTTTGAGATTGTTACCCAAGCGTATGACCCGAAATGCTTCCTCACGCTTTGGGACTTGAAGATATTAGCAGAGAGTGTAGTCTTCCCTGAACCACCCATTCCAACCACCGAGACAACTATCCTTTGAGGTTCTGGACTGAGAAGCCATCCTATGAGCTTTCCCTTGGCTGCGTCAATCCCAACAAGACTGTTTTCGCTAAAGAAGAGAGACGACTCGCTGATGTTATTCACCCACTTTGAACCACCACCATCATCATCATCATAAGGCAATAATGATGCTCCTTGATAGTTTTCTGAACGATGGTACCTTTTCATGGATTCAGAAATGGACTGAATCATGACATTCACCATTCGTAGCTTCTGAGCTATCGTGTGCCTCGTCCACATGTAGCTCGGGAAATGAATCGCACGCCAAAGCTTTGTGCAGCTGCGATAACTATGGAAGTGATAAGTAAACTCGTCGATGATGTCTTCCACTTTGTAAGCCAAATCTCTTGTGTTTGCCACGAAAGTTTGATAGAGTTGGGTGGTTGTTGTTGTGGTGGTGGATCCATTTCCACCATGTTTATGGGTGTCCTCAAGAAAGGACTTTATGATAAGCAACTCCTTCTTCATCTTCTCAATCTCGCCATGGACTCCTGACAACAACAAGGTCTCGTTTTTTAGGAGACTCAGAATCCGTCCGATCCCAAAATCAACTGTAGCTGAAGTCATCTTCTCTGTAGCTTGAGCTCACGGTCTCTCTTAGTATCTTTTCCTGAGCTTCTTGAATTTGAGCAGAGCCAAGCTTTGATTCGCACTTCTCATCACATAGTCAACGTCTTTTGTCTTTCACACCTTTAGATATACATACATAGTCAACACGGATTCAAGCTGGTTTCACATTTGCATCAATTTGATCTTTTTAATGTTTTGTAAAAATTCAAAATTACTGACAATCCAAAATAATTGGTGGAGTAAAATGGAATGGTCAACAACTATAGAAATCAAAATCGCTTCATGAAGCAAACATATGTTATATCGAAAGTTTACTAGATTATCATAAACGCAAATAAGAAAAAACAGAGAAAAACGCCTGTTTGTTTTAAAATCACTCATTCTTCAGGCAAATCAAGTAGTGCAGCCATTGGAACTTTGGCGTCGATTTGGAATTCGTCTCCTAAATCCATGGCTGTGGCTTTGCTCTTGGCATAATCTACTTTGAAATCATAATCTCCGTCCATCGCATCCTCACCAGCTGCGGCTTTCTTGGCTTTCTTCCTCCTATTCTTGTCTGCTTTCTGCTTTTTTGTATTCAGCATGCTTTCAGCTACGTATAGCTGCATGTTCTGCCTCCCCGTCTGCGACTTCGACCTTCCTACTTCTTCTTCCTCCTCTTCCTCTGCCATAGACTCATCATCACTGTCAAGGCCAGGCTCTTCTTCTTCCGTCTGAGTCTTAGACTCATCCTGTGGGATTTTTGTGATACATCGCCACGATTAAAAACTAAGACCAAGACGAAACTCACTAGTTTATAAGTAAATGTTATTAACCAACCTCGATCATAGTCTCATCGAAATTGAGAGGACCATTCGAAGGAACTTCAACAGGGTTTAACTCGTTTACACTCTTCAAACTCCCGATGAAAGAGGATTCACCACTGTAAACCTCATCGATGTTGAATTCCTTAGCCAACTCGGTCACAATCTTTGACTCAGCGTGTCCACCTTGGTCCCTCTGTGGCGGCATTGTATAGTATGGGATTTTACCTGCACAGCCATTCAAAACCCCATGAGTTAAAAAAAACAGGTTTTCAGGATTCCAAGTTTATTATGAGGAACTAAAAGACAATAATCGCACCTTCATTCCAGTCATGCAATACAATCCTCGCAGCAGCTTCGATATCCACAAGACCACCCTTTTTAAGCTTACCCCTTACGGTGGCGACTTTATATAGAAAATCATCTACTGCCTCAAAGCTCGGGATTTTGTACAGAGTCACCAGCATTTGTGTTGGACAAAGCTTGAGAATTTCCTTCACTAAATTTTCCCACAAAGCACAAGATTTCACAGTTAGGTCACTGAGATTTATAACCTTAACAAGAGTACAAGACAAGGCACACAAAGATATTTCACGCAATATTTCCAATTACCTGGACTAACTGGATCTTCCAGCTTCTCGATTCTTTTACAATTGCGGAGAGCTATAGAAGCATCATTTCCTGAAGATTTGAGCATCACGACTCCAGGACAATCCAACAACTTCACGTTTTTGTCCAAGTGAACCTCTTGCAGAGACCTAGTCAGTCCAGGAGTGGCACCGACATTGACAACATGGGCTCTCTTCAAACTGTTGATAAGACTACTCTTCCCGACATTAGGCAGTCCGATGATACCAACTGTAATAGATTTTTTTAACTGCCAAAAAGAAATAACAAAGGAAGATTAATTCAAAACTCAATGATATAAACTTTGTTAAACTCAATGCAAGGGTGGTCGGAATGTAAATTATGAAAAAGTTACCTCATGACTTCTCGAGTAGTTTTTGAGCAATTTGATAAGAGTGTCTGCTCCAAGACAATCACTCGTCTGCAAGAGATTGCTTGGTTTAGACGCCTTGGATGATTTCCAACCCAAGTTTGATCTCTGTTCCTGGGTACTACATTTGAAGGCAACAGCTGGAAACTCTTCCCTAAGGTACTTCAGCCATTTCTCAGCAGCTTCTCGGGGAACAAGATCTAGACACAGAGAATCCGTTACAAAAAAAAAATAAAGAAACATCACCGGAATAAAATAAGTAACTTTTTCCACGTCCACAAGCAGAGATATATATAGAACTTACCAATCTTGTTAAGCAGCAATACAAGGTGCTTATTGGGACCAGCTTGCATCACCATCCTCTCCATGTCGGTACAACGAGTGCCAAGTGGATCACGGGCATCAAGAACCTCCAAAATGACATCAGACAATTCAATGACTTTAACAAGCTCCTTGTAGAAAGCCCTCTCCGAGTTATCTGTAAAACAATAGACATCAGTGAGTGAATAGGGAAGATCGAAATCACATAAACGTAGAGAGGAAGATATCCAAATCAAAGCACAATCACACTCACCTCGGATATTGACAACTCTACTTGAGTCATCTCCGCCGTTCTCCTCTTCCGTCATGGTATCCCCATCATCCCCAACCAAACCAAGTTTCTTCAATTTGGCCTAAATAGAATTTATTAAGCGAGATGAGGGCAGAAACAGCACTTCATAATAATTATCAAGAGAGAATCAAACTGCAACACATGTAAAATGATATCCCTTGCCAATCAACCAAAAATCAATTGTGACCTAAAAATTGAAGTGATGTGATTATTGAAAACAAGAAGATCGGAGCTTTTACTAAATCATTATGCAACAGAATATCGCAGATTGGAGCTACAAAGTCTGAGGATGTGATATACCCTTTCTTTGCGGGCGGCTTTCTTCTGTTCGATTTCATCGAGAGCACGAGCACGTCGAGCTTCTAAGGCCTTGAGCTCCTGTTCCTTGAAAGGCCAGTCATTGGGGATACCTGGGTCCTTCTCTACTCTTGGCTTACGGTTAAGCCCGAGCTTCTTAGCCTCCTTTGCCTTCTTCTTGTGGTGCTCCTTCACCTTTTTCAGGACCTTGTGCTTCTGCTTCAAGGTCACCCTCTTACTCTTGCTCTCTGCAAAACAATCACAACATCAAACAATCAATACAGACACTGTCAAATCCTCCACGGATTTCGGTTCATCGACCAAGACAAACCCAGAATAGAGATGTGAGTGAGGGGTTTAGCTTACTTTGACTTTTTTTCGGCATCTTTTGCCTTCCGCTGAGAGCAAAGCAAAGGGTCAGAAGAAAAAGGTTTATGGAGACGGAAGATGATGATGATATCGGCGCCAATTAGGGTTTTACTATTAGAAGGGTTTGGATTACGACCCGGCCCGGTTGAAATGACCCGACTCTCATTGGGTCAATGAGAAAAAACAAAATTTGGGGTGAGAGAGGCTCGAACTCTCGACCTCAGGATTACTCAGATAGCTATGAGACCTACGCGCTAGCCAACTGCGCCACCACCCCGACGTGCAAGCGTTTTACATTAACATTTATTAACCAAAACTTATGGGTTTTTTTCTAATCAAATTTCATCATGACCTTTGCTTCTTCTACCGGCTGCCTGAAACTGTGATATTTGCCAAGATCCCGCCGGCTCGACGCTGGCGGTTAAACCCTTCAAAAATCTCAAATTCCTTAAGTTCGTTGAGCTTAAAAAATTGAAGCGACGACACAGAATGTCTAACAAATGCCTCCATTTGAAGAAAATTTCATGGCTTTCTTCTCGGATTGCCTCAGGTTCGGAAATTTGATCGTCTTCTTCGAGTCAAGCTTTCTGGGTTTTCACTAAATTTAAGCGTTTTAACGACTTCTATTGTATTTTGGCGGTCTTTTTTTCTCCACTAGACAATATTCACGGGAGATTTCGGCGACCCATTACTACTACTCCAGCTACTTGTTCAGCTCCTTCACTCGATAGAGACATGAACATTGCGCCGAAGACATTGGTCGGTCCATGTTTTTCTCGCGGGTAATTCGATTGATTACTTCGAGCAACGTATTCACTTTCGATTCTGGGTTCATTTTCTAATTTGTATTGGGCAGTCTCTTTCAGTTTCGCATCAGTAAAACGAGTATCTAGAGCTTCTTCTCCTTCCTCTTCTCCACATGTTGATTTACTCTCTTATATTCGAGCTTCACTTGATAAACTTGAAGGTACTGATCCTTATACCTGATTCGGACTTCGGGTTTGAAACATTCTCTTTCTGTTGTTAACAAAGTTTGGAAATTGAACTCTTAGGTCCTTCCCATCATTGGTTGAATCGTGACATTGCAAATAAACAGCTTTTCAAGGACAAAGGAACTTACGTTGTTCTTGCTGGACAGTTGCTAAACGGAAGTAGTGACCCGAGTGGGTTCTTTGAGAAACTGAAGTTGCTTCAGCAGAGGTTTAAGAAAGTTTTTTATTTTTGTTTGTTAAACGATGAATCATGGCAACCTAAAGAGATTTGTGACTGAGTGTTCTGTTTTTGTGGTCTTTTAAGGTCTCCGGGTGTCTGTTTCATGGGCATCCACTTCAGTGATCAAGCTCGAATCACTGATGATCGAACTGCTTTATCTGAGTTGATTGTGAAGGAATACCTTACTTTTCCTGTACTACTTTCTGGGAAAGAGTTTCCAAAGGTAAATATTGTATTCTCGCTGTAAATTACATCTTTGTATACTATTTTCTCAAGTTATATGCTTATACTTCGATTTGAGTATTTTTTTGCTACTTGTATTAGTCAAGTGGAGAAGAAGTATGCTACATCGTGTTTAGAGATTTTAAGAATCCTTTAATCTACCAAGAGAAGGATCTGGATATTGCTTCCGTTAGTAAAGGTATGCCTACTTAATAATAATCATATTCACTACAAATGTTCTCTAACAATCTCATAGCTATTGTTCCATGCTTACCTTAAAAGAAAAACAAATTTCATTTTGCTGCTCTAGGATGTTTTTAGCTATTGAATAGTCTTTGATTCATACCTTCAATTTTCCTCAGAATCTAGTAATTCCCTTGGTTTGGGTGCTTAGTTGGGTATTCTGGTTTGCTGCAGCTCTTGACAGCCTCACTCAAGATACTGAGAAATCCAAGTCTGTCAAACTTTTCACGAACACTTGGTCTAAACAGGCTGATGCTATCAAGGAACCACATTTCTCTTCTTTCTTGCAGGATTTGTTTCTATACTTTCCAGGTATATATATGTATCTTCAGTCTTCTTTCTTATTATTGGTCTTTTTGAGTTTGATCTAGAATTTACATATCATCTTTCGTGCTACTCTAGAATAAGATTTTGAAGTTTTCGACTAAGAACAGTACTCTCGGTATGTGACATTTTCCGTGACAGGTTGTATCTCTGCAGATGAAGTTGGAGATTGTCTATTTCTTTCTGATAGCAATCATCATCGTATTATTGTATTCGATAGTAGTGGGAAGATTTTAGACAGTGTAAGTGAACTGAATCACATTAAAAGTTTCTTTGTTATCAAATATAAAAGTTTCTTTGTTCAATTTCCCTTAAAGAGATAAGTTCAAGACAATGTGGAGCTACTTGTTTAACAAAGCTAAACTTGAAGACAATGTTTTTATTTCAGATTGGTTGTTTCCCTGGTTTTGAGGATGGCGAATTTGAATCTGCAAAGATGTTACGTCCTGCAGCGACCCTTTATGACGAAGAGGAAGATTGTCTTTACATTGTCGATTCTGAGGTATAACTCTTTGAAGAAGTTGCGAAATTATAACCACTGATTGTTGCATTTGAATGTTTTCATGTTAAGATTGTTTTTCCTTTTTGTTTCTTTTTTTTCCCCCAATTCTCTGAGTTCAGAATCATGCCATTAGAAGAGCAAATATGAAGACGCGGGTCCTGGAAACGGTATATCCAAGGGTTATCAAGAAGACCGGTGGCTTATGGTCTTGGGTAATGGAGAAAATGGGTCTTGGAAACGATGATGATACGACAGCTGATGCTGATGCCAAATCAGAAGAATCTGATCCTCGCTCCCTGATGTTTCCATGGCATCTACTGAAACGTGATAATGATAGTCTTTTAGTCATTAACAAGAGGTATATATACTAGTTAAAGTGGTTGCTTGATTACATTAGAGAAAACTCATTCTCTCTTAGTTTCCCTTGGTGCCTTTTTATCTTTCTCTAGTAACCTTATAGGTTTCTCATATTTTTTCAGCTTTTCAAAGTTGTGGATAGTTAATTTAGCTTCAGGAGAGATCGAAGAAGTCGTAGAAGGTTGGTTTTACATATAAAAATCGGCATCTTCTTTGTCCGTTTTATGGTACTTTGGCTTGTTGACTTATCGTATCTAACATATACATTTATTTATCAAAATCTGAAGGGTTTCCGGGGATAATGGAGATGTGTGGGGAATTGATGACGGAGAAGCTATCAGTCTTGAAACATTTGCCTTCTAATTTGTTGCAACAGCAAACTAAGGCTATTACCTCATGCAAGGAGCAGCCAAATGCTGCCCTCTTGTCTTCTTTCACTAAACTTGGAGACGACATTGTCATGACAGATATAGGTACAAGATATTGATTGACACAGCTTCGCCTACATTGTTTCGTCTCTATGCATTAACCAACTAACCCATTTTTTGTCCTTCTACTTATGCGGATCATTTCTATATTATGAAGTTGGTCAGAGGGTGTTGAAGCTAGATAGAGAATCCGGAGCATGCTCTAGCTTACGGTTTACGAACATCGGGATCCTTGGGTTGCCCTATTGGTTTTCCATTCCGCTGGAGAGAGTTTTCAATCTGTTAGTGATACACCCTTTTCACTATTACATTCCATTAGCTAAGAGCACTGATCTTGTTCTGAAACTTGCCAACTGATAAAAACAGAGCTAACGGAGTACAGGAAGCACACATCAGCCTTACTCACGAACTCCGATTATTGCCAGGTGCGATTAGCTTGAGAAAGCCCTACTGTTTTGACATTAGCTGCCGCATGAAGATGGTTTCGACAGTCTATTCTACTACTACTACTTTTATCTTAACAGGTAAAATTAGCATACGGTTGAACATAGAGATCCCTCAATGCACGGAGGTTGTTGAACCCGTTCAAGAAAGCTGCATATGGCGACAGGCAAGAGGCTCAATCAGTGAAGTCTCGAGTGCTGGAAGTGCAGTGGAACCTTCTGAAAAGGTCAAAGAGAATCTCTCACCCCCCGATGTTTGCTTTGGTTTAAATCCCCAAAGTGGCTCAGAAATTTTGTTTTTATGACTTGTGCAGGTTGGAGTCTCACAACAATGGTATGATGAATTAGACAGCCTCGCCAAGGAAATAGCCAACCCCGAATTAGCTGATGAAGAGGAAGAGCAAGAAGAAGATGTTAACCCTTCTGAGATCCAAAGTGAAGATGATGGACGGATACACATCGATTGCACTGTCAATACGAGCCCTGGCACAAGCGAGGTACACACGCCTATAATCTTCTCTCAAGTCTTTAATACCGTGGTTTATGCATAAGCTAGAGCCAAAGTTTACATTTTTTTTTCAAATCGGGTTTGTGCAGCTTATTGTTTATGCAGCTGTGTATTTAAGACTGGCGAAGAACGAAGAGACAGAAGGTGCGAGCCAGGAAGAACTGGCGAGAAGAATAGCAGACATTTTGAAGCCAGCAAGGAACACGACGACTGTGGGTGAAGATTTGTTCGTGAGGCTGTTGTTGAAGTCAAAGAGAGAAATAAGAGACGTTGTCTTCGTGAAGCCGATTCATGTGCGTATAAAGTTTGACACGATGGATCACCCAAAGGCAGATAATTCAAGAGACGTAATCTTGACAGAGTCTTCTACTGAGATCGATGTCTCTCTTTGACGACGATACAGCAAGCGCGCGTGCAGATAAATGCTCGCTTTATACGTTTGTTTCATTCTTTCACATCTATGTGAGTTAGTTGAACATTACCAGATTAACGATTTGTGGGTCAGCCCATTATCATGAAATGGGTCGCAACTTATTGGTCGGCCCATTTACCTTTTTCTTTTTCTATTTCTAATAAACATGTATTCTACCGGAAATCAACACATAATGCGACTATAGGGCTACGATCAGATTTCTCTATATTTTGATTACAATGGTAATACTAAATAACGATATGATAGGTGAAAATATTAAGTAATATGTCATACGTGTGGTTGATAGATACTGGAGAAGAAAAATGTTTCAATCGTATTTGCAAGAGCCTCGAAGAGAAGATTGTTTTTTTTTTTTTTTTGAAAAATGGCATAGAGAAGATTGTTTGACTAATTTACATAAACAAAAGAGAGAGAAAATCATCATTACCCAGTCATTTCCAGGTCTCCTGTTTCTTTTCTTCTATATAATGTTCTTGTCTGTTCGCAATTTTAAAAGAGATTTTTACCTTCAAAAAAAAAAATGAGATTTGGGAATAATAATAATGTTACAATTATTCGCAATTTTATTATCAAATCGATAGTTCGTGCCCCCATCAACATTACATCCAACCCTTTTGTTGGATTTGTTTTATTCACTTCATGGTCTCCATGTCATTCTTCTCTTTTCTACAAACCGTACAACATTAATAACTTTTATATTTGTTTAAAATCTCTTAAGCATTTCTAGGGGAGGTTTGCTTATTTATAAAAAAATAATACAAATTGCATTGCACACCAAAATTCTTAGAGATATGTGAGGCACACAAACATGAGAGTATTCATGAGATATGGACTCCATTTTTCATTTTTATTCATTAATTTAACAGTAGTTTAAATTGTCTATATTAAGAGAAATTCAGAAACCTAAACCCGAAAAATCCAGTTTTCTCCCTCCAGTTTTCTCGGAGACTCTTCCGCGCTTCGTATCCCGACGGTTTTGTTGTTGATTTTATTTTCCTTGACCTGGGTTTTGTTAGATCTTGGCGATAAACATATTAAAGGTCAAGAAGATAAAGGGAAAACCCTAAGGGTTTCTTGGGAAACGGGCAACCATTATTTATGAAGGATTCTAAGGTTTGCTCTTCTTTCTCTCAACAAACACATTTTTTTCCAGATAATTCTAGCTTTATCTGAAAATATCGTTTTGTTTTTCCTTGTAAACGCAGGCAATTTATTGAACAAACTAACGATTCGAACAAAGATCCATTTTTGGTCTTAATTTGTGGTCCTCAGATTAAGACCAATTGAGAGACTTTCTGCAGAATCCCCACGGTTTGATTGTAGTCTGTGTCATAATTAACCTCTAATCACAAGAAGAAGACAAAAAGAGATTAAAGTTTTCTTGAGAAAGGGTTCTTCGCAAGGGAAAGGAATTAGAGGAGAAATGAATTGCTTTTCATGTTTTTATTTCCATGAAAAGAAAAAAGCTCCCAAAGATTCAGATAACGGCAACCGGAGAAATGGTGAGTTGACCGGCAGAGACAACAACAAAACACACCCTGGTAAGCTCAGAAAATCTAGAATCATTTTTCAGATTTTTTTATATATTAGGGTTTTATAATTCTATTATATTTTAGTAATGTTTGTGATGCTTACAGAGAATCCAAAGCCTAACAAGACTGAAAATGAGCAGAACAAGAACAACGATGCAGACAAAGAAGTGACAAACAACATAGCTGCGCAAACATTCACCTTCAGGGAGCTTGCCACTGCGACCAAGAATTTCAGACAAGAATGTCTGATCGGTGAAGGCGGTTTCGGAAGGGTTTATAAGGGAAAACTCGAAAAGTGTGGCAAGGTTAGTACTAATTGATTTAAAGAGTTCCTTTCTCGATTTCAATTTTATAGAAACTTGAAAACGTTAAAACTTGATGAATCTTGTACATGATCTAGCATTCATGGTCTGTGTTTCTAGATTCCTATACAACAAATCTCTCAGGAATTTTCTAATGGTTGATTTGGATTCAGATTGTGGCAGTGAAACAATTAGATAGAAATGGGCTGCAAGGGAACAAAGAGTTCATCGTGGAGGTCTTGATGTTAAGTCTATTGCATCACAAGCATCTCGTGAATCTCATTGGGTATTGTGCTGATGGAGATCAGAGACTTCTCGTCTATGAATACATGTCTCGTGGTTCACTCGAAGATCATCTCCTCGGTAAAATTACAAAACTAAGGATCATTACTGACTGGTTTGTTGTTTTAGTCCTAATGTTTGATCGTTGATCGATGTGCTTACAGATCTAACACCGGACCAAGTACCGTTGGATTGGGACACAAGGATTAGAATCGCGCTAGGAGCCGCGATGGGTCTTGAATACTTGCACGACAAGGCAGATCCTCCGGTGATCTACAGAGATTTGAAGGCAGCTAATATCCTTTTGGACAGTGACTTCAACGCCAAGTTATCCGATTTTGGGTTAGCAAAGCTAGGTCCTGTCGGGGACAAACAACATGTGTCTTCCAGAGTTATGGGAACTTACGGATACTGTGCTCCAGAGTATCAGAGAACCGGTCAGTTAACCATTAAATCTGATGTTTATAGCTTCGGAGTTGTGTTGCTAGAATTGATAACTGGACGAAGAGTTATTGATACGACCAGACCCAAAGCTGAACAGAATCTTGTGACTTGGGTGAGTTTTTTCTTTTTCCTCCAGATTAAAAGAGGCTTTTATTTTTGGCTTCAGTTACCTAAATTATCTACTATTTACACTGAAAAAGACATGGGACTTGGCTTCAGTTGCTTAAATGATCAACATTGTTGTGTGGGTTTAGGCACAACCGGTGTTCAAAGAACCAAGTAGATTCCCGGAGTTAGCGGATCCAAGTCTGGAGGGAGTGTTCCCGGAGAAAGCTCTTAATCAGGCCGTGGCGGTGGCGGCAATGTGTTTACAGGAAGAGGCGATGGTACGGCCACTGATAAGCGACGTCGTAACCGCTCTAGGATTCTTGGGAACCGCTCCTGATGGGTCCATCTCTGTTCCACGCTACGACGAAGTTGCTCCTCCTCAGCGGTCGGAAGGAACGTCCGGTGAGGATTCTGCGGCGGCGGAGGAACGGGAAAGAGCCGTGGCAGAGGCAATGGAGTGGGGAGTTGCTTCAAGAGCACACTCTAGGGACCCAAGTGCAGCACCTTCCCTAAACCCAAGTGCCGCACATTCCCGGAACCCAAGTGCTTCTTGATTTTTATTTTTCTACATCTTTTTGTCTTCTCGATTTTTATCTTGGATTTGATTGTTTATTTTCTTTTTTCTTTGGACTTCGTTTTAAGTTTCAGAGAGTTAGTGATAGAATTTGTTACCTTCTTCCTTGTATCGTAATGTTCTGTAACTTCTGTTTAATCAAATGTGTATATTACAGCTGGGTTTTCGTAGCTCGAGAATGCAATTTTTCATGAGTCTTATTCTTTGGTTTTTACTTTTTACAGTAACTTCTTCTTTTCTAGTCAAAATGATTCATAATTATAGCTTTGGTGTCCATAAAAGCTCATAAATAAAGAGCAGTTAAATAGCAACCCAATGGCAACACTTACATCCAATAAATAAATGATAAAAAAACCCTATAGATCAACCTGAAAAAAAGAGAGGAAGAAAACGTGCGACGCAAGAGAGAAGGAAAGACGCTGCATCATCACGGGCTAAGAGCCCATATTGTACTATTGGACTACATATAAAGCCTATATTGTACTATTGGGCTAGTAAGAAAGCCCATATTGTAGCTCAAAATTTTACCAACCCATATTGTACTATTGGGCTACATATAAAGCCTATATTGTACGATTGGGCTAGTAAAAAAGTCCATATTGAAGCTCAAAATTCTGCCAACCCATATTGTACTATTTGGCTACATATAAAGCCTATATTGTACTATTGGGCTAGTAAGAACGCCCATGTTGAAGCTCAAAATTCTCCCAACCCATATTGTACTATTGGGCTACATATAAAGCCTCTATTGCACGATTGGGCTAGTAAAAAAGCCCATATTGAAGCTCAAAATTCTGCCAACCCATATTGTACTACTGGGCTACATATAAAGCCTATATTGTACTATTGGGCTAGTAAGAAAGCCCATATTGAAGCTCAAAATTCCGCCAATCGCTCTCTTTCTCTCTCACCTTGGCGCTGCATATCTGATTCAGCTTTGTATCGCCATTGATTGAACAATTTTACACCGATCTCAGTATTTGTCGAGTTGCGTGGTGGTATCCTGTTCTTCGACCAATTGATTTGCTTAGATTTATCAGCTCGTTTATGCTCTTTGTGTCTCTGGAGATTTTTCGTTGCCAGAGATCTTTGATTCATGGGTGTTGAAGCATTCTCTGAAAAATGTGTAATTGATGTTAGCCGGTGAGATCGGTGAGCTCAGGTTCTATTATTTTGTTTTCCTTCTCCTAATTTGGGATTCGAAGAGATATGTCAAGTAAGGTATGGAGATGGGTAATAGGGTTGATATACATATTTGCTGTAGCCACGATTTGGATTGCAGCCAGTTTTGTAGTCCAGTCTGTAGTGGATGCTGGCGTTTCTCCGTTCTTGATCACTTTCATCTGTAATTCATTGTTCGTCGTTTATCTTCCCCTTTTTGAGATCGGTCGATATCTGGAAGATGCGTATGGGAGTGTACTGTTCTGGAGAAACAAAAGGTCGCATCTACGGGAACTGGTCGAGTCGGAGAAGGCTGTTTTGCTCGGAGAAGATGTTTCAGGTGCAAAATCAGATTCACCGGAAGGTTCAGGGCTTGCTGTGAGAGATGAGGGAGATAGTGAGGAAGGCAATGGAATTGAGTCTGGATTAGAAAATGTAGTAGAGCTTGAGATTGGTGCTAGTGTCAATGTTAGTGGTGAAACCTCCAGCAAAGGATTAGATGAGAAAGGACGTTGGACACGGATGCGAGTTGCTAAAGTTAGCCTTGTGATATGCCCGTTTTGGTTCTTGGCACAGCTCACTTTCAATCTCTCTCTCAAGTACACGACTGTTACGGTAAGAACATCGAAAACCCCATTCTTGTTCCTGTGTTCTGAAGCTATTTTTAATGCTCGACTTGAGTATGCTTTTATTTTTGTTCATTTTGTGAATTGCAGTCAAATACAATCTTAAGCAGTGCATCAAGCCTTTTCACCTTTCTGGTATCACTAATATTCTTGGGAGAGAAGTTCACGTGGCTAAAACTCTTCAGCGTCCTTCTTTGTATGTCTGGGACCATAATCGTGAGTATGGGCGACTCAGAATCCGACTCAACTGCAACAGCTAAAAACCCTCTTCTGGGAGATATTCTTTCTCTCATCTCAGCGGCGCTATACGCTGTCTACATCACTCTCATACGCAAAAAGCTTCCAGATGATGATGAGAGAAGCGGACGCTTCAGTATGGCTCAGCTCCTCGGGTTTCTAGGTCTCTTCAACTTCTTCATTTTCCTACCTGCTGCTCTAATACTCAACTTCACAAAGCGAGAACGCTTCAACGCACTAACCACGAAACAGTTTGGTCTAGTTGTTGGCAAAGGTATGCAAACCCCATCCCTCATGTTCCGCCATTGTTAGAAAATTAGGATTTGTTGTTGGTATGCTGATTTGAGTGATGGTGTGTGTCTCATGTCTCAGGTTTGTTAGATAATGTGCTTAGTGACTATCTATGGGCAAAAGCAGTACTTTTGACTACAACAACAGTGGCAACAGCTGGGCTAACCATTCAGGTTCCGTTGGCAGCGATTGTAGACAGCTTATCAGGGAACAAACCAAGCTTCACCGACTACATTGGTGCTGTAGCCGTAATGGTTGGTTTTGCAGGCATCAATATTCCTTCAGAGGTGTTTTGCAGATCCAAAGAGACAGCTATTGAGTTAGAACCTGGGACTTCCTTCGCAGATCCTCCTCAGATTGTGACGGATAGAATAGGAGTAGATTCTTCAGAGACCCTAGTAGTGTCGTGATTGTTCCAAATTCAAGAAGCCACGATTTTTAAATCTGTAAATCGTTGAACATGATGATATACGAATGTAGCTGGGAAAATGGTAATAAATTCGTTCAAGATTTCAATACAGTAGAATAAAAAGTTTCAATCTCTGTTATAAGATTAAGCGGCTACATTGAGATGTCCATACTTTTGCATGACTCTTTTCGTCGCCATAGCAGCTGCCTCGCTTGCTCGTAGTGTGCCTTGTGCCATGAGAGCTGCAAACTCGCGGGTAATCTCTTCCTGAATCTTGGTCCTAGCGTCTCCCAATGGGTCCTCTTTCACCTTCTCTTTACCAGCCGACGGTTGAACAACAGGTGGCACTTTTTCAGTAGGAACTGCAGTTGTTGCTTCCTCAGACTTTGAAGCTTTCTCAAATTTGAAGTGATTCTCGTTGGGTTTGCCATATGGATTTGGACCTTCATCTTTGCCAAAAGTTGAAAAAGGTTGTCGTTGTGGCCTAAACTGTGGAGCCTGAGGAACAGCGCCTGCTCTCAGAGTGGTTTCGAGGTTTTGTATCATAGGCACTGCAAAAGAGGAGATAATAATATAAGACTCAGGCCTAAGCAAAACAGGAAGGTGCAAGTTATGACTTATCAGCGACTTACTTAGAAGACCACCCATGGGGCTGTTCAAGACCTCGTTGGGAAGCTGAAGAATGTAATCTGGGATTCCTTTACCCACCAAAAACTGAGAGACCTCGTTGCTGAAGTTGTTGCAGTTGTGAGTAAGCAGATTGTAGGACTCAGCAGTGTAACGAGGACTGATCTCTTGCAAGTACATCTCGAATACATCCTCAGGAACATGTGTTTCACCCAAATCTATCGTTCGTATGGGTGTTCCATACTGAGTTGTTCCAGCTGGCACATGCTGTATTCCTCCCCCAAAAAAGTATTCATTCCCATAGACAACTAACCCCGTATGCCTGGGAAAAAGGATTACACATGTTATTATAACAGCTTACACAACGGAGAACAAGACTCATACACAGAGGGGATACAAAACAAAACAACTTTAACAATAAATCAGGTACTTGGTTAATATCAAGAGCACAAGCTTGGTCACAATCAACTATACTTTAAACTCTTAGCGCACACATACAATACAAACATTCCTGTTCTTGCGATTGACTACCAAATAAGTGAAAGCCATGACTCTTATGAATTTGAATAAACGCTACCCAGAGAAACAGTCAAAGCCAGTTAAACTTTAGCCTTAGATAAGATCATAAGACAATGGATTGCACGAAATAGACCAGACTTTTTTCAGATTTCACAGAATTGTAAGAATATGTTCCAGAGAGATTTAACTCACCAAACACCTTCGATAACCTTTCCCAAAAGCGATGCCGAGAGCTGGCGTGCCAAGCCTCGGCTTAGATCGTAGACATTCAACGTAACCTTATGCGCTTCCTACCACATCAAAGAATTTAACCATTCAATCAAAACCAACAACAAGGCAACGCATTTAACCACAAACCAGAGATGAACCACATATCATACCTCAGCCATTTTTTCGATTACAAAACTCTAGATATCCGTGACCGTGAAACGATTTCACTACCTGAAAAGATTTGAAAACTCAAAAATTATAATTCTCGTACAACATCTACAATCGAACAGATCTAACACCTTAGCTACAAGACCACATTCCGGGAAAAAAAATACTCTCCGAAAGAAGTTTTGTTCAAACGAGAATTAGAACTACTGCAGATCAAATCAAGAAAGTATTTCGTACGATTAAAAGGATTGATTATCCGCAAAATACGAAATCCAAATCCAGAAATCACGATGCTAAATTGGGACGTGTAATTGGCATAAAAGATTGATACAAGCCTATAAAAGAGGGAGCGATCTACATACCAAGACAAAAGAAGAAGAATCGTCGCTCTTTCTTCCCCAACAAGCTCGGAAATTTTTTGTCGATATGCTCAAATCTGAAACTTTCTTTGAAAGCAATGCTCAGAGGTTATATATAAAGGCAATTCCGAAAGAGTATTCTACGGCGTCGTATAACCAAATCGTCTATGTTCCATACCCTTCTAGAAAGTACTACCCAATAAGCTGTTGACACGTTTCTTCTCCTAACCAACATATTCCGGTTCGACCGACCAGAATCTTTGAATAGAACGTTATAGAATTATTAGAAGGTTCCTAGCTTTTTATTTCCCAATTAAATAGAGTCTAGTTGCCTGTGCACCAAAAAGTCTTTGGTCAAATTCAGACAGAGAAACGAATTCCTTTTACATAAGCCTCATAAAAGATTAGAGACCCCATAAAATTTTACAAGGGTTTGTATCAAAACGCTGAGTTTGGATGTAGCAACTAGGCCTTTACTGTTAACTTAGCCCATAAATACTTGACAGCCTTCAAAAAGAAGATATATCATATTAAATTTGTTTCAACAGAAACTATTTTCTTGCTAATATATCCCCTAAACAAGAGAGATTCATGAACTGTAACTCCCAAAATAAATCTGGTACAGACGAACAAGAACAATCGGAAAGAAAGAGAAAAAAGGCAACAAAGGATAAACAAAAACGTCTAATCTTAAGGACAAAACCATTCTGGTCAGGCAAATAAAAGCCTGGACATGAGAAAAAGAGGTTCTATAGAAATCAAAAGACGTAAAATCAAAGTAGTGCTTCTTTTTTTTACCAAAACAACACATTATGCCCAAGGAAGCAGACCGCAATGATCCGGATCTTTTTTAACCTTGTGATACCGTAGTAAACGGCTTAAGAAGAATATTTCGAGCTCAGGAGTTCTTCAATGGTTTACAAAGATGCGCATTTTGGCACCAGAGTTATCTGTAAAAATATAGATAGTAGATACGTTGATCATAATCTGGAGGCACTAAGCATGTATATTTTTATGACAGGAAATGAATGTTTCTTACCATCGTGAACTATTAGGCATTTTGTTGGATTTGACGGTGAAGTTGCAGAATCCAATCAACATAACCAGTAGAACCGCCCATCTGGTCCTCGATGAGATTTCTGAGGAGAAGGAAGCCTTCTCGGGGTTGTTCTCCTTGCCTCACTAGCAAACACATGGGATGATATGACGGATCATTCTCCCTCACTTTCTTTATCAGCCTCATTAGCTTCTTTGACATACCATTCTCTTGCTCCTGCAGTGTAACCTGAGACACACCACGAGGAAAGACACGCGTTTCACACACATCGAGGTGTTTCAGAAACGTACAAAAGCAAGGAACCAATATCGATGCGTATAAATCATAGCCGCTTCACATATTCATATGTAAGGAAAGTAGCAGAGAAAAAAAATGCTACTGATGCATATAAATGAATGGATGTCATGCGTATTCATAAATTCATATGTAAGGATGCATGTGGAAAAGAGCATACCCTTGATAGCTCTGCTGCAAAGTCAGCCCCAAGAAGATTTTTAGCAATGTCCGGTGAGAGCATCCGGCCAAACCACAAAACCAATCGAAAACCATCATCATAAATGTAAAGGCCTCTAGAATCCAAACTCTCTGCAGCCAGAGGCAATCTACTTAATACGTCCTTAAGGTCATGATGGTCTGCTGATGGCTGCAAACATGTGAATTCATAAATAATTCAAGAATTTCTGAAAAGCTGTTTAATAATATAGATTGAGATAGATATGCACAAACATTTAAGAGCCACTCGTCAACACGGAATAAGTTGGGATACAAAAGCTTTAGTAGCTTTTTGACAGGCAGGGCCATCATTGTGAAGCCTGCCGCACAGCGCTCATCAAGTGAAATGTCAGCAGGTCCACCATGGAGAGGAGTGGACTTACAAATTGCCAATCCGTACAATGGCAAGAACTTCAGAGACTCTGGGTATATTAATCTAGACCCCAACCGATGCTGCACCGCGTTAAGATTACGATATTCTCTAAGAGCTTTAACAATCTTTTGCTGTATGGTATTCCGTGCGTCATCCAATTTTGCGGACATGGTTTTCTCGATTGCTGCAGGATTAAAACGGTCATCAAACACTATCCAAATTAACATATGATCCTACTGGGAAAAAATTGAACATGTCCTACCTAATCTAGCATATACAGAGACAATGGAACCAGTGTCTGCTTGTCTATACATCTCTCCAAGGTCTGCAACCACTGGTGCAACAGCTGTGTGTACCCTTATACGCCTCTCTCCGCAAGAAGCAGTATATCTAAGTTCTGTTAAGGATTACTAAAAACCACATGATGCGTGCGTTGCACCAGCTGAAACTCAAACTTAAAACTCAAGTACGTTTTAAAAATATACTATTCAAGGATACAGTAAAGCAACTTGGAAATACACAGTCTGGGTTGTGAGCAATGTCTCTTCCAAAGTTAGCTGCATTGCATATGCTTTGTCACAGTCAACAGCAGGAAGAGCAAGCAGGTCAGTGGACCTTAGCATGAAGTTCCCATGGTAGGACGAGAAACGAATTCCTGCATGGAAAATTGTATTAGATCACATGTAGCATACCAACGAATTTAGCAAATCTTGAGTGACATAACAGGTAGCACAAATGAATATTGTATCATAAACTACTACACCTTTTCCACATCTTATTCGCATAACAGATTCCCAGGCAGTTTCCCTTGTAAGGTCTCTAGCCAGCTCGTGTCGTAACTTATCTCCATGAATAGATGATTGGAAGCCTGGATAATAGTACACCTGTCCTCCAGTGTATTTTGCCAGAGTCCCTACACAAACCAATGCATAAAACTTTATTAATATTTAAGGGGGGAGAAGGCACAACTAACTACCCATTAACTGCAAGCCCCTGAAAAAAAACATCAGTCATAACTATGACGTTCACGTACCTAGGGAGGCAATATCAGTGTACTTATCACTGAATGCATAAACATTAATTCCTATCTGGAACTTGGTACAATCGGCAGCCATTTGCTTGTAGAAGGTGTCTTCAGCTACCCTTAAAGTATATTCTTTGTCCGTTCCATACACACGAGGATCATCTCCGCGCAACTTTAACCGCCCAGCACCAAGAGAAGGTAACGAGTTCTGGAAAATTAGCAACTTGCCACCAAGTTGGTTCTGAAATAGAGAGAGAAAACAGAGTCAACTACAAACTGATACAAATTTCAGAGAGTATCCATACAGAACACTGAAATCAAATGAATTACGAGATTATAATTTGACATGGCAGCATAGTAACTAACCATAACCATGAACGCTGCTCTGAGGGCTGGACCAAAAGCCGATTCCAAATTGGCATTATCTTGAAACATCAGAGGCAGACTGTCTAAAAAGGCTTCCACCACATTTCTAGATTCAGATAGATTGACAAGGAGATCATCCGGCAATGGGACAAATATATCATCTAAATCCGAAACCACCATCATTTGCGGCTGGCTCAAAGATGACTGCATTGCCAAGGTCCAAAAATAATACATGACGGAAGCTTAAGTATTTTAGAACAAAATTTCCTGCGTATTCACAATTCTCTTACCTTCATGTTGTAAAAATGTAAGGTGCTGTCATAAGTAATAAATCCAATTTGAGTTCTGGGATAACCAGGCAGGTTATCCAAACAAGATTTGATCGTTTGAGCAGCAACCTGCCAAAGGAGCAAAAAGGTCAGCGTAGATCAAGATTTGAGGAAAGCTTGCCTCAAAAATAGGAGCGTGTCTACTCTAGTCTAGATCCATTGATCTGTAAAACCATGCATGGATTGGTGCTTACTAACTAAGGAACAAAAATTCTAATGCACAACAAAAAAAAACAAGGTCGAATACTAAAATCCAATATGCTTACCTCAAGCATCCCACTTTTAATAGCCGAAAATGAAACATCAATGAGGAAGAAGTAGATTGGTGGCATCGGAGGCCGAACCATGTATTCAGTTGGAGCTATGATTTCAACACTCCCCTGTGTCAGCTCAGGCCGTTGATCCATGTCCATTCTTCGGCCAGTAGCATCCAAATGTGAGAAGTATTCACCAGGCACTGATTAAGAAATTTGACACATAACTATGAATGTCCTTGTAAACATATGCCCCAAAGTACTGAATATAGAGCACCATCGATCAAATTATTTATGGAAAGTGAGAAGAGGACAATCCAATGACTAGGCAAAAAACATACACAACACCAAAAACAGTTCCTTGTAGCTTTCACCAGATCCATTTACGATAATTCTACTATCCCTGATAGATATCTCTTTCCCATAATCCCATCAAGGAAAACCAGAGAGACCCACAACATGTAACTTAAGCACAAAGAAAAAAACTGACCATTAAGAAAAATAAGAGAGAAAGAAAGTGCAAGGCATATTCAAACAGTAATGATGTTCTATATCACATTGATTAACAAACCAATCCTGAAGATGTGGAAAAATTACCATCATTAAGCATGGAACAAATATTACACCGCCACTTTCTTCCAGAGTCTGTAAAAGTCACATAAGGATTCACATAGGTACGGCATCTTCTGCAGCGGATGATGCCACTTGAGCCAAAATCAATAAGTGGTACTTCCTCCTGAACAGACAAAAACGACAATTTGCAAATAAGGGAACGTGAAGAGTTCCATATTATCAAAACATGAAAGAATTTAAAAGACTTGATTGCTAGCTTAGCGAATACTAACCCCTTCAGGAGCCTCAGCAAGTGGACAAACCACAGCTCCTAGAGGTAAATGCCACCTCGACGCCAGAGACTGCGAATTTGGTATCGCACTAGTTGTCAGCCGTAGATATCTGGAATGGCAATTCATGGGGTACATTTCAGCAAATGAATTCGGCTCCACGTCACCATCCAGTGGCCTTGGGAATTTGGTATGATCAAGTCCTGGCTCAATCGATCCCGGAATATTCGAAAGGGTTAGCGAATTGAAATCTTCAACCAAGCCTTGAACGTTACTGGGGGGAGGTGCATAACTTGGATGCATATTCTGCTGTGCTGCTAGGTTCGGGTGCTGAGCAAAACCTCCTGCCTGAGGAGGATATGACGGTGGACCCTGCGATGCAGACTGGAATGGCATTGGGGGAGCCGGTAAGACCTGCTTGCTGGGATAGCCGGGGAAAGATGGCTGTGAAATAACCCCACCAGGATAAGACGGATTCACTGGAGGCATCGACTGTTGAAAACCAGGTCTCGCAGCCATATTAAAATCTGCAGCAGGTGGGGAAGCAATTCCTCCAGGTGGCCCGGAAGTCATACTCTGTGGCGGAGGTCCCATTGTTACAGGCGCAATTGGTTGCTGTGGGCGAAAAGACATGGGAGGCGATAAGTGACCTGCGAGAGTCTGTGGTGGTGGTGGACCACGAGGAGGGTTTTGTGTAGACGGGAATGGAGGGGAAGGAAAACGCTGAAAAGAGCCGCCGCCACCAGGAGGACCATATGCTGTTGAAGGCAACGGATTTGATGATGGCGGTGGAGGTCTGCTCCCTGGAATCTGAGAAACCAAAGGAGACTGGCCAGGCCTCATCGCACCCACTGGTGGAGCCATAGGAGGACCAGATGGAGCGAAAGGCCTTATTGGTTGGGAAGCAGATGGTGGGAAAGGTCTAAAGCCAACCGTCTCTGATCCGGCGGCTGGTCCACCGGAATGAGGCGGAACACCTGGTGGCGGAGCAGATGCGAATGGGGAGGAGGTAGTTCTGCCTGGAATATTCGGATAGCCCTGGTTTTCCGTACCCATTATCGCTTACTGTGAGTTAAACACCTGAAAACTGATGTCGAAGCTGTTTATAGGCAAGCTGGAAGCAAAGGACCAGATCGATTAACGATCCCACCAGAATCAGATTCCTCGTTCACGGAAAGCTCATATCTTCTGGAAGAAACTGGTGTAGTTCCCCTTTCACAGTACCGACCTGGACAGATCCGCCTCTGAAAATCGTTACTTTTCTTCAATTACTTGAAAACCGGGAACTTCTGCAATGATCTTTCGTATGTTCACCAAGACGATCTTCTACGATGGCTTAGATCTCCGAAAAAGAATCAGCCCTCCCTAATTCTCACCCACTTGTTTCTATTGCTTACTTTTTTCCAATTCTTATCGAGCAAGACGATTCTTACCGGGTGTTAGATATCCAGTGAGAAGCGTATAAGAGAGACTCCCCTCTCCGTTGGTGATTTCCCTTTCCTTTAAGATCGGGAAGATCTGGATCAAATAGCCACTGAATATCAGCCAAAAAAAATATAAATTGACATCAGTTTTAATATGATTAGAGGGCGAGACTACCTTAAGTGAGAGAAAGCTCGAGAATCTGCGCAGCACGAAACTGATACTACAGCGATCGGCTTCAGATCGTGACCCTAAGAAGATTCGACACGTAATTGGAGAAACAAGCGCGGCGAAGGAGACGATGTGATATATTATGGGCCTAGACTGACAGTTTCGTATTTTTCAGCCCGTTTAATATTTATCTACTTAATATTTTCTACACAAAATTCGTTTCATCAGTCTCTTTTACAATCTAAAAAATAAACAAATCGAACACGTTACAACTTACAAGTGTAATCAGTTGAATATCTAGAACCTCTTTCTGATTTTATTTTTTCTGGAATGAGTAAATAATTTCCTTGTAGCCTACTCGAACATAATGCATGACCGAGAAAACCTAAACCATATCTGCATACTTTTGAAGAAATTAACTAATGTAAATGTCACTGCCAGAATTTAGATATAACATGTCTTATATAAAACGCAGAGAGTACATGACCCAATTTCCCGGAAAAAAAAACCACAAATCAGTTCTCTGGAGAAGAAGAAGTCCTGTTTTTTTTACTTGTCAAGTACAGTCTCAGGTCGGCGCAAAACTTGAGAAAACATTCAAAAAGAAGGTACTGAAAAAATTCAGTACTTGACAGGTACAAGAACGTCCAACTGAGATCCAAGCTTCTCTTCCGCAACCTTCTCGGCCTTAGCTCTGAGTTTGTTAAGTTGCTTCTTTCGCTCATAAACCACTTGAGATCTTTCTTTTCTCTTGTTCTCCAGCTCCTGCTCATATTTCATCACACATACGTTTATTAGCTTATGATCCCTCCTCCTTACTTTAGTAAATGCATTTGGATGCGTATCTAACATTCCTAAGACAGAACCTAAAGCAAAACATTTTATGTGGTGTGTGCATACTATCTGTGTCCTTGAATTAATAATCGCTTTTCCTGACTATTAAGAGGTGAAGTGTAACATACCTTGATGGTGTCGTAGTGGTTCCACCCGACTTCAGAAGAAAGACGGCCCAACAGGCAGTATTTGTGCCCGGCTTGCAGCCTCAAGACCCTGATCAAGGAGGAAGATTCAACGTTTAAGTGATGATTACTACAAGTAAATACATATTAAGAGAAACCGGAACGATTAAGAGGTTAAAAGAACAAACTTGAGGGCGTCAGGAATGACCATCCTCTTGATCTTGTCATATGGAGTAGGAACACCTTCAAAGACCTTCATGCGGGCAAGAGCAGCAGCTCCACGCTTAGTCTTGTGCGGAATCATACTGAAAACGTCACAGACTCTCTACTAAGTTCGATACAAGTATTTTCAGCAGCAAAAATTTATATCGGTTTTGGCACATTTCAATCTCTCATGTACCATCGAAACAGATTGTCTATAAATGACACGAATCCAGGAGCAACGAAATGAAAAATAGTCGCAGCTCAGGACATTAGGCAAAAAAAAATTAAGAGAACAGGATGTCCGAAATGAAGAGAAGACAAAGAATGTGAACTCTTGTTCATGTCCATAATTAAACACATAGAGGGAAAGATGTACGAACCCGCGAACGGTGCGCCAGAAGATTTTGGACGGAGCACGGAAATGAATGGGCCCGTGAGAAGGCTTAGTGTTCATACGCTTGCGGAGGAACCTCATGTACTTCATCTTCTGACGGACAAGTCCCCCGGAGAGACAAATCTCCTCGCACCGGACAACCACAACCTTCTGTCCATTCAACAGCTCCTTCGCCACAATCGACGCCAATCGGCCTAGCATGTGGTGGCGAGCATCCACCACCACGCGCTTCGCGCATATCCCTGACCCCGACACCATTTTTACCCCAACTCCTGATCAGCCGCTGGTTTACTCCTCCGTGGTGATCGCAAATGCAACTGAGAACAACTTTTTCGATTTAGGGTTTTGGGGTCCTTTCTTAAACCATCGTATTGGGCCGATACCACCTAGAGTTGGCTTTAGTCATGAGGCCCATTTTCTCATTTGGTATTTGGTTTAGTGAATACAAAATAAACGAAAAAGCTAAAAATGAAACGTCAACAGCAGGGTTCGAACCTGCGCGGGCGAAGCCCAACAGATTTCAAGTCTGTCTCCTTAACCACTCGGACATATTGACATTTTGTCTAATGATTGAAATTATTAATTATAGCCTGTAATTTACAGAAAACCATAGTCATTTTCAGAAACATCTTGTGATTAGATTTTGTGATTGAATTTGAATAGCCAGTACAGACAAAGTTTTCGTATGTTTTTGTGTCAAAATATATTTACCTTCATATGTGTTTTCGGATATTTTTATATCTCATGAGTAGAGAGACTATATTAGTCAAGATTTCATTATGGAGAGCTGAAAACTACGTAGTAACTCTCCATTTTTTTAGTTCAAAATGAAATAGCCACAAAGGCCGTTTAAGAACTCTATACGAAAAGTTTTTCAACACCTATCTGCATACCAAAGCATGATACCATGACGGTATAATTGTTATCTCCATCACAAATTTCATTAACCGGGTCAATCCTAGTCTTTTTAAAAACCTTGATAATTAACATTGATCATCAATTAATAATAATAATTAAATAACTTTTTGTTTCTACCCAAAAAAATTGTGGAGACATCCTTAATTAGATCATACATTTTCACCTTAAGACTCGTTCTTCCTTACCAATTGATCTCCATTTTAAAACAGATTTTCCCATAATTTTTGGGAAATTTTTGCCCACAAACTTTCTATCAATTTAAGAAATTAAAAAAAAAAAACGAATGCTAGATGATAAAAAGTTAAATACAATCCCAATTTTGTTTACAAAATACCCAAAATTTAGAATTTTCAATCTAAGCAAAAGCGATGTTCAGCACTCTTTAAATTCGATGCAAGAGGTAACATTTCCATTTTAGTAGTGTTAACGGAAGAAACGTTTAATTTTTCATCATCTTGATTTATTGACCGGGTTCCGATGATGGAGAAAGGTTGCAGGAGACGGCGTGGAGTTAAATGTCGGCGTTGAAGAGCCGTAGTAACTCGTTAGCCGGATTGACTTTAGACGCTGTTCTTGGCGGCGAGATCGTTATACCATCATCTCCACCGTCGCCACCGCCTTTGCCGGAAAAATCTCTTGTACCGCACCGCACAACAAGTCAAACGCTTTTCGATATCATACGCGAGGAATACCATAAGGAAGGGCACAAGGATCGAACCACGTGGCAGATTTTCCGTGAGAAACTCCGTCTCAAACGAATCGGTTCTGCTTGGACCTCGTCGCTTCATATCCCCGCCTCCGATATCCTTCTCCCCAATCCCAAACACCTTGGAGCCGCGTTCCGATCACAATCCGCCGGTTTAACCAACGAAACGATCAAACTGGTCTACGCAATTCCGATGTCGGATCCACCTGGTTCAGCAGGACGAGCGATGTTCTCTCGCGGATCTTCGATGCGGGTCGGGTCGACTAAAAATCCGGACGATTTGGCTGACGTCAGCATTCCGGGAGACTTCCCGCCGTCGAGGAGCTTTAAGCCGCAGTTATCACGGCACGATTCCGTCAGAGATCACGGAGACGGAGAAGAAGATAACAGACGCCGTCATCCGATAGTCACGTTCGTAGAAGAGAGGCAGATGTCGGCGAGAGAAGCTGTTGCGGCGCAGGAAGCGGCGGAGGCAGAAGCTGCGGCGTCCACAAGCGACGATGAGGACGAAGACGACAACGAGGATGATGAGTCAGGAGAAGCAGAGGAGAAGAACTCATCGGCAGCTTCTGCGCCTAAGCAAACGATGTCGCTGATGGATCTCTTGGAAGAGACAGATCGGCAAATGGGATTAACAGGATCAAGATACGCCATGGACGAAGATGAAGAATACGAAGAAGATGAAGAAGAAGATGAGAATTACGAGGAAGAAGGAAATGGTCATGGAGGAGAAGGAGAGCTCAATTGCTGCGTCTGTACCGTGAAAATCAAAGGCGCCACTTTCACACCTTGCGGTCACACTTTCTGTAAGCTATGCTCTAAAGAGCTCATGGCTCAGAAAGGCCATTGTCCCGTTTGCAGCAGCTTCGTCCTCGAATTCCTCGAGATCTTTTAGAAACAATTTTGAATCATTTAATTTATGCATCTAGATTAAAAAGTTATTTTATTTTATTTTTTTAAAAGTAAAATATTAATTTTAAAATAATTTAACCAATAAAAGAATAATATATAAATTTAAATAGATATATATATAATTATTTTTGTAGTGATTTTTAAAACTATTATCTAATTTTAAAAAAAAAATTTGTAAAACATTTTATTAAAAAAAGCGGAAAGAATATTATTTTATTTTTAGAAAAAAATTTAAATTTTTTTTAATAGATAAAATCTTTTATTATATAAATTTTAAACTTAAAAATAATTAACAAAACAGTTTTTAAATATCAATAATTTATCTTTGTAAGTCTTTCAAAACTTGTAAACCTAGTCTCGGCAAACGAGTTTCATTATTCCTTCTAAAGGGAATTTGCCATTTTCCTTTTTTACCTTGTGTTAATTTCGCGATATGTTGACAATTTTAACATTTTCTAGCTTTTTTCGATTTTTCCCCATATATGTAGATAGATTTATTATTACTCATAAATAATTTATTCAATTTTCAGTTCTATTTAGACAAAAGGCACACACACATAAAAAAACAAGATCAATTTATTTTATTTTTCTCTACAACATTACATCCTTTGTAGATTGTAACCCTTCTTTCCCCCTGGCATTTGGTAAATTAAAATCCTCATACTTATTAATAAATATGTTGATTTTATTCAGTCTTTTTGCACTAAATAAAATTATTGAAAATTTTGTCCAAAATAACTGGAAGAAGTTAAAAAATTAGAAAAAATTACTGTATTGAACCACCGCATGGCCAACAAAAGGACAAAAAGGTTCAGAAAGAATCCCATAGCACAGGCCCATGGCCATTTCATTTTTCCCTTTTATCACAAATTCAGTGTGAGACGGAGGAAGAACGAAGAACGAAGAACGAACCCTAAGTTTCCAATCATGGCGCTTCCAAAACTAAGTTCGTTTACAGCGGGAGTGAAAAGAGCTTTGAGTGAGAAGGACATTGCACACTATGCCATTGGTACGTAACTGAGCTTTCGGTCCCCTTTTTCGGATTGTGAAAATCAAATGAAAATCACTGTTTTTCTCTTCAGCAACTCGCATATTCGTGAGCAAATTTTTCAAAGATATCGGTACAGACCCAAGCATTTCTTGATAATCCCAAGGTGTAGAGAAGAATTTGGTGACCAAATATCCACCATTGCTTTTATAAAAGGCAAGTAAACTGAAAAATCTGCAAGTGTTTATCTTTCAGTTTTTACAATTACGAGTAACAATTTCAAGTCTACGAACTAGAGTTTTAATTGAAGATGATTACTCTAATTCGTAAAAACGGTAAAATAATCACATAATCTAGATAAGACTTAAATGAAGAATAATAATATATTTATTAGCAGTGAAAAATACCTCAAATTAAAGATTCATATTTGCACAAGGTTTGAATATTTTAATGGAATATTTAGTGAGTTTCTTGAATTACTAGCCATTCACGAAGGTTGTGGTTGAAGTTGATTTTGTTCAAATTCCTATATATCATATGATATTATTGACATTACCAACAAACGTTTTGTTTAAAGATGTTGTATCTCCTATCTAAAAATTCAGATGAAAATGAATACTTTTGAAAGCTATTTGGCTCTTATGTTTTTGAATATTTATTGCATAATACATGAGTCGATCTAAACCAACCCAATTGATCAACCCTATCAAGTTAATTTTTTTGACCATAATAAATTTATGAATCAGATAGATTATTGTAATACAAGTTGATTGCTATGAAAAAAATCGATTGAAATGATTTTATAGGTTGAGCTGTGGTATTAAATTATTAAAAAAATGGGTTGTAATGGAGCAAAAGTAATAAACAATGATCGTTTGGCCAAGAACATTTATTTTCTTCGAGATCTTTTTAATACTACAGTTTTAAGACATTTATTATTACTATTTTATTTTCGGAGAAATTTTGAAACTTGTATTTTCTGGTAGACTGTAGACAAAATCTTTTATTGGATGAGAGTGTAGGCCACTCTTGTTTAAACGTTGCGCTTAGAAATGGTTAACAAGGGGGTTGTGACGGGGACAAATATCAGGTTGTCTCACAATGTAAATCTGATCTCCGACTTTACTGCTCGAGTCTTGATTCCTATACCATGTCCATAGTGCCCATGTATCGTTCTTCATCTGCATAATAGTATAATTAATCTTATAAGACTAGACCCTAATTACATAACCTGGTTTAGGAATTAATTAGATCCATCATTACCTCTAGGATTCCATGGCCAAAGCTGCTTTCCCTCAAGGCACTATAATCAGGTTGCCGATCCCAACAGAATTTACCAGACGTGGTGAAGTTCCAACCGCAAAATTTGCCACCCATGCCAGGATCCGGTGTGGTTAATGGGTCAGGACATTTACCGGGTTCATCGGCATGCTCAATCGCCATCTTTTCACGGTTTCCTCCATCTCCAACCACAATGTAGACAGGGCCACACGGGTCTAGTTCGTAGTTGTAAACTCGGTTCGACCGTTCATAAGCATGAACCTGGAAAAGATGTTTTCACACGGTCTAATCATATACCAAAAGAGAAAATAAAGAGAGAGTTTCGTGTCTTACGTGTCCGTTGAAGACAATGTCGGTACCGTAAGAGTAAAGCAACTCCTCCATAGCTTCTTTCATACATTCGGCTTCTCTGTAATGCGCTGTGTAAGAGCTATACCAAGGTGGATGCCAAGAAACTACTAACCAAGGTGTCACCGATCTATCAAATTTAGCCAAATCCTTCTTTAGCCACTCGTACTGTTCCGCTGCAGAAAAAAAGAAAAGAAAAAGAGACCGAGACCCATTTACTATGTATGGATTTCTAGGCGGTTAACCACGCGATCAGATTGGTTTGCTAAACGGTTTTTGAAGCAATTAAATATATGAATCATATCTACCCAACAATTTAGGTCTGATTCGAAGGTAAACCGGAACTAGAGTTAACTTGGGACCCAAGGAAATCCACTAGTAAATTTAGAGGTCAAAAGAGTGTGCATGAGAATAATAAACCTGATTTGTCAAAGGCGATGTAGGCACCGAGCATTACAAAGTGAATCCCGCCGGCGTTAAAAGAATAGTAGAGCGTGGAAGAGGAGCCGCTTTCTTTAAAAGGGAAAGCGAATCTTGAGCTATAAGCTTCAAATGTCTTGTTCTCAGCTTGCAATTCGATTTCGTGATTTCCTTCGACCACCATAAAAGGAACTCTTGAAGTCAGATTCTCCATGAACCTACCCCAATAATCCCAACGTGGCTGATACGTCTCGTGTATAGGCGTCTGTGGGAAAGAGCAAGAATAACAATCCGAGCTACTACCGTTGGTTAGATACAAGTTTGCGTAGCTCACATCGCCGATCAATAAAACTAGATCCGGAGAATTATGAATCAAATGACTAATCGTATCTGTGGTGTTATAAGTGAGACCAAGATCACCCACAACTGCTATCCGACCGGGATAACTCGACGGCCTCGAAACCGGCATTGTCCTGAAATGGTGTATCTTACTCATACCATGTCGTGAAGGATCCCCACAGCGATAGTAATAGACAGTACTTGGTTTCAGCCCTGTGTTTTAAAAAACAAACCGTTATATCAAGAATCGATCAACGACTCGATTGCTTGAAACGCTAATTTTTGCGTTTCCGTTTGCATTTATGTAATTTATTAAAAAAATTAACATAAAACATTTTCACTTTTTACAATATATTTTGAAAATTAAAACGCAAAAAGGATCATTCGGTTTGCGTTTGCCATTTCATTTGGAAAATGATACACAATAGGCAAACAAAAAAACGCAAAACGCAAACGCAAATTGGTGGCCTAAAATGAAGAAAAGAGAAAAGAAGAACCTGTAATGCGAACATGGTGTATGATTCCAGAAGTGTAGTTAAGGAGACCTTCAAAAGGGTAAAGTTGACTATAAACAAGTGAATGTCCTTTGGCTTCATGACTCAGTGAGTGCCTCAAAGTGCCGAATTGGACAATACTGTCGATACTTGTCGGATCTAATGGCTTCACGTTCTCGCCGATTTGGAACTCACCTTTCAAAACACAAAAACAATGATTTCATGAATTAATTTTAATACAAACTTATACTATAAGAATTCTTATTTTTTCATCAGAGTCACAATATCCTAACTTTATACTGAAGCAACTAAAAAGAGTTAGAAGAGTTGGTGATAAGATTCTTCCTCTCATGTCAGAGTTTAGCATTTATTACATAACTTGGAAGAAAATTCAGTTCTTATAGGACGAACGAAATAATAAAATAAATTATAAAAGACTTAACTTGAAGAGAATTACAGATGACGTAATTTTCAGAAAATGAATGAACCTGTGATCCAAGAGACCCAAACGGAATCGTGATCGGATGAGAGAGAGAGAGAAATCTGCTCGGGCTCGAAACCAGTGACGTGGCGGCGTACGCGAGGATCGGTGTCAGGCAAATCGATTGCTTTTCCCCGGAGAGTGGTGTCTAAAGGCACCGTTACCGGAACGAACGGACCGTCCAAAGTAGACGAGATATAATCTGCGGCGAAGGTTGCCGGCGAGAGAAAGCAGAGGAGCAGAACAAGTGCAAGTCCGAGGAAGTTGATAGAATCGTCATGAAACGTCATCGTTTTATCACAAGGTGGTGGCGGAGCTTTTCATTGTAGTGGGCGGCTTTCTTATGTTGGCGTTGGGGTACTTTCGGAAATCAAAGTGCCCGATTAAATAGTCATTATCGTTAAACAAGTTATCATCACTCGAAAGTCGAAACCATCATCGAAAGAAATATTTTTTATGATTTTTGTATACATCTCGGATGTGTAAGTGAATACGTGCGGTTCGAGGAGAATTGTAGTAATTCTGATATTTAATTAAATACAGTGACGTTTTGATTATATAAATTACTACCTATTTCAATCTTCTGTGGTGGAGAAACCTAACCATAATGTTTTGTGCCTTTCTGCTTTGTATTTTTCTGGATAATTTAATAGGTTTTGTTCTGCCTTGCCAGTTCTATTATTTTCTTTGTAGAGGGCTTTGTTGGATAACTTAATTATAAAATGTTGTGTTATTTTGTCTTTAGTTTTGAATTTTTTTTTTGTATATTGTAAAAAAAACATATGGTCGTATACAATTCTCAATCTTAATATAAGTCTATATGCATAGGTCGAAAATCAAGCTTAACTTATAGGAAAAATAGTTGTAGATTTTTTTCATCCTCACATATATATAATGTGCTTAGTTCATGTTGACATTATAACTTTTGTGTATACAAAAAGTGTATAGAATTCAACCATCACGAATTTAACACCGATTATAAGTTTTTCGTCAATGATCCAAAATATGTATGTCAAATGTGTCATAAATGCAAGCATATACCATGATTTACTAAGGAAAAAAATAGCATTTTTAATAAGTGTAGGATTCTTCATATGTATATATTTGATAGTGTGTAACTATGATCACAATCACATCGTTTATAACGTCGAACAGATATAAATGTCAAAATAAACTTCTAGTTTGAGTAATCTGACTAAGAAGACCATTAACAATGAATTTGGGGATTAGATCACCTCTAATGCGCAAAAAATGATCGCATTAGAATCAGAATTACATTAATTTCCATTCATCAATTTGTCAACTAAACATGCTAGTATTTTATTTTATTTTATGTTTGGCTCTAATTATGGTGGTTTGACAAATTCTCTCTAAATCATCTTGTCTGTAGATTACGATCCACAACATTGAAATAAATGTTGAATAAATGAACTTTGGATCTTATTCGTTTCTCTTTTTATTTTATTTTGGGTGAAAAATCAAATTCTATTCGTTTCTCCCTTTTACTTATTATCAGCAGCCATTTCATTTGCTATCGCTCTTTAATCGCGGCCGGCTATTACCGTTTTTTTTTTGCGTTTTGGCCTTAAACGCATCTCCTCGCCGGAGCACAGCGACCTACTCTGTAATGCTCGATCCGCGGTAATACAAGCCAGTCACCGACTCCGGCGTTCCATCAGTGGATCCGATTATGGCCAGACTTGTTCGAACCTGGATCTCTTTGTTAATTTTGCAATCGTTTTTGGTTGCGATCGCTTTTGGGTCGGAAGAAGTTGAAGAATTCAGCGAGGCATTGCTGTTGAAGCCTCTGCCTGATCGAAAAGTTTTAGCTCACTTCCATTTCGAGAACCGAGCTCCTCCGTCAAATTCACATGGCCGCCACCACCATCTCTTCCCGAAAGCTATTTCTCAGTTGGTAATAACCTCTTCGTTTTCCCCATAGCAATGTATTGAGCTCAGAATTTAAGGAGAAAACTTTTCGTATTGGTTTGCCCTGTAAGCGGAAATTTTAGCTGGGATGCGATTAGGTCGTTGTAAATTTGCTCTCTTCTTCATAGCTTTGATATTTTGCAGTTTGAAAATTGGAGGTTTAAGATCTTGAAAGGTTTAACCAGTTTAGCTCTCGTATCAGTGATGTAGAATTAGCAGCTTCGGAAGTAACCTATGTTTGCTTTGCCATTTGAAATGTTCATGTTAGTATGGCTTGTTTACCTGTATTTGATGTAGCTGTTTTGGTTCTCTTAAAAATGAACAGGTTCAGAAGTTTCGGGTCAAGGAGATGGAGCTATCTTTCACTCAGGGTCGTTGGAACCATGAGCACTGGGGAGGATTTGACCCGCTTTCAAGCATGAACGCGAAGCCTGTTGGGGTCGAGCTGTGGGCTGTGTTTGATGTACCTCAGTCTGAGGTTGATGCTTCTTGGAAGAACTTAACCAACGCACTGTCAGGGCTTTTCTGTGCTTCCATCAACTTTCTAGAATCTTCCACTTCGTATGCAGCTCCCACATGGGGGTTCGGGCCAAACTCAGACAAGCTGAGGTATGGTTCACTGCCACGTGAAGCTGTTTGCACTGAGAACTTGACCCCGTGGCTAAAGCTGCTTCCGTGTAGAGACAAGGATGGACTTTCTGCGTTAATGAATAGGCCATCTGTTTACAGAGCGTTTTATCATTCTCAGAGATTGCATTTATCCACGGTTGAATCTGGTGAAGAGGGATTGGGTTCTGGCATATTGCTCGAGCAGACTCTTACTGTTGTTCTTCAGCCTGACACTATATCTGTTGAAGCAAACATACAGCCGAGTTGGTCCATCAGCTCCCTCTTCGGGAGAAAAGTTGTTGGAAGATGTGTGCTTGCAAAGTCAAGTAATGTATATCTTCATATGGATGGTCTTTCTGGTCACGAATTAAAGAGCGTGGATACAGAATTAGAAGCACAAAAACTCTGGAACAACGCAGACTTTGAACTATCCCTTACGCCGGACAGGATTCTTCGAGAAATCAACAGCTTTCTTCTTGTCTTTGATATTGAAAAATCTAGTGACAGTGAGCCATTTGATCTCGGCCTTACTTGGAAGCTTCCCGCAAAGTGGTCATGCCAACAAGCTCCATTACACGCGAGTCGGTTTTTGATGGGAAGCGGGAACGAAAGAGGTGCAATAGCCATCTTGTTAAAAGCGACAGAATCGCTGGAGAATTTGTCGGGCAGAGATCTCACCAATGGATGCTGTACAGTAAAAGTAAACATTTTCCAGATTTTCCCATGGTATATCAAGGTTTATTATCACTCTCTTCAAATCTTTGTGGACCAAGAACAGAAGACAGTCATTGAGGTCGTAAAGAAGATCAATGTCTCACCATCTACGGATAAGATGTCTTCTGGTATGATGGAGATGATGCTGGAACTACCATGTGAAGTGAAATCTGCAGCCATATCCATAGAATATGATAAGGTGATATTTCGTTTTTCATACTTTCCATGTGTACTTTTCTTCACCTTCACCTATCATAATCTGATCGCCAAATCAGTGGATCTTGAGTGTCAGAAGACTGTTGTGTTTACTAACTTGTTTCTGAAAATCTGCTTAACAGGGTTTTCTACATATAGATGAATATCCTCCTGATGCTAACCAAGGATTCGACATTCCATCGGCTTTGATAAGCTTTCCCGATCATCATGCAAGTTTAGATTTCAAAGAAGAAGTCACCAAATCGCCCTTTCTATCAAAATTTAAGGTAGAGAACCGATATTACACTCAAAAGTAGTTTCTGCGTTTTCCCTTTAATTCAAATACAATAACTTCAGTTATCCTTTGGATTTGTCTCAGGAAAAATCATTAGTGCGCTCTTACACAGAAGTATTGCTCGCACCTTTGACAACCCCTGATTTTAGCATGCCTTACAACGTAATCACGATCACGTGCACCGTTTTCGCATTGTACTTCGGGTCATTGCTCAATGTTCTACGTAGACGAATAGGTGAAGAAGAAAGGTTTCTCAAAAGCCAAGGTTAGTCACCAAATGCTGCTGAGAATCATTTGACGCCCACTTGGGATGACTTAATGATTTTTGTGTTTCCTCCAGCAGGAAAGAAAAAAGGTGGGCTTAAGCAGTTGTTATCAAGACTCATAGCTAAGATTAGAGGGAGACCAGTAGAAGCACCGTCATCATCAACGGAGTCACATGAAGCTCGATCTTCGGTCTTTTCTAGTAAACTTCTCTTCAAAATCATCTTAGTTGCAGGAGCTGCTGCGGCATGGCAATATTTTTCCACGGACAAGTAGGCTCAGAACTTTGAAGAGACAACAGCTGTACCATATGTATCAACAAGATAATTTTTGGATCCTGTAAGATTTGCTCTTAGAATTGGAATTTTGCATTTCGTTTTTAGTTAAATACTTGAGAGACAAAAAAACTACCACAACCTGCTCTGCTTTTACATTGTCTTGTCATGTTATTTTTTTACAAGAAGCAATCATATCATCTTCTCTTGTCCTCTTCAGACTGCATTTCAATGGCGTTTTGCTGACTCCACTTTGTCTTCCTGCAACATCTTTAAACCCCCATCTATATAAGTACATCAAAGAAGTGACCATAAAGTTGTTTTAGTACATAAGAGAATAGACCATACTGGAACTTTACCAGAGCTATCACCCATGTTGAGTTTTAGTTTCTTGAGTGAGTGCGTATCTTCAG
The DNA here is from genome assembly GCA_911865555.2 of Thlaspi arvense. Classification (NCBI taxonomy): domain Eukaryota; kingdom Viridiplantae; phylum Streptophyta; class Magnoliopsida; order Brassicales; family Brassicaceae; genus Thlaspi; species Thlaspi arvense. The sequence goes on along the minus strand of OU466859.2, from coordinate 55,206,158 downwards.
ACAATAGCTTTCTCTTGTTGTATCTAGAGACCAGAGGTTCTCCTATTGATGAAAAGTGATAAGTCTGATTCAAACTCAGAAGTCAAAAGTAGATATTCAAAACCATATGTGTGTAAAAAAGTGTTCATACCTGAACACTTATCTTTCAACTTCTTGTTTCTGAATAAACCAAGAACGTTGCAGGTTAAGTCCTCAAGAGGACAATCAGAGTGTACTCCTGAGAAATTAATCACGTACCAACAAGAAAGAGTTTGGATCGAAATTTTCTTGGGTAACTAATCCCAGAAAAGAAAGAAGAGGATTTGCTTAATTTTAAAGAAACTCACTTTTGGTGCCGACTTTCGAGAGCTTGCCGTCAACGAGGAGGGCATCGGCTTCGTCTTTTCCAGTAGACAAGCCTTTGGCTGAGAAGAAAGCGAGCAAAGACTTCCACGTCACGCAAGCAGCCATTAGGTCAATATTTCTGCTTATGAAGTGACCATTGAGCTTCACCGTCGACGGTTCGAGCCGAAACGCAGCGGCAATGGACCTAAAGTCCAGTTTCTGATCGTCCCAAGCAACCCAGTCGATAATCTTTGAAACAGAGGGACACAAAAGTTTGATCTTCCTCCAACCGTCGTCTCCCGCCATCACTCTGCTGAGAGGGTCCAACGAATTTCTGGAGTTTGCCTGAATGTTCTCGTATAAGCTTTTTGATAACGGTACCTTTGTAGGCTGCTGAGAGCCTGAGACCTTCCGACTGGAACCTTCTGCTTCCGCTTTTCAGGCTTTTCAGGCTTTGGGAATTGTTTTCTCCAGTTATATGGGCTTATGCTTTCGCTTAAGTGGGCTTTTATGGGGCCCAAGGTTCTAATATTTTCGGTAGTTTTGACTTTTGAGAAAGTATGGATGACTTTGAGTCTTTGACGTTGATGAAAAAAAGGATGACTTAATTTTGAAACTTTAATTTTTTTTTTTACAGCAATTTTGGAACTTTAATTATGTTGAAATTTCAAATAAAAAATTCATTACAACTTAAGAGCGTACGGGAAATTCTGCCGTGATGAAGAGCTACGTCGTGATGAAGAAATGAAGAAACCATTAATCTGACATGTAATGAAGCTACTTAGAAATTAAATAACAAGAGTCTTTAAATGACTAAAAATTACAAATAGGCTGCTTCTCATCATTTTTCTACTGCTACACTCGTAACTAAGAGAAATAAATACACAAGTCAGTGTATGAGAAACAAATACATATGATATATAGATAGCACTCAACAAAAGGCAAAGCTAAAGCTAATGAGAATTTCAAAGGCCTGAATTGGGATTGTTTCCAGCGAGGATGAGAGAGATCTCGAGACCGCGACTAAAGGCTTGGTTAAACATCATACGTGTTTGGAAGGTCGAGACAAATGGGAACCACGAGCAGAGCGCAACGGGGAGAAAGATGAGCATTCCCATTCCTGCATCATACAGCCTCGCTAGCGAGCGGATCGACTTCCACATCCCAATCCGCTTCATGATTGGCTTCCAAGCACACGCAATCTGATTGGACAAGAAAGAGACATTACATTGTTAAACCGCAGAGAGAGAGAGAGAGAGAGAGAGAGAGAGAGAGAGAGAGAGAGAGAGAGAGATTGAAAGAGGTAAAAAACCATCAGTGAGAAAGCTTACTGAGAGAATGCCCCATCCTGTCGGAATAAAGGCCAATACGCAAGCAAACACGTCTGTCACCGACAAGTTTGTGAGCACAACGGCTACAACTATCCCAGCTAGAGCCACCAACAAGGCAAGGCCTTGTACAAACCTCAGGACAAGCTGGAAGTTGACAGATATCTTCTGACTGAAGGTAAAGACCTATTGAAAATTGGATATATATATATATATCAGATCATGTCATGCTGCAATTCAATCAGAAAATTTATGGTTATTGAGGATAAACCAACCTTGAAAAGAACAATGCTCATCGCAAATGCAGCCCATGACCAACCATACACCTGCACATAGTATAAGTACTTATATTGTTAAGCAGCTGCGTTCACAGCAAATATCTTACAGAAATCCCACCACCCATGTCATACTCCACACATTCAAAACATCATCATAACCCAATTTAACACGCCATGACCTTTCTACCCTCGCAAGTAATTATCAAGTGGTATTGACATGAAACATGACCAGAGGGATCATTAACGACTAATGCACTCTGCTTTAATGGTGGTTATTGCTTCACATATACCATGTTAGGATGTGGAAAAGGCATTAAAAGATTTTTCAACGCAAAAAAAACTAGCAAACAAGAATATGCTGAAGCGTAGACAAAGGGAAACGCTGTACCGCCAATGATGTATCTGATCCTTGCAATTCCAGTTTGTAGACAATGCCATACTGGAACATAAAGAATCGTAGACTTAATATAGTCTCCACTATCCTCCCGCTCAAGGTTCGAATGTGAGACTGTTGACGCATCAAAGATAATTATTATTTGCCAAATAAGGTAGAAAATTTGATAGACAGATAAGCAAGAAATTCATCACACATCTCCAAAGTGTGAACTGTTATAGAATCCAAAAATATATAAGCAGATGAAGTTTTTACCAGTTCTTCTTCCCACCATGCTTCCCAGCTTTCAGCTCCTTTAACACCGATTCCACCTCTGTAGAAGAGCCAATTTGTCCATTCTTTGAAGTCCTCCACGACCCTGAAAGGAGAAAACAGATCTTGCTCAATGAGAGAACATTTATAATTAACAGGATTTTAATAAGATAGCTTTACTTACTTTTGCCACTCAAATCCAGCTGGATTGAACAAGTACGGAGCAAAAAGCCAAGAGAGAGCCAAAAACCAGCTGCTAATAGTCAGAAGGATGTAGGAAACAGCACCAGCCTCATCATTTCCATACGCCAGGTAGACAACCAGTAAGAGAATAACCTCCATCCTAGAGAGAAAAAAAGCATACCAATGAATTTTTCATACTTTACTAAACAGGTATACATCAGGAATGTATGCACATAAGAAACAAAGAGTGTAAGAGGAGACCACCCTTTAATAAAATGGCTTCTGGAATATAGACGATAGTTTTCAGAAAATTTGATATGCTTCACGACAAATCCTCTTCCAGTGGCTTGGTACTGTTTACAAACATGTTTATCACGTTCCATACAATATAGAGAGATGTAAGAACCGAGGATAAGAAAATACCCTAGCACCACCATGGAGAATTGTTCGTCCAAAATAATGGGTTCTTGTGCCAAGGGAAAATGTGAAGAAGACGGTACACAGCTGAAATTGCATCGTTGTGAAACTGACAATGGCCTGAATAACGAAAGAAAAGAAAAGATGCGAATCTGTGACCATAAGGCAACATATAATCCAATAAAAGTACACCGTAGATAATCAAGTAAATGAACGAGCTAACTCAGAACACATGTCAGTCTCCAATGTTATGAACGAGCTAACTCATAACATTACGATATGATTAAACTGGTGGAAAACCAGTACCTGGAGAAAACCTTGTTCCAAAATAAAGCCCAAAACCATTGGCACAGCAGTGAAGACACCAATCTGAAACAGAAACTGAGCATTCAGGGCGGCGCTAAGTGCAGTATCGTCCAGTAAAATAGCTCTTTCTCGAATAGTAGCTCCAACTCCAGAAAGTGCCTATCAAAAATCAAACACAAGTAAGGACTTGGATACCTTCACCCAGCATCATGGGTAATATGCAAGAAAAAATCGTAAAAAAATCAGCCATGAAGATAGCACATGCGTCATAACCAACATGAGGTAACCATGCTTACCAGGTATGCCCTCCCATATAAGAAGATATACACAGTAAGAACCGTCAACTGCAAGAGGCCAAGAAAATGTTAATTCATCAGCATTAGTTCCTGGAAACCATACTTCGAGAAACTTGGAACTTATAGATTTGGCAGCTAAATATTGTTATAGAGGTAAAATGGGAAACCATGACGCTAAGACCACTCTAATTAAATCAGGTAAACATTCTGGATGCATGTGTCAACTTGAAAACTATGGCTAGAGGCGTAAAAATCACTAGGACTCATTTGAGGATCCACATACCATTGTACAGAAATAGAAGCCAACAGTTGTAAAGTAGAATGACATCATTCGGAAGAAATCAAGGAGCTGGCCAAGTCTGTAAACATCCCGACTAAGAACCTGTTCACCATTCCCACCAGCAACCTTCCCTTCAAACAGAGCTATTTGATTGAGGCCCACATCTCGCCCTTTGCCCACCTGTAAATAAAATTAATACATATATATTGTTTATCCATTTATTTGTAAAGAGTTGAAAAGTACGGACCTGAATATACTCATGATGAGTAATATTCCCTTGACGTAGAGTTGAGTTAAAACCTGAAAATCATAGCATCAACATCAATCAAGTGTTGAAGAAATTTAGATAAAAATGGTCAATATTTAAGTCTATCATTTTTCCATCATTTGTGTGTGTTTTTATGATCTAGCAAAACCGAACAGTTCTGAAGGTAACTTTCAATCAAGGAATTGGCTTACCAGCAAAAATATCTTCACTAATATTGATGACCCGAGAGGCCTTGCTGATACCACCACGTGTAATATGGAAAACTCTGTCAAAGACATCTGGATGACCGTAATGCATGCGGATCCTATAATACAGAAATGACTGAATAAGGATTCCATACGAGTTCACGTTGTTCAAGGAAGATAAGCTTCTAGGTGGTTTGTTCAAGGAAGATAAGCGTACTTCAGGGGTTTTGCCAATACTCGTTGCCCAAGAGTTACAAAGCTGGTTTCTTGATTGGACATGAAAGAGGCCAAGGAGGAGACACTGCACATTGTCACAAACAATTATGTAAGATGAAATATACCAAATAAGAAAAATAGATATACTAATGCCTGGTTCACACCTTCCAGTAAATACATGTTCCCTAACTCCAAGAATGGTGGGAGGTCGAATTCCATGGTCCCGATCGAATTCCTCCAAAAGATTTCGCATCTTCAAGGCTTCTTCAAAATAATTATCCTAACAAATAACGAAAAATAAATAAATAACATGATGCTAGAGGCTGGAGATGAATATAGCTCTCGTATAGAATCGTCGTATAGATACGTAAAGAATGTAAGCAGGCATGCAATCATGATAGAAGATGCAGGTACACATATGATGAGATGGCCAACTCCAAACAGTTATTCAAAATACTCTTTACCAAGCCTATATAGCTAATTTACTTAATTGAAATTCCAGAGAAACTTAATTTATAACAAAACACAGAAGATCTCGAAAGAAGGCTTTTAAAACAAAAGGATGCCACACAAGAATTGCATACTAACCTGATTCATATCAATAGTTTGGATTGCATTTCCGCGAGTAAACACAATGGCGTGGTTTTGATTCTCAGGTTTGCCTTCGCCAAGTTTCGGGTCCCCAGGCAACCTTATGGAGTAAATTTCCTGCATAACCAGAAAAATGCCAACTCCTTTTACAGCGCAATCACAGTTTACTCATCACTTTAAAGCATGTTTAGGTGTTTGAACATTAAGAAAACAAGAAAACTAGTCTCGCGACTGGGTTCACAGATAATCACAGTTTACCTTATCCTTTCCACTGATGTCGGCTTTCACTAGCTTTGAATAATATTCTGTATGAGATTTACCCTCCTTCGGAGTATCAACAACATCGATATAAGCAATGCGAAGGGCTTCATTTCTGACAACAGAATGAAAGAAATTAGCTTGGAAATACCATATTTATAAGACAAGGATAGCAGAAGCTTTAGACCTGAGGTAGAGAAATCCAGAAAGGTGTCTTCATACCTTTGCATTAGCAATGCAATGTCAACAGCTTCAGGTTTTTGATCTTCTTTCTGTCTTCCATATATTTGGCATGTGACAACATATGTAAACTTTAGATCTGCTTGGGCCCTTGCTTCAGGGGATAACTCAAATCCATCAGCATCCGTTGTGTCATTACTAGAAAGTGCGGACTCCCCGTCTGTAATAAGTGAGACATACCTAAGAAAAAGCTTGACCAAAATGATATATCAATAGAAAGCTCTTTAGCCTCTTACCTCTTCCAGCTTTTCTTTCCAGATAAGACTGAAGCATGAGAGCTTTCCTATAATACATCATCCCGCGAACTGCAGGTATAATGCCAGATAACACGTAAACAAAACACTGAAAGTATATGCAAGGGAAAAGCTGAAAATAAGGCTCTTTCCTAAATAGATACCAATACAACTTGCACTGTGAGATCGTGAAGTGAATAGTGTATCCCCAAGAAAAAAGGTGTAGTGATTTGTTTACTTTACCTGTTCTAGCTAATGTTTGTCCACGGTAAGAAGCCCAAAAGCGAAGTTCAAGTATGTCTCTCTCATTATGTAGATCGCCTTCTAACGCATTTTCATCTTGTCCTATTCGTGCAAGAAAATTTCTCCACTCATCTGCAACATATCAAATATCAATGAAAACATATTAGGCACCTATCCACAATGGTAACAAAATTAAGCACAGAAAGCATAACAGAAGTAACTTACTAGTAAGAAACAAAAAAAGCTAGGCAAATGTCACTAATCTTTTTTACGAATTCACAAGGGCAATATACCTGGATATATTTTCTGAAGGTAAAACAAGATTGATATTCCATCTTCATTTCTCTTAGTGAGTTCAGCCATGCTGTATAGCACAACCTCAGAATAATATGGAGTGAAGACACTGAAAAAAAATTCAAAGGAAGTAAGCTTGTGAAAAGCTTGTTTGGATAAAAAGATGAAAGTATAAACAAAGAAATACCTGAAGGATAACATCTTGCGGACAGACTTTGGTGGTGGCACATCCATGAATAGAGAATTCGTGAAGAATTGCAGTCTGCGTCTGGCTTCAAGATTTCTGGGAACATGCGCTGCAGAATCTTTGATGGTAAATAGAGAGTACAATCTTTTGACCAGAGCTTTCTGCAAATCATAGAGAATTATCAGATTGACAGAAAATACATGAGTACACTTATATAACCTTGACAACAAAAATCATCATTATACCAGTTCAGGATCTTTAGGCCATTTCAATTTTGTGAAAAGCCGGCCTTCATTCCAGGCTTGAGTTAACATGTTCCACGTTTCATAGTGACCTCTACACAGAGCAACATATTTTTATAAAACTGTTAAACATATAAAAGAAAAGAACGATTGGATTGTTGCACAAAAACGCAGCTAAATCTTCAACTTTGTATGTACCTCATATTAAAAGTTAATATGTCAAGCCGCATAACATCGTAGAGATCCTGAAGTGCTTTGATAGCCCCTTTCGCATGCTCCGGTGTTTCATTTTCTTTCTGTCCATGGAATTGAACATAACTTAAAATCAAATATATCCAAGAAAAAACAGAAGATAAAACTCCATCCAATTGATAACAGTCAAAAACTACGGCACCCTAGGTAAGGACGCATATAACTCACACTAACATAACTTTCAGAATCATGAAGAATAGTACTATAATAATAATCAAGAGCCGGTTCAATAAAGGCAATTCTGACAAAGACATAATTAGCACTGGCAATGCGCATACCAGGATTCCCAAGAGTGCGGTCACTCTCGTGATAACAAGGGAGAGTTTGTTCAACTGAAAATCATGATGTATATTTCTGTTCTTTATGCTGGCCTGGATGTCTTCGTAGATTCTCTCCACCCTGCAAAATTCACAATATATATCAACCTTTTACCCAGAAAAAAATCTGTGCAACTCACTTTAGGGCTAAGAAAATCCATTACCACATCCTCCCCTCGGCTTCCAGAGTTTCTGTTAGGACAAGTTTAAGAGTGTAGTAGACTTCCTCAACAGCATATTTCATATAATCATCCCTTTCGATCCTCTCCACAATCTCCTCTTGCGAATTACTCTCAGCGGCAATCTCTTTGGCCAATAATATCTACCGTAGATAACATAGGAAAATAGTTTTCAGATTTTCACTAAGAAATGACCTCATACACGATTTTTATGGAAAGCAACGAAGCTAACCAGATAGCCACAATAAAACGTTGAATTTTGATAAAAGCAGGTAAAGTAACAAACTCACCTTGCTGGAAAGAAGAAAAAGTGGCCACTGAACCAATTGGAGCCTACCAGAATTCTTGGGCATCAGGAGCAAGTCCATCTCACTAGAAAATGGTCCCAAATGAGAAAAATGGGTAAGAACGAGACCACTAAAAAGCAGAAGCTAAGAGCATTAGGCACACAGCATAGTTATTGTAAAGCATAAAGCACTTACAAATCAGTGACGTAGTCTTCCTCTCGTAGACATTTTATTATTTGGTTCCAAAATGGAGCAAAGTGTGCTGCATCTACTTTGTTCTTATCCACAGCCTTTGAGTTGATAATTGCATGCAAATGTAAACAACAAACGTGAGAAGAAAACAAACATGACATAGCATACATTCATTTAGGAAATAAGTGCTTCATAAACGTAAAATAGGCCAACATGTACGAAACCGAGAAGAGGGAAAAACATCACTACCTGATGAGAAGGATCAGAAGTCCTGCACATGATTTTGAATCATAGGCGAAAGGCAATGATGACGAGAAAAATGTTAATATTTAACAAAGATAAAGGGAGATGCGCGTTTAAAATGAAGTTCTTAGACGACAGATGGAAAGGAACCTAACCGATCGGTAATAGGGACATGAAGAGCCGTCATAAAGGCCCCTGGAAACTCCTCAAAGAGCTTGTGAATTGCTTCTAAAGATCTTATCTGTCAAGATTGCACGGACAGGTAAGGACGTAGCCTCTTACAAACAGTGTAGTAACAGCTTTAAATATCTTGGTTTCGGCATTTTTAAGACAAACAGAAGTGGAACCACACATACCTCCCCCAAACGATCTCTCGCACCGAGCAAAAAACCCAAAAATGCAGAGACAATGGTGTAGAATATATGGATGTCTAACAGGTATATCTGCATTATGTGAAAGAGAAAGTTACAATACAATGAAGGAGAACTTAAATGTGAACCAGTGATTGCTCCCAACAAAACCTAGAACAACACAAGTGCCAACCCTCATGTAAAGACCATTGAACTTACAGCGACCACAGGAGCCCACAAACTGGCAACAGTCAGAGCATTATAGTTTTCTGCATCCAGATAAAGAAATATTAGAGTATGACAATCTAACAGAAAAATATTTATTCAAGATTACCAGTACAGTTATCAGCACGAAACACAATAGAAGAGCTAATAACATCCCTACGGGGACCTATTTTTAGAGTTAGGCTTTAATATCATATACTGCAAAGAAGCATAGGTGTATGATTCCAGAGGGAACTAACATAATACGGCACAATCCTTCAAGCTACTAGGCTTACATAAATTAAGTATCGTAAATAAAAAAAATCCATGTCTATGGTCAACACTACTCGCTAAACAAAATCTACGAATCCTAATACTTACTTCTTGACACAAAATCATGCCATGAGTACGGAATATTATCCTGTTTCACTATAATCCTTGTTGGACCAACGAGCGGCTCAATCTGCAAATTCATCAGCAAGAGATATTAGTAATACGAATCGTACTTGCCAAACAAAGCATCTTTGCGATGTTTCTCGAATAATTACTTCAGGATCAGACTACAAGAAATCGCAATGAACAGAAATATCGTTCAAATGTCAGATGAATATTTTTCTTTCTTATAAGATAAGTGTACGCCTGCGTTCATAAAATTACTTCCAACTTAACGAGCTTGCTGTATAACTTGAGCTAGAATCTATGTTGAACAAAATGGGAGAATCTTAATTAACACAGAAAAGAAACACTTTGGGTACATAAGTAGTATTTTATGTTGTAGATATACATATTTACGTGTAACCACAATCTTCAGTACAACTACCAACATATTACAATCATGCTTCCTGCCAAAAGAACCAACCTGAAGAAAGTACGCAAATGAGAACTTTGCAGACAGAACGACAAGCCAAAACAGCAAGTACCTGCGTTATACGAATGGGTGAGTACAACCTTTACAAATTAAAAACATAAAGACCATTCTAGCTGAAGATGGTCAGTATCAATCAAATAAGTATATCTCCTGCTTCTCGCACCCTAGTCAGAAGCACAGTTTAAAGCATTACAGTTTATCAGAGGTAATCCGCCCATGCATTTTCAGTATGAAATATACCTAGAACAACTTGAAGTCCCCAGAATACAGATGATTAAAATACGTAACTAAAAAATAAGTAACAAACAGAAGGTGAAGAGACTACTTTATAAAATCAGATGTCCTTTCATACATGCCACGGCCAACATAGTGTCTCTCCTGAAAATACAATCAAGTAAGCATCAGAGATTATTCTCAAGGATCTAAACATTAAGCATATAGAATGAAAGAGATATATGAGGCTCAGAACCTGGCGCATCCACTTGAAGAATCGAATCACAGGCCACCGATCACATTTATTAGCAATGTTGTGACAAGTTGGGAAACGCATCAGGATACTAAAAAAGAATTGAACACCACCATAGATGGCTATGACAATCACATAAAGCTTGAAGATGACTGAATCAGAATTTGGTTTACTATCTTCTTGAAGTGCTCTCCTGCAAACAAATAAAAAAAGTATCAAACAAGGGAATGCAAAAACTACCCCAAAAAAAAGAAAAATTGCAAAAGCGATATGAAAAACGACGGAACAATAAAAAGAAGGTTCACATACACATAGAGGAAAGATATGCAGGCGGAAGCAAGGCCAAACCAAATGAAGCGGAGAAAAATGCGAGAAACAGCCAGCCGTCTTGTCGTAGAATAAGCACCATACATCATGATGACGTCAAGAATACCTATAACATTAAGCATAAGCTTTTCTTCACTAAACCATAATGTTAATAACAATAAAGTAAAGAGTATGAGGTTTAACACTGACTCTCAGAAAATTTCATCACAACGAAAGTCGGACCCAGGCTGAGAATTTCACGCAATGTCTTCCTGGAGGTAAGATTGTTTTTGTTGAACGCAATTATGGCTAGTGCCTGTAAGGAAGTCTGTTAGAGTGTGGTAGCCGGAGAACCTTTTATGGCACAATAGTGAAAGAACAAGTCATAAACAAACGTCCAAAGTTAACAATGCGACTATCAAACAACACAAACCCACACCACCAAGGATAGGCGTTAACTATAAACATTGAGAACAAGTACAACAAATAAACTGAATCCTGAGTCGGATTACAAACCTGAAACATCATAAAGAGGAATATCCATAGCCGATGGAAACTGTGGTAGAGATGCAAAAATGTTCGGTGCTCAACAAAGGAAGTCTTTCCTCGATGTTTTGCCCTACCGGTTTTAAGCTCGTACTGCAAGGTTAAGACCAGTATATCAACATCATATTCACCTATGGGGAAAAAAGAAGTATGTATCTAGATCTTATACAAAACACACGCGAACTGAACCTCAACTTCTTTAGAGAAAAATAAAATAAAAATAGCAGCCTACTTAGTAAGAAGGAAAGTAAACGAGTACAACTGCAAGACTACACGCCAACATAACTTCAAGATCAACCTCTAACACATGGTCTAGGAGCTGAATTATAGACGTTTGCAAATTGCCATCACGAGGGTAACTAATCGCTTTTCCCAATACATATAGACTATCAAATCTTTACCACTTGATGGTAATCTCACAAAAGAAGCAATAAACCAGTATGAATACAAAATTCTTATTAAAGTAAGTTATGAGGGGCCACTTCATACCTTTCGTCTCGGTATAGGTTTCTGAAAAAAAGATGAACTTGTGCGCCACGGCCAACCAAGCTCGAAGGAATGAAGCGACCTCGAAAATCAAAAACGTCAGGCAACAGAGAGAGGGTAATTAACTCAACAGACAAAAAAGATATTAAAAATTTACCAAAAATACTCATTGAAGTCATCATAGTTTCTCCAAGCTGAATGAGGGGCTCGGCCATTGTCATTGTTAAAAGCTTCCTGCACAAACCAACATTTTATACCAGGACGTCTAAGCATGACTATTAAATCAAATTCAACAACACGGTTTTAGAAACATTTTCGTGCTACATTCCATGGTGTACGTTTCTATATTAAGTAGCAGCAACGTGGGATCAAAGAAATACTACATTATCGATCATGAAGAAAACAGAGAAAGGAAACTCCCAAAAAGTCAATGGGTGAAAGAATACTTCAGAGAACATACCGCTGATACAACTCCATACAGCGGGGCAATGACATGATCAAGGAATGATACACCATCATCAGAGCCACGGCTATCGACTGGCATACAACTCTCAGCTGGGCGAGCAACCTGCTGTCGTAAGAGCTCATCCATTTCTCTTACCATCTGCAAAAAATATTGAGCAAGAGCACATAATACCCAATGAACAACATACCAGAGAACCAGTAGCAATTCAGAAAGTTAGGAGATTGCATTCATATCAAAATGGATAAGAACAGAATCATGAAAGTGGCTTTCGAGAATCCTGGTAACATATGCACACATATGGAGAAATATAAGCATTCAGCATAAAACTTACATGATGGAATATGTAGCACAAACATTCTGGAAGAAACCGTATGTTGGCAGCTTCACCCCAAATCAGGAAATACAAAGAGAGGAATAGTAGTTTCTTTTCTCCACTGATGGACTCTAAACTGCATTTTACAAAATCGGAGTGAGCATGCAAGAGTGGTAGCAGGAAAAGACAAGGAAGAGGGGATAATTTACTTGCTCCATGCAGGTTGAATGCACAGGTAGTCACACCACTTAATGTAGTTTTCTAGGGACTTCAAAAACACCTTACGCACTGCAGTGTCATCCAGTTTCTGCGAGAGCATAAGAGAAATAGTTATGCATGAGATCTTTAAATGCAACTCACTGCTTTCTAAATAAAGCAGCAGACAAGGTAAAATCATGTGCATTGCACAATTACCACGCATAAGTATCTAGAATGAACATAACAATACTTCACTTTTAAGCTTTGTCAGCTAAAAGACCAGACAAAGAATGGCTAATAAGAAGTTTTGACTACAATAAAATGAACAAAACCAAAATCAGAAATAATCTACTTCTTATCAAAAAGCTTTCTGCGAAATCAATCATATGAAATTCAAATAAGCTTTGGTACTTACAGGTTCCGTTTCTTCTGGAATATTAAGGCGGGATTGCTCATTTGCGAGAAGAAGAACTATATGTTCACGCTGATTGGAGACGCTGTCTTTCTGAGACCATAAGAATTTATATATTAAAAGTTGAAGGAAAAAAAAACTTATAAGAAGCTGGATATTAACAGTATCATACTATTATTCCCGGGAAAACCAATAATAAACATGAAAAGAGATATATGATAAGTATGGCCAGGAAGGGACGCAAATAAAAGAGATCATAAAAAAAATGAAAAGTTTTGCTTGGAAACCATATACTTCTTTTGAATATATCGACTAAGCAAGTAGAAGAGTTTTTGGCCAAAATCATATCATAGCACTCATTACATGTTTCAATATTATAAATTTTCATATTGCTGAAGGTAAGATTTAGAAATCACATACAATACATGAAAGATCATTTTCTAACACAAATAAAAAGCTTCTTAAATAGACAAACCTGAAACCCAAATATGTAGTGGAGGAAATCAAGCATATCAGCATTCCTTGTTGCGGGAATGGGGAAATCAGCAGGCAATTTTGGCAGGCCTGGAAAATACTTCAACGCTGCAACTGCCGCTTGCACCTGCTCAAATTTTGTTGTCATAAAGCAAGACAAGCCACAAGCCATACACGCATGTGAAAAATCGGGTAAAACCTCACCTCAGGGAAACCCGTAGTGGCATTTGTCGTGACAGGAGCATCAAGAGGAATAATGTTGTAAGCAACTGTGTCCTCACTCATTGCAGCATCCGAATCAATAACATGCTTCAGCTGTAAAAGTACAAAATAGGTGAGTATTAGCCTCAATCAACAGAGCTACTTCAGCCAAGAATGATTTGAATAATAGGAGTTCAATTGCATGGAAGAAATGTACACAACCTCTTCAGGGATCTCTTTTGCAACCTGCTCCAACACATTTCCCAACACCTTCAGGGTGGCAAAAACTCTTTTCCTTTTCACTGTTTTCCGCTCCAGCCTGGAAGCCAATACCAAACCGTTTGGACAACAGTTAAGATATCTGAGTAACTTTGGGTTCAACAACAGAACATAAGATTCGCAGATTGTTTATATACGTACTCGTCAGTGAAAGCCCCTGACTCGCGAAGCTGCTTTTCCTCCTCCTTCAACGTGTCAACATTGTTCTTTTCTCTGTACAGCCTGTAGAACTCTTGCAGTCGGATAATATCCTGACTTCTGTCTATGGTCCCAACCTCTCTTTTCGCTAATTTTTGCTGAAATAAGCCAAGGAAGAAGAAAGTACTAGAATGTTAAACCATAATGGGAAAATCAAATTAAAAAAAAAAAAAAGACCACAGAAGAGAAACATACCTTAACAACGGACATCAATCCGGTTTTGAACTGTAAAACACCTCTGCCTTCACTATTAGGGTCAAGATTTTGTGCAAGTGAGTAAGCATGCTCACATACTGCAGCAAGAAGACAAAATCGTTAAGAAAACCATACAGACAAGTGGCTTTGCAACAGAGGAAAGAAAAGCTAAACCGCAAAGATGAAGAATGAACAAAAGAAACAAGCAAGAACTTACAGATCCTTGCTATGCTGGGGTCTTCATCTTGGAGTTCATCTGCAGCTCTAAGAATCGCATCGATGTCCCTATTGTTCGATAGAGATGACGGAACATACTCCATGATACTGCCCTGACCAGGAACACCAGTAAATCCTGCTTTATCCCTTTGTAAGGCAGCATTTACTAGCCGCTCCCATGAAGACTCCGCTCGAGACATTTTCAAAAATTTGGACAAGTGACCTCGCCGCAACTGAAATTCCAAATTTTCCGACCGTCAGTTATAGAGAACAAAACAAAACGCCGTTCTGTATCCTAGGACTAGTTGTAATCAATGAAAATAATGAAGAAAAAATTTGGGATCCCGAATCTGAGCTTCTTGGGTCTCAACTTCGTCGACGATAGAAACAACAAAGACATACGAAAAAAAAAAGGAAAAGGGCCAAATCACACGCGGGAGTTACCGAATCAGAAAACGTCAGAAACCCTAGAAATGGAGTTGAAGCAGAACTGGATCAGTCATGGAAGAATTAGCGAAGAAAGTTGGAAAAGCTAGCTCGCTGTGTATGTCTTTCTGAGTTTCAGAAGCTTTTTAGGGATTTTTAATTTTCTTTTCACAAAACCATTACAACGAAGGAAGCGATGTTTTTAAAAACCGCGTGTTGACAAAAAGAAAGAAAAAAAACGGAAAAGCAAGCGAACCGCGTAGTCTTTTGGATAACCGGTTTAAGCCGGCTAATAATCTCGAATGTCTTCTGTTTAAAAATTAAAATAAACAGTCAAACCGGTGTTTTTGTTCGGAGCGCATAATCCTGAATATAAACCCGACCCGACCCGACCCAAGCTGACCCGGTACTGGATTGGATGATAATTTCCCGAATCAAAAACAAGTCGAGTTTTACTTTCCGTTCGAGAGCTCTGTGATTTCTGGATAGTTTGTTTCTCTAGGGGTGTCTCTATTTGGGTCTCTTTGAAACCTGGGAGCTTTCTAATATAAATCAGACGACTTTTTCGCTTTCTCTTTGGCTAATTTTGCTGTGGGTTTCCCTGATTTAGGGTTAGGATTAGTCTCTGTATTTTTTTCCATCGAAGAAGAACAGAGATGTATGCTGATAAATTGGAGTCTGAGTCTGGAAGCAGGAATACGGTAAAGGATCGTATCAATGGCGGTTCTGGCGACATCTCTACTCGCGCGCGACAAGTGACTGGGAAGAGGTTCTAATCTATCTCCCTATTATGTTTTTTGATTCAAGCGAGATTTAACATGCTTTCCTTGAGAATTCCTCAGTGTTTGTTAGCTGGTACTAGCTCTAGGGTCTTTTCCTCTAGTGTGTAAATAGCTACATTGTGATCTTCCTTCGAGCAGCCCAGGCTGATTCTTGCTTACCTCTATATGAATCCGGTCTCCGGTTAGCTTAAGAGGGCTTTCTGACTCTCTGATGTGCCCATTTTGATTTGGTAGTTTTTAAAACAACTCTCGCTGAATTTCCGAATATATCAGCAGTATAAGCTTTTCTCTACGTTGAGTGCGTACCCGCATCGTTGAATCTGGAGATGTTATCCATCTGAATTGCTTTTTAGTGATGGCTTTTGGACTTGATTGATGTTTGGTGATGTTGATCGACGTTGTTGTGTTGTTGTGTTGGAGAGTGGTTCATTTTCTTGTCCTTCGTCATGCTTCCAGGCAAAGGCTGGACGACAAATGGGAGCACGATCTTTTCAATAGTAACAAACCTCAGCTTTCAAGTATGCTTTTTTTTTTTCTTTTTCTCACCTATTCTCTTTGGCGAAGGTATCTCTCTGTTTGGTAGTTGATTCTCTGTCGGTTGACTTATTTAGATCGCAGAGTTGATCCTAAAGATCTTCGCCTGAAGCTCCAGAAGAGACATCATGGGTCTCAAAGTGGGCGAGAACCTGGTTCAGGCGTGCGGGATTTACGGGAAAAGCTCTCTGGGACGATGAACCCGCAACCAAAAAACAGTGACCCGCCAAAATCTAAAGTGGAGGCTGCTAGACCAAGCATGAAGAGCGTAGCCACTGATACTGCAACAGCGACTAGAAAAACTTCCAATCAAACTACCAAGAAGAAGTCACAGCAGGCAATCTTTTTCCTTCATAGTTAATGGCCTGTGCGAACATATTGATTCCGTCCACTACTGTTTCTTAGCTTGTCATCTTTTGGTTCAGGCTGGTGCATCGGTTGATAGCTTTCTGGAATCATTGGGTCTCGAGAAATATTCGACCGCTTTTCAAGTGGAAGAAGTATGTAATCTCTGCTCGTAAATTTATATATATACACGTTATGCTTGGTGTCATCTTGTCACAGACATGTTCTCATTCTTTTTTATCTTTCCCAGGTTGATATGGATGCTCTCATGCATATGACAGATGATGACCTCAAGGCTATGCTCATACCAATGGTAAGCTCCATGTTAAATTGCCACAACATTTACTAACTAATAACACTCTGGTTTATATCAGCCTGCCCTACAGATTTTCGAGTAAAGTCATTGTTTCAGTTTTAGTTGATCTGTAACACGAAAATACTACTGATAGGACTAGATTCAAGCTCTTTGTTCAACATTCTTTATGCTCTCTTAACACAAGCGGTGTTCTCTTTTGTTTCAGGGCCCGAGGAAGAAGATACTTCTTGCTTTGGGATCTAAACGCTAATAGTTTAGTGTACTTTGCATGATGGCTTCAAGCTGAGCTGAACGGTCTGTGGAAGTCGTTACGTTAAGATATTGTCGAAATGATCCCGAATTTGACTCTTTTTCTCGTATTATTTTGACTGTATCAGCGCATTGAGAGATTAGAATTTTGGGGGCAGACATCTGTAATCTTAAACACCGTGAGACAAACACTGCCGGTTTGCGCCACTTTTGTTATTAGAAAAGCTTTCAAATTTAAACACAATGAAAAAGCCTAGGAAAACTGAGAGTTAAACCGCATTAAAGCTATGGTATCTTTTCTAAATACAACGTCGTTGCGTCGTTTTGTACTCGAGCAACCAAAAACTTAGAAATTACATGGCATCTGTAAATATGCTAAAGGGTTACTTTGGTGTTCAAAGTGAGACCACAGGGTCCTAGGCCGTCTTCTTTCTGGTCAGCCATGTCAAGTACTTTGCCTTCTCTTGTCTGTATCTTTTCCATTCGCGTAGTGCTGCAAGGACAACGTGTCCCGCAACAGGCAGGAAAAACGGCTGTCCAAGAAAGCATGAGACTCAGAGAAACGAGAAGATGCAAATAATAATGATAACAGTAGTGAAGTCACTGAAACTAACCGAGTACACTGCAAAGCAATGTTCGTAAGAGAAGTAGCTGACGGACATGATGGATGGATGGAAGAAGGCATTCTCGGCTAGGGACCTTGCTTCTCTTGATGAACCTTTATGAACACAAAACCGCAACTTCTTGTTAGAGTTTACCAAAAACATTAAGGTGTATAACAGAGAATGCTAGAGCTTATGATAAGTGTAACATACTGGCTGAAGAACTGTATCCTCCCAGAGAAGCGTTAGACTGAGCCAACTTTGCTGCTTTCAGAGAGTATTTCACCTGGTTTGGGGGAAACAACGGTATGATCAGAAGAATCATAACAATTTCCAGAAAAATGTTCTAGATGGGAAACATACTTGTTCTCCAATTTCATCCTTGATTATCATCCTGGGGAGTGACTGAACCTGCAAGTGCCAAGTGGTGAAGATAAGCAAATGTGAAAAGGAAACACCACGATGCAGCGGAAAGTGCTATCACTAGTAAAGTGGAGTTAATCACATACCAATCTAGAAAGAGACCCGAGGGTTGTCGAACAAGAGTGGAGATTAAAACACGTGTGTTTCCGCGACAAGACATCCAATTCCCTGAAAACGCCACACCGGGAAAGACAACACTCATCAATATCCATTTCTCATAAGCATTTCTTGCTTTAAGTAGAGACCTTTTTTGGTCGATAAGCATCACAGGTAGTGAGACACAAAGACACATCAATATTGGGGGATTTATCATATTCTTACCACTCTGTAAAGCCTCTTTCACTAGGTAAAATCTTGTACGTGCCCAATCCACTAGTATAAAAGGCTTCAGACTTAAAACCAAAAAGTTGTCGGAATTGCCCCAAGAAAACTTTAACTATTTGCTCTAGATCCTGTTTCAGAAATTGCAAAATAGTTATGATGTTTCAGTGATCTTCTTCCAAAGCTCTCCAAATACCAATTCACGAACTCAAATTATCAATCAATAATATCTAATTAATGTGAAGCATGGTATAAATATGAATGGTTAGCCGGACCTGATGCGAAATCGTGTCCCTACTTGGGCTTTCAGAATCCTTATCACAATTTCCCGGGTTCCACACAATCACACCACCCCACATCTACAGAACAAAATGAGAAGATGACCTTATTTCTCACAAAGAAGGTCTACCAACAGATTAGTAAAAGGAAAGCAAATGTCCGATAAGTGACAACTTACCGGAGATATGAAGCCATTAGTTTTAGATATCTCCCCATTTGGCAACTGCAAGTGAAGAGGGCATTCTTTTCCAGATGGGATATATCTGCCAACATGAGCAAAGATCATAGAGTTGAGATATTTCTGCGGAATCATTCCTGCTCAGTTTATCAGGAAATAGTATAGCATAATCATCACAGCATCAAGCAGCCTAATAAGCAAGCATGGGCAGAGTAGAATAATATACACCACAAATTGCAATATTTTGGAGCGTCCACTGGCTCCAGCAGAAGTGTCCAAGTGCCATTCGTTCGAGTTCACCTGGAGAAAACCATTTAAGACAATCTGTTAAACCAACCACTTTTATCCAATCTAGACATGAAGATTTTAAGAAAGGCTACGTACAAAGAAGGGAAGATCACTGGTCCTAAAGATGTAGCTCTGAAGCTTTTCATCCCAAGATGAGAACGAAGACTTGGGTGTATGATACAAAACCTAAGAACAAAGAAAGCATAAAACATCAGCATGAGAGATTAACCAAGATACAAAAGATTTCGGTTTGGTGGACCCTGATTGGTACCTGACTTTCAACACTTATATTAGCTATAGGTGCTAAAGCCTTAGTCACCGGAGCCAACAATGCCTCGTCTATCCTCTGAAAGTCCCTGTCAACGTAGCGCACAGGCAAGAATGTTACAATGGCAGTGCAGGTGTGTTATACCCAAAGCAAAATGGTGAGAAAAGCATAACACACTGATCATACCAATCGTAGATCCAATCACGTGGGTTGGAATTCAACAGACTGAAAGAAAGAACAATCCTCCCATCTGATCCCACAGGCATAAACTCCCCATGAATTGAGTCTTCTTCTCTTCCACCGTTCATAAACACCTTCACGAAAATCTCAGAAACTCTAGCGACCACCTCTCCATATCTCTCTTCCAATCCCTTCCCTGCAATCCACGCATGCCTTCGCTTGCCCACCACAGCTCTTACCTCATCTTCACCATTGGCATTTTCTTTATTCACCACAACAACGCTGTACATCTTCCCGCTGTTCCCAGAACAGCCACTGAACACATCATCCAGTGACTCATCCACTGCATCGTCCAATCCAACACCGAAAGTATTTCTTTTGATCACTCCGCAACGATAGGAGCACGTGGTAGGATCAATAGTAAGCGTTTCTGAGCAGTGCTCATCTGGGTTTTGAACGGTGACAGAGATGGAAAAACTGCAAGAACCACATTGTGATTTTCCATGGCTCAACTGATTTATACCGTCTTGTATATCAGATCGCAATTTATCCGGATCCGTCGATGGGAACCCGACGAATACGGCGTGGTAATTGCAGGGAAACCGCAAGGGCGTCGACTCGATTTGATCGGAAAGGGAGTCAATATCGTGGAACGGTAACGGGGAGCGATAGATTTCCACGGACTTCCACAGAAATGGCAGACCTGAAAGCCTCCGAAAATCGGAAAGACGTAAATCAAAGGAAGAAAAAATCTTAACAGTCGGAAATCAGGAGATGAAGAAGACCAAAAAAATTACCTAAAAGGAATGAAAAGAGCACAGTAGTGGTGATGAAGAGGCGCTTCAAGCCAGGTTTGGAAGAACGCATGGTCTGCGCATCAAACTCCGGCATGATTCCCGAAGTGTCTGCCGTCGGATTCAGACGATCGGAGGATTCTTCCATCGGCTTTCCGAGAGTTGAAGATGCCGTGGCTCCACTCTCGTGCAATGTAACTTATTTTAACAGTCCGAACATTTTATCAATAGCTCAGTGGTGGAGCGCGTGGCTTTTAACCATATGGCCGTGGGTTCGATGCCCACAGACGGCATTCAGTTTGTGTGGTTCGTTTGCTACTCTGATGTTTCTTTCTCTAAAAAGGTGAGCTTGATATTGATATGGCTTTTTCGTGATGATAAATTTAATTTTTCATAAACTGAACATTTCAAAGACAGCATCAATGGGTAAATTCATTTCCTTCCAGCAAATGGAAGAAAAGAAAAAGCGAGTGAGCTTTCTGAAACCAAAACTGTAAAATGTTACTAGAATTCATCCAAACACCACTTCTGCATAAACTATAAGGACCCAATCGTTACAAACACTCTAAATTCCCCTATTAGACGGCTCTCAAGTATCTTAACATCATTTCAAGATTTTGGTTCCAACCGAAATCTGGCTTTGGAGAGTCTGGTTGTCTTCTAGCAATCTGTCATACTCCAACAATAGCTCTGAAGACTGTTTTTGAAGAGCTGTAACATGGGCTTCAGCTGTTTCGAGCTTCGTTTCTTTCTCTTTGGCTTCCTTCTCTACTTTCTTCAGACTCTCTGAAACACGTGACAGTTTTTCCTTCAGCTGCTTAATCTCCTTGGATGTCTTCTCTTCTTTCTCCTTCACTTCGGTTCTCTCCTTCCTAAGTTGTTCGACTTCTCCTTTTGATGACCCGACATTGCTTCTTAAAGTGAGTAGCTTTCCTAGGTAATGATGCGTCCGGTCAATTATGAAGCCGAGAAAGAGCACAACACCTGCAAGATCATGAGGTCAAAACATGATTCCAGTGACACAGTTGTCTAAAGGTTAACATCATCAGAACGAGTTTCACTAGTACAGACAGTACCAAGCACAAGTATGGACTCAATCAAAGAGATCCTCCTCGCCAAAGAAACGTCTCGAGCAAATCACAAATTGTTACTAGTTTTCCCACTCACTAAAATCACAAATTTAAGCTAATGTTTGCCTATCAACCTCCAGCTATATAACTCAGTAGATGTTGATTCAGCCTTAGAAATTCAAGCACAATTAGCAGACGAGAAAACATAAAAAGACTTGAAATTTTTTTCAGAAACCATTGCAAATTATCTTACTAGAACATATCTACACTGAGATTCATTCAAACAAAATAAAGGAAAACGAACCCAATAGAGAAGCCTCGAGCAAGTGGGTTCTCCAGAGGACCTGATCCATAGGAGACATAGTCCCAAGTTTCGCACCCTTGTTCTGGATCTTGATGATGTTCATGAGATTCGACAAGAGGATTACAGACATGGTTCCAGCGATGGTTTTCACAGTGGCAGGACCTTTCCCCATTTTAAGCTGGTCTAAGCTCTTTATTACAAGCTCCCTTAGAGGACCAATCTTCACCAGCAGTAAGAACGCAATCGCACCTTCTACAAACAGAACGAAAAACAGTAGCTGAATCATGTCTGATTCCCCTCTTTCCCACCAACAACAAAAAAAAGAGAGTAAAGGTTGTGCCTTTTCTATCAAAATTCACGCCCAATGTTTAAAAAAAAAATAAACCTAAATTTTCGCCCTCAACATCTGTCTTTGGAGCAAAAATCTTTTGAAACTGAAAAACACTAAACCCAGATCGGCAAACGCTTAAATGAAGACACAATTGAAAGGTTGATTTCCCCAAGAATTCAGCTGCTAAACCATTGATACCACCAAGAAATCATGAAATGGAGAGGACGGAGAAGAAAAAGAACTGTAGAAATGGAAGAAGACGATCGATGTCGCAGCAGAAAAAGAATCAAAGCAGAGCCAAGGATATGTAAGGAGTTCAGAAGCGAATTAGTTCGTAGAGTACGAAGCGTTTGCGCTTTAGAGCGGTCAATAGTGAGTTTGTGTTTACTGATTACTGACATAACAACTGACAACTGTTACTAGTCAAAAAAAAAAGTGTGACATCGAACAATAGTTTGTGCTTACTGTTTACTCATTTATAAATGTGTCACAAACCTAACAAATAGTAGTAATGGAGTTTGATTTCGATATTACTAATTTGCTTCCCTCTTGTTGGGGAATCAGCACTGTTTCTTCGATTACGTCTTGTTGTTTCACTAGAGTCCGTGAATTTGAATAGACGACGACAAATCATCCAATCATCAAGCGGTTTAGACTTATCTCGCTTAATTTTTGTCACAATTTTGTTAACTCTATTTGTATTCAACATAAGAAGGTGTTCCAAGAAATTGAACCACCTCGAGAATTTCTTAATTTTATTTCCAAGACTTTTGATTATTATCAATCAAGGTTTAGAGTGTGTAACAAGACAGCACCATTGCCTAGTTACTATCTCAATATACAAAAACAAGTTGGATTAAATGTGATCAAGTCAAAAGATATTAAAGGTTGGGTAATAATAGAGACAGTCATTGAAGTCGTCGTCCTCATGGAAAGACAATTTCTCTTAGTTATAATATACCAACGATTGAGTACATATATATGTCATGTGGACCTGTGGTAGTTAATTAGATATAAACTAGTATTAGTATATAGCCAAATAATGCAGTTGTAACCATGTTGCCATTCACCAGCTAACATAGAGACGCCAAAATTAACTAATACGATACAAATTGTTTTTTTTTTTAATTATCTACATGCTATAGAATCAACTCCGGTAATAGTTTAATTAACGAAAATAAATGTCAACAAAAAATTTAAGCAAAATAAAAGCGAGTGCATGACCCGACCCTCCTTCACAACATTTGGCTTTTTTTTGGCCCATCCATCATATATATTTTGCTTTCTCCGATCGAGTTATATATAATCGAATGTTTGATTAGATATTCCGGGATAAATTATTTGAAATGATAAGATACTTTTTGGGTGATCACAAGAAGCACAACTATAAATAAAAGGGTGTGTGTGGATTTGAGACGCGGTGAATGCCACGTCAGTGTCACAAGGTTTTGAAGAAGTCTCCGTAGACCGTGAGAGAAGAAACGGAGACATTCAAACTTTTATATACACATACATTTTTTTGTATCTCTCTCTCTCTCTCTCTCTCTCTCTCTCTCTCTCTCTCTCTCTCTCTCTCTCTCAAATCTTCTCTTTTTTTTTTGTCTCTCTGTTTCAGACGTAGCCATTGAAGCCTTTCTTCATTTCTATCTGTAGATCAAGAAATATGGCAGTAAGTTGTAAAACTCTTTTGCATCAACACTTATTTTTTAGCTGAATCGACCCGAAATTCTTGTTTGTTTTCACATGATTCTTTAAATAATTTGTTTGAGGTTTGTTTCATTCAGTTGACTTTCGTAATTATTATTCCTGTCAATACTATGATTAATGGGAAACTAGCTCTCATAGGGCATACATATTGGTTTCTTGCACATTAAGTTTAATCTTTTAAGTCAATCTAAACTCAAAACCAAATTCTAAGAAACACAAACTCATCGTTGAATGATTTGATTGCAGAACCGTCCACACGTTCCAAAGTTCGGGGACTGGAACAACCAAGATCAACCATTCACGGTCGTCTTCGACAACGCGAGGACGAACAAGCGAGCAGACTTGTACGAATCTCTAGAGAACCCAGAGACCAGAACTCCAGCAAAAGCTCCTCCCCAACCTGCTCCTAGAAATCCAAGGGCTGAACCACCAAAACCGGTTAGGGACGAGCCGCCTAGAGCGCTTCCACCAACCGAGAGAAACAAAGTCAAGGCTCCTCCAGCAGATCAACTCTACGGAGCCGGAGGTAGAGCCGGAGGGAGAGACGGTGGAGGCGGACTATACGGAGGTTATGGAGGTGGAGGCGGATCAGGAAACCAGCGGCAGCCGCAAGCTCCTCCTCGTCCCGTACAGCCTAAACCCAATCTTAGAGGCGGCAGCAACGGAAGGGTATGACATGCTTACTATACCTCGATTGCTTGTTTTGCATTTTGCACATTGTGCATTTACACATTATATAATAAATGCGTTCCCTAATTAAGACTCTAAACAAAATGTCTTTGTTAGTTGTAAGTTGTAACGCAAAACACGAAAGAAAATGATAAAAATAGTCATATGGAAATATTTTTGATTTTAATGTTTTTTTGTTGTTGTCATTGGCGGTTTGAGGAGTCACATTTTATAATCCAAGATAACGAATATTAATTATGATTGTATATGATTTGTGATTTATTAGGGAGGGACGACGATTCCGCCATTTCCAGGATCAATGGGCTCAGGGGATCAGAACATGAGCTACACACACATTTTCGACCAAGTCAAGGAAGAGAGGCGAGGATCCTACGGTGGAACGGCCGGCAACACTCCATCTCGCCCAATCAACGGTCAACATGACTCTCCCGCCCCAAGCTCCTCCAAGGTACAGTAGTAAATATCTAGTTAATATATGGTTGTGTACTAATCAAGAACATAATTACTTTTGATCTCCATCATTATATGGGTTTTTAATGGGCTTCTAAATGTGATGCGCAGATCTGCTGCTTTCCATGCTTCCGAAAGGGAAGCAAGCGTTGAAGAAGACGACCGTACGTATTTATCAACTTACGACATTTTCCACATTTCGTTTTCTTGGATATATTATCTCTTTTTTTCTTATGTGTTCTTTCTTTCTTTTTGTAACAAAAGGAGTGATTTTTCTGTTTGTTGATTTGTACTGTGGAGTTTATTTTTGTTTGTCAATTCTCAACCAAAGAAAGAAAAAAACGTGTGAAAATATTTTTGTAGTTTTGACCTTCACAATACTATATATATATAGTCTAGGCATGAATAAGAGTATTTTCTTACAATTAATTGCTTTGATAGTTTCCGGTTCTAGCATCATAAGTTCGTAACACAACACATGTTCGTCAACTTCATGATATACCTCATGTGAAGAAGATGTCTCATGTATATAGAAACAACATAGCGTTCATGAGAATAGTATGTTTATTTTCTTCTTTTTGGTCAGAATGTTTTATTCGCGAATGTAGCATGTTATTCACTAAAGCAATATGTTGTATCTTTGCGAAGCTAAATAAATATTATCCGCTCAGCAAAAGCCCAACGGGTCTTGAATTGGTCTAGTTCGAGTCGTTCAGTAGCAACAAAAAGAAAAACAAGAGTCAAACAAATAAAAACAAGAGTCAAACAATAGCAGTACGGCTGCATGTGAATCAAAAGCAAAATGTACAACTTTTAAGAAGAAAATAAGTAAATTGAGTCCCACAACCAATACAAAAGTGTATCTGAATCGACGAATCTCTCATATACAAAAGCAGTTGCTCAATAAAAAAAAAAAAGTTCTCTACCATTCAAAGTAAAACCCTTTAGATAATAAATCCATTAAAACCCTTCGTTTCTCTCTACAACTTCGTTCTTCAAATCCCACTCTCTAATCTCCATCCTCGTCAACATCTTCTTCTTCTTCTGGGTTTTAAAGGTACAAACTTTCAAATTTCTGCCTTTAATTTAACAATCTTTGGCTTTTCCATCTTTAGATCTGTCGATTGATTTCTTTAATCTTTGGCGTCTGTTTGTTGTTTCTGTTTATTTTCTTGTGGGGTTTTGTTTACCGCCTTAAACCTGAACTTGACCGTTTCTTAAATTTTCTTTCCCGAGTTCTACTAATCCAGATGAATGTGATTCTTGTTTTCCAGAAGATGGTCTAAACTTGAGAGAACGAAACCCTAATTCAGTAGATTAAGGTCGGCTTAACTCTTGAGTTTCAAGTATGAGTTCTCGGAGGGAGAGAGTAAACACGAGAAGTTTAATGAGGGAACAACAGGTGAACAATGCGAACGGGACACCAAGCGAACACCAGCGAGTTCACCAGAGCACTGCACAACCTCCTCCAATGGTGCCTCAGTCTGTGTCTGCTCCTCCAATGATTGACTTAGATGCGATTGAAGACGATGATGTTGTTGAATCAACTGCATCTGCGTTTAATCGAGTCTGCTCTCTTCTTCCCTTTTCATTTCTCCCCCTTTTTCACAAGACATGGTGTTTGCTTATGTACAAATTTGTTTTGATTCTGTTTCATTCTTTTGCCAGGCTAAAAGACACAAATCGGGAGGCGCGCGTCGAGGATCCTCAGTAGTTGATGTAGAGTCAGGTGATTTTAGCAACTATCTATCTTCTTTTATTGTTTCTTGCGTAGCTACCAGAACTCAGATGGTACATTTTGTGGTGTTCCTTTGTTCACTTTGGTTAGTGTTGTCATGGTATGATGAGTGCAGGTAGTACTACTACTAGAACAAAGGAAAACCGCACAAGGTCTAAATCTGAGCCTAACGTTTCGGTAAGAAGCGTTGTTGTGATTCTTTTTTACTTCCTTGAGTTTTGCTGTTGGGACAAAGAGAGGCTCACCATTTTTGTTCAATGTGTCATTGTTCAGAGAAAGTCGTCTAAGGCCGTAGCTACTGTAGAGGAACCAAAGTTTAACTGTCCGATATGTATGTGTGCATTTACCGAAGAGGTTTCAACAAAGTGTGGTCATATTTTCTGCAAGAGCTGCATTACTAGCGCCATATCTTGTCAAGCTAAGTGCCCTACGTGTCGGAAAAAGGTCACTGCTAAAGACCTCATTCGAATCTTCCTTCCAGCCACCACATAAACATCACACCAGTAAGTCTAGCGAATAGAAGTTGTTCTGGTTTGGATTCGTTGAATTGCTTTATTCTTCAAACAACGAAACGAATCCTTCATTGTTTCCTTTTCCCTTTCTTGCAGGGTTAAAGTCTCGAGACTGGTTTAGGAACAGTGAAGACAATGTTGTTCATGAGTTGTCTTCTTTAATTTGTAATGTGAAAATCTTTCTGCTAAGTGAGAGAAAAACGTTTAGGGATTCATTGAAGACCTGTTTTTTTCAATGGATATCATCAGTATTTTAATTGTCTGAGTGACTCTGTAGTGTTAAGATATTATATCTTGGGGAAGTTAATGTTGAATCTTATAATCCTACTTGCACTTTTTTTTGGGTCTTTGAAACAACTCTGTAGTGTGTTGAGTTGTTTTTATATCTAAACCAAATTGAACCGGACCACCAAAAAAAAATTCGAATAAATTGAATAATAAAACAATACCGGTGGTATATCGATAAAACCAGGAGGGGCATTATGTATTGAGAACCGGTTTACGTATTACCGGTGATGGACCACCGCCGTAAAAAATTCCGAACAACAATAGCTGATGATGATGCCCAAAGCCTACCAAAATCGGAGGATGAAGTCATCAACATCGTGAGAGCCTTTTCTTCTTCTCTTCTGCAACAGTCATCTTAACCGAATCTGCACGAAACTTTCCAGTTTTCAAAGTTTCGACCTGAGTATTACCGCCGACGATACTTCCCGTCTCGGAAACAGAGATCCTCCCATGGCGTTCGAAGGATTTCCTCCTCTAATCGCGGACCAGCTCCACTACTTACTCAATCACTCTCCTGATTCCATCAAGGTAACATCATCACCGATTTTCACGAGATTTAAGTTTCGGTCGCCTCTCTACAGCCTCTTCATCCTTCAGAAAATTAGAGGTCTAATAGACTGATTGATTCTTTGGTGGTATAACGATTTGTAGATGGAAAATGTGTGGTCCGGTAACAAACTCAATCCCAAGATCCTCGATCGCTTTACTTTGGTGATACCTTATTGTCTGGACACGATCAAATGTAATTGGTTCCTTTCCTTAACTACATGTTGTTGGTAATTAGAAATTATGTAGCTTTTTTGGCTAAGCAGATCTTGAGTTTCTTGTTCGTGTTGTGGCAGGGGATGTGATTTACAATTCAGAGTATGCAATGGCTCCTCCGGATTTCATATTTGGGCCAGATGATGAAGGTTTTATGCCATGTAGCAGCGCTACTGCACCTCATGATGGTCAGACATCGTTATTGTCTGAGTGGAATAACCAGGACGCGACACTGTTACTTGTTCTCATTCAAGGATTGAGGTTGTTTTGTTTCCTTTAATTCTTTGTCGCCATGGTTGTTTTCAGGTTTTATTCCTGGCTCAACCTGAAGTTTTTCTTTGATGAATTTTCCGTTTAGGGATCAATATGTGGCCTACCAACAAAAGCGTGTTGGTCAAGTTGATGATGATCGCGTCAAGTTTGAGATAAGCACTGTTTTAACTCGCAAGGTATCATGCAGGTCATATTTTTTTACATTAGGAATCGTAGTTAGTATTTTTCCTGTTTTCGAGCTGCATTTACTCCTTCATAGTGATGGACAAAAGCAACCTTTTGGTGTTGTATTGTTTCAGTAGCTAGGGCCTTTTCAAGCGTGTAGATTTCTGTTACAATGCTAGGCTTGGATCAGTGTTGTTTGTAATGATGGTTTGAAAATAAGTTTTGTTTTTGGTTTGGAACTTTTTCCCTGGGAACACCATTTTAGTTAGAACTTTTTATTTTGTTGTGCAAAACCATTTTAGTTGGAACATCTCGTCGTTCTCAATGTTTATGTTCTTCTTGTTCCCCCCCATTCTCAGGGAATTGAAATGCAAATGATTTCAGGAGGTGACAAGGTATTTATTGCTGTCAAGATTCGTGATCATATATCTCTGTGAATTCAGCGCATTATATGCATTTGACTTTCAGTTACCTTTAATTTTGAGTGTAGCCAGAGGAAGTCAAGTTTGCAGTACCTCTTTTGATTGATATGGGCATAAACAAACTTGTGGTTGAGTGCCCTTGGAAGCATGAGCAGAAGATTTATCTTCAGGTTTTCTGTTCCTTCATCATAAGTCTTTTAATCCTATCATTTACGCTTTTCTAATTGATAGCATCTTCTTGATAAGCTGGTAATGGATGCAGGTGATATACCCGATTCTTCGAAAATATGAATCAGCACCTTCGGCACCTCGTCTGAGATTAGTATCATCTTCTGATTTGAAAGCGCTATTTTCTGTTGAGGATGTTAAACTTCCTCCATGGATGAACGGGATGTAAGTTGCATGCGCACGCACAATTCACTTTAGCTGCAAACTATGCATGTATTAATCATTGTATTGAAAACACGTATATTTCAATTTCTATTTCAAAGGTGCTTGGCTGAATATCTTCCCCATCTCGAAGAAACCCTTGAGAGACAGGTCAGTTCAACTAAGTCTACTTACACACGTATCAATGTATTTAATTTTGTTTATGAGGGCCTTATCAATCTTACTTTCTAGATCCTTGAAGCTGTTTCTGCAATTGCTTCAAGAAGGGGTTTTGTTGAGGCATTGGCTCATTTTCTTGGAAGACCTCTTGAAGCTGATCCTGTAAGCATTTATTGGCATGACTTGGCACATGTTT
This sequence comes from Thlaspi arvense, assembly GCA_911865555.2. NCBI lineage: Eukaryota > Viridiplantae > Streptophyta > Magnoliopsida > Brassicales > Brassicaceae > Thlaspi > Thlaspi arvense. The sequence continues at coordinate 55,176,053 of OU466859.2, read as the reverse complement.
AGAAAGCTTTCCAAGCTTCTCAACGTTTCGTATTTTGTTTTTCTTGCTAGACCTTTTGCCGTAAGGCCTCGTTCCTTGGTGCCTCAGGACCATTTACTTTTGTGGTGAGTCTATCGCTATTCAGGCCTTCAATACAAAATGATTATACCCAAGCTACGTCAAAGTGGATTTTGATTCATTAATTTAATCTTGTCGTCTAGAGAATTCTCATGTATCAAAGCTAATGGGTTTTTGGCTTTTGATGTAGGTTCACTTCTTCTTTCCAGCACAATTTCCGAAGCAGCAACCAACTCTGATGCTCCAGAGTTGTCAGGTATCAAAACTATCCGTAGATGAATCAAACAAAAGGCACTGGGTTTCATTTGTTTAGAGTATAAAGAATTTGATTCACTTTTGATATGCAGCATCTTAACCAATCGAGCGTGCCGGTAAAATCAAACCTCTTCACCAAGTACCCATGGAGTCCCAGATGGGAAGTGGGGCGCATGGCTGAGCGACTATGGTTAGTTTTCTTTTTAACTCTTTCTTACATGTCTTATTAACTTAATTCTGCTTTTTAACATTCAATCTTTTACCTTTTACAGTGACTTCCTGACCGATGAGGCTGTGAACTTCAAAAAATATTGTAACGAAGCTCTGCTCCAATATTAGAGAATCTATTGATAAAAGTGAGTTTTGTCTTAAAATCTTTCTACTGCTATGTTAACTCAAATGGACTACTTTTTCTGCTTCAAGAAAATTACTGAATGACAATTGAAAGCGTTTTTTTTTCTTGATTTCAACTAGTTTGTGCTTGACTTTAGCATTCATAAACTCTTTTTTTTCTTTTACGAGTCATAATAATTTGGGATTTCACAGACTGCAGTTGCATATTAGAAAGAGAGTGAAGAGAATGAAGAAGGGGTTATGGTTTGGAAGAGTTTGAAGAAGTCCATTGGTTTACTGTTGCTTCTGTGTATGTGTTCATCGACTACTGAGAGACAAAAGTTACTTGTTTAAGAGCAACATCACGGAACTGTCTCATCTGTTGCGCTGCTGCGAGAGTGGCTCTTGAAGAGAAGTTCATCAGTTGTAGTTTGTTATGTGAATATCTTTCTGTTTTTTTGAGAGAAGTATCTAGGAACCATGGAAGATCGTTTCTTCTATTGGATATCAATCATTGGTGATCCGTAATTCTTTCTTGTCTACTAATTGTTGAGATATTTTTGGGAAGATAATTCGAATCTTAAGAAATCATTTTTACATCATGAGCCTCTGGTACAGGCAGTTAAGTTCTCACTTTTCTTTATAGTTGTTTGAAGTATATATATGTTAAATCTGTATAAGCTAATAATAGGAACTTAGAAGTGAATGGCGTATGCGTATTGCTCATTTCTTTGATAAGTTTGTTCTTATCGATTGAGAGTGCAGTTCCAAGAACACATCAATAAGTCATGGCCATGTTTGCTGTTCCATTTTCTCCTTTTTTCAAAAATCAAAAACATGTAGACATTTTTAGATAATAGAATATATTTTTGATTCTAAATCTGATTTTTTTTTTTTTTATTAAACGATTAAAGGCGAGACTTGACAACACTGGTTTGAGAGAATTTCGGCGAACAGCTGGTGGGCAGTCATGTAAGTTGAAAACACCGAAACTACATGAGATGAGAAACGTGATCATCGTGACCAAATGATACAAATTACGACAAGTGGGTGAATGCGAGACAAAAAAAAAATCTCACTCGTCACAAATTACGTCCAACGCTCGAGCAACTTAACATAGAAGCAATCTACTTGGACAAAATTCGTGAAGGATAATATTTAATCTAAGCGACTTATTAATTTTTTAATCAGTTTGTAAATCTAATGGACATTGACTTTTCAAAAAAATTATATGGTCTATGATACAAAGTTGTATACGACGCAATTGATTGGTCTACTACAAAGAATAAATATTGTCGTTTACAATGTAAAGTTGGAAATTCTTGTATTATAGAGTAGTTTCATTTTTGTGCTATGTTGTTCTGAAACAAATTTATCATACATAATTAAAAAAATTAAAGTAATTTTTATCAAAGAAGACGAGAAATGGGCTTTAGTTACTTGTTTGTGGCAGAGAAAGACTGGCGGTTTAGTGATTTGGACTTGTATTTCTTTCTACAGAGGTGTCAGTTTCGAGCCATCACTTTCTTCTTCCTTACCTGCAAAGCCGCTGTCATAGGATGCATCTATGTACGGTCGGAACAATTTGCGTGTTTACAACATGGTTCAGCTATGTGAGGACGATCAAGAGAATCTTTACAACATGGTTCAGCTATGTGTGTTTGTCTTCCTCACTCTTCTTGACAAGTTGTTCTTGGAAAACAGGGATCGGTGTCTTAACGCTGTGAAATGCCTGCAGGATAAAGCCACGGCTGGAAAACAAGGACTGTGTATCAAAGACCGACCGAAGAAAGTAGCCGGTGTTCATTACCAAGAAGAAGACTTCGTTTAATAACAGTGTGATGATGACGATGATGATGACGAAGATGAATAGGAGGAAAATAGCGAAGGCAACTCTGCTTACCACAAAGGTAATGTTACTATTGTCTATTCATATCACTTACAATCAGATTTTTTTTTTGTTTTTTGTTTTTAGGTTGATAGAGAATCGAAGTGTTTAAAAACTGCAAATGTGAAAACAATTTAGACATGTACATCCTATCTTGTAAGATCGTTAGAGGTGTCACAGTCTCTTTTGTCTTTTCACTATTCTGTCAGTTTTTAACACTGAGATTCTCGATTCAGTTAGATATAAAGTTTTAGTTTTTTTTGTTTTTCTTGTGGAGATACTGCGTGTGAAGTAGCAATGTTCCCTTCAACCTCCCAGTTGTCATCAAGGTCTCTGTCAATAACACAATTCGAAAACTGCAGATTAATCACCATCGCTATCATTTTCACATAATCGCAACTCTTGATAACTCTTTTTTTTTCGTCCACGAAGGTGGTGCTGATAGAGTGAAGAAGAGAGTGATGAAGCAGAATAGTAGGATATTATTGAGAATCAAGACCAAGAATTACAAGTGCAGATCACGATCAGGAACAAGCTCATCACGCTTAGTTCTATACAATTGTGATTTCTGGATAAGCGGTAGCAACTATTATTATTACTTCTTCTTCTTTACTCTTTAGGTTCTCCCTTCTCTCGAGCTGAAGCTTTACCTTCTTCTCTTCTCTTGTCCGTGATAGGGCTGATAAGTAGTGGATAATTCTTTTGTTGGATGCAACAGGGACTGAGTCAAACTTACTTGGAATTTGGCTGGAAGCATAAGCACTCAGGTCGTCATAATTTGGCAGTAAGAGGTCTAAGTACTTTTGCTTCTTCCCTCTTTTGCTTCACTCTTGATCTTCGAAGAAACAATTAGTAAACAAGAATATAACAGGCCAGTGTAAGAGATGTTACGCTCTTGTCTTGAACCAATATTGGGACGTGAAACACCATAAGCCTTGAAAAACTTGATCTTTCTGTTTCTCACAAGTTGTTGAATCACCAAAAACGTTATGCAACATCCACCCATGAGAGAACCCACGTGGCTGTAACTCTTTCCTGTTGTCTGAAACTATGATTGTAAAACCCCAATTTCATACGCAGAATGTAGTTGTGAATAAGCCAGAGTCTCAATTTCAGCACAAGGTGAGGTTCGTAACAGCCACTGTTTTAAGCTAATGGTCTGCAGCTCCTGTAAACTCTTCCTTTGGTGTGTAGGATGTGTCTTGTGAAGGACCACATCGTGTATGCATTTTGCATCCCCAGGACATATGCAAAACCAGATCGCCAGTCTCTTTTGTCTCTACTCTGTGTTTGAACTTGAACCACCAAGTCTCTGGAAACGTTTTCTGTTTTCTTATTCTTCAAAGGTTTTTGTTCCCAGTGGCGTTACATCAAACTAGTGACACAGGCATGAACAAGTTTGTGACTGGTTTCGATGTTTCCTCCCAATTGCAGATGGGCTAATCATCACTGCAGAATCTAAGGCTATGTTCCAAGACAAGATTCGATACCTGAGATTGTGTAATTATGAAATCCATTTTGAGTCATCTTCCTGAAACATTTCTTCTTCTCTTGATCCTGATGCCTCAATCATTTCCACCTCTGGATCTCCATTCGGGATTTCGACCACTTGTGTAATCAACACTGTTTCTTGACTTGAACCAGATTCCTCAACTGACTCTGCTTTGGGCTGTAATCACCTAAGCTTATCGAGTCGCTATAATCAAAACCCGACATTGAAACAATAAGCTCTATGGTCTGATAGCAAAAACAAAAGTATTTTTAAAAAAATTCCAGGAACTTGAAATCTCAGATTTCTCTCGAGCATTAACCCTGAACACTTAAAAAAAACTATTACATGTTTTATATTTTGTTGCGTTCTCTTCAATATGGCTGCACAAGAGTTGAAATTAAAATTAGTTGTACAAGAATGCAAGACATCAAAATTTAAACAAAGATGTCTCTCTCTTTCTATGAAGGTGTTTGGCTCTTTCTCAGGTCTGTATCGGTCTCAGAACATCCATCTCGGGGAAGAGTTAACAGCCCTAGGTCTAGGTACCGGTTTGAAAACCAGTTGCTCTGAACTATTGTTTCTTTTCTTCATGATCGATGAGACCGTTGGGCTGTAATAGTCATTACTCCTCTGCGAGGTTGCTCCGTGTGAATGCATCTTCTTCCCATGGACGAAGCTTCTCTGCTTCTCCAGCATTTCTCTTCTACCGCTCAAACTCTTCTGAGGCGTTCCCCATCTGCTGGAGCTCACACAGCTCTGGCTCCTTCCAACTCTCTCGTGATGAAACTCGCTTTTTACTGGCGGGGTTGGATAGTTTCGGCTCTCAGCTGTTTCTGCAGAGTACATCGTCTCTTCCTCGCTGCTGTATCCATGATTGTGATACACATAGTGTGCTTGTGGCGGCGGTGAACTATAGATGACCTCACTGAGAGCGCCGTTTACAGAACCTGTTGAAGCAATCTGCGCATCTGATCCCTCAGAGGCAATCTCAGCCTCTTCCACCGCATGATCACTCCCTGGAGAGTTGAGCTGAGGAAGAAAGGTTGTGACTTTAGGTATTCGTGGAGGGAAGTTGATATCCAAAAGATGTACTTGACCACTCTCCTTTCTTAAAGGACCTGACGTTAACTTGGGCGATTCATATATCTCAGGGGTTGGGATACCCTGCGCATGAGTAGTAGTAGTACCGCCTTGTGGATTGTTTTTCGAGGTTTCTTCTTCTTTCTCTTCCTCAGCCGCCATAGAAGAGCTGGGATGAGTTTGATCTCTGGTGTTAGACGAAGATGGCGTTCCAACATCAGCAGAGTCGGTTGGCTTGAAAACAGGGCGCATGGTGAATGAAGCACAAGAACGCTCGCTCTTCTGACCAGAAGACATCAAGCGAATGAGAGGCAACTTGGGTTTCGTCGTATGTTCATCCAAACTACCTTCCCAATGCTGATTCAGCCAGTCACAGATCACTGGTATGGGTATACCAAACTGCATCATCAGTGTCTTGTTGTTATCTTTCTTCAACGATGAAGAGGAAGATGTGGAGGTTGAGGCTGGTGATGTCGCTAGCTTCCTCGGATCGCAGATCATGAATGCGAGATTCCCTTGAACATCAAACCCAGCCGATCCAGGACTCCAGGTCATTTCGTCGGTCGATAGTTTGATGAGATTGTCGGTAGCTACCACTAACTTTCCCTCGCCAATCTTGAGCTCGTTCTGAGCGGCATAGCCTAAGAGGTACACGACACTCCCTAGATCCAGGTTTGGTTTGGAACATGTCTTGAGGTAATGTGGCTGTTGTGTTTGAGTCTGGGAATTTGAGTCTCCATCAACAAGGTCTAAGCCAACTATGGTGAGATCAATAACGGAACTTGTGATGAAAAACCTGCAAGTGCCATTGGCCAAAATTCACAATTCAGATTGATATCGAGCTTGTTCATATATGAGTTTTCACGTTTCTTGGAAATGCTGAGAAATTTGCATCAAAATGGCAAATGTCCCCCAAGTTAAAAGGGTTTCCAATAATTAGAAGGTGAAAAATCAAATTTGCTTCAAAGTTAAAACTTGCCAAATTTAGCTATAGATCCGGAATCCATTACCAAATAAACATAACTACAGTATAAAGGTCTTTTCTTTGGGTTCTTTTGGTCTGACGAAAAGCTACGGACTGGTTTTTTAAATGTGAATTAGAGCCATTTTATATCGCATTGATTCAAAATATTCCCCGGATCGTGCAACCGACAATACAGGAAAATAAAAAGAAATCAAACTCAAGAGTGTAAAGAGAGTGGTGGGACCTGTGAGGGAAGAGAGCGGCGGCGACACCGTTCTGAAGGCGGACCTCGGCGGTTTCGGTGGCGGAGATGGAAGGGAGATTGAGGTGAGTCGTCAGAAGGAGATTCCGGTGAATGAGGAATCCGGTACCGGAAGTAACACCATTTGGACCGGGGACGGAGATTCGAGCCATCGCGGGAGCTTTGCCGGAGAAAATGGAACCTTTCATCTTCTCGCTTTTGCCTACTCCTTTGCAGAAGCACCACGAGTCCAATATCACTCCCATTCTCTTGACTCTGCAGATTCTGGTCTCAGATGGGTTTGTCCAAATTTCCCTGCTTTTGTGTGTAATCTGGGAATTTCTGGAGAGTGTTGGATCTGAAAAGGATGGGAATTTTTGGAGAGAAGTGTGAATGAATTGGTGGTGAGTTAATAATAATGGGATTGTGGAGACACAACACATGTACGTGTCTGTCTCTGTTTGGGCTGTAAAAACATCAAACTTTCTCAGCGGAATTGGTCTCGATGAAGACCCGAAGAAGGGAAAGAAATCTCAAAGAAGAAGCGAGAGAGAAACACGAGACGGGGGAATCGTGAAGTGAGTAAAGAGATGAGCTTCTTTAAGCTGGACTTGTTCTTCTTCTTCTATATTATTATTTTTTTTTATTTTGCTATTTAATAAAAATTGTATTAAAATTTATGGAAAATGCATTCTTTATTTTGGGGTTCGAGTCGAGTGTGCGCATTTTGTATTTTGTAAGAAGCAGCAAACAGGGGAAAAGTCTAGGGTGACAGGTTGGTCTAGGAGGATCTTGCTCCATGTGATGAACATGGACCTTTCTGCTTAATATGATTCGTCATTTATTTCTTAACGTTTTCTTTGCATGTCGCTTTGTCTAATCATACTTTCCTTCGGGTTTCATTTACACTAACAAAAATTGTGTCATAGATTTCAAAGTTTATCCAAATAGTTAGTTAGATTGATTCAGTTATTATTGTTACACACGCGTAAATTTTTGTACTTAAATGACTAATACCAAATTCTAATTCACTTGATTCTTCTTTTACCGTTTAGACCATCTTTGAAGTATGCTTAGGTTGGGTTTACAACTTACATTAAACAAGACGAAAGAACTTTAAAATACATTTTTACAACTTACATTAAAAGTTTATTTGATACTATCTCAGATTTTGCCAATTTGCCAAAAAAACTTAGTTAACAATTCAAATTTAACAGGACGAAAGGAAAAAAAAAAAACACGAAGTAACTTTTCTTTTGTTCGAAAGCTTCGTTTTAACATTAAAACCCCAAAAAAATTCAGGCTTTAGGAGTCGACAAGTAGTATACATCACGGAATGTGTCAACCCGATATAATATCGATTCCGTTTGCGCTTAAGAAGTCTTTTGCCTCTGCAATATCCTGCAAAAGTAAGCAATATATACCCGAAACGAATTAGTAAAGATTCAACAATGTTAATAAGCTTAAGAAGTTCGATGTTAACAAAGAAAGAAGAGAGCAGAGACATGCTGCAAGAGAAGTGCTTCCTCAGGACAGGTAGGGAACTGCATTATCCCGACTCCTACCATTAATAGACCATAGCATCCAAGTGTCACTACAAAGTAAATTGGTAGCTGGTGCAAACAAACTCATTATTAGCCTGATCGAGATTGATAAATCACAAAAATCAAAAAATTAAACAGACGAGCAGGCTTGTTTACTCACCAACCATGTATGACTTGGCGGAATAATTGCAGCCTGCAAAAGAGCAATCCAAAAGGCAGAAGCAGCCACTAGCAAGCTCAATATCTTTACCACATGCTTCATTGTCCTTGAAACATTGTCCTTGAAACAACAACAACAATTATGTAAAGAGTTAAGATCTACAAGTAAAATGACTTCAACGATTTCTCAAGATTACAGAATGCAATCTGCACTAGTTCTAATCCCTTTTGACCCAGTTTCCATACATCACATGCAACTTATGTCGAAACCAGAACATAGCATAGACCTATCAGCTCATACAACCATATAATGCAAACACAAACCACCAAAATAAGGGGAGAAAATAAACTACATCAGATAGTTGCTAAAATTACATAATACAAGCGTCAAGAGAAAAAAAGCAGAATTTCCCAGTCATCACAGGCCAAAAGATGCGTAAAACCTTAATCATCCTAAGAGAGTCTAAGCCACTTAAGACCAAAAGTTATATGACAGTTCCCAGAAGTACAACATTCAATCCTCAGAAACTCAAAGTCTATTAAGACTATCTAAATCAACAGAAAAGAGTAACTGAAGAAGAAGCAAAAATGTGAAGATGACTATCTAAATCAAAACCATCTAAGCTAAATCTCGAATTTACATTAGATAACACTTAAACATTGATCAGCTGCCATCAGACTCAAGTATAAGAAAATTGTTTTCTCATAGGTTCAATCAGATCAGAGTATACTCCAATCTTCTGAAACTCAAAACCCTTGCGCAAAATTTTCAATCATCACTTGGCAACTCTACGATCAAAACCCACAACGAAAATAAACAAACACAGAACAAATCCATCAAAATGAAAAGACCACCCTAAGTTTTACATGAAAAATGAAACAATTTCAAGCAACCACTGTTGGTAGAAATTAAACTCACAGGTCTCGCCGCCACACTCAAAGTTTCTACCTTTCGTCTCTTGTTCGTGTCGCTAGGGCTTTTTATTCAGGCCTAGACATTATGGGTATAATAGTCATTTCACAAAGAAGCCTTTATCCTACCATGGACACTGGATAAGGTAAACCCGTTTTCCAAACAGATGTTTCTCGTTTCAGAAACTATACCGATTGCAACCCCTAATTTGACAGTCCCGGTTCCTCCTTGATCTCTCCGACTTCGTAACCGATCAGAATTAACCACCGGAAAAGTTCACGGAGATGGCTACGGCCATTGGAGGAGGCAGTGACATTGAGGTCGGATTTGCGAAGCTTCAAGGTGAGGATTTCGAGTACTATATGCAATCATACTCCATTATGCTCGGCCGGAATTCTAAGAAATCGACCGTCGACGTCGACCTATCATCCCTTGGCGGCGGGATGAACATTTCGCGCAACCACGCTCGGATCTTTTATGACTTCACGCGCCGCCGCTTCTCCCTAGAGGTCCTTGGCAAAAATGGCTGTTTCGTTGAAGGCGTTCTCCATCTCCCTGGGAACCCGAACGTCAAGCTCGACTCACAGGACCTTTTGCAGATCGGAGACAAAGAGTTCTACTTTCTGCTTCCGGTACGGAGTATCCTAGGCGGGCCGTTAGGACCTAGGCACCACATCTCAGGGCATACTAGTGCCGGCACAGTTGTTCCGTACCAAAGTTACCATTCGGGTCCTGGTTCTGGGTCGGGTAAGAAGAGTGGACGGAGTAGAGAGTTATATGAGTATGATGATGAAGAAGATGGTGAAGCCGATGATGATGACGAAGATATCAGGGGCACTGGGAAGAAAACAAGGAGAGATGGACATGAAGAGTACGCTTCCGGAGGTAAAACCAGATAGCTCATGATAGTTTGAGTTTATACTTGCTCTTGATCATTTCACCGTGGAATTAAATAGGTTGAAGAGATCGTATGCTGATTTGAGGATAGTGATTGTGGTTTCTCTTGTTGATTTAAAGTTGCTGGATTGCATGATAGTGACACCACGATAATTGTATCTGCTTCATGTGTTCAGAGAAGAAGAGAGAAGGAAGAGCAAAGGTAGATCGTGAAGCTGATGATCAACAAGTTTTGCAGCTGGAGGAAAAGGATGTTGTATCATCTGTTGCCACTGTGCTTTCTGATTTGTGTGGTCCTGGAGATTGGATGCCTATGGAAAAACTTCATTCGGTGGTTAGTCCTTCTTGCCTTCTTTTAGTACAGAACCTAGAACTAGTTTTCTGTACAAGCTCATGGGGATATCCACCCTTTAATGCTATCTTCGCATTCCATGATATTATCCAATTCTCACTTCTAATACCTAAGGCCGCTTTGATCTGGCAATATATAATCACTGAAACCAAGCTTGAATGTTGTCCATGTAGATTTGTGAGACTTAAGTGTGGGTCTAGGTTCTTCCCCCAGTTTCCCAATGGAATCGCATAAATAGTTTTGTACGACCCTAGAAAGGATAAACATCTGGAAATTACTCCACAAGTTGATCGTAGAAAGGAAAGGATAAACCTCTTGATATTACTCCACAAGTTGATCGCTATTAATTTATAAGTAAAGCGTTTGCAGAGTTTCAGCCTGTTTCCATAAATCAACCTCTGTGTCTTTTGTGATTCAGTATAATGCTAATGCATCATTGTTCATGGTCTGTGACAGATATTGAACAAGTATGGAAACGTATGGCATCACAGTCGAGTAAGAAGATACCTGACACAAGAAGATTGGGCCATCCCTGAAGCAAAGGGTAAACCATGGTACGGTCTGCTGATGCTGCTGAGAAAATACCCGGAGCATTTCGTAATCAACATTAGATCAAAGGGAAAAGTTACGCTAGAATTTGTATCCCTCGTCTCCCTACTCTCATGAAACCATAATCAACAACATGGTTGTGCTTGTTTTGGTAGTGCAGAAAAATTGTTATATCTTTTCATGTCAACCACGAATTGAGTGTATAAATGGGGTTAATTAAGCTCTTTATCTTCGTTTGCTTTATTTATGAATTGTGGAACGTCTTTGCTGCCACGGAAGAGTAAAACGCTGTCGTTTCGCCCACAACGCCTACTTTTGGGCCCTCGCAATTGAGGTTTTGTTCTTGTCCGAAAAGACATTGTGACCTTTCTATTTCAGGTTTAGAATAATGTTTCCGCCCAAAACGCCTTCTTTTGGGCTCTCGCAATTGAGGTTTATGCCCACTGACAGAGTAAAAGCCCAAAAAGTAAATGAGCCGGTCTGTTTCAAATATAAAAGGTATGAACGTGGTTTATTAGGGTTATCTTCATTTCTGTTGCAGCCACTGATATCGAAGAAATCCCACAGATCTGAGCGATAATGATTTACGACGTGAACTCAGTTCTTTTCAAGCTTTTCCTGAGCCAGAAGGGAGGTTCTTCCGACAAAAGGTACGAAACAATATAATCTCTTGTCTTTTTGTCTAATCCAAAATCGAGATGAGCGATGTTGATTCTAAATATTGTTTTGTTAATCTGGTGATGTTATTGTTCATATTCTCTCTGATCGTCTTTTGTATGTTAATTAGGAAAATCGAGGACAAGCCAAGAGAGCAGAGGCCCAAAGCCAGCGACAACAAACCTGTCATGAATGAATAGATTTTACCCTTTGTGGTTTGTTCATGTAACATTTCTATTCCAAGGAGATTTTTAATTTTATAAGTAATTTTAAGTTTAATTTCCTTGCAATTGCTCTTTTTGGGTTAACTATCTGTTTATCAATATGCACTTTCTTAAATTTCAAATTCCACAAATCCAAGACACAATAACATGAAGTCAAAAAAGCTTTAAAGGAATCACATAATCTCTGGTGTTTTAGTTCTATTCACAGAACAATCAGTTTATAAGATTCTATCTCTACAACCATAACTAGTTAGGTTCAGTGTTGATTCTCTTCTTCTCCATTTTCTTCCTCGAGCTTCATCTGTTCCTCCTGAAACTTTCGATGTTCCTCATTTACTTGCTCACAGTCCCAAGCATGATCAACTCCTGTTCGTCCCTCTTCCTCCTGAGCCTTACTCTGTCCCTCCATTGATTCTCGCCATCCCCGAAAGTCATAAACTCCTTTTCCTCGGTGTCGCCCTTCTTCCTCGATAATCCTCATCTGTTCCCGGGAACCTGATTCTCAAGCCAAACAAAAATGGAGCCTTCTTTGAGACTTATCTAATGAGAGTTGCTACTTGTATAATACCCAAAAACACTCAGTCACCTCGCTTCATCTGCACGGCAACTTTTTTCCCATCAATCCTCAGGGGAGACGCCTGAATATTAAGACTCATGCCAGCATTATTAAAATCAATCTAACATTTGTGGCGTCAAGAGATCATATTGACAAGTGACAAGTATCAGAGCAATATATATATATCAATGGTCCAAAGTCCAAAGCGTGTACCTTTATTGCCCTCTCGGCTGCAATTGCTTCCTCAAACTCCACAAAACCATAGTGATAGTTCTACACGTTTTACACACAAGTACACAAATGAGTGCATGACGAAGAAATGGTTCGAAAAATGCTTGACGCTAGTTGATTAATAAATTAACATTTACCCAAGTGGTGTTTCTGATCTCAATTCCACCTCTTTTAATTGGTCCAAACTTGTTCAATGCATTCGCAACCTTGGCAGAGGCGTCATTTGCAGGAAGATTTTTAACATGAACTGTTGAACACTCGGTAAACGCTGATGGATTAAAAACACAAAAGGTTAAAACAGAGTTGGGATATGTATAGATCAAAGACGCAAAAAACATAAACCAAAAGTGATTTGCGAATTCCTACCATGAGACTCGCGGTTGTTCCCATTTCCAGTATCATCAACTGCATCAGCTTTTGGTATTGGCTTCATCACCTTCACGTATCATTCACATCAGTACTTATCAGCTTCCAAGCCCGGAAGTTAACTATTTAGATTCTTCGAGAGGCCACTTACAACAGAGGCATCAGGTATCTTTGACCCATCTTCAACTATCAGTGAAGCATCTGCAACTTCTTTGCGAACGACCTTCGTTTCTGGAACATTCTCCATTCCCATCAAATCAAGTTGTTAGACGTTTGTTTTTCTAGCAAGCTAAAATATGCAGGCTGCTTTATAGATGAAGTGATCAACCCACCATTATTAGCAGGAAGAACGGATGTGTCATCAAAGTGGAGCATGTCATTCAAAACGAAGTAGCCATTTACTTGGGGAGCAAGCAAGAAAACTTGGGTGAAGTTCCTCTCAGGTCTGTTTTTGCAAGTGAAGTAGCCACCGACAACGACCAAGACACTCCCATCTTGAGAGTCTTGGGAAATGATACTGGTAACCTCAGCCGAATCAAAACCTCCAGAAGATAGCATATTAAGATTATCGTCATCTGTATCCTGCTCCAAGAATAGGAATCAATCAGAAAAAAAATAACAAGTAGGATTTGAGTCAATCAAGAAGAAGGTATAGTGTTTACCGATAAAGTGTAGGAACACATCTTTCCATTGTTTCCAGGCCGCCCGATCTTACTGAAACCTTTATAAAAGAGACGGAGAAGCTTAGGGCGAGTTTGCAAGACGAGATAGTACTGCTTCGCTAATTCATCCCCAACCTGCGTTTCCATACACAGTTTCAATCACAAGAAACGCTTTAGGGAAATGAAGATAATCTCACTGATCATACAGTTGCTTGATTATATACCTCTTTAGCAGGTAGTCGTGCATTAGGATCCATCGGTTCAGAGATTAAGCAATGGCACCCCACCTTGAATCTAAAGATCAAAATCCAAACGCGAGATCTTTGAATCTGACGAAGATAATCTAGTCGCACACAAAAGAATCATACCCGTTTCGCCAGAAGCAGAGCTACGAAACAATACAAATACAGACTCTCTCTCACCAGAAAAGAGATAGCTACTTGTTGAGAAAATCGACAAAGAATTCAAAGATTGCCTTGGCGTTTCGATCAATACCCATAATCATTGGCACATTGAAACACTACTCATCTTATTCCCGATGATTAATCGAAATTGTGACAAGACGTCGACGCACCTGAAATTCTAGCGAGAGGGAAGATTGTTTAAAGGTAGTGATTTAGGCGCGATTGAGTTTGAGTATCTCCGAGTTTCTGCCACACCCACTACAATGGCGATTCCTCGCGCCAAGGGAAAGAGAAGACTGAGAGACGAAGAAGCAACAAGAAGAAACTGACGATTTTTTTCTTTAATTAGGCTTTCGCGTTCCACACGCATAAGGACGCATATTTACATTTGTTTGCCATTGCGTCTCTCTCTTTTAATTGGTTAGTAAATTTGTTGTGCTTAACCGAATTGGTTTGTTATCGGTTTAGTGTTTGGATATAAAATGTAAAACAACAAACAACAATGATAGTAAGGTACAGTTTGTTTTTTTGTAAGTAGGGAGAAACACCAATTGGTTGTTTAGCTGAGGAGTGAACATCTTGAATATTAGTTGAGATAAAATAAAAAAGTCATTACGCTCAACCATAATATTAATTAGGCCTAGCAAAAGAAGATGTCTTTGTGGAACGAACATTTCTGCATTATCTGTCTCTAAATACATGAGTGAATTGTATAAGATTCGTAACTATAAAGATCACCCAAAAAACACTCACGCTTGATATCTTGATTGAAGCTTAATTATGCTTGTAGCTTTCTTTATCGGTTGTACGTATGGCAATTGTATAAAAACAACCATAAGTTTTGGTGTGACTAAATAATTCTCGCAATTCTTCACTTTACACGTGCCTTACTTAACAAGGCAAGGCAATGCAACGTTTTAGGTGCTAAATTAGTTTTATGGAATTAAAAAAAAAACAAATGTGTTAAATCAATTGAAAATTATTGCCAGAAAATGAAAAGCAAAAGCTAAGATCTCACCATTAATTCACCACCAATGGAGTCCATTTGAACTCAAAAAGTTCATCAGCTAATAATATATACACAAAACTATGAAACAAGGTTAACGAAACGGAATCGTTTTAAAACGTTGACGGAACAACCGTTATATGCCTTAACGGGTGCGTGACATGTGTCCCACCGGCGTGAATGACGAACTCGGCCGGCGAAAAAGACGTTCCGTGGCAAACGCAGATTATACTGATCTCTGATTGTGAGTACCTATACAAAAACCCGTTTACAGTTTTGCCCTCGGGTCCGTTACCCGTACTAGTCACGCACGGCATCCGAGCAAACGGAAGCAAACTGCCGTTAACTCCATCACCGTTACCGTTGGGACCCGGTTTTGGAGGCTTTCCAGTCTCTTCGACTGCAGCAGATTTGGACCATTCTTGGTTCTTCACTACCACTGCTTCATTTGGACCGTCTGTGCTCCGCACGGTTGCCTCTGTACCGGTCTGAATGCTGTTAACCGGAGATTTAACCGGTTTGGTTTGGCCAGAATTTTCCCCAAAGTCGCAACTTCCACCTGAACATGAACATGAGGACGCAATTGTAATAATTTTCCTGATTCTTCAATACAGAAAGCTCTATGATCATAACACTTTTAAAATACTACTACTCCTATAAAAGAGATGTTACGCAATAAAAAGTTTGTAAATATCAACTACTCAAATTTAACATCTTCAAATATACAAGTTTTTGGTTTCATATACTTTCTAGTCCAAACTTTGAGATGTAATACTTATTTCGTGAAATATTTTACAGAAATTGTAAGATGTAGACGAAACTAAAGGAAAAAATTCCACGAAATTTTATATATACAACCGTGACTCTGATGAGCATTTATAACTTTTTTATTTCAACCGAGTTATTTGTACTTAAGAGACTCTCAGTTTATATACCCATAAAAAAATAAACAAAAAAAGGAGAGAAGTACTTTGAGTAATTATAATACTCCATTCTATGGTAGATAAAATGTTTATACCTTCTTCGCGAGACGAGCTGTAGGGGTCGGATACGTCGGAGGAGGTGCAAATGGGTGACCCGATATGTACAGTTTTACCGTTTTCCTCATATTGACCCGACCCGTACCCGTACCCGTTTCCCATTTTACTAAAACTCAGGTCCAAGTTCACGCCGTGATCAACTCCGTTAAGGATTCCGTTGCATTCTGTTCTGATCCTTTTGCAAACTCCTTCTCCTCCGCTTCTCTGCTGCTGCCTCGCTTCTAGCTTCTTCCGTGTTTCCTTTCTCCTCGTCGCATTAATCTCACGCTTCGTCGTTCCGCCGTTAATATCACAGCCAACATCATTCGCGCATCTAACGGCGTTAAAATTTCCGTTCATTGGTTTAGCTTTCTCTGTTTTCTTGAAAGGACCTCCGAGAGAAAGGCATAGCTCAAGCTCAACCTCAACATCTTCGTCTTTTCCAAGCTTTGTTGCCATTGATGAAGATTCAACAACCATGTAAAATGTTTATATTCTGCAGTGTTTTGTTTCAAGGGGTTTTTGAAAATTTTCGCCCACTGTTTGGAATAAAAAGAGAAGGGAAGGCGTTGGGAAATGACACGTGTTAGATGAGGATAGTGGCCATTGGCGGTTTTCAATTACACGTATGACTAATTATTAATCTGTAAATAAGGAAGTAGGGTTAAGAAACTTTAACAACGCTACAATCTCGGATTATCGATAAACGGCTTTCTTGGTTTCTATTTCCATTGGTTAAAATTTGAAAAAACCAGCGAATTTTTTTGACGGAGGGTGCCACGTGTTGCATGTGGAACATGCATTTACCACGTGTAGCCTACGAGCCTGCTGGCGTTGACGAGGAGACGTTGGTTTTCAGTTCTGGTGTCCCCATCCCATATCTGACTCCACGAATCTCGAGCATAAAATCAACTCTGTGTTTGACACGTGGCGAATATTTGTTACAGATGATCCTACAATTTTGAGGTGAAAGCGAAAGACAGTTTAATAGGTTAGACCGGTCCAGCTCAGCAAAAGCGCCGGCTATTCTCAATGACGTGACGACGGATGTGTATCCACGTGGTTCATTTTGACGGGATTCATCAGCACGTGGTCGAGGACAAGTGGTTGTAAAGTACTATGTGATGGGCGGATGACACGTTTCTTTCTTGGAATCGTGGGACAGCTTGCAGAAGTTGCTTTACGAAAGTTTCAGCCTTCCTCTTGCATGAATTGCACCTGGAAAGTGGAAGAAGAAGATTCTTTAAATTATCACGGAAAAATATTTGTTAACAATTGAGTACTACTACTAGCTTATCTGTGTCCCCCAATGTTGAATTTCAGTAAGAGTTCACGTCTGGGCCTTGTGTAGAACTCGGTATTGGGCCTTTAACAAGTTTAAGCCCAAAGATGTTCGGATCCAGTAGAGAAGCGACGTCGTATGGAGTTTCGTGTGACGGAAGTTGCAGACGTTATTTGGCATGACTATAGACTGAACCATAAAAAATGCAACTTATGAAGTGTTATTGGTTCTTGTATTTTAATGGATTCGAGAATCCAAACCAAATTTAGGATTATTAGTTCTTGTATTTTAAAATTTATATTGAAATACAGTGTTATTGGTTCTATGATTTTAAAATCTATAATGATATTGGTTATATCATTTTAAAATCTAAATATTATAAGGATTTGAGTTTTAATTGAATTTGAATAGATTTGTAATGATTTTCATGACTAAAATACAAAGACCCAAATACAAGGTCTAACCTTTATATTTGAATGGATTTGATTTTTTTCCATTTTGCTGATTTTGAAATCAATAAATTTATCAAATTCAAAGAAGATTTATAATCCACCAAAATACAAAAACCAATAATCCTTACTTAATTTGACTTAAATATTTAGCTAATTTTTTTGAAACAACACCCTTTTTCGGCACAAAGCTATCTCCGACGGTTAACCAAATGCTTAATAAAGGTTTGAGAAAGTAAATTGGGAATTGAGATCACCTATCTAATCATGAACAAAAACAATTCAGCAAATTATTTCATCTATCACAACAATGAATAATGTTGAAAGATTTCTTTCATGGTTCAGTAAAATCGATCAACCATTTTTTTCGCGATAACAAGGAGCAACTTCTAAATCGTTTATTACAAATACTATTACACACCAAAGTCCAGAAATATATATGAAAAAAAAAGAGCAATTGCAACATCACAAGCATAGTTTACACAAACTTTTCCTCCTTATTCATTCATTCATTGGATGACTCTCACCCGAGAGTTTTCTTTTTCTATTTCTATCGAGCTGCAATAAGAGAAAAACACAGATGTAGATTATAGTTTAGTTTAGATTGGGTTATCTTTTACAAGCCGAGAAAACAAGTAAAAACTAAAACAAAACAATTCATACCTTTTGACACTGTAAATCATATAATTCTAACCGTTCTCGGGTGAGTTTATAGAGCTGGTACGATTCTGAGATATGAGAGAAAGAATTAATCACCAATGAATTTGTTTGTTTGTTCTTTACCAATATAAAAGATTAAAAAAAAATGAATAATCTGAAAATAATATACACAACACATATAATCGCAACATTACCTGTAGCACCGTAAAATGTAAATCCACACAACGACCATGCACCAAATCTAAAAGTCTTGAAAGAAGGACAGACATCCGCCTTAAAGGACTCGATAAAGCTTTCATGGTCTCCTGAAAGAAAGATGACAATTAAAACACAGCGAAACCCTGAACAAACGATCCGAGAATTTGAAAGATCTGAGGACGTTACCTTTGCCAGGAGGCGATGAGGAGAAATTGCGTCGAGAACTAGTCGATCTCCAGGCCTGTAAACTTTTGGTAAATCGATCGCAACCAATACAAGGGGAAAAGGAAAAATAATCATTATCAATTTTCTCGATTTACCTGCGCAACGACACATCTCAGATTCGGCGGCATCGTCTCCGAAACTAGGGTTTCGCTCTTTCTTCTTCGTGTCTGATTTCGTCAACAGATGTGGTCTTCATTACTTAACTTATATGCTCAACTGGGCCTTAACCAGAGTTTTGTGCTCTTTTGATTATTTTTAGGGTTTCATCTCTACAGTATTATTATGTGGTCTTCAAAAAAAAAAATTACATTATTATGTTTATCACTGTATATAGTTATTTGCATAAATGGGTATATGGTCTGAAACCTATTTTCATTTCTTGGGTGGGATTTTGAACTTCACCTTCTGAATCCCCAGTGGTCCAATCTGGAACGCCTTGGCAAGCAAGTCATCGGGAATGGGAGGGTTAGTGAGAGAAACGCCACGCTGATAAAATGTTATGAACCATTGTGAAGTGTTGTCCATGAATTAGAATCAGAATCATAAATTTCATACCATATACAGTAAAACGTTTTTTTGACGACTCAAGATTCCTTGCGGCTATGCATACATATTACATATATAGCTAATTTCTTTTAACATTATACATGATAGTCTGTAAAATTATTATGACAAGTGGTATCATAAAGGGATCATTGTCGCACGTTGGAGTATAAAAAACTGAAAAACATATCTTTACTGCAATAGTAGCCATTAGCCAAAGTGAGCCGCCAAAAACTAGAAGAGCAAACTGTTATTGACTGGTTCGTTTCTGTTAAGTATGGAGCTGATGTCTCTGGTGGCCGCACGATCAGGAACTTATACAATGGCGTCGTAGAATTTCAGGTGTGATTCCTCTTTCGAAACTTTAGAAATCTTCTTGATCATATCAGAGTGTGCACAAACCATCTCGATCCAACTTCGGTAAAATCCTGTTTCTTCTGTTTTCTCTCATCCTGATGCTGTTTCAAGCCGAGAACTGACCATTGGAAGTCGTGTACAGTGTTTCTTCCCACAGAACCTCATCAGCTTTTTATTGTCAACGCAGCATATATGATACATGGCAGGTAATATTCTTTTCTCTCTCTATGAAAATCCTGTAAGAAGAAGCTACTGTGGTTTGATGGTTAGGCTTGCACAACAAGTCTTTGATGGTTAGGCTTGCACAACAAGTCTCTGATGGTTGGGCTCGCACAACAGATTCAAAGCAGTATAGCTCAACACTAGTGGATTTTGGCATGACTGTAGACTGAACCATGAGAAATGTAACTTAATTTGACTTTAGATATTCCTCTATATTTGTGAAACAACACCTTTTTTCGGCAGAGCTATCTCCGACTGTTAACCAAATGCTTCAAGTAGGTTTGAGAAAGTATTGAGATCATCTAATCATGAACAAAAACAATTCAGCAAATTATTTCATCCATCAGAAGATTCAAAACAATGAATAATGTTGAAAGATTTCTTTCATGGTTCAGTAAAATTGATCAACCATACTTCTTAATCGTTTATTACGAATACTATTACACACCAAAGTCCAGAAATATATATGAAAAAAGGAGAGAAATTGCAACATCACAAGCATAGATTATTTTACAAACTTTTCCTCCTTATTCATTCATTCATTGGATGACTCTCACCCGAGATTTTTCTTTTTCTTTTTCTATCGCGCTGCAATAAGAGAAAAACACAGATGTAGATTATAGTTTAGTTTAGATTGGGTTATCTTTTTCAAGCCGAGAAAACAAGTAAAAATTAAAACAAAACAATTCATACCTTTTGACGCTGTAAATCATATAATTCTAACCGTTCATGGGAGAGTTTATAGACCTTGTACGATTCTGAGATATGAGAGAAAGAATCAATCACCAATGAATATGTTTGTTTGTTCTTTACCAATATAAAAGATATTAAAAAAATCTGAAAATAATATACACATATAATGGCAACATTACCTGTAGCACCGTAAAATGTAAATCCACACAACGACCATGCGCCAAATCTAAAAGTCTTGAAAGAAGGACAGACACTCAACTTAAAGGACGCGATGAAGCTTTTAGGGTCTCCTGAAAGAAGAAGGATGACAATTAAAACACAGCGAAAGCCCCAACACACGATCTGAGAATTTTGAAAGATCTGAGAACGTTACCTTTGCCAGGAGGCGATGAGGAGAAATTGCGTCGAGAACCAGTCGATCTCCAGGCCTGTAAACTTTTGGTAAATCGATCGCAACCAATACAAGGGGAAAAGGAGAAATAATCATAATCGAATTTCTCGATTTACCTGCGCAACGACACATCTCAGATTCGGCGGCATCGTCTGCGAAACTAGGGTTTCGCTCTCTCTTCGTCGTGTCTGATTTCGTCAACAGATGTGGTCTTCATTACTTAACTTATATGGTCAAATGGGCCTTAACCAGAGTTTTGTGCTCTTTTGATTATTTTTAGGGTTTCACCTCTACAATGTGGTCTTCAAACATTTTTTTTGTTGCTTTCGCTTTTGCTTAGAAGTTTACATTAATATGTGTATCATTGTATATAGTTATATTTGCATAAATGGGTATATGGTCTGAAACCTATATTCATTTCTTGGGTGGCAATTTGGACTTCACCTTCTGAATCCCCTGTGGTCCAATTAATCTGGAACGCCTTGGCAAGCAAGTCATCAGGAATGGGAGGGTTAGTGAGAGAAACGCCACGCTGATAAAAAAATCATAAATTTCATACCACATGAAAACGTTTTTTGACGACTCAAGATTCCTTGCGGCTATGCATACATATTACATATATAGCTAATTTCTTTTAACATTGAACATAATAGTCTGTAAAATTATTATGACAAGTGATCATAAAGTGATCACTATACATATTACATATATAGCTAATTTTTTTTATTGGAACTAAACAAAAGCAAAAGCAAATCCTTAATTTAAGCGAATTTTTGAGGAGACACCAAATCATCTCATTCCCGACTCTCAAAATCTCTCCTTGACTGAAACACAAGATAATGGAGAAATTGAAATAATAGCAATGGTCAACAGTGTCATTCGAGTGAATCTAGATTTTGTTTTTACCTTTTCCAAGCGTCGAGCCATATCCCATGAAGGTTTTTTTATCAGGGCAAAACCTTCAATACCCAAAAAACAAAATTAATCAAATTCATTTAAGGACTATATACTTCAGGGACTAAATACTCTCTCTATCCATACCTAACAAATATCCCGTCAACACAGCAGCACCTCGAACACGGATCTTCTTAATACACTCGCTTCCATCCTTGGAGTCTACAATCACAAATCACATACTTTTGGTTTACCTCCGAATACAAAACATATCGAGAGAATTAGTTCTAAACAATCATATGTCTGTGTCAAAGTAAACATATTGGAGTAACTTGGGAAGCAAGATATACCAAGTTACTCCAATAAAACACCTGTAAATTTGTACACTCTCGCCTTCAAGGCCTCGATGAAGCGATCAGGGTCTCCTGAAAGAAAAGAAGGATATATAACAAATAAAACACAGCGAAACCCTCAACACGAGATCCGGGAATTTGAAAGATCTGAGAACGTTACCTTTGCCAGGAGACGATGAGGAGAATTTGCGTCGAGAACCAGTCGATCTCCAGGCCTGTGAACTTTTGGTAAATCGATCGGAACCAATACAAGGGGAAAAGGAAAAATAATCATAATCAAATTTCTCGATTTACCTGCGCAACGACACATCTCAGATTCGACGGCGTCATCTCTGAAACTAGGGTTTCGCTCTTTCTTTTTCGGGTTTAATCTCTACAATATTTTTTGTTTTTTATGTCTTGTGTAATAATAATCTTTTACGATGGATTGATTAAAGACATGTTCGTTATAACTCGACCGACCCGACCCAAAACCCGTTTTATAAAACACGCGGATCTACTTTGTTACTCGACTGTTTCAATGATTTATATGGTTTTGATGATGACGTCAAAAAAAAAATATATTGTTTTGATGACAGAAGGAATGGTTAAAGATGAGATTCTTGATCCACCATAGACAAAGAAAACAAACACTAACAGTGGCGTTACAACTCTATAATCAGAGTCTACTGGAATTAAATCTTGCTATTAGCAAGAAATCATCTTAAGGTCAGGAAAAACTAACACTTTTACTAGACTTTATAAAAAATTACTATGTTATTCCAATGTTTTGCAGGACTTATGCCATAATGTTTTACATTGTTCCAACGTGTGTGTTATTACAATAGCAACAAATACGTTTTCGGGTTTATTTTTAGGCATAATCAAGAATGTTCCAATAACACAGATATGCTATTTTGTAGCGATGATGGTGAAAGTCGTTTTCTTTTACTATATTTTGAGATAATAAAGACAAAATAATTCTCTCGCAAAGAATATTTATTCACTAAGTTTTTAGAGTAAAATTAAATTTCAGAGATGCTAGCTAAACATTGATTCAAACACTGTTTTTATCGGGTGGCAAAATCATTTGATTTGTTTTCACATTTTTTTTTTTTATTGTTTGGTGCTGCACCAACTTGCTTACATGTTTAATTTTATTTGACAACTTGGCGAGATGCTCAACTTTAGTTTCTCTTTTTCTTCTTTTTAAATAGAGAACTCCATAAGAAAGAACTTGATTTTTTAGTAACCAGAGACAATCAGTAAATAACGACTACAACAAATAGGGATAATAAAAGAAGAAGAAAAAAAAAAGAAATCGTTTCTATTTTAAATATATAGTCTTTTTTTGTGCGAATTTTTTAAGTATATAGTCTATCCGCTAAATATTTGTAGTACTTAAAAGGAGGGACATTATCATAAAATCCACCATATGTAGACTTTTTGAAACATATCGATTTAGTGACTAATGTTGTTAAAATACAGAAACTATTATAACCCAAACAATAATCCAACTTTAATCCATCTGCTTTACAATCATTGCGCGTGATGTGCTTTACAGGCGATTATCGTTTCTACTTTATACAAATAAAAATAAAAATAAAAATCTTCATAACTATTTCCCATACATAAGTAAAAACCCATAACTTGGTTGCACAACATACAAAAAAAAAGTTCAAGCCAATAAAGGACTTAAACCAAATGTTTTACAAAAGGACGAGAATATATATAACCCGAGTTTTGGTGAGATTCCTTATTTTTGTTTTCTTATTGCCTCGCAATTTTCAGTTTTAGTCTCCTTAAATAGTAGGAAAAGAGACTGACATTTTTAACAAAAAAGAAAGACTATGACACACATAAAAAAACAAATAGAAAAAGACCATACACTTGTAGACTAAAAAGATCGTTGAACGTTACGATTTGAATATGAAGGTGACATACATTATTCGATGATTTGGATTTGCATACTTATTGTACCATTAATAAAAATGTTTGGACAATAACTTTGATATGTTTATCTACAATTGCTTTTGGGATTAACAAGGAAGTCTATCACTTGTTTACTTGCACAAATAAAAAAAACACGTTAAATCATTTGAAACATCTGTATGATCTTGATCCTTCAAAAAAAAAAAATATATCTGTATGATATTTTTCAGAATTGAATATGTTTTAATGGATTTTATATATTTTTTAAATGTTTGACGGGATTATATATTGTTAAACATGTGATAAAATACCTTATTGTATACTATGAGATTTCTACTTTTGTTTTAATATTAATTATGTTGAGACTGAAATAATTAAAATGGTAGTTTATAGAATTTATTCGATATTTATTCTAAAAACGACCAGTTTTTTAAACGAAATCTCATAAACTGACTCTTGATTCTAAACAAATTCAATAACTACCATTGGATAGGGTTGGTTTAATCTAAATGCTTTGGGGCTGTATATTTAATGCTCTAGGCTGTATTTATGGTTGGTTTTATTGATGCTCTAGGCCTCTAAATATAAACGTTTTCCACATAAATTAATGAGTAATTGCAAGAAATGGACTCAAATAATTGATTGAGTTGTCTAAATTAATTGAATTGTCAACGTCGTGCCTTTTATATCTTTTCTTAATTATTAATAAGATTGGTTTTGTTTAAATGCTGTAGGATGTATAGTTTAATTAAAATTAATAATTTTTAAATATTAATGCACCTTATAATTAATGAAAACTAAAGTACATAACTAATTGTCATAAGAGATTTAAGATATGAAATGAACACTTGTCATAAAATAACATGTACATTTTGACATATATGCATTTGTCCAAGCTAAATTTCACATTTATAAAAACTAATAATCAATTACCATTAGTTTTATTGACTATGTATATGAAAACTAATCCGAAAATGGTATACGTGTATAATATAATGATGTAGATATATAAAAATAAGATATTAATTGTTATGATATACTATATATATGGGGTATTTCAACAAAATCAAATCTTCTTCTTCCTTTTGAACAAGAAAGAACTAGTTTTGGCAAAAAACATCAAATTTCTTGATCACTCAGTAAGGTCAGTTTTTTATATATATATAAATTCTGAAGGAATAAGAATGCAAATGTTACAACAACCATCCTTCCTTCTTCCATGGATACCTCAGGTACTTTCCTCGCTCTGTCTTTCTTCATTACGTAACACACCCTTTTTATGATACATTTTGATCATCACAAATTAACCTACATTTATATGTATATCAAACTATCGATCTGGTTGAAGTTCCATAGCTTTTGCAAAGAGAGGATTAACTCTAAACTTTATTTTTAAAAATTTCGATTAGTTTTTCTTTCTTCCCGCACCATAACTTTCTCCGTCTCCGTGGGTGGGTCGAGAAAGAAAACGCTAGATTTAATGAAATATTCAAATAAACTGCAACTGTATTTTCCGAAAATGACAATATTTAGATATGTTTTGGTTCCAAATCACGTTTAAGTTTTTATTAGAAAACTAACATATTTTGCTGTGCATGGCTCTTATTGTATCGTTAATTATATCCATGAAGGCATGAACATGCATAATGTTATACTACACTTATCTATCAGTATATAAAAGCTGATATACCTTTTTGTTTTTGAGTAAATCGGTTGTTTTCAGAAAAAAAAAAACGGTTTAGTTCTCACTTCTCTCAGTGATCACTTCAAAAAAGAAAATAGTTGCAATTTTTCGTTTTGAAAAAAAAAAGAGAAACAAAAGTACAAAACTCCTTAATTATACAAATCCAAGATACTTTAACAATCAATTAGTACAACGTCTGAGTGCTTTTTTTGCCTTTTTACTTTTGTTAAATCATCTTAGTAAACGAGTTTGAGACTTTCAATTTAGACACATCGATTAAGATGAGATCTAAGTATACGGCATATTTACAACATCAACGCATGTCTGAGGTTATAAGATGCAGCAACTAAATTTTGACTTTTGTCCGATTTCTATAGATTAGATAAATGTAGGGGAAAAAAAAAATTGCCGCCAAAAAATGGTTATTAAATTATTAGAAAAATGAAAATCTAATTTGAGATCTATTCGGAATGAAACTAGATCCTTTATTCAAAATCCACTGGGGAAAAACTTGGAGATACAAAAAAGGGAATATATATTTGGACAAACACAGAAAAGTCTTCGCCGCCTTACCTTTTACTTTGTAATTTGCATAGAATTAGAAAAGAAAAGATGCTCTGAAAATTACGCTTTCCTATACTCGAAAAGTTAGTGGAGACATTTTTTAAAAAATATACTGCATACAATGTATTAACAAGTTGATCATAGTTTTTTATAAGACGATTTTACGAATCCACATATTCCTGGATCAACGGCAACCCTTCGTTTCTTCCCACCCGCGTATTATCCCCGTTTCTAAAATTCCTGAGGGAACGATTTGTTTTCCCGGAAAATCGTTACCCAGAACGAAAGATTTCTGGATTCGGGTTCCTGTTTTCATTTTTTTTGTGGGAAGATTCGTCGTGGTGTGAGTTTTAGTGGGCATCTGGGAAATCTCAAAACTTTTCGAAAACAATCAACGACTCGATTAGCTCTAATTCCGGATTTGGGGAGTTAAAAAGAGACCCACTTTCACAGATCCCCATATCAGTTCGTGTATTGGTGCTATTTCTGATTTGTGATTTTCGTTCCTTGTGGGTTTGGATCCGGTGGTGGTTTTTGCAATGGGAGCATTAGATGAAGGGCATTTGAATCTGGAGCTTGAGATTGGGATGAAAAATGGCTGCATTGAGCTTGCTTTCGAGCACCAACCAGAGACTTTAGCAATCCAAGACGCTGTCAAACTTCTCCTGCAAGGTCTTCGTGAGGATGTCAATAGGGAAGGCATCAAAAAGACTCCTTTTCGTGTCGCCAAGGCCCTTCGTGAAGGCACCAGAGGTACTATTCCTAGTTTCTCTTCTATGAACCTCCCTTTGCTAGCTTTATTTGTTACTTTACTTTGTATGTTTGGTTGAGTTTCTGTTGGTAGTAATACTGCTTCGGAGGCAATAGATTGATGGAAGAGTGTTAAAAGTCATGTTTTTTTGTTGTTCTGATGGCATCTTCTTCTGCTCAGGTTATAAGCAAAAGGTGAAGGAGTTTGTACAGAGTGCTCTGTTTCCGGAAGCAGGGTTGGATGAAGGAGTTGGGCAAGCAGGGGGAGTGGGAGGGCTTGTTGTGGTTCGAGATCTCGATCACTACTCTTACTGCGAATCTTGCTTGCTTCCTTTTCATGTGAGGTGTCACATAGGTTATGTCCCTTCGGGGCAACGGGTTTTAGGACTGAGCAAGTTCTCCAGAGTCACGGATGTTTTCGCCAAGCGGCTCCAAGAGCCTCAGCGTTTGGCTGATGATGTATGCTCAGCTCTCCAGCACTGGGTCAAACCATCTGGAGTCGCTGTTGTTCTCCAGTGCTCTCACATTCACTTCCCTACTTTGGACTTGGACTCTCTTGATTCCTCAAGCCACCATGGATTTGTGAAGCTGCTGGTTTCCTCCGGGTCAGGAGTTTTCGAGGATGAAAGCTCGGATCTTTGGGGTGAGTTTCTGAGTTTCCTCAAGTTCAAAGGCGTGAAAACGCAAGCTTTGTGTAGAAACGGCGGCTCTGTGAAAGAGTGGTGCCCGAGCGTCAAAAGCTCGGCTAAACTCTCGCCTGAAGAAGACCCGGAAATGGTTTCTGCGGTTGTTTCCATCCTCAAGTCATTAGGAGAAGATCCGTCGAGGAAAGAACTCATTGCTACACCGGCTAGGTTCCTCAAGTGGATGATGAACTTCCAAAATGCCAACCTGGAGATGAAGCTGAACGGCTTTAACTGTGTCAAAGCCAAGGGGGAGGCCAAAGAGAGGAGGCTGCAGTGTGAACTGAACTTACCGTTCTGGTCAATGTGTGAGCATCATCTGCTTCCTTTCTATGGAGTTGTTCATATTGGCTACTTTTGCGCAGAAGGATCAAACCCCAACTCTGTTGCAACCTCGCTCATGAAATCGATTGTACACTTTTACGGGTTTAAGCTCCAAGTGCAAGAGAGGATGACTCGACAGATCGCAGAGACGCTATCGCCTCTTGTTGGCGGAGATGTGATCGTAGTGGCGGAAGCAGGGCACACTTGTATGATCTCTAGAGGCATTGAGAAGTTTGGAAGCAGCACTGCGACTATTGCAGTTTTGGGCCGGTTTTCGGATGACAGTTCCGCAAGAGTGGCGTTTCTAGACAAGATCCATACAACATCTGCCTTGAAGACTGAACCAAGCTCACCAGTTTGAGAGGGTTTTCTTGTCTTATTTTATGCTTCTGGTTTGGCTGCTTTTTCTTATTATATTATATAACATTTCGAAGTCTCAAAACTTCGGAAGCAAAGTCGATTTCTTGGGGTTTTGATTCTTCATCATGGCTTCGTTTGTTTCGACATGTTAGGTGTGATATTCTCTTAATAATTATACATCTCGTTAGGGATATATACTATATACTAATATAAAGCATTTTCCCAATACTGTTTAACTGTCTCTCTCTTTTTTTTTGTTTTTGTCAAAGTTTTTAACTGTCTCTTTACCCGAAAAGGTAACCTGTAAACTTTAGGATCATGAAGATCAAGATTTGTTTGGATTCCAAGAATAGTTTTGACCCAGAAAAGGGGAAACAAAGTATACAAATGTAATGTAGTGGGTAAATTATAAGATCCCTCCCCCTATTTTCTATATCCTCTCTCTAATATACAACTTAATGCTAATCCCATCTAACGATGATGACAAAGCCGAATCAAAACTGAACCAAAAGTCTCAAATCTCATTTCCAACAATCACACTCTCAAAAAGTTTTTACTCTAAATCCTACACAGCCCTTACTGACCTCACTTGTTCTCTATTAGGGAAGCCTCTCTCATCTCATGAAGCCAACCAGTCACACCCTCAACGTCTCCATTCGATGCATCAGCCGTCTTTGTGCTTACTAAACCGAGCAGAAGCCACTGCAATGCGATGTGAGGGAGGATCTTTCTCCTCGGTTGAAGTGTGAATGAACATCAGAATGTGGTCAAACTAGAATGGAACAACGTATGGAAGAGCTATAGTATCAGCAGATTCTATTCTAAGAGCCTGGTTCCAGACCTGCAGAGTATCATCAACTGAAGTAGGAGTAGAATCTGTTCTTTGCTTCTTTAATAATTTCACACCCGACTGACCAAATAGCCATTCTTGTTCATCATCATCAATCTCGTGCAGTTCCTCTCTGTTCGGTACATTCAGTATCTGATCCAAATACTTTAAATCCGAATGAGGCCGCTTTTTTGCTGACGTTTCACCGTTCTCTTTCACTTTCACAGAAGAAATCGTTGGACGACTTTTGGCTTCTTGAGAATCAATGAAACCGTTAATTTTATGCTCCTTGACCTCTGGATTACGCAATGTTCCTTGCAACTCAGAAACAGGTTTCGGAGGAGTTTGGCATGATCCCAAGTTTCTTCCGTTTTCCACGGATGATATAGGAGAAGCAACTGGCTTCTGTATCTTCTTAGGTCTAGATCCATTCTCTGCACAACAATTAAGAACCCGCGCTAAGAAAAAACACATTCACATACTGCAGGAAAACACAAAATCGGTCTTCCAATAATTATACAAAGTTAAAATGGATATATACTAATATAGAGATAGCAAATGACTTATCAAGAAGTAAAAGAACATATCATGATTGAAAATAACATAAGGTAAAACACACCAATATATAAAAATAGACTATCCGTTCCACAAAAGAAAAGAGTTGGATCAGGGAAGGACTCACCATACAACAATCCATTTGGCTCAAGATCCTTCCGTTTGCCAATAATTCCCTCAGCGGTAAGGTTTTTGACGCTCGGTTTTGAAAGGTCCTGCACTTTTAAATTCCTAGTCTCCGCATCTCTCTCTTTCAACCTGTGCCCTCCCTCTACACAATTTAGTTTCTCCTGACTAGTTCTGTGTATCACCTCTGTTTTATCCTCTTTCTTCTCTTGACTACTTCTATGTGTTGTGAACTTTGGTTCACTCTTCTTTAACCCTTCGCTATCCAATGGCTTATCACTCTTCGTCACACTTTCCCTGCCGTGATTCTTACTCTGATCTTGTTTCTCAACTGGTTTCTTAACCTTATCCTCAGCTCCTTTCTGATCTGTGCAAGATGATAGTCGGCGAACCGCATTTTCAGGCTTTTTTTCCATGGCAAAGTCTCTATGGGTATCGATTCTCTTTTCGTTAACTCTTGTATGATTGGTTTGAGGAAATGAGCAAGAAATGTTGTTCTCTGCAACTCCACAAGGAAGATCAATCTTTCGTGGACTTCGACTTTCTGTAGCTTCTTCATCTCTGATCCTTCTCGCCAGGTCCTGTATAAACTTAGACTCTCCATTACCATTACTCTGCAAGGTATTTGTTACAAGCTTTTCTCTGTCCCCTACACCAACATTTCTTTTGTCCTCCGAAGTTCTGCTCTTT
The DNA here is from genome assembly GCA_911865555.2 of Thlaspi arvense. Lineage (NCBI taxonomy): Eukaryota > Viridiplantae > Streptophyta > Magnoliopsida > Brassicales > Brassicaceae > Thlaspi > Thlaspi arvense. The sequence goes on along the minus strand of OU466859.2, from coordinate 55,145,461 downwards.
TCTTTATCCCGATCTTTGTCTTTCCTATCTTTATGTTTCTCTTTTTTCTCCTTCCGTTCCTTCTGTTTGTCTTTGCTTGTTTCCTTATCCTTTTTCTCTTTTCCTTCCTTCTTTTCTTTATCCTTCTTATCCCTTTTGTGCTTCTTTTCCTTCTTTTGCTTTTCCTGCAGTTTCAATCCCAGGGGATAAAGACCACACATATATAAGTGGCGACTAAAAGAAAGGCATACAGAGAATTAAAAACCTTTACTTGTCATTTCTTGAGTAAACTTAAATATGTTTTGAGAGAAGCCTTTCTACATCTTATAACAATTCTAGCAGTTTCTCAAGTTGCTACACAAGCAACTATTCCTCCAATGATAGAGAGTCACACTAGTGTTATTACTAAATAATAGGATCAAATAGGAAAACCATACATACAACAATAACCAATAATCCATACTATCTAACATCCAAAACCTCGGCATTCTATGTCAGTCAAGGATCCATTGACCATTCTCCATTAAATAAAAGTACCCAAGCACGATACAAGGTAAAAAAAACACGAGAAAGATGGTGACTTCAAAGGAGAGTAGATCACAAGAGTGAACATAAAGAACCTTTGTTAAAGAGTCTGCGTCATCGTTTCTAATCTTCTTCTCATATCCTGGAGGTGGAAATGGGAAGCAACGAGACATAGCACTAGTGCGTCGAAACCGTAAAGTGGTCTACTTTCAACCACTCTTTGTCACTTTCTCGCTCCTTTATCCCAGCACCTGACCAGATCAGAGACTATGATCGAGTCCACCATATCAATAAATTCACTTAGAAGCTCCAAACTTTATGTATCATCTCCCAAAAGCCACTTCAATACTAACTTCACAGATCCCAAATACACTACAAAATTAGCAATTTACACCTTGGGAACCGCAAGTTTTGTGGCTAACCTGCCAAAACCATCATCAGAAATCGACATCATTTCCAGACCGTAAGCATTCGTAACTCAGATAAACAAGTTTTGGAGTTAAGACACGAGCAACTCAAAGCACCTTATCGGCAGCCGCCGACCAACAAGTTGGCCTCTTTCCGATTGAATGTGAATAAATCCGATCCCGAGAATCAAAAAAGATAAACTTTTTCCGCTACAATTCAATCCCACAGACTCTTTCCACAAGTCTTTGAATCTCCGAGAGGTGATCCTAATAGTATGAAAACCGCAATTAGGGTCCAAATCAAGGGTGTGATCCAATCAAAACCCTAAATCAATTAAACCAATCGGAACAAAATCACCAGCCCTGAAGAGAAATCGCTAAGTGCAATTGGCGCGAGAAGAAGTAAGAAAACCGAAATTTGAAGAAACCCAGATAGCAAAAAAACGTCAAATTAACTTAACTATCGGCGGATCAAAATTCAAAACTTTGTAGGAGAGACGAAAACACGAAACTTTCACTTTAAAATAACGATTTTTTGTTTCAGCTTATGGAAAAAAAAAATAGAAATCAACGGTGTCTTTGAAACAAGCTTTGCTTTTGTTTGTTAATTTGAAAATCATATACAAGAGAGAGCGATTGGAAGATCTCAGAGGAGAGAGAGAAGAAGAAATACACCGAAGAAAGTGAGAAATCTCTCTCCTCTCTCTCCCTTCCTCCATCTCTCTCTCTCTCAATCTCCATGTGTTGGCATATGGGTGTGTGTATATATATATATATATACCTTCTTTTTCTGTGTGTAACTGTAATGTTCTTGTGCTTTTTTTTTTTTTTTAATTTCGGGTATTTTTTGTATTTGGGTTTGCTCTTGAAGAAGAAGAATCTCTCTCTTTCTCTCTCTGAAAACCCCAACCAAGAAGAAAACAGAAACTTTGGTCTGAAGATGGCAAAATGATATTTATAATGAGAGAGAAAGAAGAAAGGGCCTTTTTGGCATTTAAGTAACATTTGGGCTAAAGAGCCCAATAACATTTAATATGTAGATCCTCCGCATTAATTCAATTTAAGACTAATAAAGACTAGTAGTGCAATTGATCCACCATAGACTTCACCGGAATCACCAGTTTTCTTCCATAAAGGCTAATGAAGGCAACACTTGAGTTTAATCTAAAACCCCATTTGAGCTTAGAAAGCTCCATCATGAGCTCGGTATCTCCATAAGCAATGCGAAGTGAGGCAGCAACTTTCTCCTGGACTGAAGCTAATGAACATCTTGACTATAAAGGAACAACATATGGAAGAGCTACGATATCAGCAGATTCTATTCTAAAAGCCTGGTTCCAAACTTGCGGATTCTCATCCAATGAGATACTAGAATCTCTTCTTTGCGGCTTCTTTGATAATCTCACACCAGACTGACCAAATAGCCACTCTTGTTCTCCATCATCGTCAACATCATGCAACTCCTCCCTGTTTGGTACATTCAGCATCTGATCCAAATACTTCAAGTCCGAATGAGGCCGCTTTTTTGAAGACGCTTCACCGTTTTCTTTCACTTTCACTGAAGAAACAGGGGAATGGCTCTTGTGTTCTTGAGAATCAACGAAACCGTTAGTTCTATGCTCCTTCACCTCTGGATTACACGCTGTTACTTGCAAATCAGAAACAGGCTTTGGAGGAGTTTGGCATGATCCCGACTTTCTTCCGTTTTCCACAACAGGCCTCTGTATCTTGTTTGGCCTAGATCCATTCTCTGCATTACAATTAAATAACCCGTGCTAAGAGAGACAAACAGTAATATCATAACGTATTGCAGGAAAACAAAATCACAAAATTCTAGTCTTCCATTAATAGTACAAAGTGAAAATGAATGTACTGTTACAGATTTCAAATGAATTATCAAGGTAAAGAAAAATATAATGATTGAACAAAAAGTAAGGCAAAACACACACCACCAATATATAAAAGATATATATGTCTCAGGATCAGGGAAGGACTCACCATATAACATTCCATTTGTCTCAAGATCCTTCCGTTTGCCTATAATTCCCTCAGTGGTAAGGTTCTTGACACTCCCCCTTGAAAGTTCTGGCACTCTAAGATTCCTAATATCCACAGTGACGTGATCTCTCTCTTTGAATCTGGGACCTCCCTCTACAAAATTTGGTTTCTCCTGACCATTTTTATTTATCACCTCTGTTTTCTCCTCTTTACTACTTCTATCGGTTATGTACTTTGGTTCACCTTTCTTTATCCCTTCGTTATACAACGGCTTATCACTCTTTGTCACACTATTCGTGTGGTGGTTCTTCTCTTGTACTTCTTTTATCTTTCCCTGATCTTTTTTCTCCACTGGTTTAACCATAACCTCAGCTCCTCTCTGCTCTGTGCAGGATGATAATTGACGAACCTCATTTTCAGACCTTTTTGCCGTGGGAAAGTTTCTATGGGTGTTGATCCTCTTTTCGTCATCTTTCCTATGGCTGGTTTGTGGAACTGGGCATGAAATGTTGTTCTCCGTAACTCCACAAGGAAAACTAATCTTCCCCACAGTTTGACTTTGTGTAGCTTCTTCTTCATCCCTGATCCTTCTTGCCAGGTCCTGTACAAACTTAGACTCTGCGTTACCATTATTCTTGTCCTCGGTGTTTGGCAGAACACAAGCAGCTTTTTTGTCCTCGGATGTTCTGCTCTTTTCTTTATCCCGATCTTTGTCTCTCTTACCTTTATGCTTCTCCTTGTGTTTGTCTTTGCTTGTTTCTTTATCCCTTTTCTCTTTTCCTTCTTTCTTTTCTTTATCCTTCTTCTCCTTTTTGTGCTTCTTTTCCCTTTTTTGCTTTTCCTGCAGTTTCAATCCACACATATATAAGTGAGGATTAGAACTTAGAAGAAAGCCATACAAAGATTTAAACTGCCTCTACTTGTCCTTTCTTGTGCAAACTTAAATATGTTCTGAGAGAAGAAACCAGGTGAATCATTATATCAAGACGACAGCAACATCAAGCACGATACAAGCTTAGAAAAACACGAGAAAGATGATGATTTCAAAGGAGAGTAGATCACAAGAGTAACCTTTATCAAAGAGTCTGCGTCATCGGTTCTAATCTTCTTCACATATCCTGGAGGTGGAAATGGGAAGCAACGAGACATAGCACTTGTGTGTCAAAACCGTAAAGTGGTCTACTTTCAACCACTCTTGTCACTTTCCCAGCACCTGACCAGATCAGAGACTATGATCCAATCCACCATATCAATAAAATCACTTAGAAGCTCCAAACTTTATGTATCATCTCCCAAAAGACACTTACAGTCTTAACTTCACACTAAAATACACCTACAAATTTAGCAATGTACACCTTGCAAACAGCAAGATTTGTGACTTCCCCTGCCAAAACCATCAGCATAAATCGATATCAGAACCATTCGAGAATCGGTAACTCAAATATAGGAGCAGCTCAAAGCACCTTCTTAGAACCTCTTTCAATTTTGGGAGTAACTCGCTAATCAACAGATACACTTAATTCCGCAACAAATTCAATTCCGCAACAAGTTAAATCTCTGAGAGATTACCCTAATAGTATAAAACCGAAATTAGGGTCCAAATCGATGTTGCGATGCAATCAAAACCCTAATAGAATTAAAAAAAAATAACTAATCGAAACAGAATCACCAGCTCCGATGGAAATTGCAAAGTGCACCCATTGCACGCACAAGAGGAAGCAATAAAACCGAAATCTTTTGGGGAAGCCCAGATGGCAAAAACAATACAAAAACAAAGAGAAAATCGTAAATTGGCTCAAGTATCGGCGGATCAAATTTCAAAACTTTGTGGGGGGGGGAGACACAAAAAAAACGATATTTTTCACTAAGGATTGTTTTCAGTTTATGGAAATTTGAAAATCAACGGTGTACTTTGTAATAACTTTGATTGTTTTTATTTGAAAATCATTTACAAGAGCGAGAGAGATTGGAAGATCTCGAAGAGAAGAGGAGAGAAGAAGAAGAAGAAGAAGAAAAAACACCGAAGAAAGTGAGAACTATCTCTCCCCTCTCTCTCTCTCTATCAATTTCCATGTGTTGGCATATGGGTGTGTATATATATACCTTCTCTTTCTGTATATATATGTGTTATGATCTTGTTGTGTCTTTACTCATTTTTTTTTAATAAGGGATCATTTTTTTGTTCTTCGACAAGAAGAAGAAGAATCTCTCTAGCAAAACCCCAGCCGAGAAACTTCTGTCTGAAGATGGCAAGAAAGGGCTTTTTTGGCATTTAAGTAAATCATTGGGGCTCTACACGAAATCAGTTTTACTGCGTTATATATTTGACCGGGAAGAAGAAATGATTCAGTTCTCTAAAAGTGGGAATACAAATTTGAAATTTCTATTTCGAAATAACTTCTCTTTTTGTCTGCTCAAAATTTCAAAATAACTTCCTAAAACGAAAAAAAATGCTATACAAAAATCTTAAGTGGAATTTAGAAGATGGGTCTTTCTTTGCAGTGCAATTGATCAACCAAATCCATAACTTCACTGCAATCACCAGTTTCATCTCCTTCCATGAGACACTCAACATAAGGTAACACTTCAGCTTTCTCTAAAACCCCATTTGAGCTCAGAAGCTCCATTACGAGCTCACGTGCCAGCTCGGTATCTCCTTCCTTCTTGAAACCTTGAATCACTAGGCACAAGGATTTGAAACTCGGGACAAATCCAGTTCCGAGAACAAGTGTGATCAGCTCCAGGCACTTGCTGTGTTTCTTCCTGCTACAATAAGACTCTACGATGGTGTCTATGGCCTTCTCAATATAAACACCGCTCTTGAGCATCGTCTGGATCAGTTCGTTGGACTCATCCGTTCTTCCTTCTTTGCATGCCCGTGTGACCAAGAAATCACATAATCCGCTGGTAGACCCGCCGAGTTGTTTAACCATAGATATGAGTTTGCTGACACATTCATGATCGGTTTCTTTAAGAGTAGTCTCATCTGAATTATCAACACCCTTCTGCGATAAGACAAATCAATGTAACAGAGAAGAATAGACACGCTCATTAAGTTCATATCCTCTTTCAACCATTGCTCTAACGGTTTCAAGAGCACAGTCTAGTCTCCCGTTATTGACATATCCTCTCACCATAACTGTATAAGTAACATGGTTTGGTGAAACCCCTGAACCTTGCATAGCAGAAAAAAGCTTCTCTGCTTCCTCGACTCTTCCAAATTGGCAAAGACCGTTGATGATGATTGTGTATGGATAGACATTCGGCAAACAACCACTTAACTTCATCAGTTCTAGCATCCTCAAGGCGCCGCTAATATCACCTGATCGAATCAGCCCATCAACCAATGTTGTGTAAGTCACCACAGAAGGAACTAAACCAAGCTTATTGATTTTCCCGAGCATAGCCATTTCCTCTTTCACTTTACAACCTTTACTGAGCACATCAAGAAGCACATTCAGGGAGTGAGGAGTTGTCAATATTCTCATCTTAACCAACGTCTCCAGGATAAACAACGCATCCCGGGTTTTACCGACTTTACAGAAGCCATCTATAAGAGCTGTACATGTAACTTCATCTAGCTTTATTCCTTTTCTCAGCATCAAACCCAAGAACGAACTCGCTACATCAGCCTTCCCTTGTTTGCAGAAAGCATTGATTATAGCGGTAAATGTGAGACAATCCGGCTCAAGGTCAAATGAGTCCATCGAGCTAAGTAGCTTGTACGCCACATTCATATGGCCTTCTCTACAAATCCCATCGATCAAAACGTTATAGCTCACAACGGTAGGTGACAGGCCATTGTCAACCATTCTCTTCAAAAGGTGCACGGCCTTGAATGGTTTCCCGACTCTACACAACCCTTCCATAAGCTCATTGAAAGTCCTGACATTTGGTTTGCAAGCCCTCTTCTCCATTACAGCAAGAAGTTCAAAAGCGGGAACAATCCGCCCATCTTTGCAGTAACCATTTATCAACGCATTGTAAGTTACTACACTTGGAAATATCCCGTCTTTAACCATCCTTCGACAAATCCCATTAGCCTCTTCAATCTTTCCCTCTCTACACAACCCATCAATCAAAACGGTGTAGGTGTGAACATTTGGCTTGCACCCTCTAGCAATCATCTCATCAAGCAAGTTAAAAGCTTTCTCAATCGAACCCTTATCGCACAAGGCTTTGATAAGCACAGTATACGTACGTGTGCTTGGTTGGCAACCTTTCTCAGGCATTTGATCTTTTAAGCCAAAGGCTTCTTCGAGCCTCCCCACTTCACACAACCCATGAATCAAAATGGAGTAACTAACCGAGTTTGGCGCACAAGTCTCTTCTCTGGACATTACATCAAACACCCTGAGCGCATCTCTAAGATTCAACCCACGGCAAAATCCCAACAGCAACGAAGTGCATATATGAGAATCTAACACAAACCCAATTTTAGGAATCTTACACATAAACATCTGAGCGGCTTCCGTGAGCCCATTCTTGCACAGAGCATTGACAAGGGTTCTGTAATCAATCATGCCAGCAACAAATCCGTCAGCTTGCATTCTTCTGTAAGTCAGGTAAGCCAAGAACCCTAGATCAAGTTTCGCCAAGGACATCAGAAGAGAGCTGTAACAAGGGTAATTTAACCGGAATCCAGCATCATCTCTCAGCTCATCAAAGCAACCCACTAGTTCCAACATCTCTTTCTCGCATCTACTACATTCCCTGATCAACGCGGCAGCGACATCATGCGAAACTCGATACAAACCGGAAGAAACTATCAGTTTCAGGAGCTGGATTTTCTGACCTGGCTCGAAACAGTAGGAGGAATGCTTGCAGACCCACAGGAAAAAACGCAGGCAAATGTCGGTATCGCTGCTTTGAAGCGAAATAACCTGCGAAGCGACATGTGGGCTAATGTGGGAGACTAGGGATTTCAGAGAACTGTTCTTCTCCCAGTTGGGGGTTTTTAGCAAAGATGCGATATCCTGAGCCGCCACCTCGTCCGGGGAAAACTGAGACGGTAGGGAAGAGACGGAGAAGTACGCATTAGAAGAAGGAAAAACATGACGAGCTAAAGCCAAGATCTTTCGAGGACGAGGACTTCTGATATGTATCAGCATGCACAAATGAAAGGAGCCGGAGCCGGAGCCGGAGAAGAGTCGGTAAAAATGACAGCTTTAACTACGGATTTAGGGCTTTTTATCTCTGGCTGGTTATTATGCAGCGAAAACATCTCGATTCTCAGGTTTTGAGCAACTGAAACGCTTAGAACCAGTGTATCGCCTCTGATCACAGTCTTGGATTTTTTAATCAGAATTTTAACTTTGGCGAATATATAATTAAAAAAAATATAGGTAAATAATAACATCGTAATTTATTGAAGCTATCTGGGGTTAAGTTTATTGCTACTCGAAATTTGGTTAAATCTTTCACTTTCAAATGGTCTTCATCCAAGTTGAATAAGATTTTCTGTGTTTTAAATGATCGGAAAATAACTAAAAACCAAGGTTAGTTACTACTAATAACAATTCAAATTTAATAGTCATCTAAATTTGATAATACTGAAAACAAAATATACAACCATATAGGGTTTTTTTTGGGGATCAAATATTTATATGGTTAGATTAAACCGAAACTGGAAGGAACTCCAGTGGTACAAGTCGAAGCGATTGTTTAGCGAGAGAATCTGCCGTATCTTGGAGAATTTCAAAGATGTCTGATAGTTGTAGATCCAGCTTTGTTGTATGGAATCAAATTCTCAAGACTGATGCTCAGGGCGTGGAGGAGGGGCTTCACTTATCGCCATTCATCACCAAATCATCAGCAGAGTAATAGTCGGCAATAAGACGGTACATGTAAGATGGGTTGTGTCCTCCTCTGTAACCAAAGCAGATATAACATCATCAGCTTCTTAACCAAACAAAGTAAAACGAACCAATCTACAAATACAGCAACTAGAAGAAACCAAGGATATACATAGGAGACTTACGTGTCGGTTATAAAGAGACTAACAAGGTTTGGTGGGACGTAATCGAATGTTGGGTTGACAACTTGAAGAAGTGGAGAACCAGAACCCGCTCCAAAATCCAGGCAATCGGAAAATTCACCGAAATCCAACAGTTCAGAAGGAGATCTCAGCTCGTTGAGTAATACCTCTGGATTGTGTGGATAGAGTGGACATAACTGTTTATTACACATTAAAACCCCTGAGTCAAGTTTTGAGGTTCTTAAGAGCAATCAATGGTTTGAGAAAACAACACAACTCAGACACCAACCTTGTGACTACCGGCTAGAACCACAAATGGGACTGCGTGCTTTTTTGCTGCAAGAGCAGCCATGTTGACACCAACAGGTCCTATAACCCCACCATTAGCCATCACCGCATGAGCTCCAATTATAACCTGTGCGATATCACATAATTTGATATCTATTTTTTAGAAGCCAGGGACAAGAAAACATAGAATTGAGCAAGGCTGAACATGTACCATATTCACTCGAGATATCATAGCAAACACTGCAGAGTCAGTGATCACAGTGGTCTGCAAACCTCGAGCCACCAATTCTTTTGCTAATAGATGGCCCTGATACCTAACAATATAATAGAATAGAAATGGAAGAAAGACATACAGCTGAGTTAGATGGACACTAACGATGGTAATGATGAAACATTAACAGAAAGAGACACCAAACCTTGGTGCACCTTCGGCGACAAATACACGAAATGATCTTTTTTTCTCCTTTGCAGCACACAGAAACTCGAGCACTGTTCTTGAGCTACCCAGGGTTAGAATCACCTCACTGACAAAAGAATTTAGGCAATATGAAAGCTGTCATCAAGGAACACGTTGTTTCCCCATTTATTGCATGTTACAGAAAACTAATGGTATAGAGACGAAAAAGTACTTTTGATGTATATGCTCAACAGCTTGCTCAGCGATCTGCTCATGACAACCAGCAATCTCTTGGATAAGTTGATTGACTCCTTCTATAACATCATGCTTCAGCTTCCGAGTTATTGAACTTTTATCGGCAGCTAAAAAAAATACATTAGACCATTAGTATCAACTAAACAAGTGTAACTTATATAGCTGCCAAAGAAAACTTTGTCTTATGATTCATCCAAGATAATTTCAATAAAAGCGAGATGAACCACCCAAAACCAGCCTATTCTATTGATTAACTTAATTTATCACTGTAACGCAGAACCACAAATTCACAGAGAATTCCAGCAAGAAAACTACCAGAACCAGTGATCAAAAGTTCTTTCTAGAGTCCCCTAAACCTGTTACTTACTGTCAATTTATAGTCTCCGTCTTAAGACAGTTCCCAAAAGAAAACCACAAGTATCGACTTGTAAAGGAGAATATAAATCAACTGTATTCTACTCCTACTATAATACTTCTCCTCACGGCTTATCAAGGACATAACAAAAACATGCAGCATAAGGGTCTACTGAGAAGAATGAGAGCTAAAGGCATTGAAAAAGGTAGATTTACTTTTGCTTTCGGAATCAGCACCGGATGAAGATGTGTATGGGACAGTTGCAGATTCAGGAGTGCCCTCGAGAAGCGTTTGCAAAGATGGAGGTCGTAACGTACTCCTAGCTGCAGCTGCAACAACTGCCGCAGACATTGCAGGGTACCCAATCCCTCTGCTTTTATCATCTTCATCATCATCACTTGCATCAAGCAAGTCTAACCCACCCATAGCTGCCGTAGTGAGAGAGAGATCCTCCTCTCTTATGATATGCAAAACTCGTCTAACTACATTGCCCACAGCAAGCTCTACAAAAACAAACCCAACAAAGCTTACTCCTTGCGCAGGTTAAAAGAACCAAAATGTAAGCAAAAAAAGAGAATTATAAAAGGCATACCAACAGGATTTGCAGCGATCAATTGCTCACCAACGGCTTTCACAGCATCGATAAGAGCTGAAGCCTGGTTTGCGTGAGGCACCCGCTGCTGCGAAATCACTGACCTAAGAAGCTCTACGGTGTATCTGGCTGTGGCCTGTGATCCCTCGATCTTGCTGTACAATATATATGATCAAATCAGAGTCTCTCTTAACAAAGGGTTTTACGAAATTACTGAACATGAAGCCGCAAAAGAAAGATATACCGTTTTCTGAGCTTGTTAACAAATTCCAACACCGTTGATTGGACGTCTGGCATCTTCCTTATCCGAAATCACCGAGAAACTGAATAAATTTCGGAACCAAAGGCGTTAGATTTCATAAACCCTAATCACGCGCGATTCGCGGCAGGAGAAGGAAGGAAATGCCTCCCAGGAAACATCTAATGAAGGAGGCAAGGGATTAGGAAGCGGAATGGCTATGCTTACCGGCGAGTGTGCGACGGTGGCGAACGATAAGGAGATGAAGTATACGAAATATTCCGGCGAGAGAGAAACGGAATTGAAAGAGAAGACCAGATTTTTTTTTACATTCACTCTAGTGAGAATTGGGGGGTTTGATAGGTCTAAGCTTTTGGGCCTCGATAAGGTCATGTTCGGCTAAGAAATAAAAGCCCAAATCAAAAGCCTCTCTAAAAAAAAACTATTTTCCAAAGGTTTTAGATAATCAGTCTCCCTCAGTTGATTTATGAGTTTTGTTCTTGAGTATGGTGGATCGGTTTTGTAAATTTTTAAAAGTTCGAATTGTAATATTTTTAGTCGAAGAATATTATTTTTACGGTGGTTCGTTGATTCAGATTCGATATTTCAAAAGTATTGCAAAAGCGATAAAATTAAGCCCCACATTCTCTTATTCCCTTAACCCACCACATTCTTATTTGACCGTCAAAACATTTTATAACTAAGCAAAAGCTATACAGAAAAGAATTGCCTGAGAGATTCGGCAGAAACTTTTTCTCTCTATATATACACGAAAGGATGATGAAGCTTTTCTTGGTTCATATGCTCCTGTTTTCATGTTCTTCAGCATTCCCATTCTCCTTGAGCTTATATGCACCATCTACATACAACTCCGTGTCCCACAGAAACGTCCCAAACGCCACAGCCTCGAGGACCAACCGCTTCAGACTCGAAAACGATGTCACGATCGTCTCATCGCTCTCCTCCGTCCCAAAAAGGGCCAAACTCTGCTTCTCTATCAGATTCCTTGCTTCCTCTGTCCTTGGCTTTGCACATCTCTGCAATGTCTCGGGGTCGAACCCTGAGATGTAATGTCTCAGCTGCTGCTTGGTGGAGATCTGTGCAGTGCCCGTTGTGAAGGAACATCCAAAGACTGGGCTTTTCAGGTACCCGCTTCCATGGAGATCCGATAGGGAGCACTCGAGTTGGTGCCTGAGGGAAGCGGATTTCAAGAAGTAACCGTACAAGATCGAGGCCGCGTACACTTTCCCGAGATGAAGTTTCTGTATCTGTGTTGTTGCCCAATTGTCAGTCACGCACGAATTGACACGTAATCCGATGACTGCGCTAACGTGTTCTTTGATGAGCTCAAGTGCATCGCAGCTGTGAATCGACTCCAGCTCCCAGTCTTTCGTAGGCCAGATCTCGAGTCTTCCATTGTAGATGCATCTAGAGAGCTTTGGAACGAGAGGGACTCTTATCTCAGAGTACTTGTAGAATATTAGCATGTACATTATGTCTTGGACTGCTGTTTTGCAGTAACGTTCCTTGAGTTGAGCTATCCTTCTGCCAAACAATGAGAAAAATAAGGGATCGTAAAAGAGCAATCAGCAGCAAAACCATCGACAAACAGAGTATATGATGGCCTGAGTTGCAGGTTAAGCTTAACAAAGAGCTGCAGAAACAGGACAATAAACACAAGCAAGAAACTAACACATGTGGATAAAACAAACTGAAAAATGGAATCAACGATCCAGAAGAAAAGCAGATACATGAAAAATATGAGAGGAGCTTTAATTAGACAAACCAACCTTACCCAACACTAAAGCAAAACTTGCTTCACAAGGCAGAGAATGAGAAAGAGCCATTATAGGCTGCTATTGTTTCATACCAGCCTTATCAATGGTATCGTTCTCCGATCACCACAAACAGCATCAAACTACTCAAACAGACAAGAATCGGACACTAATCATTTGAATTTGCAAGCTTATGTGGTGAATACACTAATCGATAACCACGTATGTATGTAAGTATCTAATGATTTACGCATGCTTCTGAGTATGTATCCAATTGTTAGGGAAGTTTACACATAACGGGTTTGTGTATTGTAAGGGATAATTAGGATAAGCAAAAGGTTAAACGAACCTGTGGAGAGCAGCTTCATCGGAACCAGAGCTGAGAGACATACGAGCTAAAGCGGCTTCCCGATCATCGGCCAGTTGCTTGAGCTCATCAGCGGCGGCGTAGTGAAAGAGCTGCCGCTTGTTTAGTAACACGCTTCTCAGAAACCTTCCCTGCGCCGATCGCGGTTCAAGCGGCGCGTTAAGGCTGCTTCCAGGCTCGCACCGGCTCGCACCCGCCGTCGCAACCACGACCATCGATCTATACTGGACCTTCCGCATCGCATGAAGAGAAAATCCGCCGCCTCCATCGCCGCTCTGTCTCCTCGAACGCGACGGGAGAAACCGGAGCGCCGCTTGATGTGAGAGGCAACTGTCCATAATCAGATTGAGCGGAAAAAACTAGAAAAACCTAAGGATTATCTGACTGAGAAAATCTCGGATTGTTGAATGAGAGAGTGAGGGAGAAGATTAGCGGATTAGTGGGAGAAGTGGCGAAGGTTGGATAAGGTAGAGAGAGTATCTTTTATTATTTCCTCTCTATTTTAAAATTCATTAGGAAAAATATCTGATTCTGTTCTTTCTAGTTTCTGTGGGCTTCTTAAGTCGGTGTGTGGTTATTCTTTTATCTTCAACTTGACAAGTGGATAGATGTCATTGGTTTTTAAGTATATTCGTTTATTTTCGTCCAAAAAAGGAAAACAAAAGCTCTTCTCTAGTTTATCCTCTCATATGCGCTAAGTTTTATGATTGACCCACTTGACTGATATAGAACATAAAATAACCTGGAGAAACTTCAAGATTCCTTGATTTATATATGGGACTCTGTGACAGTCTTTTAACGACTCATACTTACAAATTTTATGAAGCAAACTCGTTCTTCCCCTACGAGAATCATTGTTTCGGAGTCGTATAATTTACGAAGTCCATATAAATTAGTCGTAGACAATTTCATATTCATGATAGTTAGGTGGTTTGAGACTTTTGTATATAAACGCATAGATTATGATATTGTATGGTAGTCTTCCGGTCTATATTGGTACCTAATCTCAATTATTGACGATTATCTAAACCAAACTTAATATTCCCCGCCATTTTTTTGTGCCATTCAATATTATGGGACTGGACCTCTTCGTGTTTTCTAAAGCCAACTTATACTTAAAATACACCCAATTTCTTAATTACAATCATCACTTGACGTATATAGTACATTAATAATCATCACGTCGACGACTTCAGTTGAACAAGATTTGGATAAACAGTAGGAGCAAAATTTCTTTTTTCTTAAAAGGGACAAAAAGAGAATATCAGATTAATGATAATAAACTGTTTTGGTTTAAATTTAACTTCTGACCCATAGCATTTTCATATATACTTTTCGGCTAAATTGTGATATTTTTAAAAATTCCCTACAACCACACAAGACATTGAACTCCACTTTCAGGAAAAACATATTTCCTGTTTAGGAAATATACACATTTGTTCAGGGTGGATTCAGCGTATTGAAATGAGCCATGTGACTCCTGAAACCTGAATCGTGTTATTGAATAAATTGATTGTTGGAATAAGTGGTAGCTCCTGTCATATAGCTCAGTACATTAACTGTCTCTTGTCACTCTGGGTCCACAACCTGCTATAGAGTTTATAACCCATGACTATAAAATTTGGATTCAAATGTAAAAACAAGTAACAACTAAGATCCAAGACTACCAAGGCTATGTTCAGTCTATCATAAGAACGTTTAATATAGATGTCGGTTTACAAAAAAATTAAACTATCTACTCGTTTAATATTAAGTTTTTCTAAGGTTTTATCTTTGAGTTTAGATCTTAAGCCTATGAAGTTCTGAATCCATAAGTCTCACGCAAGTACAATCCTTTCACCTTTTGTATAAAAGGGAAAATTAAAGACATCCTTTAGCACAAAAAAAAGAAGCAAAGAAACAAAGTTCACTGGTTGACTTTTTGTTGCAAAAACAACAAATCTGAAAAGTGAAAAAGAGCTATGGTATCATATTCTCTGGAGAATCATTAGCATCATCAGTTGCATTTTATTTAAAGACATACTTTCACAACTGTTACTTTTTGTAGTACCAAAGTTTCTAACTAAAAATCTTAGTCACCGGTTAAGTTTTCGGAATTGCTCGCCAATCCGATTTAAATCAAAGTCGCTATTTTGCCTAGCAGTTAAAAGAAGGGCATGCATCGAAACGACCAGGATCCTTATATGAGAAACCACATATAATTGGGAAAAAAAAAATAAGTGAATCCATCCACAACCAATAGGCAATAAGAGAAACACTAGTCATAAGAAACCGGTTACGTCACTACAAAAACGAATTTATTACGCATGAGTTTTTATTGTTCGTGGGGAGGGGGGAATTAAATAAATAGAACATTAAAACATAGGACCGTGATCACGTGCCGTATTCTAGTTAATCAAGCCGTGACATCGTGCAGTTTCACGTGCCTTCTGTCTACTAATCAAAGCCGAAACATCGTGCGGTCTATCTTCGTATGTCTCTCTCTAGTCTCTTCTAGACACTGTCGTAATATCTCGTAAGTCGTCACAATGTCACGCTCGGAAACTCGCAGCGTCCATAGCCTGGTCAAAACGACAACAGAGTGATAACAATTTTAGCCAACTTAAAATCAATCACCCGTTTAAACATCCAGAAATCACCGAACCGAAATTAAATTTCAAATATTACAAGAATTGGTTTTGATTTACGAATTTGGAAATGGACTCACTTGGATCTTTGATGGTTTGGGTGGCGAGGCCATTGAAGGAGCAAGTCCCACCGGTCTTACGAAAGCTGGCCCAATAAGAGCTAAAGGCGTAGCTGGCGTGCAAAACGGTCAAATCGGGTTTGTGACATGGGCCTCCGGCTTTGATCGGGTCGCAGGTGTTATTCCCCTGTGAGCAAGCGTACGATAGAGCATCACCAAGCTGAGTCCAATTTGCGCCTTTAGCCACCACGCACCATATTTTCCCCTTGTACACCTCGTTGTTCTCCGGCGCCGGCAACGACTCTTTGTATACCGTCGTCTTCCCCGACAATTCGACCTCATAAACCTGAGTCCCGTTCGGATGGAGAAGTCCGAAATGCCGCTCCGTGCCCGGACCCGTTTTCTGATTCTCGTTGTAAAGCGCAAAAATAAAGGCCGGGAGGACCTTTCCGGGTCGAGCCGGAGTGCCGACGGGCGGGTCAGCAGCGAGTTTCTTGATGACGTTGCGATTGTAAGTGGCGGCGTTGTAGATGTTGGCTCCAATTTGGTCGTAATCTCCGTTATTGGGCCAACCCGTTTCCGCGACCCAGATCCGAAGATCCGGATACCCGAGGCGTTTCATGGCGAAGACGAAAGCGTCAATCATCTGGTCGAAGAGGTTGTGGTAGGTCAGGTTCGTGACCGGATCCGTGACGGTGACGTTGCTAGATTCGAAAATCGCGTAACCGAGATCCACGTGGGTCGGATCTTGGGCCCAAGCGAAATACGGGTAGACGTCAACGAAGAGGAACGATTTGGTCCGGTCTAAGAACTGGAGCATCTGTTTCATGACCGAACCGGAAATATCCGAACGGAACTCGCCGCTTGAAGGAGGAAACGACGATTGGAGAACGTCGACGGCGAGTGTGGTCCCCACTTTGACTTTTTTTACGCCGAGAGTCTTTAAGGACCTTTGGATCTTGCGCATTGCAGGGACGAGGGCGGATTTGAGCTCGGAATCTGTGGAAGAGAGGATCTCATTGCCGACGAGGAGGTAACGGATCTTGGTGGATGGGTAAAACGGGAGGATGTTGGAACGGATCCAGTCGTCGGAGAGGGAATCGGATTTGGAGATGTTGACGATGAGCTGGTTCGGGACCATGACGGAGACGGCGATGTCGGTGGCGTTCAATGCGGCGAGGATGGTTGGGTTAGCGTCATAGAGCTTGACGCGTTTTGCGTTTAGGGATTTGATGAGGTTGACTGAGTCGGACGGAGATGGGAGGTTGTTTCCAAGCTGGCCGTAGTTGATTCCTGGCCGGCCGGAGAACTTTGCTCCTGTGGAAAAGACAAGAAGAAAGAGAGGATTAACATTTTTTAAGGACCGCCATTAATGGAGGTTGTTCTAGAGAGAGAGAAAAGTTTAAACCTGAAACAGAGATGAGCAGAGAGAGAGCAAGGAGATGTAGAACACTCATGATGAATAATTGGTAACACTTGTTCTTCTTCTTCTTCGTCTCTGAAGCAAGAGAGAGGGATGAGAGTACTTGGTTTGAGAGAGAAGAAGAGTGGAGATATTTAATGGCTAGTGTTACGTGTTCCCCATAAACAAAAAAGGACTGGTTGAGTAATAAAAAGACAGTACACTGTCTTAGTAAATCTTGTATACAATGTATATACATTAAAAGAAGTGGTATCTATTAGCCTAGTATCTATTGTAATTGATATCGTATTTACATGATGTATGAACAGATTATTCAACTTTAAAGCATACTATAATTTCTACTAATTTTTCGTCTTGATGATCGATGTTAAGTGTATTGGTAACTGGGTTTTCAATATTAATTGAAAATACTCTGTTCCTGCAAATACTTAAGAATCCTAACATTTTTAGTTTGTATTATTTCAGCCTATCAGATATCTTAATTTAATGGGTGCCTAGCGCTTCTTGGGGTGATCAGGCAGATGGATTAATAAAAATTACTATTAAAGGAGTTTAGTTCAACTCTCATTGATTATAAATGAAGCATTTTTCTCAACAAATTTTCACTAAACCCTCTTTGTTTCATTAAAAGAATGTACTAATGTTGATTCGTAGAGAATTATTAAAAACGTGATTAACCGGGTCCCTCAGAGAGATCTACGTGATGAAAAAGGTTATGTAAATGAATACTACAATACATTAAGACAGTGTTGATTGGTATCTTAATTCTAGACAAATCTCAACGGTCGTCTTGTAATAAAGAACTAAAAGTTCAATGAGAGTTGAGAAAAACGAAAAAGTAACGTTCTCATACTTTAATGGTGTGACGTGACATTATGATGCTCTCTCTATAGATCTCATTGTTCATTACAATATTAAAAAAGATAATAATAAATACAGTCAGTACATTGCAGCCTTGCAGGTCGTGTAGTAAACCGACCCATTTTCAACCGGGTATAATCCAAATTTTATAGATCTGATGGTTTCAATAACCGCTCGTATTCGTATCAATATCTCAATGTGATTATGGATATGAACATCCGAATTTCCATCAAATTATCAGAAAAATATATATAAAAAAACGACATTGTGCCCAAAAGAAAAGAAAAGAAAGAAGACATCAAAGTGTGTCTCTCTCTGCCCTTATTCTGCAATCCCCATTTCTCTTCGTCTTTTAGTGCTTTTGTTTCTTTCTCTGACAATATTCTTTGTTAGATATTTTCTTTCTATGTCGGAGTAGACCTAATGAGTCTGGGTATATGATTTAATCGAATGTCTTTCAGGAAAGATAATTATAGCATATGCATTTTGCTTATGCAGTTTGTTCATGTTTCCTGTATTTTATTTGTTTTCTCGGCGTTTTACTGTATAATTACGCAATCATCCCTATAATTTGTGATTTTCTCAACAGAACTTCCTAAATTATTATTCAAACCGAAACTCGAATCCTTTGTGGTGGATCAAACTGGGAGAGTAAAGTGAATTTGGGCCTTAAATTATACAAGAGATGGTTATATAGTCGTCAACGTCGAAATAAAAAAAGGCCCAAATATGAGAGGTCCAAAATTTAGTGTAGGTGTCTTTACTTGGGCCGAGAAATGGAGCACCCCGATAATAACTAGCCCATAGTACATTTAAGGTTCGTAGTTCATAGCTTAGCAAGATCAGTCAGTATATTTGTAGGGGATTTGGGATTAGTCAAACATTCAAGTTGCGTGTTATAATTTCATAAGGATCAAATCAAACATTATCAGCAAATTCCGGAGACTTGGTTGCTGATTAGACATTTTTTTGCTGGCATACTTTGTTGTCTACTTTCTTTAGTAAGTGAATAGAAAGAGATATTTCTGTGTCCTCTGAAGAAGTATCTTTGAAAAAGACGATTGGATTCATATAGTTTCCAAAAATCACGGCGTGATCCCATTATATAAAAAAATCCTAATTATTCAAATTTGGTTTTTTTAGCTCATAACCACTCATATTAGACTTTTTAATGTGTCTTTTCTTTTGAGGAACTTGCCCAAACACAATGTAGAAAATGACAGAACACCTTACACAGCTGGTTAACACTAACAACGATCAAATCAAATTTTCAAATAACGTCATCTGATATTAAATTTTGACGTTGACGAGTTTTAGTAAAATAGAAAAATCAAGCTTAGCTAAGATCTGAGGTTGCTTTATTAGTCGTGAATAAGCTACCTATAGTGCCTGTTATTCGTTTGGAAATATATTCATAATAACATTTGAGGAAATTACACATATAATTTAGCACAAATGTAGATGTAACTGTAACGCTATATATGTAACTCCTGCTCAGGCCCGTCCCTGCCTTAAAGCAGGTTTAAGCCACAAATACTTTTGAAAAATTCAGGCCACATTTTCCAAAATTAGTTATAGATTAGGTGGTCAGCTAAGGAGAGTTAAAGAGAAGTTTTCTCCTCTTCACATCTTGGGTTCGAATGGTGGTGATACATATTTTACCTCTTTCTTTTTTCTTTTTTTATTAAAAAGTTTTTATAAAAAAAATTGTGTTTTAGCCGTCAATGCAAAATTAGAGGTAACTCTTCTTTTTAATGTTAAAAAAAAAACATTTTGTAGCTATCACATAAACTGTAAATTTTCTTCTTAGACACAAAATTTTGTAACTAAATCATTTAAAATTTAGAAAGTTTGAGTTTTAATTTTAAAAATTTAGATAATTCTCAAATTTTGTATTAATTCTTATCATTGTCGTTTTTTTCATCACTTTGTATATATTAAATTAGATGATTAACAATCAATAATTATAAATGACACAATTGTGTTGAATTGAATTTGCATTGATGTTAGTATTTACAAAGGTAACAAAGCAAATTTTTTTTCTTGACAATAATCTCTATAATTTTTTTTGTTTAGTAATATGCCTCCACACTCTAGTAAGCACTAGAAGACGTGTTTTAAATTTTTTATAATTACAAAATCTGGACTTTCTATAATTGATGTGACTGTTAGAAATGAAATAAATGATAAATAATAATAAAATTAATATTTATAAGAATGATAAGATAGAAATGCATACGTTTGAGCAACATACAAATATTGATGGAGTTAAACATACAGAAGAGAATAAAGAAAAAAAGTTTCTTAGACAACAATAATAAACATGGAAATGTGGTGATTTTTGGTGGTTTTGATCCATTTTTAATGGTTTTAGTTATTATAAAGAGCCACATTTTTTTAAAAAAAAATGCTTTGAGCCTCACAAATATCCGGGACGGCACTGCTCGTGCTGAAAAAGCTTAATATCAACTTTTGGTTTAAATGTTTAACTATGGATTTGAATGGTATGCAGCTTTTTCACGTTTTTACGTTTTGGAAATTTGATTCTGTTATTTTTAACCATTCATGTTATTCATCACGTTTTCACGTTTTTTTATGTTTTTGAAACGTGATTCCGCTAGCATGTTAAAAATATAACTAAAAAAAAATAAAACGTGATTAATTTACTAAAAGTAGCTTTTCAGCGTTTCACAATTATTCAGCTAAAATATTATTCAGTTCAGTTCATTCCGCTAGTAATTTTTCAGTTATTCCGCTATTCTGTTATTCATCTGACATACCAGTCAGACCCTATATATATTTCTGTCAGAACTTGATAGTAAGATTTCATACGTTTTGACGTTTAAGATCTTCTTCTTTTTTAAAACTTTTTTTGTCTAAGTTCTTTATCCAAAGACCATTGAAACGAATATAATTAGAAAAAATGAAACAGAGATTAGCAATGGTGGAAGAAACGAACAGATCAAATTATAGTATAGCAATGGTATTATTCTATAGTGGGGTTAAAACTTACAATGATATGAAATCCAAGCAATAAAAAAAAGCATAAAGAATCCGATAATAATAATAGCGGATGACAATACAGTAGTTGAGTCCCACAAATGAATCGGACATAAAACTAAAATAAGGGCACAAATAAATAGTAAAAAGAAGCTGTTATTTGATACAGTATATATATGAAGATGGTTATAGAAACGAATTTTGCAAATGGTGTGGTCCAGTTCAAGCTTCTTGTTATGTACACCCATCAATCCTTTTCTTACTTTCTATCCTTTAATTGAAACTCCAATATTTTTCTTTTGTAACAAATGCAAATAATGGTTTATCATCAAACTTCAGCTTTCATGTGTGATGGTACTTGGTTTGATGGACCTGCATATTACATTTTCCACATCTCAAATTATAGTGTTTTCTTTATATAAAATGAAACGGAAAGAATATAATTGTTAACTTTCCATACCTTGATAATTATGTGATTGTACTTGGTTTGAATCACGGATCTGGTTTTGCTGCACAAATCCCATATGAATAATGCTACGTAGATCATCTTCAGAAAATGCTGAATACTGAAAACAAAAACCAAAAAGAGTTATGATTATTTCTAATAAGAAATTTTTTAATTTTTGTAAAGAGATAAGAGAATTAAAGACCTGAGAAATAGAGTCAGTTGAATGGGTAAGTGTTGGTAATTGAGAAATGAAGCTTCTAGTTTCAGAAGTGTCCAAAGGGTCTATTATGTTACTGGAAGAAATATTAGGGTTCATTTGTAAAATTTGATTGTGATGATCAGCCAATAAGGTTTCTGATGAGGATTTTAATTGAAGTACTTGCTGTTGATGATGATGCATTAGATTGTTGCTTGAAGGAAATATCTGTCAGAAAATAAGAAGTTTAGTGTGTTTTTTTTTTCTTGAAACACACACGATTGGTTCACAAAGTAACAATTGTTATAATTATTGTCAATTTATAAATCCCCTATTAATGTTGTTTAAATTGTGACGGTGACTTACATTCTTTGACACGAGAGCTTCCATGTTAAAGTCCAGCCTGGTGTTCACTGACGATAACTTCATTGACAAGAACTGCCATTATTAAGCAAAATGAAATTTAAAAAAAAATTAAGCAAAAATTCGAAATCGTGTACTAGCTATTTTAAAAAAGTGATTACGAAATAATGGAAAGAGTTAGTGGACCAATAATCTAATGGAATTACCTCAACTTGTTGTTGTAATGATTGGACATAGTTTATAATTTCATCCAACATCAGTGCTTTCCCAGTAACCTATTTTCTCAAAAAATACAATTAATTTAATCGCAACTACACTACAAGTTACAACTAAAAACGAATTAATTAGTGATTAATCAAATGAAGGAATCAATCAAAATCGTTCTTCACCTTGTTGCATCCAGGGACAAGATCTTGAAGCAGCTTCATTCTTTCGCTTATCTTCTCCCTTCGAACCTTTTTAAATCGAAATCATAACATATAAAATTCGAAATCCCTTATGTACAGAATGATTAATCCAACTAATGAGGACATAAATAATTAAACTTTAACACTAGAAACAGCTCAATAAACTTGACCATGTTAAGTAAGAAAATATAGGAAATTTACTGACTCGTTCGGCGAGACTGTGACTATCGGTGGCTTGGCCTCGCCGAGCTCTGACATGGATGAAGTCTTTGTAAGGATCAAGTGATTTCGTTTTCTCTTCATCTTCTTCTGATTTTCTACTTCTCTTGGAATCCGAATCTTCCTTCTCTTTAACCTCCTGAGCAAATTAAACCACAAATCAGTTTTATTCTCATACAAAAATCTCGACTTTTGCGAGTTTCGTATTCAAATTTGAAAAAGTCGATTGTTTTTTTTCCATACGAACCTTCGATAAATTGGGAGATGGGGAAGCTGTGGAAAGAGAATTCTCCTTGGATTTTGCTTTTCTTTTCCGGGAAAACTCACCGGACGATTCGCCGGCGGGAATCGGAGACGCAAGGGGCTTGAGAGCTGAGGTGCTCGAGACACGTGACAGCTTCCCGTTGGTTCCCACTGTTGCAGCAGCGGGTCCCTTATTAGTCGGAAACGGCGAGTTGACTCTGCCGTTAAAACTTCGGCTGCCGAAACACGAATACCTCGCCGCTCTCTCTGCGAATCCTGAATCGCCGGAAATTTCCGCTATCGGTGTAGTCATTCTCTTCAGCGACATCGGTATCGGCGGTGGAGAGCTCATCGGAGTTGCGTAACACGAGCCGGAGCCGTTTCCGTTGCTAGCCGGAGTCCCGTAGACCTCGCCGATGTTACCCAATTTACCGATGAGCTCTCTAATGGCGAAGTTGTCTCCGCCTCCGCCGGAGAAGTTAGAGTTTGACGGCGTCGGAGAAGAGACGAGTGAGCTCAGAGCCGAGTCCAAGATGCTCTGTTCCGTTGACTTTTCCCAGAAAAAGCAATCCCGAGTGAGGCTCGGGTCCACTGGCTGAGTCTCCATAGAAGCCCAATTCAGCATCGCCGAAGAAGAAGACAGTGACGTCATCTCCGACGGATGCGGAACTCCTGCATTCATAAACAGTTCGTTCTCCATCGAGCTCTACTTCTTGGGGGGGGGGGGGGGGGGGGGGGGGGGGGGGGGGGGGGGAAGAAAGAAAAAAAAATCAAAAGTATAAAAATCTTAATTCTGGCTAAAATTCTTAATTAGTTAAACCAGATCAGAGGCTCATGAAAATCAAACAGAGGATAACATTTGCAGAACTTCAGAAAGCGAAGAACAGAGGAAAAGAGGAACTCATTAATGCAGCAATGAAGTGTTTATATAGTTGCTTAATAGTTTTATATTAAGAAATTTTAATGAGTTTTATGATATATGGAAAGAAAATTAAAAAAAATAAAATAAGTGATAAATTGTGTGTCGGACCGTAACGGGTGGAAGTGGTTAAGAGAAGGGATATGCTGTGCCTTCGACGTTAGACGATATATATACTAATCGCTAAGAAACATGCGCATGTCTTCGCAATACGAAATATTACGAAACAAACTTGAAATTTCTGATAAAGTATAAGATAAATCTGATTCTATTAATTGCCGACAAAACATTCTAAAATATAATTATAACAAAACTAAACTTGATGAATGTGTTCCCTTGTCGAAGTTCCGTATCTATCGCCGGGTCTCAACAAACAAAAGTGCTCGGATACTGGAAAAGCTTTGTGATCGAACCAAGAAAAGACTAATGAAATAGAATTCCACCGATCCTGTAACTTGTTCAAGAAGACAATTTGAACGAGGCGATTGCGAATCATCTATCCGAATTTTGGTTTTCCTAGTAATTTCGGAAAATATAGTTTAGTAAATGAAATGCTTTTAATAAGTATCATGCAACACCATTGCTCATGAATTTTATAGCAGTCTGCAACCTGAAAAAGTTTTAGATTGGCTTAGCTGAATCGGAGAACTTGATTTCAAACAGGTTCCAAGTATAATATACGTGTTCGGCTCGTGGTGTTTCAGGAACAAATTAAGCATCGATGTTTACGTCATGGAATTAATAAATGACATCATATAAGAAAAGATGTAATAAAATATCTATATACTATACGTTAAGGTTTCCTTCCATACAACTGCATTCAAACGATATATTCGCACTCTCGGACCAGAATAGTTATGCTTCCACAGTTCCACTCATATATATATAAGTCACGCATGATGAAAACACATTTGCTTCAATAATAATGTAGTCCCGCTCACACACATCGTAAACAAAAGCGAGCGCATCGATAGAAGCCTCTTGCCTAGTGGACTTCTATTCAGATGGGCCTCCCATTTCTAAGCCCGCTAATTAATTTTATCGGTTTCAATCAAAGCTGACAGTCTTAATGGGTTCTTCCATCCAAAGCTGACAATTTATATGAAAACTAGTATTTTGCCCCCTGCTATGTAGAGAATTGGTATTTGAGATAAATTAATATAAAAGATCATAGGTTTAAAATGAAAACAGTTTAATATAATATTTAATTAAAAAAATTATATAAAATTAATAAAAAATAACATGTTTGAAATTAAAATAGTTTAACATTTTTATTATTGAAATACTTTAATTTTGAGAATTGGATAATAAAAAAAGAAAGTAAACATACTTATCCAAGATATTTATATAGTAGTATGTAGGTGTATTTTATAATTATACAAAATTATAAATTAATACATTTTAGTATTTGATATAGATAATTAAACATGTATAAAATGATTTATTTTGTTAATTAATTTTGTCACGAAAAAATATTTATTAAAATTATAATAAGTAAAAAATGGAAAATAAATATTTAAAAAATTAAAAATAAATGTTTACTTTGTACATCACTTTGTCATTTTTTATGTTTTTTAAATTCAGAAAGATAGATCACAAAACAAAACAAAAAAATATCAGCCTAATATCTTTAATTCACAAATGTTATCATTATTAAATGGATAGAACATCACTTTCTAGGGAAGACATCTTTACACCTTACCATTTTTGTAATGTTGTGTTTTTGGTTATTACCAAAAAAAATATTGTATTTCTAGTAGTTGTTTCATCTTGTAAATAATCACACTAATACCTGAAACAGAATTGAAATAAAAATTTCAAATTACGTATCTATAAATCTATGATAATAATTTAGATAAAACTCCAAAAATCAAAAATTAATAGATTACCTAAAATAACTGATTTTTTCTTTGCAGAATTTTTTTTGTCGAATTTTCTTTGCAAATTTACAAAAAAATTATATGGACTAAACATTTCTGATATATATATGATGAAAGTGACGGTAGTATACTGTAAAGATGGAAAGTTAAAAAGATCATGGGTAGTTATGAGATTGTTTTAAAAAAAATAATTTAAAAGATACAAATTTTTGTGATATAAAAATAAAAAATAAATTAGTTTAAAACATAAAAGGACACTTGTCAATACTACAATTGTCAACTGACTTGTGCTTTATAAGTATAAAGATACTCTTAAGAATTATAATATTACTTAATGAATTATTTGTTATAAAAGAAAAGGTCTTTTTGATTTTGAATTCTTCAACTAAAATTTGTTTCCTGGTATGTGAACTGTCCATCCAAATAACTATTTTGTATTTTTTCTGGTTCTTAGTAAAATAGAAAGAACACAATTTTCGCCAAAAAAAAGAACACAGTAATTAAGAGGTTTGATTTTCTTATAGACTGCTGCTTAATTAGTAGTCGAGTATTTTTTTTTTCCTCACATTATCCCTAATATTTTATACCAAAACTAGGAAAGACGACTTACGAGAAACTAATAATCCCTTGACTCTTCGCGTTCAAATGAGATTTTAAATAGTATACAATTAAATGGATTTGGGTCGTTTTTTAAGTAATAATAAATATATCGCAACCTGCATGGGGCAACGAGCATAAACAGACGCCAAAAGAAGAAAAAAAACATTATTCACAAAAAAACCAACTTGTCACGTTCTTGTTCTTACGAAAAAGATTATTAGATATTGTCACTTGTTCGTTACCACATTTAGAGAAAACTCTTCACACCTCCCAAATTCCAACTTTTTCATCAAGTGAATTAAATAAAAGTTATTCGACGTGGTTTTCTTTCACTCTATCATCAATCGTCGAGCAAAACAAATAGACGATCTCGTTAATTATGTACAGTGTCACTAAGTAACACACTATAGTTTACCCCTTTAGTAAAAAAAAAAAACACACTATAGCTTACGTGGAAAATTATTACTATTGCATCGTCCTTCCGTAGACGCCTGAAATTGGAAATATGGATTAAAGAAAAAAACATGGGTGACATATATTTTTGTTATTACTACTTTTTTATAGTATTCAATTTAGGATCAATTGCGCATAGTCTCTAATAAAATACAAAACAAATATTCAATTATAGATACTTGTAAGAAAAGCATCAATATTAAATGTTAAAAAAGCATCAATATTATGTATATTCGATATCGAAGGAGGTTTAAATATGATAGCGAGTTTTTAAAAACATGACGCGGCCGAGGTTTGTAGAATGTAGACTCTCTTTGTTCGTTTGGTGGTTTTGTAGGCTAATTTGTCTTGATTACGTTCATTTACGTATTTTAAGCGTTTTGAGTTATTTCATTATTTGTATTTGTTTACTAAATAGACTTGAATCGAACATCAAAATACAATAAATATCCACCCCGACGAAAATTCGAATTATGATTTTGTAATAATCTCTATCATTAAGAAAAATACTTTATACATCATCAACTGAACTGCCATTGGATGTGCTACGATACATTGTTTGTTTTGACCTCTGCGTTGTTCCCAATTTATTATCTTTCGATGGGAGATGATCATCTTCTCCAAGGTATTATTTGAGACTAACAAATCAAAACTCCAACATCAGTCACACGGTCGGTCATAGTGAAACTATAGATCGGTCCAGAGTCGTTAATGTCTTCTGTTTTATAAGAAAAGATATTACTCTCCCTGTTTCCTGATTACGTGGAGAGGATATCTCACACATATTACGTTCAACTACTACTACTAAAGAGTAAAAGACCATTCGAGTCTTTATTTGACTTGTCCTCCGTTTCAACCATAATTTTCTTTGGGGAGTTAATGATGCTTGGCCTTATGGACTAAACAACTGAGACTAATCGGTAATTTAAAACTAAATAATTAGTAAGACACGTCTACACCTTTCCCTTTCATGAAGAGCCAAAGAAAATGTGATTAAATGAAGAGAAAACAGGATAGGGAGACAAAGGTGAAAGGCTCTTCTTTAGGTTGGTTCTTGGCCCTACGCTTCCTTTCGCAATCATCTACCTCTATGGGCCCCACCACATTCATATTCTCTGTCACGTGTCCTCTTTTCCTGTAATTCAATCTTTTCTCTCTCTGGATAATTCAATCTTTTCTCTCTCTGTAAATATGATCACATCGGTGTAGCTGGTTTTTATTTTCTATTTAGTGAATTTCTAATTTTAATCAAAATTAATGTACTTTTGTAAGTTACGTTTTTCTTTTACTAATTAAGATGTTTACAGTGGTAGACATTATAAAAAAACATATAATAATAATCTTCAGAAATTAAAAGAGCATTTTCTTTTAAACCAGTAAACCATCATGCTAACCTTGACACTTTCTTTTTGTTGCTAATCTTGAAATATTTTATATTTTTTTTGATATTTAGTTAAATATATTTATAAACATGTCAAAGTTTTGCATTATTTTAAAAAATCATACCGTAAGATGAATTGATTTTTTTTTTGTTAGGTCAAAACGAATCAGGCGTAGCATGGTTCATGGAGTATCATTTATTTGTTTCAATTCTTTTAGTTAGGATTTCTTAGTTTTTGTGTTCTTTTTCTTGGCGGCTCTTAGTTTTATGTTCTTCGAAAAGCTTTTAAAATGTTAATAATATTTTTATATCTTATATTAAATCAATAATATTCTAAAATTAGACGAGCCCGTTATTTTTGTGTAGGACTTTGCTAATGTGATTGTTGGCTTAGTATGTGTCACTTTGCCTCTCTTCATACTTATTTTTGTTTTTGTTTCAAAATTATTCATAAAGTTTTTAAAATTAAATACCAAGTCTTTGTTAGATGTAAATTCGTGAATAAGGTAGCGACAAAAAAGACCGTGACACATGAATATCGAATTCGAATCCATGAAAATCACTTATGACAGCATCATCCAGGAACCATTCAATCCGATAAACGCGGAAGAGTCTAGTGCATGCGATTGTTAAACAAAATTTTTAATGTCGTACTTAATCTTCGACAGGAAATTATCTACACATCTTCTAAAGTATAAACCATTAATACTCTCACTCGTTGAACGTGAAATGCATACCTATCCTGATAACATGCCATTTCACACTCTTTATAAACACAATTTTCTTATGAATCCGCGACCTTTCAGCCCAATGTGCTCTATTGATTTATAAACACACTTTCTATAACCGCAAAAGTTTATAATTACACCACCAAAAGTATAGCTACTAAATACAAATCAAACCATTCATGGAGAAGGAAACCATGTGCATAAATATCCTTTTGGTAAAGGTAGAAATCAGTGTGTTTAATTAATTACCCTCTACTCCCTTGTTTGTATTTAAATGTGTCCGTAGGTAAATTTTACCATAATAATAATATTAAAAAACGGTAAACTCGAAGGGAGTATAAACCCTATAGACCCGTTGCCCGTTGGGATATGCCATTCTTTGGCTAACCCATCGGGTCAAAAGTCGTCGTTCTTACCAACCAGGAAGTGGTATATCCTCCGGTTCTGCTTTTTTCCCACCATTACTACGTGTCTCCTTATATAATAAGATCATTTCAATTTGATCATTTAATACTATTATTTATACCAAAATTAATATAAATAACTTAAGCTTCTCTTCGAATATTCGGAGCTCAACTCCTCTCTCTCTCTCTCTCCTCACGCATTTTTCGTTCTCAAAAAGAAAATTCTCTCTTTTTTATAAAAACCCGTCTCCTCTTCTCCATCTTCTTCAAACCTGATATTTTCATTTCCTCCGCGAAAATTCCGAGTGAGGTTTCTTTACACATTCAGAGGTTTAACCGGTGGGAAATGGGTTTTTCGAGAGCAAAACGTGTCACGGATCCACTCGACGACGAGGTTAGGGCTCGTCTCGTTGGATGCAGCTTCAGCAGCGGCAGCGAGCATACCGGCGACGGAATCGAAGACTACGACGATGATTCTCTTTGTCTTTCTGATCTTGTTCAAGGTTTCTTGGAAGATGAAGTCGAAACAGCTAACGATGAGCCACGCTGGTGTGATCACGACTCGGGATCAGACTCCGATTCTGACTCGGAACGAGTCGAGCTCCCTGATTATGCCGCCGATATTGCGAATCTTCTGAGGAATTCTCTCAGGGAAGACTCCTACGGAAGAATGGTGTTGCTCCACGTGGTGAGAGCGATGGAAATGCTGTCGTCGTCTTTGGGATCTGATCACGAACAGCGTGCCGTTTCGCGGCGTAAGCTTATGTCTCTTCTTAGGGAGCTCGGACACAATGCGGCGATCTGCAAAACCAAATGGAAATCCTCCGGCGGCCTCACTGCCGGTAACCACGAGTTTATCGACGTCGTGCACGCTCCCGGTGACGCCCCATCTCAGACCGTCCGTTACATCGTCGATTTGGATTTCGCGTCGCAGTTCCAGATCGCCAGACCGACGCCACAGTACGCGCGTGTGCTTCAGTCACTTCCGGCGGTTTTCGTCGGACGAGGGGAAGATCTGAAGCGGATCTTACGGCTCGTGTGCGACGCGGCGAGGATGTCGCTTAAGAGTCGTGGCCTCACGCTTCCACCGTGGAGAAAAAACCGTTATATGCAGACGCGGTGGCTTGGTCCATACAAACGCACCGCCAACTTAACGCCGTCATCTCCCGCCGTTAGCACCGTCATGTGTCGTGCCATCGGTTTCGATAGCGCCGTCGGTGGCCGTCTATTTGTGTGGACTCGATAAAGATGAAGGATAAAGCCACGTGTCATTTTCTAACTCGAAAATTTTCCTAGTTCTAGAGAGAATAATAATCCATTATTTAGAATTTCTCGTCTGAAATAATTATTAAAAAATTGTGAGACAAAACAAACAAATTAAAGCCAAAAAAATAAAAAAAAATCGAGATCTTACGAAGAAGATAAATTTCTACGCGGAAAATGAACATCGTGAAGAAATGGCAAAATGTTACCAAGCAATTATCGAGTGCGACAGGGACACAAACACAGATAAGGTTTAATTGACAGCCGTCGGATATCAGATCCAAAGGTAGAAGAGTAAAAAAGACAGATCAAATGGACGTGAAGATTGATGTAAAGGATAATATATCTTAATAATTATGTGTTGACGTGGCAATAACACGTAACGTAGTTCTCGCGTTACATTGAATGTGACTGGGCGTAAGAAGTCACGTCCAGGTCTAGGCGCATGGGTTTGTCGTGTAGTATCGACTACACCTGATAAAAGCCACTGTAGAGAGAAGAAAACTGGATTATATAAAATTGGAGCACGTGGAATAAGATAAGGTTTATCAATAGTTTATATATTTGTTTTTATTCTTTTGTTGTATGCGAATATTCGGTTTTTCTTTTTCGGACCAAATTATGTTATCCAAAAACTGACCTAACCCTTCTGTCTCATGATATTTTCTACGATTTATATACATCGTTAACTAATTAACTAATGTTTCAAATTCGATGGTCCACTAATGCATTAATTAATCATGTGATGCTGCAAATGGAATTGTGTATACTTCCCAAGAAAGATTTTAGAAGTAGGCCTCAAATATCATGAATCATGAGCTGAACGAGTCATTTTATAAAGTTGGTCGGAATTGATCTCATCTAAATGATAATAATTGTATATTAATCTACAGTCAAAAATCAAACGTGATGACAGCAGTATTTTATAAACTACAACATAACTACAAATCAATTTTGTTTATATATATATATATATATCCCCATGAAAAGGGTAATTCATTTTGGGAAAGTCATATCATGTGAACTCAATTATCAAAATAAGCTTATGAAATTATAGGGTACATTACATGTACAAAGATAGCCAAAGTTTAATCATTTTAGATATAAGAAAAATGATATAATTAATCATAAATCAGTTAATTTGTTCATCACATATGTTAATATGGTTTTTACTCATTATTTTTAACAAATATCGTAATATTTTAGTTAATAATATGCTATTTTATATGATTTGTTTATAATTTATTTACAATTTTGAAGATTAACTATTTTGCAAACAAGACCTTAGAACATGTTCAATACAAGTATCTTAATTAATATCTTAGTATTAAATTATTCAAAAAAAATGAAAATCATAAAAGAGAAAGAAGAATCAGCTCTTATATAGAGAACTTAAGAAACTATTCTTAACTTTTTCTAACACATGTCATTTAATTACTTGTTTATTTTCTTTAAAAAATTATGAGAGATAAAATAATAATTTTTTTAATGTTTAGATACTCAAATTAAGAATTTTAGCATTGCACATAGTCTTATAACAAAGTGGATCAATTAATCAAATAACTTCCAATTATTCGTTTATCTTTGTCAACGAAAACCTAATACAATATTACTCTTGGTATATCTTTTTGTGATCGATTATTTTGGTCGTCTTTATGTTATTCTTAACTATCAATTTCTTTTTCATGGGGAAAGCTTAAAATTGATTGGCTAATTGTTCGTTTCATCTTCTTTGGTTTGAATAAAAAAAAATGTGAAAGCTTAAAATTGATTGGCTAAGTCACAAAGAAGAATTTATTAATTTTTGTTTATATATATGTTATTTTGTGACGAATACGCGCGCAAAATGACGAGTGGAACCGAAAATTAGAGCCAAAAGATCATCTCTTGATCTTGGAGTATATATCAATTAACCAATCTGGTGTCAACGATAAATAAAATGTGGATTCGCTAAGGATTAACTAATTCTCAACAAAAGTTATTTACGTTTTCCCAAGGTGAATGATTTCGCAGTGTACATATAACATACTCGGTTATCTACCTCTTAAAGAACTTAAACAGCAAAATACTATAAGTTATGTGTGTGACCAAAAAAGGAATAGACGAAGACGAATGAAGAAAGAAAAGAAATGGCTTTTGGAGTGGCCCAATGAGGGAAGGGGCAGTCAAGCTGTGGGGTCTCTCTCACCTCTCCACGTTTTTATTTTTCTAAATGACTCTTGGCTTGGCCTCGCCTTCTTTACTATTCTTTGGATCTCCTTTTATTTATTTTATTTGTATCTTATTGTTTTTATAATTATATTTATTCTCTTAGGAAACAAACTAAAAAATTTGATTAATATGTTATATTTGCCTATGTCTACAAAATATTATATTTTCCACTGAATAGTCAATGTAAAATAAGTTGCACTCAACACTTATTATACAAGCCAGCCAAATCTGATAATGCTACATTCGTTGTCCTAAACAAGATGTTGAATTAGTTTATGACTTTAAATTACGTTCAAAATCATTATTATTTTATACTCCCTTGGATTGGAACCCTTAATGAGATTCAATATAATCAGAAAAGGAGAAAAAAGAATTTTTTTTTGAACCAATAAAAAAGAAAAACTTAATAACAAAAAACTTAAGAAGTAATAATTCTAGCTTTTTCACCGTTAAATCACTTTATTCTCTCAATTGTTATTGTCTCTTTCTCACAGTTGATTTCATCCCTAAAATAATTAGTGTATCTTTTCATTCCGACAAGAAAGGTTAAGACCAATAGCAATACACAGTGCCCAACGATTCATCGAAAGTGAGAGTCCGATAATCAAAGACAGGATTAACCTATTACATGACGAGATTAGCCTATGCTCAACTCGATATTGTTGCTTCTCCCTACAAAATTTGCAGGATCTACTGTCGTGTTGTCGAAACGATGGCTGTCTTTCTGGACGAGGCAGCCAGACATGATCATGTATCTGAAATCGCAAGCTGATCTTGAGGATCTCAATTTCAAATTACCTTTGGGGGTTGAATGGTTCGATAAATTTGGGGAACAGATTAAGATTTCTGATTGTGTTGATATTCGTGCTTGGGGTAGATACGATACGGATATTTTTCACTTGGGTATGCTATTCGAGCAAGATGACCGTCTGTACTCATTGGTTTGAGAAACCCATCACTTTACCAAGTTGTGTGAGGAGACAACAACTCACGTACGAAAAGAGCTTTATGTCTTGGGCTTCTCTCCAGGAAGAAGACATGGCTAAAGGGGAGAAGGGCTTGGACAAAATTGGACTTGGACAAAATTGCTCAGGCAGTTTGCTTTGTTCTAGTGAGACGTGAGGATGATAGGAAACTCGTTCGTAGAGCGGTAGGGATGACACTTGTAGTGTCTCCGAATCCCAGGCAATGGATCCAAGAGATTGACAATTACTTAGTCCCTGGAAGCAGCAGAGTGCTTTTGTTTGATCCGAGCACGTTTATGAGTGAGGATCGAATCATGAGCTATGATTTCATCCTGACTTCATACTCAACACTCAAGGCTGAGTATCGGAGACGTAGGATGATTAGTCACCGGTCCTTGTTGTTCGATGCTGACTGAGTTTTAGATGAGGTATTAATAGTATTTCTTTCAGTTTGATTGTTATTTTTATTGAATTTTGTAATCAGATTTTTTGGTGGTTTTTGATGTTCAACAGGCCAAAACACTCAAGCGTCAAAATAGCAATGTTGCCAATAAGGCAAAGTATAAGTGGGCCTTGATTGATGATTCTTTCAGAAAAAACTACTGAGATCTTCACACTGTGATTGTCTTTCTCAAGATACCATCGTTTTCTTATCACTTTTGTCAACTGTGCAACTGTAAACTTTTGTAAGTTTTTTCTACCTGTTTTGTTTTGTTTGATTTCTGGAGCCTATGTTCATTTAATTCCCTTGATTTCAGGGAGGAACCTAAGCATTCCGTATATGTTATTGTGGTCATCCTAGCTCGATGCACCTTGAATGGTGAAAGAAGGTAAAAAAATTGAGAGAAAAAATTATTGGATTTTTCGTTATAACTTGTTTCCACAAAGATAATATTTCGGATGATTACTAATTAGTCAAGAGTAAAATATTCGAATAAATGTACACAAGTTGTACAATGAATATCTGAATTTGGGTCAGTATATCAATTTCAAAAGTTTTTTCATACAAATTTTCAAGTTTTGAAATTTCTGATAACAAATTATTAGCTTTGATTTATGGGATAACAGGATTTTGACGATTACATTATCACATTTAAATCTTTCAAATTATGTTACAGCATGTGTTTGTTAACGTTCACATTTCAAAATTTTTGAGTGTCAATAAATAGAGGTGGCACTTTGATTTTAAGAATTAACAAAATTAATTGTTATTGAAAAAATATGAATTATAATTTTTTATTAAATTTTTATTATTATAACATGTATTTTAAACAAATTAATACATAAAACAAAATTTTTAAATTAATATACCTAAAATTCTTAAACTTTATTACATTTAAAAAAAATAAATGTATAATTTTTTTCCAAATCTAACAAAACTCTTCAAAAATTAATTGAATATCTATTGGTGAAAATTTTTATAGGTTTATTAAGAAAAAAAGAAAAGAAAACAAAAATGACGTGACATATTGAAAGTTTCTCTGGCTCTTTGGCCAAAAGATGAGTTATAAAATTCATCTCTGAAGTACAATGCGCAAAGTACACTGACTTGCTGGTAGCACTTTCCTTTGTCAGTGTAGCCACCATTCCTATGGACACAAAACAAATACTGGTTCATGAGCTTTGATGTTTTCTTCTGAGTAGCTAATATAATTCAGAGATATGGATCCCCTTACCTGCGCCAATGGCATAAACATTTTTCAAACCACCCATGACTTCATGAGTAACAAGGTCACTGTTATCCCACACAATGAAATGAGTCTGCCTTAGAAACTTCCCCAAAAGGCTTCCTCCATTTCTCAGACCCGCAGATCCGTGCATTAGCGTACTCTTTGTTGTAAACCTCGGAAGCGATGTTAGGTCCTCCAAGGTAGAGAATGTTCTCAAGAGGAACACTAGCTGTAAACAAGTATATATATAACAATCAACATCTTCAATGACCAGCAACAACAACAAATCAGGTAAGGGAAAGTGAGGAGGTTACTGGCTCGATAGATCATTTGAGTAGGAGTAACAATCCGAGGATGAGGATGAAACTCTGCTTCCACACCCTTAGCCAAAGAGATGATGACAGGAGCTGTAACCCTCTCCTTCCAGTACTTACTAATCTCACTGAACACCTGGAAAGTCTCGGTCGATGGCAAACCATTGATGACGATATCAGCATCCCAAACAGCCTCCTGCAGATTAGTCACGACTTTCAAAGGACACAGAGGAGTCTCGATCATATTCAGGCAAAACCCATCTTTCAGTATCTCGTCCGCGTACAAAACCCTTCCATTATTAGCAAATGGGCCTCAAGGTCAAGTTTCTATATCTCTTGGGCTTTCTACACCAACCTATACGAATGTGGTTTTTTTAATTATCAATTGGAATTGTTCGGCTTTAATAATTACACCTTTTTTCCTTTAACAGAGGCCTATAGGCCCTATACGACTTCAACCCCACATATCAATTTTTTTCTATTTTTTTACTACATTTAACCCCATTGCATTTCTTTTGCCTGTTACATCTTCATTCATAAAAGGATTATGGGAATCGATATTCTCATAACCATTGCGAATAGATGTATAAATATTTTTTAACAGGGTTTTAGAACAGATTTTGGCTCATATAAACATTCGAATGTGCATTGTTCTTGCTCTACAGAGCTAGCATTTGACGGTACATGTAAAATAATTAAGTCCAAGTTTGAAAACAACCAAGTATATTTTTTTTTGGGTCAAGATTTCAATTTATGCTCCCACTTAAACGTGAAAATGTTACCAATTCAATACTTTATAAATGTATTCATTTTTTGCGTTCTCATCAGTAGTTGGAAAGTTATTTGAAGAGCTAGCTCTTCTTCAGTCTAGTATCACTAATACTATCAACCTAAAGAAGTATCACATGTCAACGATTTGAGTTTATCCAACCCTATGGACCATGTTTAATAAAATTCTCTACGTACAAAATATTAACAAGAAACTTCAAAATGTATTTCTAAAAATATTGTACCAACGAAGCGATAACGTAAAGATTATTGGTGTGTAAAAAGAAAAAAAAGGAAAAAACAAAACATATGGGTTGTTGACAAAGAAAAACATATGTATCAAATGGGCCTCCGTTATGTATGTTCCACATAACATAATAATATGACAATTATATTTATTTTTCTCTCAATTATTGGTCTTGTCTTCTATCTTACAACATTTTAATTGGTTTCCAAGTACGTCCAAATTTCATAAATGATCTTCTCTAAGATATGTGCTTTTAAAAGAATTTTTATTTTCAATGTAAGAAACAAAATATACAAATACGAATCTGACATCCACAACACAACAATCCATAAGATATCTTCGGCTTTTGAAGTATACTTGGACTTTTCAATCACTACATACCAGTAAAAATCGAGCGTTGTTACAATCTTTTCGTTGTGAGTGCTTAAGACCTTCTAATAACATGTGAATACAATTTTGGCATGCATTAAAATATTTGCAATGAGCTCGTCAATCATTCTGAACTCTTTTTTGTTCAACCGATTCTAAATCAACATTACGCCAAACAGTGGCGAGGAACTATTGAAGCTCGAGAATTGCGAAACTACAAGTATATTATAGCAAAATAAAAGAAACATTAAAAATATCCAAAAGTGTAAACATAAGTATCAAGCTGTATAGTACGTGTCTTTTTAAATATTTTGGATAATATTATTAGTTTATTTTATTTTTGTATACGCGCGTTCATGGCTGCATATGTATATTTAATTAGGCCAACGTAGTCAAATTGTCAAGAATTTATACTGTATAAAATGATTAAAATCTATTTGACGAAAAAAATGATTAAAATCTCATCTTGTAGTTTTGCATTATACGCATGATACAAAACTTATTGCATTGTGTGGAGTGGACAATTCTACGAAAAGGAATCTACACAAGGATTCATAAAATATTTCTTTGTTTGCAAAAGATTCAGTTACTCTGTTACCAAACATTTGGAAACTACATGTATATTGTTCTAGATAAAAAAAAAAAAAAACTCATAAGAGTGTTGTTATCACACAAATAAAAACAAAAATAATAATGTCAGAAAGCAAAGGTGTCTCGCAAAGCAGGGAAAAAATGACAGTACGAAGATGATGAGGGCATTGGATATTGACACGTGGGCTAAGTGCTGATTTACTACCAGCAGTCCAACTTGGCACTTGTAAGATTCTGTGTTTGCAGATGAGTGGTCCCTAGTTTTCTCAGAAATACGTAATTATATATAATATTATTATTCATACACGTTTCTAATTTCACTAGAACAACTTCAGTTTTGAACCTAAACAGTAAGCACTATTCTAACCCGGATTCTTTGCATGGATAACCCACCTTCTTATGGTTATTGGTTGGTTAGCTAAACCGAATTTTTCAGAAAGTAAGTTTCGTAACAAATAACACATGTAGCCAAAATTACTAACGTGAAATTCGTGGCAAGTAAGTCTGCAAATTACAGTTTCATATATTTGTGCAAAAAGGTCGTTTTCTGAACTTTTGACTTTTGTTCCTCCGTCCGTAGTAGAGTGTTATGAGAAGTTGAAAAAATGAATCTAGAAAAAGAAGTTAGTTTCAAGATCTTACCTTCCTGGTCAACGTTGTTAATTCATCCAATCACGCGTCGAAAGCTATATAATAAAACTTGTTTCTTTTCTATTATTCATATTTCTTTTTAACAAGAACAAAACAAAGGAAGAAAACAAAGGAAGAAAAAAATGCATAAAAACGGCAGGGGTAAAAAGGTCATAAAAGAAAAAGAGAGTGTCAGAGAGTGAAGAGAGGGGAAAGAGTACAAGAGAATCCACGCGGAAAGACAGCTGTTCCCATGTTGCCATGTTGGAATAACTCTATGGGTCCCACTCTTACTACTCTTCCCACACTTCTCCCAAATGCCAAAAAAAATTCTTCTCATCGAATCTTATTCGCCGCCTTTTACCATCTTTCTTTCCTTTCTAATTTTATTTAGTACATTCTATATTTATACAATTTGCATACTTTTGTGCTACGAATTGAAAAACAAAAATCTGATAGTTTTTCAGGACTTTAAAAATTATGTTATCCCATTAAGAAATAAATATGTAACCTTGTTAATACAGAAATAATCAATTTCCCACCCCAAATATCTGCAGAATATTCTGAAATGTAACAAACAGATATCAAAAGTATTTATAAGTTGTGAATTGCAGAAATATCAGAGCTATAGAGATTTTACCAAGTTTCTCTTTTTTTTTAATTAATATTGTTGTAGATTTTGTCTATTTTCTCTTTCACTACGTATAGAATATATCTCATTTTTATTCTAATTCCAATAGAAACAAGAATTTAGATTTTTCTGAGTGTTTTATCTTAATTCGAAAGATGATCAAGTTAACAACATTCAATCCGTTTGCTTGCTCATCTTATTATATATAAACATGGTTCGATATTTTGTTTATTCATGTAAAAATTTAATTATATAGCTAGGAAAATGACCGTAACGTGGATATGATGAGCGTAAGAGAAGAGACTATTCGTGTCGGCTGTATTTTGACACATTAGTCGCGAGGTAGGTCATACGTGCTGTATTAAATTTTTAAAAATTTATATTTTTTTAAGTACTAAACCACGAATGAATAATGACGTGTCCAATTCGGTGCAGGCCACAATTCTATTATAGTGGCACTACACTACACAACACTTCCCCTTCTTCTCTCCTCCTCCTCATATTTATTAGTAATATAGACTCTCTCTCTCTCTCTCTCTTTCACAGAGAAAAATAAAAAGAATTTAATGGGAGATATTAATTCAAAATATTCGGCAGCATAATCCGAGAACGGTTTGGTGAGTACCGGCGGTGGATCCGACGGAGATGGCGAAGACTGGTGTTTTCGATTCGGATCCGACGGCGATTGCGAAGGCCAAGGCATTGAAGCGTGAGATGAAGAAACTGCTGAGGAACATCGAGGAAGAGGATGATTTGTGCGTTCAGACTATCGATCAGTTGCAGGAGGCTCTCTCTGCCTTTAAACAGGCGACGATGAGGAAGATGGCGAAATCTTCTTCTCTGCAGATGCTCGAGACCGTTTCTTGTCCTGATGAGTTTCGTTGTCCTCTCTCCAACGAGCTCATGCGGGATCCCGTCGTTTTGGCTTCTGGTCAGGTCAGTGACGTCACATTCTGATTTGATTTTTTCCGTCTAGGGTCTTAAATTTTTGTTTGTTGGCTTCAGTTTGTTCTCTGTTAGGCTGGTGTGACTGAAATGTTTGGATTTTTGGGGGATTTTGATTGGCTTGAAACTTTTCATCTGGTTTTCTCGACCGGCGGAGAAGATCCGACTCGGAGCCTCAGGTTTCCTGAAATTATTACTTTGTGACGGTTGGAAAAAAAACAATCAGTAAAATTGATATTCAGACCTATTGAATCCTCAGAATGAGAAATCTGGAGTCTTTTTCATGGAAATAAACAAAAGATTTGATCTTTGATGATAATTCTGCATTTTCTTCTTAAAAGTCTATTACTTGTTTGATAATATCCCGTAGATATCGAAGATGAGTAAACCTGAATTGAAATTTTACATTTTGTGTGTGTTTTTGCAGACATACGACAAGTTATTCATCCAGAAATGGTTGAGCTCAGGCAATCGAACATGTCCCAAGACTCAGCAAGTTCTGCCTCACACAACTTTAACTCCCAATCTCTTAATCCATGAGATGATTTCAAAATGGTGCAACAAGGTTGGGCTAGAGACGACGAACCAGTATCAATCCAACCTTGTTAATGAAGAGAAAGGTTTCACAAGATCAGATCGTGAGATTTTCGATTCCTTGCTCTGTAAAGTCTCGTCTTCGAACCTCCAAGATCAAAAATCAGCTGCAAAGGAATTAAGACTTCTGACCAAGAAAGGACCGGAGTTCCGAGCACTCTTTGGCGAATCTCCAGACGAAATCACCCGCTTAGTGAACCCCTTGTTACACGGGTCAAACCCAGACGAGCTTATTCAAGAAGATGTGATCACGACACTGTTGAACATATCCATACATGACGACAGCAACAAGAAGCTCGTCTGCGAAAACCCTAAT
Source organism: Thlaspi arvense (assembly GCA_911865555.2). Lineage (NCBI taxonomy): Eukaryota > Viridiplantae > Streptophyta > Magnoliopsida > Brassicales > Brassicaceae > Thlaspi > Thlaspi arvense. The sequence goes on along the minus strand of OU466859.2, from coordinate 55,104,583 downwards.
GTGATTCCTCTCCTGATCGACGCATTGAGGCGTGGAACGGTAGCCACGAGAAGCAATGCAGCTGCAGCGATCTTCACTCTGTCTGCGCTCGATTCGAACAAAGTGCTTATAGGGAAGTCAGGGATCCTGAAACCGCTTATCGATCTCCTAGAAGAAGGGAACCCGTTGGCTATCAAAGACGTGGCTGCAGCGATATTCACTCTGTGCATTGCCCATGAGAACAGGAGCAGAGCCGTGAAGGACGGAGCTGTGAGGGTTTTAGGTAAGAAAATCTCGAATGGGTTATACGTCGATGAGCTTTTGGCTATATTGGCGATGCTCGTTACTCACTGGAAGGCTGTGGAGGAGTTGGGTGAGGTCGGTGGGGTTTCTTGGTTGCTGAAGATAACTCGAGAGAGCGAATGCAAGCGAAACCAAGAGAACGCGATTGTGATACTGCATACTATATGTTTCAGCGACAGGACAAAGTGGAAGGATATTAAGGAAGAGGAGAACACTCATGGAACCATAACAAAGCTTGCGCGTGAAGGAACCGCAAGGGCACAGAGGAAAGCAAATGGGATACTGGACAGACTGAGAAAAGCTATGAATCTCACTCACACAGCCTGAGAGAATGCCCTCAAATCCGCAATGTAAATTATCTAAGTCCATGCTCTTTTGTTTTTATTTGGCTTTTCTTTCTTTGGCTTTGAGAATTTTTGTAAATTATTCATATCTTTAGGATCTGAGTAATATAAAATGTGGTTTTCGTATATGAGGTTGTAAGTAGAAAATCCGTGTGAATAGTTTTTGCGTTTCATGTTTTTCTGGGGAATCAATAAAATCAATGTTGGCTTTACTCAGCTGGGAACGCCTTGGTCAACAAGTAACTGTGTAGCTTTCGTCTGTTTCCTGTACAATAAACAAATATTAAAATACATAGAAAGGCTGTCATGTCGTGTTCTTCACATCACACTGAACCACAAAACAATTCAATCTTATTCAAAAAGAGTTTATTACAGAGTCACGAGTTTTCATTATTCATGATGTGATTTCTGTTATACTTGTATATATGTGATGTAATGTAATGTGATCCTATTCCTTTTGCCGTATGTTATCTTTTTAATTACAAATCAGTTATCTTAAATTATTTCTATAAATAACTACGTTTTTACATAATCTACTGTATTAACTTTTTCTAGGCTAATATATAAATTACTGATAGAATATATGATTGTTTATAATTTTTAGATATGTAAAAATATTTTTGACGGAATAGGTTTCAACTTTAATATTTTTTTTTTTGCAAGCATCACAAGAAAAAATGTGTACAGTATGTAAGCAATGATAAAATCACATGGACTTCGTTGTGTTAGATCGCTTTGGAAGTTAATAGTGAATGACGAAATTGCCACAACTCGTGATTCGTAATAAATTACGGGTCGGATAGGTCGAGAAAGTTGGAAAGCAGAGAGGATAGAATAATAGATTCGTCCTAAACCACTCTTTGGTGTTTTCCTCACCCAACTTTCACAGAAAAGCCAAGAAAAGAAAGAATTTGATTCTTCCAACTTTTTATCCACAAGAAGTAACATTTACAATAAAATGGATTTTTGTTCTACGGGATGAAAAGGAATCCTAATAATCCACAGTGGTGGGTAAGGGTTTCCCCTTTACGTGTCCCCACTACAATCGTATATACAACCGAAAATAGTATTATTATTATTTTGGGGGGTCGAAACAATAAAATTAGTTACCCAAGATCTCCGCCTATTATTAGGCAGAAGAATTGAGAAATCATTCATTACTTGATTTGTATCAATCCCCGCATTTTCTGAATTGCTTAACAAGAACAATAACTACTACTACAATCGTAATCAGTAGTATTTCTTTTTTTAATTTTTTTTCCAGATTTCAGATCCATAATCTTTTTGGGCTGGCGACCAAAAAAGGGTGGTTTATTGTGTTTGAATTAGAACTTTTAACTATGGACAAGTTTGGCCTACCGACCGATTGGTTCACGGATAAAAAAAGAGCTTCGACGATAGAGTGTTGAATATTATAAATTATAAAGTCTAAACCATGCAAAGGGAAAATGCAGATGATGGTTATAAATTTTCAGGGACTCATGGACAAGACACAAAAACATATATTGCAGGTTAGTCCATATATTGTGACTTTACAGATTTTTTTTTTTTTTTTTTAAAGTTGGGATGTGTATTTTCTCTACTGTAATGGTTAAATCTGCCGGTTGTAGATACGTGGAAAAAGAGATAAGACTACAACCGTGGTTTAAAAACTTGATTAAAGTTGACGTTTTTATGTTTTTAACTCCTCTAATCTAGGACATGAGAAGATTATAAGGTTCGTGACTGAGACTTCTCACAGCTAAACTCAGTGTGTGTGTGGAGTATGAGACTGTGAAGAAGCTACATCATGATTATGGTGTTTGGACTTTCCTCCTTGGCAATGTGTGTAAAACAAATATATATATACACGACAGAGAATCTGACACTGAAAACATTGGCAATCACACGAAACTGTAAAAGGTCTGTTTTGTTCAAGTCACTAAGCAGTTTCAACTCGGATGTTTCTTCCGCTTCCTTGTGTGTATTGCTAAGCCCCATTTGAATCAACAACCCACTTTGTAAGCCCAGACGTGTTTTTCTAGATACGCAGCCACTGCCTCCTTGATAGCCAGATTCGGTACGAGTTTTGATGGGTCGAGTTTTTCACGCGTTATTGGATCGAACTTCCCCACCTAGCAAAGTTGTTTAAACCACCAAACCATTTACAGGACTGAACCAAATAAATAACAAAGAGCAAAGAGTGGATGATAATGCAAACCTTATTAATATGTTCCAGGATTGCTGCTCTTTCATATGTAACCCCACTTGGAGAAATCACAGGATCTCTGAATATCTCTAGAGTAATGTTGCAACACAAATAATCTGGCACCTGAAATAAAATGATACTGACCTCAGATTTGAACAAAAGAGGGCTCTTACAAAAAAAGCTTTTAAAGAAAAGTTAATGCACCTCAGTTGGTTTGTCGTCTTCTGCAGCTTTCTCAAACACTCGATCAAGAGCTTTCAACCGCTCAGTATGGGAATAATAAGATTCTTCCGAGGACTCCTCTGTTCGAGACATATCTAACGCACGTTGATGATTAAGAGCAGCCTCACAAGTTTCCCTAAGACGAACATGAATCGTTCCATAAAGCCACAGCAAAGCACAGGTAAAACGTCTGCACCGAATTAAGAAACAGAGAGAACCTACTTCAAGCTATTCAATTCCCACGAGCGTGTCGCAGAAACCAGTTCCCACTCCATGTATTTTGCTTTAGCAAGCTCTTCCCATATTTCTTCTACCATATATCCTGTTGGATTTGCACATCTTCCAAGATCTAAAGCCTAAAGGAAACGTAGTCACATGAAGTTATCAAAACTATTGTTTTTTTAGTAATTCATGAATTCAACAAATTAACCCATCCCTCGTTGGTTTCCTCACTAAAACCAGTGTTCATAGTATCATCCACTGAGACAACTTCCAAAAGAAAAATATGGAGACACAAGTGATACCATACGCTTCTTTAAGATGCTTGGAAGTTAGAAACTACACTACTTAGGTCTCAAGGTTATGGCGCAAAAAAAAATCACGTCCACAGATAAATTGTGCAGCTGAAAAAAGGATCCATACCCTTTGCAACTGTTTGACTCCATCAGCATATTCTTGCCTCTGCAATAACGCAAGTCCTAGCATGTAGTGGGCCTGCCACAGAACATAAGTGAACAATCCCCATATCAGGGAGGAGAAAGGACCAAAAAACGCCAACACAAGAAGAAGAGCACAACAAAGCAAAACTTGATAGATTCCATGATATATAGCACGCCGAGCAAAAGAGAGCTATCTTGATATGATCAAAAGAATCAAACCTTGACGGAATTGTGGTCAAGATGAATAGCCTTGCGACAATCCTCTTCAACCCTAGTCCAGTCCCTGAAATTTAATGCCAGTTAACCACAAGCCATGCTTAAAAGCTACCTGTTATGCATAAGAATTGATCAAAAGTATAGAACATACATACTTTCGCTTCATGTGGCAAAGAGCTCGATTTGTCCAATATACTGGAACCTTCGGAGACAAGGTTATCGCCTTTAAAATCACACAAAGGTCGTAAGAAAATCAAGAATATGTAAATGAATAAGTCATCGTAGCTACTCGATAACGTCAACACATTTCTGCAAACTGATACATTATCGATGAACGCATAACGAATCCTCAAATCCAACTGTAAACACTATAAGCAATTGTATTTTCTCGAATACAGTCCATCTAAGACGAATTTTGATCATATTATGCTTCGATTATAAGCGAATTTTCCAATATCGAGATCCTATCCAAAGATTGATTTCTCCACGCGGATCTAAATCAAATTATAGGGATACCCCCAGAAAACAAAACCCTAACGATGAAATGAGAGAAGGAGAGTGAAAAGGTAGTGAGAAGCATGTACCTCGGTGTAAGCGTCAATGGCGGCACCGAAACGTTCTTTCTTAAAGCAACTGTTACCGTCTTCCTTTAAACGCTCGGCTTGATTTGCCGCCATGGCGGAGACCGCGCCTGTTACCATCTAAGCCAATCCGACAGAATTGAATCGCTTTTCCTTTCCTAATCCTCTCTATCTTCCTCCGGCGACGCGTGCGTGGAATCTCCCGGAGTTTTGCAGACGAGAAGAAGCCGCGAAATTTCACAAGGAAGGAGAGAAGAAAAGCAAAGGTCACTGAAATTTTAAAACGATCATCATCGGTTATCGAAAGAAAATCGAAGACTCTTTGCCGGGTCAGCCTGAAAAGACTTGGGGCAAAATCCGGGTCGTCTAGTTAATTTTCAAAACGGCGTCGCGTTTATCCTTGTGAGGTTTTGTTGTTTTAAACCGGTCCTTGGGTCATTATAAATTGTTTAACTAAAAACTTGCAATACAATCATCTTGTTGCTATCTGAAGTTGCATGCATCCGATCATGATTAATACTTGGCATTTTCATAATCAACTAAGATTTCAGCCTGATGATTAGCACATGCACATTAGTAAAAAGAAGATTTACAACGACGTTACCTACTGAATAAAACTTGCACTGGCTAATTAGTTTCTTAAGAACATGGACAACGTGATATGGGCCGCAAGCCTGAGTTGAAACAGTTATTGGCCCAAATAGAACCGGCTTAAAATAATGTAAATTTAATAATCAATTAAGGCTATCCATGCTAAAAAAAGTGTTGACCTCTGTATCTTAAAATTGTATATATGTCGTCTACGTCTAATCAGGTTTGTACAGATTTCAAATGGGAGATCAAAATTGGTAAGTTACTTGGTCTTATTTCCACAGGTTCTAAAAATTTGAATATGGCTCTTCTCTCAAACCTGACTTCAGGTTCATACAATTGAATTAGCGACGCTGGGTAAGTACAGTACGATTAGTAATGGATCATTAATTTAAATCTCGAGAAGTATACAATAAGTATATTTGTATATGTGAAACTTTCTGAAACGCAGAACAAGAAATATAGTAAACATGGAAATGACGAGCACACGCATAAAAATAGTGAGAAATTCGGAGATTACTAGACACAGTGGTTTATAGACTAATGACGTTTTTTAATTATTTTAAACGGGACTTTACACGAATTTAAGGACTAAAGCGTGTGCAATTTCTTCTAACCTTTTTCAACTAGTCTTCTTCCCATTGATTCGGATGCTTCCTTTGTCTTACGTCTTTACTCTCTTCTGCATGGGATTTGCGAATACTTTTGGTATAACTAGGTGTTGACTGTTTATATTAATTAACAAGAGATAATTGTGATGATCTCAATGATTCTTTTTCTTTTTAAATTTTGATCTATAAAAACGTATATAAAAAGTTCATATATATCATATAAGTCTGTATGTATAAAGCATA